>CM077667.1:414225408-414825408 GCA_039707655.1 Elymus sibiricus
CTCTAGTTCATTTGCATGTGGGGAGAATGTTGGAGGATTATTTTTATGCCCCGATAATTTCTATATAAGTAAGATGGTAACTTAAGTACCACATATGTGATAATTTACTTCCTGAGCTGGTAACTTTTGACCCGAAAAAAGGTCGTCAGAACATATCAACATGGGATCTAGTTTTGAAGGTCTTGTCGTGACGAATCTTTTATGTGAAAACAGTTTTTTGATCGGAGCTACGGTTTGAGTTATAAAACATTTTGAATTTTCAGTTTTAAAAAGAATCTGACATCATCAATTTTGTTTTTCCTGCATGCAATTAATTAGGAGTTTCTAATTCCTGGTGGACACGCACGAAGAGCTCCTTGATGGATACGCACAAAAAGGATAATATCCATGCATGCAAGTAAATTAGAAGCGTTCGGATCTATTGCTAAAATACGTAACGTTTGGTGGTTAGCACAGTCCAAAACTAAAAAATATATATATACATTATTAACAACTACAGTACATTATAATAAAAGTGAAAATATTTGTGTTTAATAAAATGTTTGCATAAATTTAAAACTAAATATTCATGTACTCCTAAAAATTGTTTATATAATTTAGCAAAAAAGTTAACAATTTGATAAAATGTTCACGTAATTAAATAAAGTATTTCATAATAAAAATATCTAAATGTAATAAAATATATTCTGAAGATCTTCATATGGTTTAAATACATGTTCATGAATTTTCGAAAAGCGTCTATTTATATAGTAAAAACTGGTGTAAGATGTGTTAACATCTTTAAAAAAATGTTCGTGTAATTTTCAAAAAATATTTAGTCCTTTATAAAATTTTGATGTAAGAATGCTTCATATTTTGAAAATATTCATGTAATTAAAATTTTGTTCAGGCAAGAAAAATGCAATTAAAAGGTTTTAAGTTATCTTACAAATGTGTTCATAGAAGTTCAAAAAATTCGCCCCTTCTCAAAAAACATTCACGTATACATGTAATTTGAAAATAAATGTTCACGTAAAAGTATATTTCTTTTAGACGAACAGAAAAATGTAAACCAAAAGAGAAAGGGAAATAAAAATAAAGGAAAAAGGAAAAAAGGAAAAAAAGAAAGATTAAATGGAAGAAAACTTAAAAAAGAATAAACCTCTACCCAAATGGGCCTGGCCCAACGATCTGAGGCCGGTATTGTTTCTTGTCACGAAGTAGTGCTAGCAATTTGGCCGAACTTGGTCTGCTTCCTCTAATCTAAAAAGTTGTTGGGCCCCAAGTTTAATGGTCTGTAGGCAACAAGCAGCAATTTCTTTCTAGCGGATGACCTTAAGGTTTATTTAGGAAGGTTGAGCTCACGACCGCTTCTAAGGATACAAAAATGTTGACTATGAGGGTGGACAATTTGGATCGCTATGCGGCGATGATCATGTGTGTCGTTCCTTGTTTAGACTTGAAGCATTAGCGGTTGAGATGGAGGCGGCTGATGGGGAGGAGCCGGAGGCGAAGTGAGTGAGGAGGCACGGGCAGCCGATCAAGGAGGTCAAAAATGTTGTTTTTGCATAGACTAGAATTTTTGTGAGTAGGTGCGTGTAAAAACTATGAACATCCGACACTTTTTGGTTGTGATCGGGGCGCTCAAACACCGCACTTTAATTTGATCATATTGCTAAGCATTTGAAATGAAAGAGGTCGGACCTGGGCAGGCATTTAGGGAATGTGATTGGATGGTCAGACCATGTATCCGTGTCTGCGGACGAGTCCACAGACAGATAGTGCGTCCATTTTAGGGGACGGCGTTGGAGATGCCCTCACAATCATATGGTCAATCCGCCTGACTTCAAATTCTAGACTTGGCATGGGTGTTTGTATTTTTCTGAATTTATTTCAGACTTTTTAACGATCATTTCTTCCAAGGAGACAAGGTTCTCACTCGCCCACGAGGCTCATGTGGTAAGTTCCTCAATGCTTAAATATTTTGGAGGCGCTCATCGGGCCAAGGTCTGCTTGCCTACGTTCATAAGCGTGAGTGTTCGTACATTTATACGAGTGTGTGAGTTTCACTATTTTTTTTCTAAAAAAGGCTTGTGGTCATAAGCAGCCGTTCTAAATCCCGGGATCATGTGAGCTCCTGTGTACAGTAAAATCAAGAACAAATATGGAAAAGTAATTTAAAAAATTGATTTTTTTTTGTGAATCATTGACAAAATGTTTGTTTTCCTGCAAAATTCCATCTCAATATGACATTTGTGGAAACCGTGGCAAGAAAAAACGATGCTCCAAAATGTAAATTTCAAACGCATTTTGGAGTATCGATTTTGTTTTTTTTTTTACCAAATTTTCATGAATTTCACTTCATGATGAAATTTTGCAAGCTAGGAAAACATTTGTTAGTATTGCGCACAAAAAAAAACCAGATTTTTTTTGTGATTTTACTGTTCACCCGAGCTCATGTGAGCTCGGGCTTAGAACAACACTTTCGCTTATGGTCACTCCACACCATCAGATCACGAGTCATGAGCAAAAAATCCACCAAGCACGAACACATGGCAAAATCATGTATCTATCTCTGATGAAAGAGACGGGATCATCCTGCAAAGATAAGTGAGCAACCCAAAAAGCTCGGTGGTGATGTATTTCTCTTTTGTAGGCACGAACCAGTGCCCTCCGGATCCAAGTAAATTTAAAAGAAGAGGTAAAAGCAACACAAGGAAAGAATGAATCAACAGCCGAGCATTCTGATGAACGGGGCGGGAGTCGTGAGGCATTGATCGTCACGAAGGGTAGAGGGCCAAGAACTTGGGCGACAAGCACGGTGAGCTCCTCCAGATCCTGGAGTGCAGCTTCAGCACCTCGTGCGCCTTCTCCTTGGTCTTGACCCCGCACAGCTCAGACCGCAGCGCCAGGCACAGCTTACCCACGACGCCGGCCTGCGCCATCTCCTGCAGAACGGCTGGCGTCGCCGCGTGCCGTGCGACGGACCTCAGCACGCGCACCGCCCGCTCGCTGGCCGCCTCCGACACCCGCAGCACCTTCTTGCCCACCACGGCCACGCCCGCCGCGTGCGCCACCAGCTCGGCGCGCCCCTCGGCGCACGTGCACAGCCGGTCCAGCACGGCCAGCGCGAGCTCGCAGACCCGCCTCTCGGGCTCGTCGAGAAGCAGCTCCACGAGAGCCCGCACCGCGCCCGCGCCGACGATCTTGACGCGGTTCCGGCCGTACGGGCAGAGCGCGGAGAGCGCGTGGAGCGCCGCCTTGGTGGCGCGCGTCGACACGCGGTCGCGGACCACGTGGATCACCTCGGCGAGGAGATCCTGGTTCAGCCCGATCACCCAGGCCGACACGGACACGTCGGCCAGCGACCTCACCAGCCGCACGGCCTGCGCCCTCGACTGCAGGTTGGACGAGCGGAGCACGGCCGTCAGGGACTCCGCCAGGTTGCCGTGCCTGGACACGACGCGGACCAGCTCCTGCTCCGGGATCCGGAGCGACGCGAGGACCCCGACCGCCTCCTCCCGCGCCGTGGAGCAAGCGCTGGCGCCGGTCAGGACACGAGACAGCGCGTCGAACACGCCATCCTGGGACTCCAGCATTGCCCTCGTGTCCTCGCACTCGGCCACCAACTCCCCAAGCTTCCTGAGCGCGCCGACCTGGGCGTCGGCTGCGTCGGAGAGCAGCGACGCGAGCTCGTCCCGGTGCACGGGCCTCAGCGCGGCCACCTCCCCCTCGACGTCGGAGCCGGGGGAGACGGACGCGACCCAGGAGCCGATGAGGCGGCGGAGGGTGTGGTTGGGCGTGAGCTGGAGCTCCGGCTCGAGCGGCTGGCGCGTGACGGGGCAGGTGCGCTGGCTGGTGCTGCACGCGGCCGGCGTAGCAGACGCGGCGAGCCAGCGCGAGATGGCGGCGCGGTCGTAGGAGATGCCGGTGGGCAGCGTGACCGGGTCCCGCATGAGCTGCAGCGAGATCGGGCAGAGGAAGTAGGACGGCACCTCTGCCGGACGCGCGGTCGGCGGCGCCATGGCTGCCATGATCTCCAGAACCGATTAGCTCGGCCGCAATACGTTAGACGCGTCCGACGAAATGCGCCGCGGGTTGACGAAATGCCTGTGGGGCGCCGGAGCGGGATATATAGTAAGCTGGTTGGTGGCCCGTGGCCGGTGCGCGCGCGTCTGCAAGTTGGAGCTCTAGTTTAATCCGAGCTGTCTACGGGGCCTGGGAAGAAGAAGAGGTTAGAAGTTAGAACGAAGACGACTAGCTACAGCCAGTGAGAGAGCGCGGGTTGCGGAGGCGCTCCGGATTATTTAAGGCGTCGGGATTCGTCGTGGTGGCGTTCACATGCCCCAGCTCACCGGCCGCGCATTGTTTACCCGTCGCTCGCGGCTCGGGTCAGAGGAGCCGAGCTACATTCGCGCGCTAGCCCCTCGATTTTGTGGAAACTGCAAGCCAGGCCGTCATCACTCTTGCGTTTGACATTCAGGATGGTTGACTTTGGTGGGGCGCTCGTGCGTTAGCGTCGCGGTAGCTGGGTTTCTCCTCTCGCTTCGCGTCTCCGGCCTTCACGTTGGAAAAGTAGGCGACGGTTGTGAAACATGTGGTGGTAATGGCAGCTCTCACGGTGGCTTCGACTTTTCCTTCACTACCACGAGCTAGCTAGCTATGACCGGACGTGCGAGCTGATCCAGTCCTGCTGAGCTGGCCGTGGCACGCTCTCAACGTTTGACATGTCACCGGTTGCTTGGCCCAGCTCCTCCCAGAACCCAGAGAGTTCCACCCGTAAACTGCCATCGGTGGTAGCTAATAAACTCCTACCGGCTACCGGTAACCTAGCTCAAAAAACTCTTGTGGGTAAGTTCCAATTTTCTTGGAAAACGCCACGTGTCTGGTTCCTGAAATGTCTACAATCTCAGGTCCCTTTCCGCAAGGAAGCCTAGCCTTTGCATGGGATGGGTTCATGGGGATCGGCAGAGAGAGGGGGAGGCTCGATCGAACGGTTGACCTTTGTACGAACGCGCAGGAGCCTAGGGAATCGCGCTGTCCCTGCTCTGTTAAGCGTGTTGTTTATGTTCAGATCTCTGACCCTGCTGGGCGCTGCCATGTTCCGTCTATTGAGATGTGCGCGCCGGGGCGAGCTTGGATTACCGGGTGCTGGCGTGCTGCCATGCCATAGGCTTTGACCACCTAATCCTGACTTGTTTAATGCCTCACCTGATCGATCTGAACCTATGATGATCCGCTCCAACCTGTCACGGTGATTTTTCTATGTCCCGCGCCTTCAGAATCTTTCCCTCTTTCAAAGGCTACGATCTGGAGTACTATCGATGTCGACATCGAATATTTATAGAAAGGGGAAATGGTTATATGCTCCTGCTCCCTCCGTTCCAAAAAATAAATAAAGAGTTAATTACAATTTTGGTACATGAAGTTACACTGGTTGTACATATTCATACATAAATTTAAAAAGGACACAAATTGGTTCTAAAACTTGTGTTTTGGATATGTTTATGTACATTTTCGTTCTTTGTCGTTAACTCTTCGTTAAACTCTGAATGCCATCCGACCCATACTCTTGCGTGTGAGTCCCACCGGTCAGTAGCATAGAATGAAATAGAAAACATAACAAAAAGCATAACAAAATTACACTTTTTTTGTCAGTGTTGGCATAATGTCATTTATACATTTTATCAGGTAAATTGATTTGATATGTGTTTTTGCGGGTAATCCAAGATGTGTATTATACAGGATTTACTGCGTGCGTGGGTCTCTTAACTCCATTTTTTTCACTGTTGACCGGTTGCCGAAATTCCGATGAGCCCCGAATGTTTGTCATATCACTAAAAATATATATAATTTTCAATTTAAAAGGTCAGATATTATCAAACAGAGATTGTATGCATACGATTTCACACAAAAACTTCCTTCCAATTGATAAGGCGCACAAACCATCTTGCAAAAACTAGACCATTTTAGCTATATTCAACGTTTTTTTTAAATGGACGAGATGCCGTAGCGATGCCTTGAACCCACACCCCTCTTTTGAATAAAACAAGTGAAGCTAACCACTAGAATGAGAGACACATATTGTAATATATGGGGTTAAAAGGAATATATGTTTACACTAAAAAATCAAATTCAAAATTCATTTTGAAAAATTTGAATGAAAAAATATCAGAAATTATGAGTTAAAAAAACAATTTTCTAGTCCCTCCCGGGATAAAACCGAAAAGGAGAAAGAAAAAACATTGTACAAACCCTCAAGCAACGCCTATTTTGACTTCAAATCAATTGTTTCATACCCCATCTACAAGAGTATCTATCTATAACACTGACGAAAGTAGCAGTTGGTGCAGTGGCTGGCTCATGGACTCCTGGAGTGTGCAACGGAACGTAACTAGTTCGATTCATGCTTAACACAATGGTTTTTCCTGTATTTCTTTTTCTTTCTTTGACACTGACATGTGGTCTCCATGCGCACCAACTGTTGTGCAGAGTTTAACGGAGAGTTAGTGACAAATGATGAAAATGTACTTGCATACACTCGAAACACAATTTGTAGGACCAATTTGTGTCATTTTTGAAGTTTATATATGAATCATGTACATCAAATGCAAGTTTACGTATCAAAAGTGTAATTAACTCAAAATAAGTTTCAGATTTGTATTAAGTCAAACTTGCTTAAGTTTGATCAAGTCTATAGAAAAAAGTAGCAAGATGTGCAACACCAAATGCACACGGTACAAAGATATATGTCGTAAAGAATTTCATGAGACTAATTTGATTTTTTGGATGTTAATGTATTTTCTATAGACATGGTCAAACTTAAACAAGTTTGACTTTTGACAAACTCAGAACTTCAATTATCTTGAAATGGAGGTAGCACCTTTTATCTTAACTTTGTGCAAGATCTGGTTCTCAAAGTTGTTGTTTTAGATACTTACAAGCTAACAATTTTGAAGAAAAAAAAAATCTTTGGATTGATACTTGAAAATCATTGCTACAAATTAGTTTCAAAAGTACTATCGTTAACACACAGATTTGTTTAGTTTATGATATATTGTAATTAAAATGGTGGTAAATTAGTTGCATTTTGAAACCATGACGTTTTTTTTGACTCATGAAGGAACAAAATGTATGTTGTATTTTTTGGTTATGAATCGGTGATGTATAGATGCTACCCATATAGGCAATTTGAAACCATGACGTTTTTTGACTCATGAAGGAACAAAATGTATGTTGTATTATTTGGTTATGAATTGGTGATGTATAGATGCTACCTATATAGGCAAATAGTTGAATTCCACAAGAACCAAAAGCATTAGTTTGATACTTAGTTGCACACTATGTTTAATGTTTTTTCCGAAACACGCATTGAGAATTGGGCGTCATTTTATTATGGGAGAAAAAAGAACTGACACATTATACACGGCATGCCCGAGGCGGAAGAGAACCCCATGCACCGGGCTCCACCGAACACACGCTATACAAATTACTCACTTATGCCCACCGTAACTATGTTTACTGTTTGTGTGTCCTACTAAGATAGATTAGTGTACTCAGTGTTGGAAATATGCCCTAGAGGCAATAATAAAAGTAGTTATTATTATATTTCCTTGTTCATGATAATCGTCTATTATCCATGCTATAACTGTATTGATTGGAAACACCGATGCATGTGTGGATACATAGACAACACTGTGTCCCTAGTATGCCTCTAGTAGACTAGCTTGTTGATCAAAGATGGTCAAGGTTTCCTAACCATGGACATGAGATGTCATTTGATAACAGGATCACATCATTAGGAGAATGATGTGATGGACAAGACCCAAACTATGAACATAGCATATGACCGTGTCAGTTTATTGCTATTGTTTTCTGCATGTCAAGTATCTGTTCCTATGACCATGAGATCATGCAACTCACTGACACCGGAGGAATACCTTGTGTGTATCAAACGTCACAACGTAACTGGGTGACTATAAAGATGCTCTACAGGTATCTCCGAGGGTGTCTATTGAGTGGGCATGGATCAAGACTGGGATTTGTTACTCCGTGTGACGGAGAGGTATCTCAGGGTCCACTCGGTAATACAACATCACAACAAGCCTTACAAGCAATGTGACTAAAGTGTTAGCCACGGGATCTTGTATTACGGAACGAGTAAAGAGACTTGCCGGTAACGAGATTGAACTAGGTATAGAGATACCGACGATCGAATCTCGGGCAAGTAACATACCGAAGAACAAAGGGAACAACATACAGGATTAACTGAATCCTTGACATAGAGGTTCAACCGATAAAGATCTTCGTAGAATATGTAGGAACCAATATGGGCATCCAGGTCCCGCTATTGGTTATTGACCGTAGAGGTGTCTCGGTCATGTCTACATAGTTCTCGAACCCGCAGGGTCTGCACACTTAAGGTTCGGTGACGTTTCGGTATAGTTGAGTTATGTATGTTGGTGACCGAAGATTGTTCGGAGTCCCGGATGAGATCCCGGACGTCACGAGGAGCTCCGGAATGGTCCGGAGGTAAAAATTGATATATAGGAAGTCCCGTTTTGGTCACCGGAAAAGTTTTGGGTATTTCGGTAGTGTACCGGGAGTGCCGGGAGGGGTACCGGGGACCATCAGGGGGGGGGGGGTGTCTCGACCCAAAGGGACTCATGGGCTGTGGGAGGAGTCAAGCCAGCCCTTAGTGGGCTGGCCGAGCCCCCATCTAAGGCCCATGCGGCTAGAGGTGGGAAAACACAAAGGTGGAAAGAGTTTCCAAGTGGAGGAAGAGGAATCCTACTCCTAGTAGGATTGGAGTAGGAGTCCTCCACCTCTCCTCCTTGCGGCCACACCAAGGGGCAGCCCTTGGGCCGCCGGCCTCCCTCCCCTTCCTCCTATATATACTAGAAGGAGAGAGGGCAAAAGGACTTAAACCCTAAGCCACGGTGCAGCCCTCTCTCCCAATAGATCAAGTCCTCTAGTTTTCAACGGTGCTTAGGCGAAGCCCTGCTGGAATAGTTCCACCACCGCCGCCGCCGCGCCGTCGCGCTGCCGAAGTACTCATCTACCTCTCCGCTCCCTCTTGCTGGATCAAGAAGGCGGAGATCGTCATCAAGCTGTACGTGTGCTGAACGCGGAGGTGCCGTCCGTTCGGTACTAGATCGTGATTGGATCGCGGGACGCTCGGCGATTTGGATCGTGAAGACGGTCGACTACATCAACCGTGTTTCTTAACGCTTCCCGCTTAGCGATCTACAAGGGTATGTAGATCCACTCCCCCTCTCGTAGATGCTCATCACCATGGATAGATCTTGCGTGTGCGTAGGAATTTTTTTGTTTCCCATGCAATGTTCCCCTACACTCAGGCCTCGTTTGGTTCATAGGATATAATTATCATAGGAATAGGAAACTTGTAGGAATTGAGATGACATGCATCTCAAATCCTATGAGCAGGGTTAGAAAAAGAGATGTCAGCAGACCTCATTTGGTTTGTAGGAATTTCATAGGAATTCTATAGGATATTATTCATGTAGGATTTTTTTCTTTAGAGCCCTTTGGTTTGTAGGAATGCGTTCCTATTCCTACATAGGATTGGTTCCTATCCTCCGCATTTCAAAGGAAAATAAAAAAGAGCCTAGACTCAATGGAAAAATTCCTATGATGTGAACCAAATGACATCTCTTTTCCTAATCATACTCATAGGATTTGAGATGCATGTCATCTCATTTCCTACAAGTTTCTATTCCTACGATAATCCTATCCTATGAACCAAAGGAGGTCTCAATGTTTTTCAAAACGAAATGGTTGAATCCCACTAAATCGTATAAATAATTGCTTAACTTTTGCTGGAACTTGACACCTAAATCTAGCTGGACAAAGAATTATTTGGTATGCCTTATTGTTGGTTCCAATCTAAACACACATAACAAATGGCAGCTGACCAAACCGTCATATGAGAACAAGAGTTCCATCCACATTGTTGCAAAATCCGTGGGCATATAGAGTTTTACAAGAAATAAATCTAATACTCCCTCTGTTTTTGTGTACAAGGTCAATTTGGTTTTTCGTATCAAACTTTAACTTATACGTGCTTTTGGTCAACAAAATATGAGTTAAGTTATTCCTCCCAGCATGGATTCTCAAAGGGAGGCAGTGCTTCAACAGCTGTGAATCCATCCCTTCTTTCTTTGGTGCGAGGAGTGGTGGTGACCCCGCCGTCCCAAGTGGTCTCGTCCCCGACGACGACGAGTGCGTATCGGAGTTGTTGCTGCATTTTGGACCTAATTGTAATTTTAGATCTTGGGCTAGGGCCCTTTCTGCATGTTATAGGGACCTTTCTGTTATGAAATGTATTTCTTTGGGTCTCCTTGTAAGATGTTGTGTACCACCGCTTCAAAGTTAATGCAGCATCCGGGGCCTTTGAGCCCCTACATGTGTTAAAAAAACAAAATATGAGTTATATGTCATCAAAAATACATTATATTGAATAATCCTTTGAAATGTCCATCCAACGGCATACTTGTTGTGACATATAACTCATATTTTATTGGTAAAATTAATGTCAAAATATATTGGACATAAAAATATATAGTGACCTTGTATAAAAAATGGAGGGAGTACTCCATATGGTAGATATTGGACACAAAAATATATAGTGACCTTGTACCACCCTCCCATCCATTTAATCACGGCTGCTATCAGAACAGGGTGCAGAAATTACAAGACTCTTTTTAGTTAAGCTAGCATGCACGAATGAATCATTCCAGCTTACATTGCACTCCAGATCCGTGCAGTCCGAATCCAAGTACATTTGCATCATGTCAACGATAATACTAATCAAGAGATCTCGTCCCCGACGTTGCATAAAAAGAAGGGTTTGAATTGCTAACCAAGATTCTTCCGTTACTCTTTCGACACTAATTAAATCAAAGTTTGTCAACCAATTTTCAGCCTAATTAATAGTTGTGGCTCTGCTAGCTGCTATAGTGTCCACATATACCCAATGACGAAGCTTGCAGCAAACAATTGGGCGGACCACAGTGCAAAATAATGCTCTTAGTCTACTCATAGTGAGGAGTATTATATACTAGTATCATACATATGATACTACTGTATGATACTACCTTTATAGTACATAGTATCATAGAGTAGTATCATGTATGATCATATTTATTGACATGCATGACACAAAGTAGCATATCATTTAGCATGAAAGCTCTTCTCCTCCCGTCGGCGCCGCCGCCGGTCCGCCCCATCTCCGATGGCCTCTAGGCCATGGAGGTGCGGAGGATCTCGGCCCCCCGCCGGCGGGAGGGACCCCGTTCTCGTTCTTGTTAGATTCAGCGTGTTGGTTGGGGCTGTGTGGCGGCGGCGATATCCCATAGTAGGAATAATGTCTCCCACGTTCTATCCCCGTCCCGATGGTGTGTCTAGCATCATCGGAGGGCGTGTGGAGGTTTATCTCCGTCGGATCTCGCGAGATTCGGTCGGTGCTGGTCTTCGGTGGATCTGTTTGGATCCGGTCTTCGTTCGTCTTTGTTTGGGTGTTTACATGTTTGATTCTTCTGATCTACGACTTTCTTCATCGGCGATGGTTGCTACTCTGGTGCGCTGGTCCTATGGGGCCTTAGCACGACGACTTCCCGACTGTCTACTACAACAAGGTTTGCCCGGCTCCGGTGAGGGAGGGGTGATGACGGCGGCGCGCCTTCGGCTCGCTCCAGTGCTTGTAGTCGTCGCTAGGTGGTCCACGGACATGGTTGTAATTTGTATTACCTCTGTTGTTCTTTGTACTGCCATGATTGAAGATGAATAGATTGGAAGTTTCTCGCAAATTTTTTTTTTAACATGATACAGTATCTACCTATGTTACTCTAACCCTCTCTCTCTTTTTCTTTAATTCTCTGCCACATCAACATGTTTGCTATTCCCAAGTGCATGATACCACCTAAGTTACCTCACTATGGCCATCCTTAGCTGACTTTTCTAGGTCCATGGACTGACTGTATTACAAGCAAATGCTATAAAGCTGGACCGGCCATGTCCCATGTAGCCTTGCAGTAGCTCCGCCACAGCATATACTACCTCCTTTTAAGTTTAATAACGCATACATGTTTCCTTAGATCAACAATTTAACCAACATAATATGAGTTTTATATATAAAAAAATTCATACCATTATAAACTTCAAATATATTACTATTAATAATATAGTTTTGTGACATGCAATTCACATTACATTGGTAAAATTAACGACCTACGGACAGGCAAAGGAGAATGGCATTTTGACTCCCGAGCTCCATGGAGGCTGGATTTTGAAAAAAATTCAAAATTCAAAATTTTCGGTTTCAAAAAAATCTTAAAAAATATGCATGTATGTAAGGATGTAATGTACATGTGTGTAAAAATTCACGATGAAATACTTTGAATTGCGACCTGTACAAAAAAGACAAATTCAAGGCCTGGAATGATGAATAGTGCCATGTGTTAAAAAGTCTCAGATTTGTTTTTTTTTTTGCACAGCCTTCATTCCAACATATTTTGACCTGAAAATTTACGCACTTGTGCATTATACCTTGATGTATATCTGTATTTTTTTCAGAATTTTTTGAACTATAAAAATATGAAATTTCATAAATTTTGGATTTCGAATTTAGAGGCCACCATGGAGGCCGAGCTCCAAAAGCAATTTCCGCATGCAAAGGACCTATATAAACTGATGAAAATGAGGGAGTACAAATTACCGGACGACGACGGTAATTCCTGGCGGGGTTTTATCACACCATGTGGTCACTGGTCACATCTCGCGCGGTTCGAGTTGACTTTGGGAGCGATGCGCGAACGGTTCTTCTCAGCTCATGTGGTGGTGGATGGAAGTGCCTGTCCAACGCCAACGTCGTTTACTTTCTGTCTCTTCGATGGTCTGATTGGGAGAACGCCTGCATGGTACTACTCCACGTTGGACGGCCGGGCCAATGCATGCATGGCTGCCGTGAGAACGCGCGCGCGGAGTTGACCTTGCGGCTCTCGCCATCACCAACGACTGACTGCTCGACGGTTCGAGCACATGTGAAAAAACTCGCTGCTCGTGCGCCTCGAACGCCTTGAGCTCGATCGGCAGAAAGGGCTGACCGGTCTGCTCGCTCGTTTAAGCGCGTCGCCGTCTGGATGGGCCAGCCAGACCGGACCGGACCGGTGCGCGTCGGTGCTCGATCGATGTGATGGTGGCCGCACTCGTATAATTCCGCAGGCACGAAATTTCTGGATTTGAGATATGTTATTATAGGAGGAGGTACAGTAGCTGTGAAGTGGACGCGTGACATGTTGATATTCCTGGATCGAAATACGACCCGATACCATTGGAAATAACGAAAATGTTGAATAAATGGCGGAGCGCGCGAGACTTCGCGGTGCTACTGGCATTGTTTAGCGATGGAACTCGTAGTAGTAGTGGAATGCAAAAAAAAAAAAAAAAAAAAAGAACTCGTAGTAGTAGTACGTGGTTCCAAACTTCCAATTATGGAGGGAACGGTGGCAGATGATACGCACGTCCCGGGAAGAGGGAACGAGTCGTTGGATTGTAATTTTATTTTTTAACGAGTCGTTGGATAAGGCTTTGTGGTTTGCTTTCCCATTTATTTGGAGTCAATTCATTTATTAGAAAAAACATTTTTTCTTGAGAAGTTTTTTCTCTATTTTTTTGCGGGAAAGAGAAGTTTTTTTCTCTCACGGTAATGCCATCTCGGTAAGACGGTGGATGGGCCTCTTTCCCTCTTCTTCTATGAATATATGATACACATGTTTGTATGTATTCTAGAAAAAAGAAGTTTTTTACATGCAAAGCAGCTGCACTACCAATTTCGTTAAGATAGAAAAAAGATCAAAACCTGTTCCCTTTTATACGGAAAATTAGGTCGGAACCATACAACGCACGATTGATTTAAGGGACAACCATGTAAAAACCACGACCATACCGACATCGACCAACTCAACTCCACCGTCAACATGCCCAACACCCGAAGATTTGTGGGTGAGCTCTTCGGAGATGCCTTCAAGAAGCATCGTCGCCAGTATCCTTCGACTCCCCATCGAACCAAGGCTTTCGCCCGGAGCCACCCACACCAGCTCCGTAAACCTCGGAAAAAGGCTGGCCACACCAACAACCCCCGCGGCAACCCCTCGAAACAACAAGCCACGGTCTAGTGGAGAGGACGAGCTCTTCTTTGACGGCTCCAAGAAGCATCATTGTCGATATCATACGATCCCATCGAACCAAGGCTTTCACCCAGAGCCCTAAGCCCCTCCACCTACTCGAGCCCTGGAGAAGGGGACCAACCACTGCCAACAGAGAGCAAGATGAAGCCGCGCTGCGCCGGTAGTAGGAGACCATGGTCGTCGAGATAGAGTGCCCCCAATCAAGCGTGAAACACCATCCTGGAGGCGAGCACACACCAATGCACAACACACCACCACCACCAACGAACCAGATCCAGAGAGGAAGAAGCCTCACAGGGCATGACCACATGCATGACCACCCACACCATGCGGAGGTACACAACCCTAATCACCCAGCTACTCCAATCGGCACCCGGCTACTCCAATCGGCACCACGCCGGCAATTTTGAGGGCACAATGTTGGTAGAACACTTGTGTTGAATCGACCCAAATTGATGTTATGCTATGAGATTCATTCGTCACAAGTTTATGGTTAATAACACAGAGATAGTTAATGTTTGCATAATTCCTTAGACCATGAGAGTATCGTGTTCCTTCGTGCTTGCTTCGTGAACTTTGGGGTTTGTTAAACGTCATCCGTTACTGGGTGGCTATTACGGCGGCTTACGGGTTCACGGAAAAGTATGGCACGTAACATGATAGCTCAAGATTGGGATTTGCTCCTCCGACGATGGAGAGATATTCTCGGGCCCTCTCGGTATTACGGTATCCATCATCGTCTGGCCAGACACAGTGTGATTTGATCACAGGGATGCCGGAACACGAATACGAGAAAAGAGAACAACACCGGTAACGAGGTAACTTGCATAGTGGACAAGTTGTTGATCCACGGGGATGCAGAAAATCTCACCTCGGGTAGTTGTAACATATCGCGAAGCAACAGGAATAGCACACGGCAACTGGAGGTTCACTCGAATATTCATTCGTGTGGGTATAGGGGTCAATATGGATGTCCACGGCTCCGATGTTGATCATTGATCGGAAGGGGTTCCGGGTCATGTCTATACTTCACCGAACCTATAGGGTCACACGCTTAAGGGTCATCTATCTGCTGAATACTAGACAGGGAGTCTGAGAGAAAATCACCGAAAAAGTTTCGGACACCGGAAAAGTTTCGGACAGCGGAAAAGTTCCGCAGAGAGAACACCGGAATAGTTTCGGTAAAACTGAAAAGTTGTTTCAGAGGATACCATTAAGTCAAATTGGTTTAGGCACATGCCTGATAATTCTTGGAGGGTGCCAGAATCATTCTGGAAACTTCTGGGAATTTTCCGGAAGAAAAACTGGAAATGTTTCGGAGCTGCCGGAACCGCTTCGGATGCTTTTCGCAGATGAAAATCACTAATCTGGAATTGTTTCAGATCGCATTGAGAATTATTTTAGTGGGTACTGGAAATGTTCTAAGCCCACATAAATATTTTCAGTTCGACCGGACGCTGAAAAATGTCGTCGTGAATAGTGAAAGTGCTTTTTGGGATATTTATGGAAAGTCACCTTTTGGGATATTTCCAAAAGGCTTCTAGAAGAGCTTTGGGGCTAAGCAAACCCCTCATGGGCCCCCCCCAAGGGGTGGCCGGCCAAGCAAGGTGGAGCTCCTTGGAGCTCCACATGGCACCCTATTTTGCTTTATTCTTTATGTAAATGACATAAAGTGGGGGTACTTTTGGTATTTATGAATGCCAACTTTACCCCTTGGCTTTCCTATAAATAGAGGTGAGTGGGCTGCCCACAAACCTCATCCCCTTGCTCTCATACACATGCTATGCTTTGCTAGCTCTCTCTCTCCCTCCCACGAAAAGAGTTTTTCGTAGAGCCGAAAGGCTGTCTGGGTTCCGGCAGGAACTAGTTCTGGACGGCGAAGCCCTGCTGGATAGATGACACCGTATGTGTGCAACCCCGTAGAGAGGTCGTAGTTTCGATCTTTTGCCCGAGGGGCTGTTCGTGTGTCCTCCCGAAGGGCTGCTCGAGTCTCCGTTCGAGTTTCGAGGGTCCTCCCGAAGGGCTGTCCGCGACATCGTCCGGGGGACTGTCCGACCGCCTCCCGAAGGGCTGTCCGACGAGGGAGTACATCCTCGCGGTTGGGAGGTTGTAAAACCCTAGCTGCGGGGATCTGCACCAACGATCTCCACCGACTCTTCTTTCGATGCGCTTCGAGTCGGTACGGATCAGATCAAACCTTGTATGCAGTCTCCATAGTGGTCCTGGGCGTGCTCGCTGTACCGAAATTTTTGTTTTCTGTCACGTTCCCCAACACCAAGTTTATTACATGAAAAGGTAATTCCCACTAGCATATGGAAGTGTCAACATAGGAGACTCTATATGAAGAACATGGTGCCACTCTGAGGCACAAGTGTGGTAAAGGATAGTAGCAAAGTCCCTTCTCTCTTTTCTCTCATTTTTTTATGGTGGGCTTTTCTCTTTTTTTTGTCTCCCCCATTTTCTCCTTTTTTGTATGGTGGGCTCATTTGGCCTCCCCCATTTTTATTTCATTTTTCGCCCGGAGTCTCATCCCGACTTGTGGGGGAATCATAGAATCATAGTCTCCATCATCCTTTCCTCACTGGGACAATGCTCTAATAATGATGATCATCACATTTTTATTTACTTACAACTCAACATGAAGAACTGATAGGAAGATATGACTCTGTATGAATGCCTCTGGCAGTGTACCAGGATGTGCAATGATCTAGCGTGACATGTATCAAAAATATGAAGAACGGTGGCTTTGCCACAAATACTATGTCAGCTCTATACGATCATGCAAAGCATTATGATGATGAACGAACTAGTCATGTGAAGTGAAGATGGAATTTGCATGGCAATATATCTCGGAATGGCTATGGAAATGCCATAATAGGTAGGTATGGTGGTTGTTTTGAGGAAGATATAATGAGGCTTATGTGCAACAGAGTGATGACCCACAAGTATAGGGGATCTATCGTAGTCCTTTCGATAAGTAAGAGTGTCGAACCCAACGAGGAGCAGAAGGAAATGACAAGCAGTTTTCAGTAAGGTATTCTCTGCAAGCACTGAAATTATCGGTAACAGATAGTTTTGTGATAAGATAATTCGTAACGGGTAGCAAGTAACAAATGTAGCAAAGGTGCAGCAAGGTGGCCCAATCCTTTTTGTAGCAAAGGACAAGCCTAGACAACTCTTATATAAAGCAAAGCGCTCCCGAGGACACATGGGAATTTCTGTAAAGCTAGTTTTCATCATGCTCATAAGATTCGCGTCCGTTACTTTGATAATTTGATATGTGGGTGGACCGGTGCTTGGGTGCTGCCCTTACTTGGACAAGCCTCCCACTTATGATTAACCTCTCTCGCAAGCATCCGCAACTACGAAAGAAGAATTAAGATAAATCTAACCATAGCATGAAACATATGGATCCAAATCAGCCCCTTACGAAGCAACGCATAAACTAGGGTTTAAGCTTCTGTCACTCTAGCAACCCATCATCTACTTATTACTTCCCAATGCCTTCCCCTAGGCCAAAATAATGGTGAAGTGTCATGTAGTCGACGTTCACATAACACCACTAGAGGAAAGACAACATACATCTCATCAAAATATCGAACGAATACCAAATTCACATGATTACTTATAACAAGACTTATCCCATGTCCTCAGGAACAAACGTAACTACTCACAAAGCATATTCATGTTCATAATCAGAGGAGTACTAATTATCATTAAGGATCTGAACATATGATCTTCGACCAAGTAAACCAACTAGCATCAACTACAAGGAGTAATCAACACTACTAGCAACCCACAGGTACCAATCTGAGGTTTTGAGACAAAGATCGGATACAAGAGATGAACTAGGGTTTGGAGAGGAGATGGTGCTGGTGAAGATGTTGATGGAGATTGACCCCCTCTCGATGAGAGGATCGTTGGTGATGACGATGGCTTCGATTTCCCCCTTCGGGAGGGAAGTTTCCCCGGCAGAACAGCTCTGCCGGAGCCCTAGATTGCTTCTGCCCAGGTTCCGCCTCGAGACGGCGGCGCTTCGTCCCGAAAGCTCTCTTATTATTTTTTCCAGGTCAAAACCCTCCATATAGCAGAAGATGGGCACCGGAGGGCTGCTAGGGGGCCCGCAAGCCACAGGGGCGCGCCCTGGGGGGTAGGGCGCCCCCCCTCCCAGGCTTGTGGCCTCCTGGTGGGTCCCCTCTGGTATTTCTTTCGCCCAATGTTTTTATATATTCCAAAATAATTCTCCATAACTTTTCAGGACTTTTGGAGTTGTGCAGAATAGGTCTCTCATATTTGCTCCTTTTCCAGTCCAGAATTCCAGCTGCCGGCATTCTCCCTCTTCATGTAAACCTTGTAAAATAAGAGAGAAAATGCATAAGTATTGTACCATAATGTGTAATAACATCCCATAAAGCAATAAATATCAATATAAAAGCATGATGCAAAATGGACGTATCAACTCCCCCAAGCTTAGACCTCGCTTGTCCTCAAGCGAAAGCCGAAATCGATAAATATGTCCACATATTTAGAGATAGAGGTGTCGATAAAATAAAATACGGACATGAGAGCATCATGATCATCTTTAGAACATCAATATTTATTGATATATAATTTCTTATACTAAAGTAACAATTCATTCACAAGGTAAAGTATGAATCAAGAACTCTATTGAGAACCAACAAACTATGATCTCAGTCATTGAAGCAATTGCAATTTATCATAGCATCGGAAAGAGTCAATATAAGAGCTTATAAAGCAAATCGACATACTCAATCATCTTTTAGTCTTTCATAATTATTAACACTCACGCGGTACTTATGAGGTCAAAGCTTCAATTGGACACAGAGAAAGATAGGGGCTTATAGTTTTGCGTCCCAACTATTTACCTCAAGGGTAATGTCAACAAAAATAACTCATGATCACCCACATCCGAGTGGATATATGTGTCTAGATCAGTCCCCAACACATGACGTAAAGAATTCTGTAACTCTAAAAATTCTGAAAATTTAGAAAAACGTAAAGAATTTGTATAGAAATACTTTGTTAAAATTTCAGATCATTATCATGCACCAGTAAAAATTTAAAATTCCTACACTGGAGCTAAAGTATCTGTTTCAGATTTAGCATCGTTTCTACTCATCTTGTGAGTCATCCCAAAGGCTTTACTTGGCACAAACACTAATTAAAACATAAAAACACAATAATTACAGAGGCAACAATCATGTTATCACACAAAAATAGAAAGTAAAAACAAAAATAAAGATACATATTGGGTTGCCTCCCAACAAGCGTTATTGTTTTATGCCCCTAGCTAGGCATAATGCATAGTTTCAAGTGTTGTCATGTTTGACATTCAGCTCCTTGATAACACAACTATGATTAATAGGAACAATGGAAGGCTTGACCATAGGTTCCTTTATCAAGTTCAAAAATTTGGGGTGAACACTAATCATTTTGAGATCTTCGTTTCTTTTGGAAGGAGGTGTACTAATGCTCTTAGGAATAAATATGAACTTGGGATTTTTGTCTTGTGAGGTACTAGCACTAGTTTTGGATGGTGTGAAAGCGGAGATCACTTTGTCAATAACCTCCTCCATTTTATCAATTCTACTCAATCCTTGTTCTACCCTCTTATCAATAGTACCATATTTTTCCTTTAAAGTTTTCAAAGTTATTCCTACCCGTGACCCAAATTGAGTGATAAGATTATGAAGTTTTTTATCTAACTCCTCAATAGGCTCACTAGTGATCATTTTCTTTTCAATAGCATCAAGCCTTTGCATAACATGTTCCAATGTCAAATTGGTTTCATTAACGATAAGGGGTGGTGTTCCAACAGGATTTTCAATTGCATTATAAGCATCCAAAGTATGACACATTAAGAAGTTCCCACCGGTGATGGTGTCAAGGACAAACCTATACCAAGTTGTCACACCAACATATAAATTATGAAGCAAATTGGTGGTGGATATCATATTAGTTGCTTTATTTTGGACATGGCAAATCCTATACCATGCATCCTTCAAACTTTCTCCTCTCCTTTGTGTAAAACTGATAACATCATTATTGGGAGTGACACGCACAAAACAAGAACTAGCCATGACTTCAAGCAAGAACTAGTAACAAGCAAAGGTAAATATTTTTGTATTTTTGATTTTTATGAGACAAACTAAATATAACAGCAAATAAAAAGAAGAACAAGTGAATGAAATTTTGTGCGAAGTTACTTGATAGTTGGTGATGGTAGTCCCTGGCAACGGCGCCAGAAATCCTTCCTGATACTCGTGAGCTGCGTTGGGTTTTTCGTGAAGAGGAACGGATAATCGCATCACAAAGTGGGTAAGTATTTCCCTCAGTTATGAAACCAAGGTTTATCGAACCAATAGGAATACCAATCCTCAACCGTCTTGAGCGGCTGCACACAAAAGAACAAACGACTTGCACCCAACGCTGCCAAGAGGGTTGTCAATCCCCTTGATCTCGTTATTTGCAAGCAAGTGAGTTGTGTATATAATTGTAGATAATAGTAAAGTGCAAAATAAAATAAAAGGTAATAAATAACAGCAAGGTAATGATAGTGTTTGTGAATTTATAAGTGAATAGACCCGGGGGTCGTAGAGTTCTCTAGTGGCATCTCTCATAAGCAAAGCATACGGTGGGTAAACAAATTACTGTTGGGCAATTGATAGAAAAGCGAATAATTATGCGATATTCACGACAATGATCATGTGTATATAGGCATCACGCCCATAAGCAAATAGGCCGACTCCTGCCTGCACCTACTATTATTACTCCACTTCAAGAGCGCTTCTATGCTTGCCTCTCTACGTATTAAGTTCATGACAAACGGAGTAATGCTTGGAGAACGATGACATGATGTAGACAAAGTAAACTCAACTAATATGAATAAACCCCATCGTTTTATCCTTAGTAGCAACAACACAAAGATGCAACTTGTCCCCTTCTGTCACTGGGATATAGAAACTCGTTAGGTTGAACCTACTACAACGCACCACTCCCACCGAAGAAATATCAATCTAGTTGGCCAAACTATCTCAATAGATCGGAGAGCATTACGAAGCTATGATGATCATGCAAATAAGAATCATAGTAATCAGGTTTGACTCAAATACTTTTCATGAATAATCTGAACATAAACTCACAATTCATCGGATCCCAACAAACACACCATACAAAGGGATTACATCGGATAGATCAAGGCAAAGATGCGATGAGCATTGTATTGAAGATCAAGAGAGAGAGATTGTCATCTAGGTACTACCTACGGACCCGTAGGTCTGCGGTGAACTACTCACACATCATGGTGAGGGCAGCAAGGTTGATGAAGAGGCCCTCCGTGATCGATCTCCCCTCCGACAGGGTGCCGGAACGGAGGTGTAGATGGCCTCCCATCGGAACAGAGGCTTGCGGCGGCAGAAAAAGTGTTTCGGGAGCGCTTGTGATGTTTGTAGGGTAGATGTGAATTTATAGGCCAGAGAACGACGTCAGGGGACGCTCCAGGGGGGCACCACATATCTGGTCACGCCCCCCCTAGGGGGCGCGGCTGGATATGTGGTGGGCCCCTGGTGCATCTCCTGGCCCTCCTCCGAAGCTTCTAGGTCTTGTATTGGTCCAAAAAAATCACCAAAAAGTTTTGTGGCAATTGGACTCCCTTTGGTATTGTAACTCTGAAAAGGCAAAAATACGCAGAAAACAGGAACTGGCACCGGGCACTGGGTCAATAGGTTAGTGCTCAAAAATATTATAAATTGGTAAATAAATACCCAAAAAGTATCCTAGAATGATAATATATCAGCATGGAACAATAAAAAATTATAGATACGTTGGAGATCTATCAGTGCTTTATATCTCAGTGACAGAAAGGGACAAGACACATATTGTATTGTTGCCATTAAGGGTAAAACTATGGGGTCTGAACATATTGCTTGTCTTACTTTGTCTACTCATGTCATCTTGCTTAATGTGTTGCTCTGTTTGTTATGAACTTAATACCATAGATGCATAATCGTTTTGGTCGATTGGTGAGGTAATAGTAGTAGATGCAGGATCATTTTGGTCTACTTGTCACGGACGTGATGCCTATATACATGATCATTGCCATGAATAACATCATAACTATGCGCTTTTCTATCTATTGCCCAACAGTAATGTCTACCCACCGTATGCTATGCATTCGAGAGAGAAGCCTCTAGTGAAAACTATGGCCCCCGGGTCTATTTAATCATGTTTGCTAAAACCCTAAAAATACTCGCTACCTTTTATTATTTGTTGTTACTTTTTATATTTATTTATCTATCACTATCGGAAGTAATCCTTACAGGTAACGAGTTCAAGGGGCTTGGCAACCCTCTTGACCGCGTTGGGTGCAAGTGTTTCGTTTTGTGTGTGTAGGTCCCGATGACGAGAGTTTGCCTTGATTCTCCTACAGGTTTGATAACCTTAGTTCTGACTAAGGGAAATACTTATCGCTACTATATTGCTTCACCCTTCCTCTTTGGGGAAAACCCAACGCAACTCACAAATAGCAGAAAGAATTTCTGGTGTTGTTGCCGGGGAGAAATCATCAAATTCTCATCAAGTTCCTTCATACAAACTATCATTCACTTGTTCTAGTTTTTATTTGCCTTTTTTTATATTTTGCCTATATTTGCTTTCATAAAAAATTCAAAAACACAAAAATATTTGGGATTTCTATTTTCGTGCTCCTGGCTCCTTAGTTCTCCTCAGTTTTGCCCCGCCCATCTAACTGTGCTCACTTTCCCCCTCCTCCACTCGCCCCTGCCTCACAAGAGGCCAAACAGTGCCTTGCCGTCAGGTCAAAACCTTTGACCATCACAGCGCCGATGCTGACGCGTGGGACCGACATGTAAGACCGCATGCATCCGCATCGCCGTTGTTGATGCATGGGACTGCCATGTAAGGCCGCATGCATTCGCATCGTCCGGTGCTGACACGTGGGACCACCATGTAAGGCCGCATGCATTCGCGTCGGTGCATACAGTCGCGTGGGACCCATATTTGGCCGCATGCATTGCTGATTTCGCGTGGCCAGTTGATCCTACACAGTTTGCGACTGACGTGTGGGACCCACAGGCATGCAAAACTGTATCAGTGTCGCCTACTGTTTCCACATAGGCCACTACTCGTGTTTTCACACACGGAGAGTTGCGCCGCCGCGCGCATTGATGGTGGCTTAACGCCGCAAACCACTCCTTCCCATGCCATATATGCAGCCTCATTATTTGCATGCACTTTAAATGACTCATGATATAAATTCAAGTAGTAGACAATCACGATAATATTAATTCAAGTTCACGCATATTAATGTATACCCTTGATATATAGGGAACACACACATTAGATACATAGATATTAATATTAGGACTTATTGTATCACCCTTACAAATAACTTAGCCCAGCATATTGGACAACACCAAACACCACCTGGCCCCTATACCACCAAGTTCACTCTGGGTGCTCGTTCACTCCTTGTCCTCGGTGTTGTAGGGGAGAGTGTGCATGCCATCGGCGGCGGGGAAGATGTTGTCGAAGTTGGTGAATATGTTGTGGGTGGTGAAGGCGATGAACTCACACCTACATCAGAAGACTTTGCCGAGGAGGAAGTAGGCGTTGGAGAGGTTGGTGAAGTGAGCAGTGAGGCCAATCACAAGGCCTCCGTTGGCACAAACCTCCTCCACACGGAACATCACCGGATAACCGGGTGGGAGGTGGCGGTAGACGGCAGTGAGGAAGACATTCACCAGCTCCGTCGAGCCCCTCCACCTTGAGATGGCCCACACACGTAGGGTGTCCTCCACGATGATCCCGACGGGGTACCGCATCTCCGGCACGGTGGTCGACAGACGATAGGTTGGGCCGTAGAATTGCATCTTGTCTTGGGGCGGGATCTATCTTTGCTTTGGGTTTTGACGAAGAAGAAGATGGATGAGATCAAATTGAGATGAATATGTAGACGGGAGGTGTTTAGATAGTCGCGGTGCAACACACACGTTTGAATTCGTTCATCCCAGCACTGCCTCCGCTAATAATGGTACTAATTGCCCACCGGAGCCCTATGCGTGTGAATGTTTGGCGTTTGAATGCATTTTTCACACTGAATCGAGGCGTGTCGATCAGTAAAGCTGCGTCTCGAGGGTGCACTAATTGCCTTGATGCAACGTAGCTATGTCGGGTGGCTGCGAGCATGCATTACAAGCTGTGTCGGGTGGCTGTGTGCATGCGTGGCAGGCTGAAACGTTGGTCTTTGTACGACGGCCCATCTGTCCGACGAGCGTCCGGGCCCAATTGAATGCGTTTCAGAAAATATGTCAAGCACGCGGCCCACGGTTGCTGTCGCATGTCCCTGTTCCCCCACTGCCAGGTGGGCCACTCATGTCCGCAGCCACGGAACACCTGCCCCGCATCCAGCCAATCAGGGCTCATCTCGCGGATCGACCATAGCAAACCCTAGTGCCTAATCTAAACCGTTCCCGAACAACGATCCAACGGCCCTGATAGTGCGGGGTTTAGAGGGGTTTTGAGAGGGGTTTGAGGGATTTTGCGGGCTAGGGTTGAGCATAAATAATTTAAAAAGAATAAAAAAAAATATGAAACCTACGCACACCATCATTTTATGTTACTAACTTGCTAGGAAAAAAAGAACCCACGACTACGGGCATTTTCGTGAAATTCCCATCACGTAACTTAGCTACCACAAACAAGGTTGGATGGTTTTCGAGGGGAATGAGATAGGGTTTAGGGTTAACCATGGAATAGTTTGTCCAAATGCCCCCATGTTGGGCATGGACCCTATATTTGCACACCAAACGATCCCATATTGGGCGTGGAGATCCTTTTCTGTGCCCAAGTTCCTGGCACAACTTGCATCTATTTTTGTTACCTTTCTATGACCTCTTAGGCTTTGCATCTTTTTCTCCCTTCTTACTACTCTCAGATTTCTTAAACAATGCCTTGAATGTACTCTCCTTAGGCCTGCCAGCCTTTCTTCGGGCGGGAGGCCAAGAAAAGCATGGCATGCTCACACTGTAGATTTTTCAACAGAAAAATGTGTAATATTTATGCTCCCATTGACCACCTGTTGTACCACTAGAGGAAGCTTATCCCCTGCAGACAATGACCAATCTTTCTTTCCCACAAACACATGATCATGATCCTTATTTCGTCAACCATGTCATGCACGCACGCCCCTTCGGTGTTCGCCACGACCCCACATGTCTGCTAGCCAACTACCAGACGCGGTCGTATTCAACGCGGCCACATACCGTGGGCCCACGCATCAGCGACTGGAAGCTATGGGGGCCCGCCCTTTTTTAATCCACGCGTGCGGGGAGGGGGCGGTGATGTCTAATACTCAACTTCATTCTTGTAGACGTTGTTGGGCCTCCAAGTGCAGAGTTTTTTAGGACAACAGCAAATTACCCTCCAGTGGGTGACATAAGGTTTATCGATCCGTGGGAGGTGTAGGATGAAGATGGTCTCTCTCAAACAACCCTGCAATCAAATACAAGAAATCTCTTGTGTCCCCAACACACCCAATACAGTGGAAAATTGTATAGGTGCACTAGTTCGGCGAAGAGATGGCGATACAAGTGCAATATGGATAGTAGATATAGGTTTTTTTAATCTGAAAATATAAAAACAGTAAGGTAGCAAGTGGTAAACAATGAGAAAACGGTATATTAATGCTTGGAAATAAGGCCTAGGGTTCATACTTTCACAAGTGCAATCTCTCAACAATGCTAACATAATAGAATCATATGATCATCCCTCAACATGCGACAAAGAATCACTCCAAAGTTCATATCTAGCGTAGAACATAAGATGAAATTGTTGTAGTTAGTAGAACCACCTCAAAGTTATCCTTTCCGATCAATCTATTGAGCTATTCCTATAAGTGTCACAAACAACCCTAGAGTTCGTACTAAAATAACACCCATGATACATATCAATCAACCCTAATGTCACCTAGATACTCCAATGTCACCACAAGTACCCGTGGGTTAATTATCTGACATGCATCAAACAATTTCAGATTCATCACATTCAATCCAACACACAGAACTTCAAAGAGTACCCCAAGATTTCTATCGGAGAAAGTAGGATGAAAACGTGCAATCAACCCATGTGCATAGATCCCCCAAGGTCACCGGAATCCGCAAGTTGATGCCATAACATCAAGTGAATCAATAGAATACCCCATTGTCACCAGGGTATCCACATGCAATACATACATCAAGTGTTCTCAAACCCAAAGTATTCAATCCAACATAACGAGATCTCAAAGGGAAAGATTCAATTCATCACAACAAGGTAGCAAGGGAATAACAACATATGATCCAACTATATTAACAAAGCTCATGATACATCAAGATCGTGACATATCAAGAACATGAGAGAGAGAGAGATCAATCACATAACTACTAGTACATACCCTCAGCCCCAAGGGTGAACTACTCCCTCCTCATCATGGACACCGTCAGGATGATGAAGATGGCCTCCGGTGATGATTGCCCCCTCTGGCAGGGTGCCGGAACAAGGCTCTGGATGAGTTTTCTTCAGTACAGAGGCTTGCGGCGACAAAGAGCAAGTTCTAGGTTTATTTCTGAGGGTTTCTGTATATATAGGATTTTTTGGCTTTGGAATCACGCTAAACGGAGCCACGAGGTGGTACCAAGCTATCAGGGCGTGCCCGGGGGGTGAGGGCGCCCTAATAGCTTGGGGAACCTGGTGGCCCCCCTCCAGTGGTTCTTCGCTCCAGTATTTCTTATATTGTCCAAAAAAAATCGTCAAAAAGTTTTGGGCGATTTCGAGAACTTTTGTTTTCTGCATAAAAAACAACACCACGGTAATTCTGCTGAAAACAACGTCAGTCCGGTTTAGTTAGCTTTAGTTGAGATTTCATACACTTATAGCTCTAGTGCATCCGTTGCATGGCAATCCCTACTCCTTGCATTGATATCTATTAACGGGCATCCCCATAGGCCGTTGATACGCCTAGTTGATGCGAGACTTTCTTCTCCATTTTTACCCCGTTGAAACCTACCACCATATTCTATTCCACCTTTATGCTATATCCATGGTTCACGCTCATATATTGTGTGAGTAATAAAAAGTTGAAGCGCGTTAAAAAGTATGACCCAATTGCCTGACTTAACACCGTGGTGCTTGAAATTTGTATTTATGTGGTGAAGACGGAGCCATGCCATGCTAATATGATAAAATGAATAGGGGGTGAACGTTCTTTAAGGATCGTATATTTTGAAACTTGATGATTATGTTACTTATGTTTATGAATATTACTATGTTGATGTTTATTAATTCATCGTTTCTCAATGACCATACCTGCAATAGATTACATGTTGGGTAGCATGTCACATCAAAAATTCTGTTTTTATCATTTACCAACTCGAGGACGAGTAGGAATTAAGCTTGGGGATACTGATACGTCTCCAACGTATCTATAATTTTTGATTGTTCCATGCTATAATATTACCACTCTAGGATACTTTTTGGGGATTTATTTATCAATTTTAGCACTAACCTATGAACCCAGTGCCTAGTGCCAGTTGTTGTTTTCTGCATGTTTTTGGCTTTTCAGGTTTACAGTACCAAACGAAGTTCAATTGCCACGAAATTTTTTATGATTTTTTCTGGACCAAAAGAAGACCTGGATGCTTCGGGAGGAGACTAGAGGCAGCACGAGAGAGGCACCACACATCAGGGCGCGCCCAGGGGGTGGTCACACCCTCTTGTGTGGTGGCCCCTCCTAGCGCGTCCCGACGCCCCTCTCTGGCCTATAAATTCTAATATCTCCCAAAAACCCTAGGGAGCAACTAGAAACACTTTTTCCACCGCCTCCAGTCTCTGTTCCGTCGTGTGCCCATCTGGAGCCCTGTTCCGGTGCCTTGTCGGAGGGGGGATCAATCACGGAGGGCCTCTACATCAACCTTGCTGCTCCCATGGTGATGTGTGAGTAGTTCCCTACAGACCTACGGGTCCGTAGTTAGTACCTAGATGGCTATATCTCTCTCTCTTGATCTTCAATAAAAAGTTCACCGCATCTTCACGGTGATCTATTCGATGTAATCACTTTGTGCGTTGTGTTTGTTGGGATCCGATGAATTGTGGGTTTATGTTCAGATTATTCATGAAAAAGATTTGTGTCTTCTCTGAATTCTATTATGATTCTTATTTTCATGATTATTATAGCTTCGTAATTCTCTCAGATCTATTGAAATAGTTTGGCCAACTAGATTGATATTTGTTCAATGAGAGGGGTGCATTGTAGTGGGTTCAATCTGACGGTGCTCTATATCCCAGTGACAGAAAGGGACAAGACACGTCTCTGTATTTTTGCCACTAATGATAAAATGATGGGGTTAATTCATATTGATTGAATTCTCTTTGTCTACATCATGTCATCGTTCTCCAAGCATTACTCTGTTTGTCATGAACTTAAAACTTAGAGAGGCAAGCATAGAAGCGCTCTCTACATGTAGTAATAGTAATAGGTGCAGGCAGGAGTCGGCCTATTTGCTTATGGACATGATGCCTATATATATATGATCATTGCCGTGAATAAATATTACATAACTATGCGCTTTTCTATCTATTGCAATCTATAGTAAACAAAATGCTTCAAAATGGCAAGCTATCTCTCCCAATTCCATCTTATGACCAAGACTATCCAATTGTTCAATAAGTTGATGACGCACTGATCATAGTTCCAACTGATGAAACACAGTTGCTTGCCCTTAAACAAATGTTGATTTGTTTCTCTCAGTCAACTGGACTTATGGTAAATTTTCATGAGTCATGCATTCTGCCAATTAATGTTAGTGAGATAGAGACACAAAGGTTGGCCGCACTTTTTGGTTGTCAAGTGGGATCCCTCCCCTTTACTGATTTAGGTCTGCCAGTTGGAACCACAAAACCAAGGATATATGATTTGATGCGTGTGGTTGATAGATTGGAAAGAAGGTTATCTGCCAGTTCTTCTATGTTATCACTAGGGGCCAGACTCCAATTACTCCAATCTTTTTTTCTTCTATGCCAATATACTTCATGTGCAACCTCAGCTTACCTGCTGGAATTCTCAAGCAATTAGAAAGGATTATGAGGCAGTTCCTTTGGAGGGGGGGGACACTCACAGACCTAAGCAGTCTCTGACAGCCCGACCTTTGGTTTACAGACCCAAGCAGAAGAGAGGAATGGGAATCATCAATTTAGCTGTGCAGAACAGGTCATTTCTAACCAAGCATTTACATAAATTCTACAACAAGGCTGATATACCCTGGGTTTCTTTGATTTGGAACACATTCTATAATGGAGTAGTTCCTCAGGCCACCATTCTGTGTGGCTCTTTCTGGTGGAAGGACATTAACAAGCTTAATGAGATATATAGAGCTCATTCTGTAATCACAATTAATATGGGAGACACTGCTCTTCTTTGGCATGATTAATGGAGTTTGCTTGGCTCACCCAGACCTCTCAAAGAAAGGTTCCCAAGGCATTACTCTTTTGTTATTGATGATAAGATTTCATTGATGAACATAACCTTGCAGCTTATTTCTAGCTACAGTCTCCCCTGAAGCAATGGATGAGTTGCAAATGCTCTCTCTTGGCATACAGGAATTGGAAAGGATCCTAGTATCCCCGATGTCAGGTTCTGGACCCCTGGGAAGGGCAGTTTTTAAGCTAAGAGTTATTATAGACTAATGCACTCTCACTTGCCCAATGACGACCCTTGCAAATGGATTTGGCAGAGTAAGTGTACAATGAAAATTAAGGTTTTTGCATGGCTAGTGTTAAAATGACACGCTTAATACCAGATACATGCCCTTAAGGAGGCATTGGAGATCTTTGGATGATGACAATTTTGTCCTTTACGCCCTACTCAGACGATGGAAGAAAGAGATCATCTCTTCTTTACATGTAATTTCAGTACAAGAGTATGGAATTACTTACAAATAGAGTGGACTGCTGGTATCTCCACTAGGGAATGCATTCTGGCTGCCAAAAGAAGTTTCAAAGGCCATTATTTCTTGAGGTTTTTTTTCTGGCTGTTGGAATATTTGGATTAGGAGAAATGGAAAAATATTCAGACATGAACGACCCACCTTCAGTGCATGGAGAGCAAAGTTTATCCATGATGCTACATTGCTCTCACACAGAATGAAGCAATCTGTGAGGTCACTATTTTTAGCTTGGATCCACGACCTACCTTGAGCCAGGGGTGTTGTTATTGTAAATAGTTGTACATTTAACATAGGTAAGGTATTCTGTAACTCTTGTAGATTAGTATTGTGATGTCTACTACGCAACTTTATTCGTGTAGACTCTTGTTGGGCCTCCAAGCGCAGAGTTTTGTAGGACAGTAGCAATTTTCCCTCAAGTGGATGACCTATGGTTTATCAATCAGTGGGAGGTATAGGATGAAGATGGTCTGTCTCAAACAACCCTGCAATCAAATACAAGAAATCTCTTGTGTCCCCAACACACCCAATACAATGGCAAATTGTATAGGTGCACTAGTTCGGCGAAGAGATGGTGATACAAGTGCAATATGGATGGTAGATATAGGTTTTTGTAATCTGAAAATATAAAAACAGCAAGGTAGCAAGTAACAAAAGTGAGCACAAATGGTATTGCAATTCTTGAAAACAAGGCCTAGGGTCCGTACTTTCGCTAGTGCAATCTCTCAACAAAGCTAATATAATTGGATCACATAACCATCCCTCAACGTGCAACGAAGAATCACTCCAAAGTTCTTATCTAGCGGAGAACATAAGAAGGATTTTTTTGTAGGGTACGAAACCACCTTAAAGTTATTCTTTCCGATCGATCTATTCAAGAGTTCGTACTAAGATAACATCAAGTTATCCTTTCCGTTTGATCTATCTAAGAGTTCGCACTAGAATAACACCATATGATACGCATCAACCAACTCTAATGTCACCTAGATACTCCAATGTCACCACAAGTATCCATGAGTTAATTATACAATACGCATCAAAAAAAATCAGATTCATAATACTCAATCCCACAAAGAACCTCAAAGAGTTCCCCAAGATTTCTATCGGAGAAAGTAGGACAAGAACGTGTATCAACCCCTATGCATAGATTACCCCAATGTCACCGCGGGAATCCGCAAGTTGAGTACCAAAACATATATCAAGTGGATCAATTGAATACCCCATTGTCACTATGGGTATCCGCATGCAAGAGATATATCAAGTGTTCTCAAATCCAATATTCAATCCAATATAACGATATCTCAAAGGGAAAGATTCAATTCATCACAACAAGATAGAGAGGGAATACCATCATGTGATCCGACTATATTAACAATGCCCGTGATACATCAAGATCGTGGCATCTTAAGAACAAGAGAGAGAGAGAGAGAGATAGAGAGAGAGAGAGAGAGAGAGAGAGAGAGAGAGAGAGATTGAACACATAGCTACTGGTGTCGGTGTCAAAACCGGCGGATCTCGGGTAGGGGGTCCCAAACTGTGGATCTTGGATCGATGGGTAACATGAGACAAGGGAGACGGTATTTACCCAGGTTTGGGCCCTCTTGATGGAGGTAAAACCCTACATCCTGCTTTGTTTGTATTGATGATGGTGTATCGAGTACAGAGTTGATCTACCACGAGATCGTATGTAGTGGTTTAAACCCTAAGAGCTATGCTCGTATGATGATATGATCTATGATGATCTGATCGTCCCTAATGACTAGCCTGGCCTCGGCTTATATAACACACCAGAGGCCTAGGATAACAAGAGTCCTAGTCGGCTACGTCGGTGGAGAGGAGTCCTTGTCTTGATCACCAAGTCTTGTGGAATCTTCCTCGTATGCATCATGGGCTGCCCGAAGTGGCCCATTAGTGAATCATCATGGGGGTCCTCGGCCCGACCCACTGGTCGGGATACGGCATGGTGAGTACCCCCTAGTCCAGGACACCGTCAGTAGCCCCCTGAACCGGTCTTCAAGTTGAGGACGCTCCTCGGTTCTTCCAAAAAGTTCTTTGTCTTCGGTCGTCGGTCTTGGAAACTGGTTCAACAAATCTTCCCATCTTCAATCTTGAGGATCGCCGAGCTAAATCCAAAGAGTTCACGTCGGGCATCCGAGGAGCCTCTTTAAGTTCTCGGCCTTTATCAATGCCTTGTAATTTTTACGCCATACTTCGGGGTCGAAGTGTTTCCCGTGCGGCGGTGTCCTCTTGCGTCCGAGCTCCAACGCCGAACTGCATCTGAGGTGTCCTTTTGCAGCCGAGCTCCAACGTTGATCGGCATCTGAGCGCCAATGACGGGCTGCGTCTGAGCTCCAACGCCGGATTGTGTCCGAGGTATCTTTTTGCAGCCGAGCTCCAACGCCGGTGTGCGTCCGAGCTCCAACGCTGGTCGGCATCCGAGCGCCAATGACGGGCTGCTTCCGAGCTCCAACGCTGGTCGGCATCCGAGGTGTCATAAATTATCTCGGTCTCTGAAAATTTGAAGGACTTTATCCGAGCTTAAATGTCGGAATAGTCTTTTATGGAGCCTGCCATTCGCATCCGAGCTTTATGCCGGACTTCTTTCGAGGTGTCTCCGATCTTGAGCTTTATGCCGGACTGCTTCCTAGCTCCAACGCCGAACTGCATCCGAGCTCCAACGATGATCAGCGTCCGAGGTGTCATAAATTACCACGGTCTTAAAAAATTGAAGGAATTGAGTCGAGCTTAATGCCGGAAATGCCCTCTATGGAGCCAGACACTTGCGCCCAAGCTTTATGCCGGACTGCTTTCCAGGTGGTGCACCACCCCGACCGTGGGCTGATTTTTTGTGGATATTTTCGATTGGTGCAATTTATTCTCTGCCGAGATATATAGCCAGTAGTCCTCAAAGCGCGTGTCGGTCTAAAACCCGCGATGCACCTGAAGGATAAAAGAAAACCACTAGTCCTAGTAGCCCCTGAGACTTAGGCCGATTTGCAAAATCGGCCTGAGGATAAAGTTCTTGCTCGGCGGCATACGTTAGGGATGGAAATGTGGTACGCAGTAGTTTCCGAGACTCGGGTTGGGTGCGGCCGACCAACCTGAGGATCGAATCTCCTCGGGAACCATATTGCACTTTGGATTTGCTGCATTGAATAGGCAATGCAGTAGCCCCCGAGCCTTAATTTAGGCATGGGTGGTCGAATTAAGGATCGATATTTATGTGACACAAACTTTGTTACGTTTGACACAATTTATGTGTAATGATTCTATGTATCCAAGTACTTTACATCATTAATGCTCGGATCCGCATTGTACAAGACTTTGTTGACCGACCATCAACTTCAACCTCCTCGGCCAGTAGCCAAGGAGTGTTTGTCCTACTTTATAAAGCCTTTATAAGGGCAAAGGTTTACGGCAAACAAGGCAATCCGGTCATACGGTTTTATAAACAAAGGTTCGCGGAGAGATATGTTATAAATTACCATGTAAGAAACATCTTGTGGGAAAAATAGTTCATTTATAAGTTCCTTTTCCCAGGATATCATGTTGACCATGATCGTGAAACCTCAACTCAGATCAATGTGGGAGGAAAATTTTGAGGATTTAGTTCGAGGAATGTTCCCAAACTCTGTGGTCTTTAACGAACCAAAATTTTCACTTCCATCGTTGCCGACCAATTATATTCTTAAGATGGCTAGCTTTCGGCTTCACCCAGTCCGAGGTACTAATCCGGATGATCCGGAAGTAACAATCACAGAGGTGCTCCTTTTACCCCCTAGCCGAACAATCGGAAACGTAGGGGGGTAAGCACAGGAGCCAGGCAACCCAGCTTGGTCAAAATCTTAAGTCAAACTGATGCATATCTATGGTTTATAACGATCACTATGGAAGGCAGCTTTCGTATATTAATTACAAACACTGATGATATGTTAGACTCTCCAGGAATCCCGATGTATCTATGCCGAGGTGCCACAAGGAACCCTCAGTATGGTTTATTTTGACTCCGTCGCGACTGTTTATAATCTGAAAGTGGCCTATCGTCGGCTTCCACCCCTTTGTAGATGCTATGCAGGGTGTTTCCGTACAAACAAGACAACCCTTAGACGACGTCTCGGTGCCCGGAGGCGGTTGTGTTAGCGGAAATAAGGCAATCAGATATTCGGGTTTATAACTTTCACTTAGTCATAGGAGCATATGTTTGGGGGCAACTTAATAGCCCCCGGTATACGTCGACTCCTCGGATTATTCGAGGTCGAACCACCCACAACTTGGCCCTTTCAAGAAAGAGAGACCCTCCGTTTTACTCGGATAACCTCAATCGGCTATATTTTGTTGAACACCGCCTGCGGTTCGCTGACCGATTTACGCTTGTTGTGACAGTCAGCTTTCGGCTTTCTCCAACTGAGGCACTTAACCAGTTAAACTGGAAGTGACAATCGCAGTGGTTCTCCCTTTACCCCTTAGCCGGACAAAGCGGAAACGTAAGGGGTAAGCACAGGAGCCGGGCAATCCAGCTATAGACCAAAGACACAACTCGTAATCAATGCATATAAATGCGAAATACCGAGGAAATTTTTACGAGGACTGCATGGAGTACCTGTGACGCCATGGATTTGTGCTACAGTAACCCCACGTCACCACGATTACTGTTGTTAATCTCGCGATGATTCAATCCCGTGCGAATTCGAAATTCAAAACCAAGTCGGACGATAAAAGTTTTCAAATATCAAAACTAAAATGTTCGAAGTGTGTCCAATATTACATAGGTAATTGTGTTGTAAAAATCAACATTTTTGAAAGTATTTAAATTCACTAAAATAAAATAAAACTAAAACAGAAAACTGATAAAAGATAAAAAACTAAATAAAAAAAGAAACAACCCCCCCGGCGGCCCAACTGGGCCGTGGCCCAACCGGGCCAGCCAGGCCGGCCCACCCCGGCGCCTACACCCCCCCGGGGCAAACCCTAGCCCAACCCGACCCCCCACTCGCCCCCTCGCTCTCTCCCCTCCCCTCCCCGATCCAGATCGGAACGGGGCCGACCCCGCGCCTCCGCCGCCGACGCCCGGCGCCCCGTCGCCACCCCGCCGTCCCGCCGGTGCCGACGCCGCTGCGCATCGCCGCCGCGCCCCCACATGTCCTCCCCGCCGGTCGCCTCCGACCCTCGCCGCCCCAGCCACCCTGCACCGCGGGTGAGCCGCCGCCCCTCTCTGCCCGCCCCGCCGCGCCTTTCTTCCCCGCCGCCGCTAGCTGCCGTCGACCGCCGCGGCCTCCCCCTGCTGCGCGCCGTCGCTCGCCCCCCCTGCATGCCATGGCCGCGCCCCTAGCTCGTCGCCGTCCGGCCGCGCGCGCCACCCCACCGCCGCGACCCCACTGCCCCTCACCCGCACCGCCGCTGCCGGCCTCGCTCCGGCCCCGCGCGAGCCCATGCCCCTCCGGCCTCGCTCACCGCGCGCGCGCTCGCCCGCTACCCCCTGCCGCGCCTGCGCCCGCGCTCCGCCACCGCAGCCCCCGCGGACCCGCTCGTCCCTGCCCCCGTCACGCGGCCCCGCCGCCGCCGTGTGCTCGCCTCCCCCCTGCCGGCGCCCTGGCCGCCGTCGCCGTCGTTCCCTCGTCGCCGGCGGCAGCTGCTGCTGCTGGCCGGGCGACGTGCGTGCATGCGTGTGTGTGGCTTGGCCCACTGCCAAGTGGGGGCCACCCCCCCACTCTCTATGACAGAGGGGGGCCCCTGCCCCCTAAAACTTTTTGGATAATTAAAAAAATAAAATCGATATAAATAAATAAATAATTATTTAAATTAATTAATTAATTAGTGAATTAATTAATTAAGTAATTAATTAGTTAATTAGATGATTAAGTTTAATTAGATTAATTAATTAAACTTGTTAATTAATCTGTTAATTAATTAATTTAAACAATATGACAGGTGGGTCCCACCCCCTTAATTAATCCTGATTAATATTAATTAAACATTAATTAGAACAATGTCAATGACATGTGGGACCCACTGGTCAGTTTGACCAGTCAACAGGACTGTTGACTGCTGATGTCAGCATGACATCATGGTGATGTCATAATTCATTATTGAATTAAAATAATCTATTTTAATTCCTGGATATTAATAAAACTTTAAAAATGAATATAAAATAATCCGTAAGTCAGATGAAAATAATTTATACATGAAGGTTGTTCAGAAAAATCGCACGAATCCGAATACGCTGTCCGTTAGTGTGTCACGTGCTCCTATCATAACGAACGTGGAACATTTCCATCGTTTTCATCTGTCCGGTAGTATCCCGAGACCCGGAAAATATCGTCAGATATTCTTCCGATCCATCTGCGACGTGTAGTACTGCGTTAGTGCATGCCTAGCTCTGCATATTGCCATGTCATGCATCGTGTTGCATCTGTCTGCATTATATTTATTATGTTTCTCCCCCCTCTTCTTACCGGTAGACCACGAGACTGACGCTGCTGCCGGGTACGACTACGCCGTTGACGATCAGCCTTTTACCGCAGATCAGCAAGGCAAGCAACCCCCCCTTGAGCATTCCGATATCGCCCATTTCCTTCCCTCTCATTCTTGCATTAGATTTTGCTACTGTATTAGCTAGCTCCTATTCCTGATGCATAGCCTGTTTTCGATAAACTGCTACTGTACCTGCAATCATATCAACTGCTTAGCATAGGTTGATCAATGAAACCCCCGTGACCCCCTTAGTACCAGTTGCCCCTGCTTCTGCATCGACGACTCGACGGGTCGAAGGCTCAGTCAACCGACCGACAAGCCAGGCCCCTCACATCACCGCACACCCCCTTTGTTGTACTACTCTGCAGAGCTACTATCGAGTACCGAGGGTGACACCTCGTGAAGTACTCATGATGCTAACTCTGTAGTGCAGCTAGTCGGTCGTGGTTATCAAGGGTGATTCCTCCTTCACCACTCCCGACGATGACTCTGTCTTGCAACCCCTCAAGTGTGGGACCCTCGAGGGTGATTCCTCTAAGTCCACCTTGACGGTTTCATCGAGCGGGACCCTTTGAGGGTGATTCCTCAGGTTCCGTCTTGATGTCTTATACACACAGTTACTATGACCTGGATACAGAAACATGTTGGTGATGGGTCGGCCCTGAGGGGTACCCACGGTTTGATGATGATGTGGCGTGGCCGGGCAGGAAAGGCCCTTGCCACACATCCTCGAGACGGGGCGACGGGACCGTACTTCATGGGCCGCGCTTGCCCCGCATTAATAAAATGCTAATGGGTTGGGTATTTGATCTGAGTTATTCATTTGACCTTTTTACACACTAAACCTTCACGTGGGAGAAATTATGGGTACTCGGCATCGTTGTATCAGCCGAAGCTCTTCGGACGTCAGCAATGGAGCGGCGCGCGCCCGAGTGGCCTGGACGGCACAGGTCTTGGATTAAAGTGTGCTAGGGCTGACCTCGGCCACGTACGCATCGTGCAGGAGCGCAAAGGGCAAGTGGGCCCACGAACCCTGGGCGCTTAGGATTTAGACCGGCGGGCTGGCCTCTCTGTTGAGCCTAGGTGGGGCGACGACGTGTTGAAATCCCAAGGCCGGGCATTACCCAGGAAAGTGTGTCTGGCCAGAGGTGATCAAGCGTGTTGGAAATGTGGTGCTCCCCTGCAGGGATGAATTCATCTATTCGAATAGCCGTGTCCACGGTAACACGGCGACTTGGAGTTGTACCTTGATCTACTACAACTAAAATTGTGACTTTAAATTGAAATGAATGTTGGCTCCGAGATTGCTTTCTCGCAAGGAGTCGAGGAAGAATCTCTGGGCGTGGTTACTTAATAAAATTGCTACAATAATATGACTATATATGAGATACCAGTCTACTCTCTTCTAATGCTGCAAGATGCTGAAGATGCTAGTCTTCGGTAGGACTAGGCCTTCCCCCTATTCTTGCTTTCTGCAGTCAGCCCAGATATAACCCCAATTCCTTGATACTGATGCATACTTAGCATAGTTCTGATGTCAGTCTTGCGAGTACTTTGGATGAGTACTCACCGCTGCTTTGCTTTCTCTTCCCCCCTCGATACGATTCTGCGTTCAGACGATGGAGCCCAGGAGATGGAGTACGCCGGAGACGACTACTACACCACCGCCGGAGCCTACTACTACGTGAAGGCGGCCCCCCGAGCGGCAGTAGGATAGGAGGTTCCCAGGCAGGAGGCCTTGCCTCTTTCGATCCGTTGTTATGTTTGTGCTAGCCTTCTTAAGGCAAAACTTGTTTAACTTATGTCTGTACTCAGATATTATTTGCTTCCGCTGACTCGTGCTTGTCGAGCTTTGTATTCGATCCCTCGAGGCCCCTGGCTTGTAATATGAAGCTGTATGACTTTAATTTGTGTCTAGTGTTGTGTTGTGATACCGATCAGTGAGTCCCTAATCTTGGTCGTACGCATTGCGTATATGATTAGCGTACGTTCGAAATTGGGGGCGTCACAAGTTGGTATCAGAGCCGACTGCCTGTGGGTAGCGCCCTTTCCAACTCCTTGGCCGAAGTTGAGTCTAGTCATTGAAAAACTTTTACTAACATTGTTGTGTGGCTTACGGGCCCACATCTCAATAGGGTGGTATTAGGATCTTTTATTCCTCATCTATACTCTGGGTTCTGATCTCTCTTCTCTTTCGGGTTAAAGATTTTATTAACTCTAACTCTAGGTTCTCGTAACTTCTTCCTCTCGGAGAGCCCCTCCTTCCAGATGATGACTTGATTCACCAGAAGACTCTGAAGATACTCTTCGATGTTCTCCCGAGAACTTGTGCTCATCGCTTTTGCGATTCCCTTCCGCCGTCAACCCCTATGGATGACTACATGCAATTGTCGCTCATACTTTCATATCCAGTTGCTCTTGTTATTACAAGGTACATCGAATTATCTTACCGGAGATTCGTTCTTCCTCGGTTGATCATGTGTTTCACAGAATTCTTTGAAACGCTATTCGATCTTCCGTAATCCTCTGTAGCGTTTTGCTCTTGCCCCTTTTTTCACCTGCTTGCCTTATGGTTAATTCCATATGTCTAGCAATATTCATTAAAATCCTTTGTGATTGTCATTTGATTTTATTGATTCAATTTGTGTGTGAGTGCATGCAATCATCAGTTGTTTCTCATAAATTATCTTTCTGGCTCAGACGTCTTTCCAAGCATGAATTGGTTCTCGACAAATCAACCTTGTTTGATTGTCCATCTAAGTCCGCTCATCTTACTTGTATTTGATCGGAGCATCTGATTCTGATACACAATTGGGAAGTCTCAATTCTTTTGGTTATTTAAGCATCGAATTATTTGGATGTTCTGTAATCTGATGGCTTGCATTCTTCTTCCACCGAATGAGTTTATATACTCATATCAGATCCCTTTGTGGGATGCCAAACCATTGTTGGGTTGTTATCCGACAACATCCTTCACATTCAAAATCCTTGTGAGTTCTTCCCCTGATACATAATGCCTTTGGTAATTTGTGTCTTCTCCCCCTGATAAGCTGTATCCTATGCTTTTGTCAGCCATGCTCTGTTGTCAAGCATGTGTTAATTACTCTTGAAGCTTGTGGTATATGTTCCTAAGATGCCCCGGTGGGTTGAACCTATACCTTCTTTAATCCGTGTGAACCCAATAGTTTTCACGAGTTATACTCTCCTGGTGTTTTGCCAGTTAAACTTTCAAAACTACAACTTCATCAAAGGCGAGGAGTAAATGGGAGGTGATGCATTGATGAAGTGGGAGTCGACCTTGAACTTTGTGTTCATGCCCATGGATCTGATGTATGACTTATCATGGAAGCTTCTTGTAACAATAAAATTCCTTTTGTATAATTTGATCTGATATCTGTGATCTTGTCCTTTGCAAATCGTGGTTCCGACCATGTTGTTCTGCTTTGATTTTATCCTCAGACAAGTTAAAGAACTTGTCTTCTACAGATCAATACTCCAGTCCATCCTTTATTTCTGTTCTACCTCCGGGTATTATCCCTAGTATCTCGAGAATATCACGGAGCTATATAACTTCTTATGAGCTCCTCATCAACTATGATATTTCACTGATTCTAGTTTCCTCGTGTTCTGAGTTATTGGCCAATCAAGGATATTGATATCTGAATCGAGTACGCATTGTGATTCAACAACTCGTAGTAATCTTCTTTGATCATGAATTGTACTCGATCATGTCGTTCCAAGCTGTTAGATGCTGAAGCCTGGCTAAATGCCCTGAATGCATTGAACACGTTACCTCTTGAAGGGATTGAAAACATTCCAGTTGTCCGGGATTTCCAAGATGTTTTTTCGGAAGAACTTCCAGGGATTCCCCCTGCTAGAGCTGTCGAGTTTGTCATCGACTTGGTACCTGGTACCACTCCTATAGCCAAGCGTCCGTATAAGATGCCACCACATGAACTCCTTGAACTTAAGCAAGAAATTGACAATTCGCTTCGTCTGGGTTTCATTCGTCCAAGTTCCTCTGCTTGAGGAGCACCTTCTCTCTTTGTCAAGAAGAAAGATGGTACGAATCGATTGGTCCAAGATTACCGTCCGATCAACCAAGCAACGATTCAAAACAAGTATCCGCTTCTTCGAATCAATGATCTGTATGATCAACTTGCTGGTTCATTAGTGTTTTCAAAACTCGACTTGAGGTTGGGTTACCATCAGATCCGGGTTCGTGAAGAGGATATTCCCAAGACTGCATTTGTTACTCGCTATGTTTCATACGAGCACACCGTCATGTCCTTCGGCTTAACCAATGCTCCAGCAACCTTCTCTTGCCTGATGAACTATATATTCATGGATTACCTCGATAAATTCATCGTGGTTTATCTGGATGATATCCTGGTTTACTCCAAGAATAAAGAAGAGCATGCTGAACATCTTCGTCTTATACTGGAGAGGCTTCGAGAGCATCAACTTTATGCAAAGTATTCAAAGTGTGAGTTCTGGATGGACGAAGTAACCTACCTTGGTCATGTGATCTCCAAGGATGGTATTGCGGTCAACCCTGAACGAGTTCAGGCTATTCATGACTGGACTCCCCCGAAGAGTGTCAAGCAAGTCAGAAGTTTTCTCGGACTCGCCAGCTATTGCCGTCGATTCGTCGAGAACTTCTCCAAGATTGCAAAGCCCTTAACCAATCTGCTTCACAAAGGTGTTAAATATGAGTGGACCGAAAAATGTCAGGAGAGCTTTCAGGCACTTAAGGACAAGCTGACATCTGCTCCAGTGCTTGCTCCTCCGGATACTCAGAAGGACTTCGTCATCTATTGTGATGCTTCACATCAAGGAATGGGCTGTGTCCTAATGCAAGAATGCAAGGTGGTTGCTTATGCATCTCGTCAATTGCGTCCTCATGAAGAGAACTACCCAGTTCATGACCTTGAACTTGCTGCAGTAATTCATGCACTGAAAGAGTGGCAACATTACCTTGTTGGTAATCGTTGCGAGATCTACACTGATCACCAAAATCCGAAGTACTTGTTTACTCAGCCAGATTTGAATCTCCATCAACAGAGATGGATGGAGCGCATAGCAGATTACAACGTGGGAATTTCTTATACACCTGGCAAGGCTAATGTAATGGCTGATGCTTTGAGCCGCAAGTCTTACTGCAACCACCTCCAGGTTCACAAGGTTCACCCCCTGCTTCAAGAAGAATTCCGCAAGCTGAACCTCCATATTGTTCCTCAGGGTTATCTCGTTCCCCCTCCACCGGAGGACCGTAAAATGCACCTCCGTGTTGTTAACAAGGGTTCTCTGAGTAACCTGGTTGCTGTATCAGATCTCGAGGGCAGCATCAAAACTATGCAACATTATGATAATGACGTCGAAAGGATTAGACGCTATCTTTCGGAAGGTAAACCCTCATGCTTCACCGTTGATGATGATGGCGCTGTGTACTTCAAGGGTCGCTTATTCGTTCCAACTAAGAGGGAAAACCTGAATATGACTGCTAGAATACTGAAAGAAGCTCATGATACTCCGCTATCTATTCATCCGGGTAGTACCAATATGTACCAAGACATCCGTCAAAGATTCTGGTGGTCAAATATGAAACAAGACATTGCACGCTATGTTTCAGAATGTGACATTTGCCGTTGGATCAAAGCAGAACATCAAAAGCCTGCTGGAACTCTGCAACCTATTTCTATTCCTGAATGGAAATGGGATCATGTTGAAATGGACTTCGTCACTGGTTTTCCGAGGTCGCTGAAAGGTAATGATGCTATTCTTGTCGTCATTGACCGACTGTCCAAAGTTGCACATTTTCTGGCTGTCAAGGAAGCTATTACTGCTAGTCAGCTAGCAGATCTTTACATGTCCAGAGTTGTTTCACTCCACGGTATTCCATTGGTGATTAGTTCAGACCGTGGCAGCTTATTCACTTCAAGATTCTGGGCAAGTTTCCAGGAAGCTATGGGAACTCATTTGTCATTCAGCACCGCTTTTCACCCTCAATCCCAGGGACAAGTTGAAAGAGTCAACCAGATTCTCGAAGACATGCTTCGAGCTTGTGTCATTTCTTTCGGCAAGAAATGGGAGGAATCTCTCCCGTATGCTGAGTTCTCCTACAACAATAGCTATCAAGCTAGTCTGAAGATGGCTCCCTCTGAAGTATTATATGGACGTAAGTGTCGGACTCCTCTGAATTGGTCAGAAACCGGGGAACGTACACTTATCGGTCCGGATATTATTCAACATGCTGAAGATCAATTCCGCATTATTCATGCAAATCTGAAGGCTGCTCAGTCTCGTCAGAAGAGTCAGTATGACCGTCATCACAAAGATATGGTCTATCAACCTGGCGAAAAGGCTTATCTTCGAGTCACGCCTATGAGAGGTACACACCGTTTCGGGATCAAGGTCAAGCTGGCTCCTCGATATATTGGTCCTATCACTGTTCTCGAAAGGCGTGGTAAGGTGGCATATCAACTGGAACTACCGCCAAACCTTTCTCAGGTTCACGATGTGTTCCATGTGTCACAGCTTCGTCGCTGCTTCAAGGATCCTATCCGAGCAGTGGATCATGATATGCTTGAGCTGCAACAAGACCTTTCTTACAAGGAGCAACCGGTCCGCATTCTTGGTGAAACTGAACGTCGGACTCGTCAGAAGGTTACTAAGTTCTTCAAAGTGCAGTGGGCTAATCATTCTGAAGATGAAGCCACTTGGGAACGCGAAGATCATCATCGTGCAGAATACCCCGGGCTCTTTCCTTCTACCTCTTAATTCTCGGTACGAGAATTCTTTTTAGTAGGGGAGAATTGTGACGCCCTGGATTTGTGCTACAGTAATCTCTGTAATTAAGCTACAGTAACCCCACGCTAATAATGCCACGTCACCACGATTACTGTTGTTAATCTCGCGATGATTCAATCCCGTGTGAATTCGAAATTCAAAACCAAGTCGGACGATAAAAGTTTTCAAATATCAAAACTAAAATGTTCTAAGTGTGTCAAATATTACATAGGTAATTGTGTTGTAAAAATCAACATTTTGAAAGTATTTAAATTCACTAAAATAAAATAAAACTAAAACAGAAAACTGATAAAAGATAAAAAACTAAAAAAAAAAAAAAAAAAAACAACCCCCCGGCCCAACTGGGCCGTGGCCCAACCGGGCCAGCCAGGCCGGCCCACCCCGGCGCCTACACCCCCCTCGGGGCAAACCCTAGCCCACCCCGACCCCCCACTCGCCCCCCTTGCTCTCTCCCCTCCCCTCCCCGATCCAGATCAGATCGGGGGCCGACCCCGCGCCGCCGCCGCCGATGCCCGGCGCCCCGTCGCCACCCCGTCATCCCGCCGGTGCCGACGCCGCTGCGCATCGCCGCCGCGCCCCCTCACGTCCTCCCCGCCGGCCGCCTCCGACCCTCGCCGCCCCAGCCACCCTGCACCGCGGGTGAGCCGCCGCCCCTCTCTGCCCGCCCCGCCGCGCCTTGCATCCCCGCCGCCGCTAGCTGCCGTCGACCGCCGCGGCCTCCCCCTGCTGCGCGCCGCCGCTCGCCCCCCCTCCACGACGTGGCCGCGCCCCTAGCTCGCCGCCGTCCGCCCGCGCGCACCACCCCACTTCCGCGGCCCCGCTGCCCCTCCCCTGCACCGCCGCTGCCGGCCTCGCTCCGGCCCCGCGCGAGCCCGCGCCCCTCCTTCCTCGCTCACCGCGCGCGCGCGCTCGCCCGCTACCCCCTGCCGCGCCTGCGCCCGCGCTCCGCCACCGCAGCCCCCGCGGACCCGCTCGTCCCTGCCCCCGTCACGCGGCCCCGCCGCCGCCGTGTGCTCGCCTCCCCCCTGCCGGCGCCCTGGCCGCCGTCGCCTTCGTTGCCCCGTCGCCGGCGGCAGCTGCTGCTGCTGGCCAGGTGACGTGCGTTTGTGTGTGTGGCTTGGCCCACTGCCAAGTGGGGGCCACCCCCCCACTCTCTATGACAGAGGGGGGCCACTGCCCCCTAAAACGTTTTGGATAATTAAAAAAAATAAAAATCGATATAAATAAATAATTAGTTAAATTAATTAATTAATTAATTAGTGAATTAATTAAGTAATTAATTAGTTAATTAGATGATTAAGTTTAATTAGATTAATTAATTAAACTTGTTAATTAATCTGTTAATTAATTAATTTAAATAGTATGACAGGTGGTGTAGGGGAACGCAGCAGAAAACAAAAAAAATTCGACCTACGCACCAGCCCAGGACCACTATGGAGACTGCATACAAGGTTTGATCATTTCGTTACCGACTCGTAGCGCAGCGGAAGTAGAGTCGATGACGAATGGCGGTGCAGATCCCCGCAGCTAGGATTTTACAACCTCCCAACCGCGAGGATGTATACCCTCATCTGCCCCGCGGACAGCCCTCCGGGAGGCGGTCGCACAGTCCCCCGGACGGTGTCGCGGACAGCCCTTCGGGAGGACCTCCGAAACTCGGACTGTCACTCGGACAACCCTTCGTGAGGACCTCCAAAATTCGGACGGTCACACGGACAGCCCTTCGGGAGGCACTCTCGAACTAAGACCGAAACTATGATCTCTCTACGGAGTTGCACACATACGGTGTCATCTATCCGGCAGGGCTTCGCCGTCCAGAACTAGTTCCTGCCGGAACCCAGACAGCCTTTCGGCTCTACGAAACTATTTCGTGGGAGGGAGAGAAGAAAGGCAGATCATGCATGCCATGTGTGTGAGAGTTGGAGTGAGGATGGAGAGCTCCTCTCCACCTCCTTATATAGTGGTGGAAGGGGTGAGGGGGGGGCTGAAATTTCAGCCCACAAAACAAGCACCCACCAAACAAGGAAACATGTTCCCACCAAACATGGAGAAAACATGTTCCCTTGTCCATGGTGTTCCCCCATGGGGCCCCACCTTCCTCCCAACACTCTCCACCATTTGTGGGGGCTGCCCCCCACCATGGGGGGTCCCCCCAACACTTTGTCCAGCCACAAGGGGGCTGTCCCCTAAAGGGGGCGCCCCAAAAAACAGCCCAAAAACAGCCCCCACGATCCGTGGGATCTTGTCCCCTCTCGCTGGGACAAGATGTTTTCCGAAACTATTTCTTCTAAAAAATTCCGGAAGGTCCCAGAACATTTCCGGCACCCTCTAAAATTATCTGGACGCGCTCCGGAACATTTCTGGTATGGTGGTTTAATTTAAAACCATCTTCGTTTACCCGGTAAACAATTCCGGCAGCTCCGAAAACCTTTTTCGGTTTTTTCTCCGGAAAAATTCCAGAAATTACCAGACCAATCTGGCAACCTCCAAAACTTTCCCGGTGCTTGCCGAAACCTTTTTGGATCAATGGTTTTATCCGAAACAACTTTTCGGTTTTTACCAAAACTTTTCCGGTGTTCTCTCCGGAACTTTTCCGTTGTCTCCGAAACTTTTCCAGTGACTTTCTCTCGGACTCCTTGTCTAGTATTCAGCAGATAGATGACCCTTAAGTGTGTGACCCTATAGGTTCGGTGAAGCATAGACATGACCCGGAGCCCCTTCCGATCAATGATCAACATCGGAGCCGTGGACACCCATATTGACCCCTATACCCACACGAATGAATATTCGAGTGAACCTCCAGTTGCCGTGTGCTATTCCTGTTGCTTCGCGATATGTTACAAATACCCGAGGTGAGACATGTTGGCATCCCCGTGGATCAACACCTTGTCCACTATGCCAGTTACCTCGTTGCCGGTATTGTTCTCTTTTCTCGTTCCCGTGTTCCGGCATCCCTGTGATCAAATCACCCTGTATCTGGCCAGACGATGATGGATACCGTAACACCGAGAGGGCCCAGAGATATCTCTCCATCGTCGGAGGAGCAAATCCCAATCTTGAGCTATCAAGTTACTTGACATACTTTTCCATGAACCCGTAAGCCGCCGTAATAGCCACCCATTTACGGATGACGTTTAACAAACCCCAAAGTTCATGAAGCAAGCATGAAGAAACTCGATACTCTCATGGTCTAAGGAATTATGCAAACATTAACTTCCTATGTTATTAACCATTAACTTATGACGAATGTATCTCATAGCATAACATCAATATTGGGTCGATTCAACACAAGTGTTCTACCAACAATTGTGCCCTCAAAATTGCCGGCATAGCCATGCCCATGATCAGGAAAACAGGATCATCATGCAATACTTGAGCCAGTCATAGAGGCTTGACTAGGAATACATTTTACCATTTATTATCCCACACGTGCAAACGAGTCTTCCTCCGAGCCTCGTTTTATTTGTAGACTCGAGAATCATTGCAGTTATAGCATGGAACATAAACATAATTATGAACAGGGAGACAATCAATAACATTTATTATTGCCTCTAGGGCATATCTCCTACAGACTCCCACTTGCACTAGAGTCAATAATCTAGTCAATGCTAATGCACTTTACACCTATGGCATACTGGTGTAAAATATGCTTCGCATGTGGTATAGCCTGATGTCCAACGGATCTGACAACTTCAGCTCCGTGTGTAACTTTGCATATCCTCGCATTTTCACGCTTTCACAAAATTCATATTTTGTGTGGACTTGGCTTTGCATATGTGTGAATCATTGGTCGAAACCTGATTCCTCAGACTGAGCTATGGAGCAACTATCTGCTATAGTGTCCCATAGACCAAAGCCTTCTTGGAACCATACTAAGTTCATGAATGAACTATATGATTCAACAACTTCTTTGTCGCTTCTCAAGCGTCAACATACTTAGCCTTTGTTATAGAATTCGCCACAGTATCTTGTTTGGAACAATTTCCAACTACCGTGCCACCATATTGTGTATTACACAAAACACTTAACTTAAATCGAAAATTGCATGGAGCATTGATGAAGAATGTATCAATGTAATTACTTACAACGAGCACTTCATAATCTCTGCTTGCGAGAAAGCATGTCATCAGTACTGCTCTAGTACTCAATGACATCTTTCACTGTTGTCCCATGATCAGTACTTTGATCACTTTGGTATCTATACTCGCAACAACTTTGGAGTATTGGACATATCTGGTTGTTTTTACATACCACGGAATACATGATTAATCCAAACACAAGAGTGTGTGGAACCTCTATCATGTATTTCACTCATCAGTGTTTTGGGACACTGAGTCTTGCAAAAACTCTTTCCATGTGACTTCGGCAAGAATCACTCCTTGGCGTTTTAAATGCTAAAAAGTTTTAGCATCTTGTCAATATGTATTCATTGCTTAGCCCCATTTAGGTAAATCTATCTCCATAGATCATCATGCCTAATATTGAGGCCATTTTAGCCTAAGCACTTCATCGAAAAACTATTTTAAATGAAGTCCTAATTCGTGTCAAGAAATTTATTTCCAATTAACAATGTGTCAAGTACACAAGGTTTTTAGAAATATTATTATGCTCCCACTTACTTTCTTGAATCACAAGCATCTTCGATACCCATTTGATGAAGTCAAACCCCTTTGACCATTCCATCAAAAAACGAAGATTCCAACTCCACTTTGCTCTCTTCTGTTCATCGCTGGAACTCTGAAGTTTGCATACTTACTAGCATCCTCTGGATCGACAAATTACTATGGACTGTATCACATACAAGTCCTAGGTTTTATTTCCATCAGATGGAAATCCTTTTGTCATCCATGTTTCATATCTCATGATTGAAATATGTATTAATTGCTAGTTCAACCCGAACCGACTTCAAGCATCGCTACGGTGAAACAACCTCATCGTAGTCAACTCCTTGAACTTGTTATTTCAACAAGTCGAGCTTTATGGATAAAATATTTTATCCACATCAGTTTATAGTTTCATAAATATTCGTTAGACTCTAAGTCTTCCGAAAGGTGTATCAAGATTTTAATCTCGAACCACTTATATGGAAACTATCTCGGATTGTATTGGCATTTAGCCAATTCCGGAGTCAGGGCCCATCAACGCTTCCTTGTGTATCGTAGGTATACTGTTGTCTAACAACAATATCTCGTATGCGCACCTGAGAGGTTTGCACGAGTTTTTCCTACGCGGTTCAGCTGCAAGTTCGACCGAAGTCCATACATTTTATTGTAGAGACTTCCGTATCAGTCGCAGTAGGAAACTCCGGAATCACTTCTAAGGTTCCTTTCCTTTGACCTGATGACGAAGATACTGGTTATCTCGTCGAGTTGCACTGTCCTCCCACTCACCTTTTGTAAGAACTATTCTCTTTAAAAGTATACCGTTTTGTGGCAAAAATCCTTTGCCTCGGTATAGTGGTGGGGGAATACCCAATGACTTGGGATAACCTAACAAAGTAGCACTTGTCTGATTTGGAATAGGTTTGTAACCTTTTACACAAGCCCCATATTCCAAATGTTAAGAAAAGATATAACATGGTTGGGCATACCATACCATGACGTTATTTCAACAGACCCGATGAAGCTCTTTTCAGTGTAAAAGCCGCAGTCTCTAAAGCATCACTCTATAAAAAGGGATAATGGCAAATTTATTTATGTCATCTTTGATCTTACCATGTCATAAATGGTTTGATTACATCTTCACGGACTTTTCACTTGCAGTGGTGTTCCGGGAGGTGCAAGTTATGAAACTCTTTTCACAACTCATCAAACATTCGCTAAACTTGTAACTCAAATATTCCTTTTTGCAATCGAATTGTAGAAACATAATTTTCTTGTTACAACAACTTCTACTTCATTTTTGAAAACCTTATGAATGAATTCAAAAGATCCAGACTTACGTCTCAACAAGTAAATATCCATATATCTACTTGAGTCATTTCTGAAGATAGATAAATCCACTACTTGCAACAACATTTCTTGGACTTTCACACATCATAATGTATGATCACCAATATGTTCTTTGCTCGTTCCTTATGGCCTGTGAACGGTATTTCAGTCACTTCACTTTTCAGAGGAAAGTTGCAAGTGTCAGATGATTCAAAATCAAATGACTTCAAAAATCCATCATAATGGAATTTTCCATGCGGGTTTCTCCAATGTGACCAAATGCAGTGCCACACTTGTGTGGTATTCTTTTAGTCTTGCGACATTTAGCGTCAGTGTAATGGATGTATCATATTACCATCAATATTCATAGCATACATCCCATCCTGTATGGAAGCATGGCCCTTCATGTTATTCATAACACCGAACATCAAAAGTTCTCTTATGAATAACCTTCTTGCAAAATACCTTATGCAAAGGGCTAGAGTGTATGAAACTCTAAATGAATTATGAAAGTAAATACAGAGGCAATGTATTAATATCAATATTCATAACATACGTCTCATTCATAATGAAAGTATGGCCCTTATGTTATTCATAACACCGAACATTAAAAGTTCTCTTATGAACAACCTTCTTGCAAGATACCTTATGCAAAGGGCTAGAGTGTGAAACTCTAAGATGAATTATGAAAGTAAATACATAGGGAATATACCTATGGAAGGCATAGTAACATTTACTATGTTCCCTGCGTGTATCTAACCTCATTCCTGGCTAGTCTTTCAGGCCATAGTAGTTCTTACATCAAGTTGCAACAGAATGCAATCGAGCGGGTATCTTTGTGATTAACTCACAATACCCAAGAATTAGTGATTAACATGTTTAACCATAATTCCCAAGAACTATATCTTTGACCAGCCTTCTATACATCAAAAACCTGTATGACATTCATACATGAGCTGGATATTCCAGTCTTCTTTCCTTTTGCCATTATACTTCTAACAGTTTCACTTTCAGTATTTCTCCTACTCTCAGAAGAAGCACCCAACTTAAGAGTGGCGATAGCCCCGGACTTCCTAGGCGTGAAAGTTTCACTAACACCCTTCGGACACTTCCTTTCTCTTTAAGTTGTTGTTTTATTCACCTTTCATCATATGGCAGGCGTTCTCCTGGATCCCTCTCTTATCAGTCTAATGCATAGTAAACTCCTTTACTAATAGTTTGCAAACAAACATTGCTTTGGATATCTCATATATTTTAGCCTTTGTCTGTCTCTGAAAATGATTTTCAGATTCCATGAATATCACATAACTATCCAAACTTTCGAAGTTCGGGTATCATGGAAGCAAACATATTGCACTTTGACTGAAAAGGAATTCTAGCTTTTGGATCAAAGGACGAGAGTCACATGATCCATAGCTTTAGCGGGAGAATACCGAAAACATGCGATAGGACAAAGTCCTTCTCGGCACTCTTGAGGACAATCCTCACATTACGTTACCAACCGTAAAGTTTTAACCAGATATTTAACAGCTATTCAATTTTAATAGGGAAGGTGGAAACGCGAGCCATTATTCTACAACTATTATGCAAACCACACTTAGACAGTGTTCAAAATTAATTGCACTGAGAATTAAACAAGTTAATTCTATAGTGCGCTCCCACTCAAATCAATATCTCTCATAATTGATTGTGAGTGATTCAAGACCCGTATATCCATTCAATGTCACGGTTCGAGATGAACACCCATGGCGTGAACTTCAATCGGTAGGCAAACTTGCCGATCACATCTCTATGTGATTCTTGTTCATCTTTCGATGCGTGTGTTCCGAGCTCATGACTTTCATGCCTGAACGTCAAGACAACCAAGTGATCTCGCTGTGAGGTCTCAACTCACCCGCCTCACACATCCCTAATCGTTCGCACCCATGGAGATCATGCAATGCCCTAAAAAGTTAGGTGCCGTGACGGTGCTACACTTGGGAGAACACTAACTACTTGATATTTCAGTGAGAGATCACCCTAATAAAAAGCGACTACTGCGCAATCAAGAAGGGTGCATCATAAGGGATAAACATCTCAGGCAATTCAAAATAGCAAGATATGGTATAGCCCTTTGTGACGGAGAAGTCTTTCATTTCTTCGTCTTTGGCATTCGCGTCGGTGTTCACCTTCGCGAAGATTGCCACCACCTTGTCGATGCACCAGATAATATTGCTATCTCTATAGCTAATAAAATAAGTGCATTACATAAGGTTGACACGCAGGTCATTAAAGTGCAATCATATGGCTCCAGCCATCATGCCGAATCATGACACGCAGGTCATGTTAATCAATTTACATCATATAGTCATCTCATACATAATCAAATTATTATGAACACTGCTATACCACATCACATGCACATGCAAACCATCCTGCAAAACCAAGTTAGACGCCTCTAATCGGTTCATGTGAAATTAGTTTTACGTGGCTTCTAAGGTTTCGAAACAAACCGAAGCTACCAACGTCCATCATCAAGTATGATACTTCAAGTTGCTAGATTAACATTCCAGGGTGTATGAAACACGAGATAATAAAATCTCGAGCCCCATACTAAACTTCGTCATACGCGTGACCCCCATGCAGATCATATCTGCATTGCCCTTTCGTCTGCGAAATTTCATCTTTCTTTTTAACTACGGTGGAATTCAATGAACTGTTAGCACTTTGTTGATCAATCAGGATCGCGGATTGCCAGAACATTGAAACTCCACCATACTGTTATCAAGATCAGAAATATGCAAATTCTAGGGAAGCAACAAGAACATCGGGTAACAGACTTCATCTGCTACCCGCACAAATAATTTTCAGCAATAGATCTCATCTACTACCTAATTATATTGTGCAATACCCATACATCTCTATGTATTCTAGATCGCAACCTGCATCTACGCATAGCACGGCTCTTGATGCCACTGTAGGGGAACGCAGCAGAAAACAAAAATTTTCCGACCTACGCACCAGCCCAGGACCACTATGGAGACTGCATACAAGGTTTGATCATTTCGTTACCGACTCGTAGCGCAGCGGAAGTAGAGTCGATGACGAACGGCGGTGCAGATCCCCGCAGCTAGGATTTTACAACCTCCCAACCGCGAGGATGTATACCCTCATCTGCCCCGCGGACAGCCCTCCGGGAGGCGGTCGCACAGTCCCCCGGACGGTGTCGCGGACAGCCCTTCGGGAGGACCTTCGAAACTCAGACTGTCACTCGGACAGCCCTTCGGGAGGACCTCCAAAACTCGGACGGTCACACGGACAGCCCTTCGGGGGGCACTCTCGAACTAAGACCGAAACTACGATCTCTCTACGGAGTTGCACACATACGGTGTCATCTATCCGGCAGGGCTTCGCCGTCCAGAACTAGTTCCTGCCGGAACCCAGACAGCCTTTCGGCTCTACGAAACTATTTCGTGGGAGGGAGAGAAGAAAGGCAGATCATGCATGCCATGTGTGTGAGAGTTGGAGTGAGGATGGAGAGCTCCTCTCCACCTCCTTATATAGTGGTGGAAGGGGTGAGGGGGGGGCTGAAATTTCAGCCCACAAAACAAGCACCCACCAAACAAGGAAACATGTTCCCACCAAACATGGAGAAAACATGTTCCCTTGTCCATGGTGTTCCCCCATGGGGCCCCACCTTCCTCCCAACACTCTCCACCATTTGTGGGGGCTGCCCCCCACCATGGGGGGGCCCCCCAACACTTTGTCCAGCCACAAGGGGGCTGTCCCCTAAAGGGGGCGCCCCCAAAAACAGCCCAAAAACAGCCCCCACGATTCGTGGGATCTTGTCCCCTCTCGCTGGGACAAGATGTTTTCCGAAACTATTTCTTCTGAAAAATTCCGGAAGGTCCCAGAACATTTCCGGCACCCTCTAAAATTATCTGGACGCGCTCCGGAACATTTCCGGTATGGTGGTTTAATTTAAAACCATCTTCGTTTACCCGGTAAACAATTCCGGCAGCTCCGAAAACCTTTTTCGGTTTTTTCTCCGGAAAAATTCCAGAAATTACCAGACCAATCTGGCAACCTCCAAAACTTTCCCGGTGCTTGCCGAAACCTTTTTGGATCAATGGTTTTATCCGAAACAACTTTTCGGTTTTTACCGAAACTTTTCCGGTGTTCTCTCCGGAACTTTTCCGTTGTCTCTGAAACTTTTCCAGTGACTTTCTCTCGGACTCCTTGTCTAGTATTCAGCAGATAGATGACCCTTAAGCGTGTGACCCTATAGGTTCGGTGAAGCATAGACATGACCCGGAACCCCTTCCGATCAATGATCAACATCGGAGTCGTGGACACCCATATTGACCCCTATACCCACACGAATGAATATTCGAGTGAACCTCCAGTTGCCGTGTGCTATTCCTGTTGCTTCGCGATATGTTACAAATACCCGAGGTGAGACATGTTGGCATCCCCGTGGATCAACACCTTGTCCACTATGCCAGTTACCTCGTTGCCGGTATTGTTCTCTTTTCTCGTTCCCGTGTTCCGGCATCCCTGTGATCAAATCACCCTGTATCTGGCCAGACGATGATGGATACCGTAACACCGAGAGGGCCCAGAGATATCTCTCCATCGTCGGAGGAGCAAATCCCAATCTTGAGCTATCAAGTTACTTGACATACTTTTCCATGAACCCGTAAGCCGCCGTAATAGCCACCCATTTACGGATGACGTTTAACAAGCCCCAAAGTTCATGAAGCAAGCATGAAGAAACTCGATACTCTCATGGTCTAAGGAATTATGCAAACATTAACTTCCTGTGTTATTAACCATTAACTTATGATGAATGTATCTCATAGCATAACATCAATATTGGGTAGATTCAACACAAGTGTTCTACCAACAATTGTGCCCTCAAAATTGCCGTCATAGCCATGCCCATGATCAGGAAAACAGGATCATCATGCAATACTTGAGCCAGTCATAGAGGCTTGACTAGGAATACATTTTACCGTTTATTATCCCACACGTGCAAACGAGTCTTCCTCCGAGCCTCGTTTTATTTGTAGACTCGAGAATCATTGCAGTTATAGCATGGAACATAAACATAATTATGAACAGGGAGACAATCAATAACATTTATTATTGCCTCTACGGCATATCTCCTACAGGTGGGTCCCACACCCTTAATTAATCCTGATTAATATTAATTAAACATTAATTAGAACAGTGTCAATGACATGTGGGACCCACTGGTCAGTTTGACTAGTCAACAGGACTGTTGACTGCTGATGTCAGCATGACATCATGCTGATGTCATAATTCATTATTGAATTAAAATAATCTATTTTAATTTCTGGATATTAATAAAACTTTAAAAATTAATATAAAATAATCCGTAAGGCAGATGAAAATAATTTATACATGAAGGTTATTCAGAAAAATCTCACGAATCCGAATACGCTGTCCGTTAGTCTGTCACGTGCTCCTATCATAACGAACGTGGAACATTTCCATCGTTTTCATCTGTCCGGTAGTAGCCCGAGACCCGAAAAATATTGTCAAATATTCTTCCGATCCATCTGCGACGTGTAGTACTGCGTTAGTGCATGCCTAGCTCTGCATATTGCCATGTCATGCATCGTGTTGCATCTGTCTGCATTATATTTATTGTTTCTCCCCCTCTTCTTACCGGTAGACCCCGAGACTGACGCTGCTGCCGGGTACGACTACGCCGTTAACGATCAGCCTTTTGCCGCAGAGCAGCAAGGAAAGCAACCCCCCTTGAGCATTCCGATATAGCCCATTTCCTTCCCTCTCATTCTTGCATTATATTTTGCTACTGTATTAGCTAGCTCCTATTCCTGATGCATAGCCTGTTTTCGATAAACTGCTAGTGTACCTGCAATCATATCAACTGTTAGCATAGGTTGATCAATGAAACCCCTGTGACCCCCTTAGTACCAGTTGCCCCTGCTTCTGCATCGACGACTCGACGGGTCGAAGGCTCAGTCAAACGACCGACAAGCCAGGCCCCTCACATCACCGCACACCCCCTTTGTTGTACTGCTCTGCAGAGCTACTATCGATTACCGAGGGTGACACCTCGTGAAGTACTCATGATGCTAACTCTGTAGTGCAGCTAGTCGGTCGTGGTTATCAAGGGTGATTCCTCCTTCACCACTCCCGACGATGACTCTTTCGTGCAACCCCTCAAGTGTACGACCCTCGAGGGTGATTCCTCTAAGTCCACCTTGACGGTTTCATCAAGCGGGACCCTTTGAGGGTGATTCCTCAGGTTCCGTCTTGATGTCTTATACACACAGTTACTATGACCTAGATACAGAAAAATGTTGGTCATGGGTCGGCCCTGAGGGGTACCCACGGTTTGATGATGATGAGGCGTGGCCGGGCAGGAGAGGCCCTTGCCACACATCCTCGAGACGGGGCGACGGGACCGTACTTCATGGATCGCGCTTGCCCCGCATTAATAAAATGCTAATGGGTTGGGTATTTGATCTGAGTTGGTCATTTGACCTTTTTACGCACTAAACCTTCACGTGGGAGAAGTTATGGGTACTCGGCGTCGTTGTGTCAGCCGAAGCCCTTCGGATGTCAGCAATGGAGTGGCGCGCGCCCGAGTGGCCTGGACGGCACATGTCTTGGATTAGAGTGTGCTAGGGCTGACCTCGGCCGCGTACGCATCGTGCAGGAGCGCAAAGGGCAAGTGGGCCCACGAACCCTGGGCGCTTAGGATTTAGACCGGCGGGCTGGCCTCTTTGTTGAGCCTAGGTGGGGCGACGACGTGTTGAAATCCCGAGGCCGGGCATTACCCTGGAAAGTGTGTCTGGCCAGAGGTGATCAAGCGTGTTGGAAATGCGGTGCACCCCTGCAGGGATGAATTCATCTATTCGAATAGCCGTGTCCACGGTAACAGGACGACTTGGAGTTGTACCTTGATCTACTACAACTAAAATTGTGACTTTAAATTGAAATGAATGTTGGCTCCGAGATTGCTTTCTCGCAGGGAGTCGAGGAAGAATCTCTGGGCGTGGTTACTTAATAAAATTGCTACAATAATATGACTATATATGAGATACCAGTCTACTCTCTTCTAATACTGCAAGATGCTGAAGATGCTAGTCTTCGATAGGACTAGGCCTTCCCCCTATTCTTGCTTTCTGCAGTCAGCCCAGATATAACCCCAATTCCTTGCTACTGATGCATACTTAGCATAGTTCTGATGTCAGTCTTGCGAGTACTTTGGATGAGTACTCACCGCTGCTTTGCTTTCTCTTTCCCCCTCGATACGATTCTGCGTTCAGACGATGGAGCCCAGGAGATGGAGTACGCCGGAGACGACTACTACACCACCGCCGGAGCCTACTACTACGTGGAGGCGGCCCCCGAGCGGTAGTAGGATAGGAGGTTCCCAGGCAGGAGGCCTCGCCTCTTTCGATCCGTTGTTATGTTTGTGCTAGCCTTCTTAAGGCAAAACTTGTTTAACTTATGTCTGTACTCAGATATTATTTGCTTCCGCTGACTCATGCTTGTCGAGCTTTGTATTCTAGCCGTCAAGGCCCCTGGCTTGTAATATGAAGCTGTATGACTTTAATTTGTGTCTACTGTTGTGTTGTGATACCGATCAGTGAGTCCCTAATCTTAGTCGTACGCATTGCGTGTATGATTAGCGTACGGTCGAAATTGGGGGCGTCACAGTACCTCCGTGTTTGGTGGGTTCGGTGCTAACCGCAGACCCCCTTTAATACTGCCGATGCGTGAAATGCATCTGGCGTTGTACTACAAGGTTTATGCTCAGAAAAATGAAAAAACTTATGCAAAAAACTTTATGTTTAGATAAAATAAAATAGTGCCAATCCGAAATTGGTCTAAAATTTAATGTGTGCTTCGGTCGTGCTTTAACATGATACATCCGATCTCCGGACTCCAAGCGGGTCAACCTTTGGCTTCCACCTCTGTATCCCGAAGGCGGAGTGTTTCTCCGAGGCCTATTTAACGAACTAAACTCGAGCGGCTTTAGAAAGAAACCAGGCTATCCGGCTATTGACCACACACTCGCGTTGGAAAAAGGAGTAGTAGAAAAAGACTTTGCAACGACCAAGATGAAAACACATTTATTATAAAACGGATCATTTAAATTTAAGAGCCCCCAAATAACTTTGGAGAAAGGAAATTGTTTTTAACAAACGATTTTTTTTGTTTAACAACAAATATAATGTTTGGTTGAACCGAACACAAAGCAAAATCTCAAAGAGAGCTAAGCACGAAAGCGCCTTAGCTGGTTAATGTGCTCGGTACGGTCCGGGGTTGTGACGGGACGAAGATGTAGTCCTCGGCCTGGGCGAGGTCCCAGTCCCCAAGCCCGAGGTAATCGAGCGAATAGCTCGGGTCGAGAAGTGGCAACACAACATGGTTGCTGCAGCGAGGCGAAGCCCCCGGTCCAGCCGATGAGACAGAGTATTCGGCAGCATGACGGCGAAGCCCCCAGTTAACATGGGAAAAGGAAGTGTTTTTAGCAAACAAACTTTTTTATTTAACACAAATATAATGCTTGGTCGAACCGAACAAAAATTTAAATGTTTGAAAAAGTTGAGCATGAAAGCGACTTAGCTGGTTAATGTGCTCGGTGTGACACGTGCCGAGGTTATATCGGGTCAAGATCCCAGCCCCCAAACCGGTCACGAGGTAGCCAACGAAGAGCTCGGCTTGATGAAGTGACAACACAACACTTACAAAGGGTCGAGGAGAAACCCCCGCTCCAGTCGAGCAGACAGAGTAGTTCGCAGCGTGACGGCAAAGCCCCCACGTCAGTCGACCATGTCGCCGGCACAATTTGGTTGATGGAGGCGGGACGACAATGTAGGCACGCCAAGGTGACCGCGTGACACAGCCGAAGTCGATTACCTGTGCACACAATATAGTGCAAGCCAAGAGTAATAACAAATAAAGGTAATAATATTTTTTTAAATATCTTCTACTTAGTTAATTTAAGTGAAGCAAATAATTAAAGGAACATGGCCTGGGCGCCGAGGTGGCTGAGCGAAGAGTTCGGCTTGACGAAGTGGCGACGCTGCACGGTCGATGTGGCGAGGCGAAGTCCCCGGTCCAGCTAACATGGCGAAGCTAGTCGGCTGGTGACGCCGAAGTCCCTGGAGCAGGTTGATGAAGAGATGGCAAAGCCCCCGGTCTAGCCGAGGTGACGGAGCAGGTCGGCTGGTGATGCCGAAGTCTCATGCCAGCCGAGGTGTCGAAGCAGGTCGGCTGGTGACACTGAAGTCTCATGCCAGCCGAGGTGTCGAAGCTGGTCGGCTGGTGACGCCGAAGTCCCCAGAACAGGTTGATGAGGAGATGACGAAGCCCCCGGTCTAGCCGAGGTGACGGAGCAGGTCGGTAAGGTGACTCTAGAGCCCCATGCCAACCAACGTGTCAAAGCAGGTCGGCGTGGTGGACGTCAGCTTGAAAAAGCGACGGCGCGGCGATGCCGACGCAGGTCGGAATTTGTGACGCGGTCAGTGCTGGCTTGTGGAAGCAACGGAGCGCCCGACCCGTACAACCCACGAATGACGAGGTTCTCTTTATGATTATTCGGCCCTCGCCATGCCAAACTCATGGTCGGCTGACCGACATGATGAGAAAATTTCCTTCAAAAAGGACGCCTCACAACCCGTTCATGAAAAAGATGAACTCGGGTCGGATTCGTTTTCGCGCAAAAAATAGATCCAAAATTCATTGTACTCATCGGACGTTTCCCGGAGTTTAGACGGTCGGATCGAGCTGAAATTTTGAGGGGTGATCGGTATAGGAATTCCGCAGCCGATGAACGGTGGGATTTTCCAACGGATGTCCAAGCTAGATACTGGAAACCTCGCCCTAAACTCATCCAGATTCCCGTCCAGATTCGACAGGGCTCTGGTATATTGGAGATTGCCAGAGATTCCTCCATCGGAACGCGACAAAATTTCGCAGGGTTGTTGTAGATACAATTCCACACAATTCCACCGAAGCAATCGTCAAAGCGACGCTCGAGGAGACGGAGACGACGAACACAAATTCGCAGTCCAGAAAAAACTGCAATCTGCAGACGAGCCATCGATCCTTCTGTCGATCCCACAGCGGAACTCTCAATGAAAGCACCAATGTCGGTGTCAAAACCGGCGGATCTCGGGTAGGGGGTCCCGAACTGTGGATCTTGGATCGATGGGTAACAGGAGACAAGGGAGACGGTATTTACCCAGGTTCGGGCCCTCTTGATGGAGGTAAAACCCTATGTCCTACTTTGTTTGTATTGATGATGGTGTATCGAGTACAGAGTTGATCTACCACGAGATCGTATGTAGTGGTCTAAACCCTAAGAGCTATGCTCGTATGATGATATGATCTATGATGATCTGATTGTCCCTAATGACTAGCCTGGCCTCAGCTTATATAACACACCAGAAGCCTAGGATAACAAGAGTCCTAGTCGGCTACGTCGGTGGAGAGGAGTCCTTGTCTTGATCACCAAGTCTTGTGGAATCTTCCTCGTATGCATCATGGGCTGCCCGAAGTGGCCCATTAGTGAATCATCATGGGGGTCCTCGGCCCGACCCACTGGTCGGGAGACGGCGTGGTGAGTAGCCCCTAGTCCAGGACACCGTCAACTGGTACATACCCTCAGCCCCGAGGGTGGACTACTCCCTCCTCATCATGGCCTCCGCCAGGATGATGAAGATGGCCACCAGAGATGGATTTCCCTCTCCGACGGGGTACTGGAATGTCTCCAGATTGGTTTTTCGTCGATACAAAGAGTTGCAGCGGCGGAGCGGAGAGTCTAGGGTTATTTTTGGGGGTTTCCGAATATTTGGGAATTTATAGGCATCAGAGGGGGTGGAGAGGAGCCCTGAGGAGGGCACAACCCATCAGGGCGTGCCGGGCCCCCCTGGGGCGCCCTGGTGGGTTGTGGTCTCCACGGCCCACCTCTCTGGCACTTCTTTGGCCCACTGGGTGTCTTCTAGTCCTGAAAAAATCTCCAAAAAGTTTCATCGCGATTGGACTCCGTTTGGTATTGATTTTCCGCGAAGTAAAAAACAAGCAAAAACAGCAACTGGCACTTTGGCACTATGTCAATAAGTTAGTCCCAAAAAATGATATAAAGTTGCTATAAAATGATTGTAAAACATCCAAGAATGATAATATAACAGTGTGGAACAAGCAAAAATTATAGATACGTTGGAGACGTATCAGCATCCCCAAGCTTAATTCCTACTTGTCCTCGAGTAGGTAAATGATAAAAACAGAATTTTTGATGTGGAATGCTGCCTAACATGTTCATCTCATATTTTTTTCTTTTGTATAGCATGGACATTTGTACTTGTAATGATTCAAAGCAATAGTCTAGTTTTAACATAATGACTTCAATACTCAAGCATGTCAACAAGCAACTATGTCTTTCAAAATATCAACACTAAAGAAAGTTATCCCTAGCCCATCATGCTCAGTCATTGATCTATTCATGAAACACACTCAAATATTAGCTATACCCAATGCTCAAGTACGATCATAGTGCCCCCTAGTTGGTGCTTTATAGGAGAAGATGGAGACTCAAAGTAAAAATAAAAAATGCATAAATTAAATAGATAGGCCCTTCGCAGAGGGATGTAGGGATTTGTAGAGGTGCTAGATCTCAAGGTTTTAAATTGAGAGAGGAAATTTTCTGGGTGGCATGCTTTCCTGTCAACGAAAACGACAAAGTAGTTCACAATACTTTCCATGCTAGATATATCATAGGCGGTTCCCAAACAGAAAATAAAGTTTATTCCTTTTTCCACCAAACTTTCACATTCCACGGCGGGCCGTATCCACGGTTGCCTTCCATACCAACACTTTCCAAGGAATTTATTATTTGACAACATAAAGTAAATATTTTTTTCTTTTTTCATTTCGGGAATGGGCATCCCTATTATTGTCGCACTCTCGTGCAATGACAAGTGAATAAACACTCATCTTGAGAATAACACATCTAGCATGGAAAAATATTTGACACTCCCCACCGTTTCATGAGCGGTACGAGCACACAAAAGAGAAAATTTATTTTGAAAATTTAGAGATGGCACATACAAATTTGCTTGGAACGGCATGGAAATACCGCATATAGGTAGGTATAGTGGACTCATAAGGCAAAACTTGGTTTAAGGATTTTGGATGCACAAGTAGTATTTCTACTTAGTACAAATGGAGGCTAGCAAAAGATTGAGAAGCAACCAAACCAAGAAACGAAAATTCACATAAGCGAGCATTGAGCATAACTAACACCGAATAATGCACCATAAGTAGGATGTAATTTCATTGCATAACTATTGACTTTCGTACTTGCATAGGGAATCACAAACCTTAACACCAATATTCCTACTAAAGCATAATTACTCACTAACATGACTCACATATTACTATCATCATGTTTCAAAACTATTACAAGGAATCAAGTTTAATTTCTCCAATGATCTTCATGAAAGTTTTTATTATATCCTCCTTGGATATCTATCACTTTGGGGCTAGTTTCATATATTGACATTGCCCCCTTTTTTTTACAAGATCAAACAAATCTAAGTGAAGCACATGAGCATAAAGATTTCATCTCTCAAAAAGGTATAAGTGAAGCATGAGAGGATTTCTTCAAAATTTCCAAGCACACCGTGCTCAAAAAGATATAAGTGAAGCACTAGAGCAAATGACAAGCTACTCTCAAAAGATATAAGTGAAGATCAATGAGTAGTCAAACAATTAAGTAGCTATGTGAGGACTCTCTCTATCACTAAAGATTTTCAGATCTAAGTATTTTATTCAAACAGCAAACTAAACAAAAATAGAACTCCAAGAATAGCACGCATCATGTGAACGAATAAAAATTTAGGCTCAACATAGGCTAACCGATAGTTGACAAAGAGAGGTGGGATGCGTAGCATCCCCAAGCTTAGATGCTTGAGACTTCTTGAAATATTTACTTGGGGTGCCTTGGGCATCCCCAAGCTTGAGCTTTTGTATCTCGTTCAATCCTCTCATATCCCGGTTTCACCTATTCTCAAAAACTGCATCCACACTAAACTCGAAAAGAACTCGTGAGATATGTTAGTACACATAAGAACAAATCAACACTTCATGTACTGACAAGACAAGTTGCACAATAATTTTCAAACATCATCTACTGTTTACTATCGTTTCCACAATTTATATCTACCAATATAGGCTATGGAAACTATAGGATAAGTAGATAACAAAACTATGACAGCAATCTGTCCAAACAGAACAGTCTGTAGCAATCTATTAAACCAGTGTACTTCTGTAACTCAACAAATTATGAAAATTTAGGACATGCTAAATAATTTATATGACAACACTGTGTAAAATTTTCAGAAACTTTCCACGTTCCAGTAAACAATGAAAATTCAAACACTACAACAAAAGTTTCTGTTTTTACACAGCACACATCAAAACATGCAATGCAGGCATCCTAAGACAATTCTTGGAACTTTTTATTGAAAAAAAAGATTATAAATAACACCTAACAGAAAATAAAAAAATATAATGACGATCCAAGCAAAGCACATAATATGTGACGAATAAAAATATAGCTCTAAGTAAGATATATCGATAATGTTGGAGACGAAAGAGGGGATGCCTTCCGGGGCATCCCCAAGCTTAGGCGCTTGAGTCTTCTTTGGATTACCTTGGGGGTGACTTCGGCATCCCCAAGCTTAGGTTATTGTCACTCCTTATTCTCCTCATATCGGTGTCTCACCCAAAACTTGAAAACTTCAATCACACAAAACTTAACGGAACTTCGTGAGAAGGGTTAATGTAATAAAGATAAATCATTCACTTAGGTACTGTCAAGACAAGATTCATAATTGTTCCTGCATGATACCTACAGTATTTCATTCCCATTATTTATATCACTGAATATAAGCTATGGGAACACTAAAACAAGCAAACTATGCATGCAAAATAGAATCTGTCAAAAACAGGACAGTCTGTGAAGATCTGTAGTATAGACATTCTTCCCTCTCTCTAAAAATTCTGAAAAATTAGGAAAACCTGAATAATTTGTATATTAAGACTGTGTAAAAATTTCAGATCATTATCACGCTCCAGTAAAAAAGAAACATTCCTGTACTGGAGTCAAAAGTTTCTGTTTTGGTTCAGCATCAATACTACTCATCTTGTGAGTCATCCCAAAGGCTTTACTTGACACTTTATTGAAATAAAAGACAAAAACATGATTACTAAATTATTTTAATCATGTGAACACACAAAAACATAAATTAAAAGTGTTGGGTTGTCTCCCAACAAGCGCTTTTCTTGAATGCCTTTTAGCTTGGCATGATGATTTCAATGATGCTCACATAGGAATAATAATTGAAATATGTAAGAGAGCATCATGAATCTCATGACAAGCACATTTAAGTCTAACCCACTTCCTATGCATAGGGATTTTTTGAGCAAACAATTTATGGGAACAAGAAGCAACTAGCATAGGAAGGCAAAACAAGCATAACTTCACAACCTTGAACACATAGAGAGGAAACTTGATATTATTGCAATTCCTACAAGCATATGTTCCTCCCTCATAATAATTTTTAGTAGCATCAATAAGGAATTTCACAATATAACTATCACATAAAGCATTCTTTTCATGATCTACAAGCATAGAAATTTTATTACTCTCCTCATAAGCAAATTTCTTCTCATTCATAAAAGTGGGACCATCAAATGAAACTCGAATGCTATAAATTGTTTCCACATTAAAAGAGTAATGTTCAGTAAAAGGATATTCAAATTATGACAATAATTATCACTACTTTTTATAACATAAGTATCATCACAATAATCATCATAAGTAGCAACTTTGTTCTCATCATAGTCAAGTGAAACCTCTTCCGAAATAGTGGAATCATTACTAAATAAAGTCATGACCTCTCCAAATCCACTTTTATCATTATAATAAAATTCAAAACCCTCCAAAATAGTGGGATAATAATTATCTAAAGTTGACACTCTTCCACACCCACTTTCATAAATATCACAATCATCATAAATAGGAGGCATGCAATCATCATAAAAATTTGATCATTCAAAGTAGGGGAACTAAAAAGATCATATTCATTAAGCATAACATCCCCAAGCTTGGAATAAACATTAATTGCAGCAAATAAATTCTCAAACATGTCATTGTCATCAAACATAGCATCCCCAAGCTTGTGGCTTGGTATATCATAAGCATAATCACTCTCATCATTAATAGTATGAATAGCACCAATAGCATAACAATTATTATCATCATAATTTACCAAGTTGGCGCCAACAAGATTTTTAAGATTATAAGAAGTATCATTATCTTCCCAATCATAGTCATCACAACAAGCAATTGGCATAACAAAATCATCATCAAGTGTATCATCTTCCACAATTATTTTTGATTCATCCTCGTGAGGCACAAGAATAATAGGAGCAACATCATTTGGAAGAGATACCTTTTTACCTCTACTCTTTCTTCTTTTCTTCTTTTCACCACATCATGTGTGGGTTTAATTAATTTTTTTGAGCTTCTTATTGATGAGATTGGTTGAATAGGGAGCTCCTCCTCATCACCTATTACATCATGAGAGACAATAGGAGGGAAAGTGGAATTCTTTACCCTTTCATTAGTATTCCTTTTATATTCTATTAGTTTCCCCATCTTTCTATAGTTGGCAATATAAGCATTCTCATTGCAATTTATCATGCAAAACATATAGATATTTTTAGATTAGTTTCAATGTCGTCCGTGAGAATGAATACTTCAAACCAACTATTTTTATGTGTCAATTATTCACTCCCTAAAAATAGAGAAAGCACATCATAAAGTTCAAGGGTGATCAAGTCATTACAATATTTGGCCATGATTTGATCATGAAAAAGTTTGCATTGGAAATTAAGGTGACCAACTTTATTGCAAAGTTCACAAGTAATAGGACAAAGAGAACATAATTTTGTAGCAAATTCATCTATCACTTTGAGCAAAAAATTGGTTCAAGCATGTTTATGCTTCTTGCAAAATCTATCATCCCTATAAGGCACGTCCTCACAAACTTTATGCACTCCACAAAAATTGACATGCTTATAAGAAATATTTTTATCATGACTAGTGCAATCATCGTTAGTATTTTGGATATTTAGAAAATTCATGCTAACAATATTGCTATCATGCTCATCATTCAAGGAATTCTCATTAAGTATTTTCATAGTTTCTTCCTCTACCAATTGAGCACAATTTTCCGAATCCTTATTTTCACGAAAGACATTATAAAGACGAAACAAATGATGCAACCTAAACTCCATTTTCTTGTAGTTTTCTTTTATAAAACTAAACTAGTGAAAAACAAGAAACTAAAAGATTTAATTGCAAGATCTAAAGATATACCTTCAAGAACTCACCTCCCCCGCAACGGCGCCAGAAAAGAGCTTGATGTCTACTACGCAACTTTATTCTTGTAGACTCTTGTTGGGCCTCCAAGCGCAGAGTTTTGTAGGACAGTAGCAATTTTCCCTCAAGTGGATGACCTAAGGTTTATCAATTCGTGGGAGGTGTAGGATGAAGATGGTCTCTCTCAAACAACCCTGCAATCAAATACAAGAAATCTCTTGTATCCCCAACACACCCAATACAATGGGAAATTGTATAGGTGCACTAGTTCGGCGAAGAGATGGTGATACAAGTGCAATATGGATGGTTGATATAGGTTTTTGTAATCTGAAAATATAAAAACAACAAGGTAGCAAGTAACAAAAGTGAGCACAAACGGTATTGCAATGCTTGAAAACAAGGCCTAGGGTCCGTACTTTCGCTAGTGCAATCTCTCAACAATGCTAATATATGTTGGAAATATGCCCTAGAGGCAATAATAAAGTGGTTATTATTATATTTCCTTGTTCATGATAATCGTTTATTATCCATGCTATAATTGTATTGATTGGAAACTCAATTGCATGTGTGGATACATTGACAACACTGTGTCCCTAGTATGCCTCCAGTAGACTAGCTTGTTGATCAAAGATGGTCAAGGTTTCCTGGCCATAGACATGAGATGTCATTTGATAACGGGATCACATCATTAGGAGAATGATGTGATGGACAAGACCCAAACTATGAACGTAGCATATGATCGTGTCAGTTTATTGCTATTGTTTTCTGCATGTCAAGTATCTGTTCCTATGACCATGAGATCATGCAACTCACTGACACCGGAGGAATACCTTGTGTGTATCAAACATCACAACGTAACTGGGTGACTATAAAGATGCTCTATAGGTATCTCCGAGGGTGTCTATTGAGTTGGCATGGATCAAGACTGGGATTTGTTACTCCGTGTGACGGAGAGGTATCTCAGGGCCCACTCGATAATACAACATCACAATAAGCCTTGCAAGCAAAGTGACTAAAGAGTTAGCCATGGGATCTTGTATTACGGAACGAGTAAAGAGACTTGCCGGCAACGAGATTGAACTAGGTATAGAGATACCGACGATCGAATCTCGGGCAAGTAACATGCCGAAGAAAAAAGGGAACATCATACGGGATTAACTGAATCCTTGACATAGAGGTTCAACCGATAAAGATCTTCGTAGAATATGTAGGAGACAATATGGACATCCAGGTCCCGCTATTGGTTATTGACCGTAGAGTGTCTCGGTCATGTCTGCATAGTTCTCGAACCCGCAGGGTCTGCGCACTTAAGGTTCGGTGACGTTTCGGTATAGTTGAGTTATGTATGTTGGTGACCGAAGGTTGTTCGGAGTCCCGGATGAGATCCCGGACAACACGAGGAGCTCCGGAATGGTCCGTAGGTAAAGATTGATATATAGGAAGTCCCGTTTTGGTCACCCGAAAAGTTTCGGGTAATTCCGGTAATGTACCGGGGGTGCCGGGAGGGTTCCGAAGGGCCATCGGGAGGGGCCACTCACGCCGGGAGGCCACGTGGGCCTTAGGGGTGGCGCACCAGCCCTTAGTGGGCTGGGCAAGCCAGCCCCTAAGGGCCCATGCGGCTAGGGTGAGGCGAAAGGAAAAAACCCCAAGTGGGGAAGGGAAACTCCAAGTAGGAAAGGAATCCTACTTGGAGTAGGATTGGAGGTGGACTCCTCCACCTCCTCCTGGTTCGGCCGACTCCTAGGGGAAACCCTAGGGGCGCCAGCCCCTCCCCTCCCTCCTATATATAATAGAGGGGAGAGAGGGCCAAGACACCCAAGCCACGGTGCAGCCCTCTCTCCCCAATAGATCGTCTCCTGTAGTTTTCGGCAGTGCTTAGGCGAAGCCCTGCCGGGATAGTTCCACCACCATCTCCGCCACGCCGTCGCGCTGCCGAAGAATTCGTCTACCTCTTCTCCCCTCTTGCTGGATCAAGAAGGCGGAGATCGTCATCAAGCTGTACGTGTTCTAAACGCGGAGGTGCCGTCCGTTCGGCGCTAGATCGGGACGGGCCGCGGGACGGCTGCGATTTGGATCGCAAAGACGTTCGACTACACCAACCGCGTTTCTTAATGCTTCCCGCTTAGCGATCTACAAGGGTATGTAGATCCACTCTCCCTCTCGTAGATGGTCATCACCATGGATAGATCTTGCGTGTGCGTAGGAAATTTTTTGTTTCCCATGCAACGTTTCCCAACAGTGGCATCATGAGCTAGGTCTATGCGTAGTTGAGATCACGAGTAGAACACAAAGGAGTTTGTGGGCGTTGATGCTCAGATTCCTTCCTCCCTTGGTCTTTTCTTGATTCAGCGGTATTGTGGGATGAAGCGGCCCAGACCAACCTTACTCGTACGCTTACGAGAGACCGGTTCCATCAACTGACATGTGACTTTGTTGCATAAAGATGGCTGGTGGGTGTCTGTCTCTCCCACTTTAGTTGGATTGGATTCGACAGAGGCGGTCCTTGAGAAGGTTGAATAGCAATTTGTGTATCACCATTGTGGTTTTTGCGTAGGTAAGAATCGTTCTTTCTAGATACCCGTAGCAGCCACGTAAAACATGCAACAACAATTAGAGGACGTCTAACTTGTTTTTGCAGGGTATGTTGTGATGTGATATGGCCAATTACATGATGAGATATATGTGATGTATGAGATGATCATGTTTTGTATAGAATATCACGACTTGCATGTCGATGAGTACGGCAACCGGCAGGAGCCATAGGGTTGCCTTTAATTTATTTTCGCCGTTTTGCTTTACTTTATCGCTATGAGTTAGCAATAGTCGTAGAAGCAACAGTTGGCGCGACAACCTCATGGTGACACATTGATGGAGATCATGGTGTCATGCCAGTGACGATGGAGATCATGGCGGTGCTTTGGAGATGGAGATCAAAAGCACAAGTTCATGGCCATATCATGTCACTTATGATTTGCATGTGATGTTAATCCGTTTATGCATCTTATTTTGCTTAGGATGAAGGTAGCATTATAAGGTGTTCCCTCACTAAAATTTCAAGAGAAAATTGTGTTCTCCCCAAGTGTGCACCGTTGTGAAAGTTTGTCGTTTCGAGACACCACATGATGATCGGGTGTGATAGACTCTACGTTCGCATACAACGGGTGCAAGCCAGTGCTGCACCTGCAGAACACTCGGGTTAAACTTGACGAGCCTAGCATGTACAGACATGGCCTCGGAACACAAGAGACCGAAAGGTCGAACATGAGTCATATAGTAGATATGATCAACATGAAGATGTTCACCATTGAAACCACCTCATCTCACGTGATGATCGGACTTGAGTTGGTGAATTTGGATCATGTGACACTCGAATGACCAGAGGGATATCAATTTGAGTGGGATATTTTTTTAGTAATATGATTAACTAAACTCATTATCTTGAACAATAGTCTAAGTTGTCTTTGCAAAATTTATGTTGTAGATCAATGGCTTGCGTAGTAGCACCCCTGAATTTCAATGCGTTCCTAGAGAAAGCTAAGTTGAAAGATGATGGAAGTAACTTTGTAGACTGGGCCCGTAATCTAAGGATTATCCTTACGGCTTCCCAAAAGTCTTATGTCCATGATGCACCGCTTGGTGAACCACCCGCTCCAGTAGAGTCTGCAGACGTTGCGAACGCCTGGCAGACACGTTCTGATGATTACTCAATAGTTCAATGTGCAATGTTGTATGGCTTAGAACCGGGACTTCAAAGACGTTTTGAACGTCATGGAGCATATGATATGTTCCAGGAGTTGAAGTTTATCTTTCAGAAGAATGCCCGGATTGAGAGGTATGAGACCTCCGATAAGTTCTATGCTTGCAAAATGGAGGAGAACGGGTCTGTCAGTGAACACATACTCAAAATGTCTAGGTATTCCACCCGTTTGGCTGAATTGGGGATGCCCCTTCCGCCAGAGGCGATCACTGACAGAGTTCTTGAATCACTGCCACCTAGCTACAAGAGCTTCGTGTTGAACTATAACATGCACGGGATGAACAAGTCAGTCGCCGAGCTGTTTGCGATGTTGAAAGTCGCTGAGTCTAAGATTCAGAAGGAGCATCAAGTGTTGATGGTCAATAAAACCACTAGTTTCAAGAAGAATGGCAAGGGTAAGAAGGATAACTCCAAGAAGAGTGGCAAAGCAGTTGCCCCTCCCGTGAAGAAACCCAAGGCTGGACCCAAGCCAGAAACTCAGTGCTTTCATTGCAAGGGAACTGGTCAGTGGAAGCGGAACTGTCCCAAGTATCTGGCTGACAAGAAGGCGGCCAACACCAAACAAGGTATATATGATATACATGTTATTGATGTGTACCTTCTCAAATCTCGTAGTAGTGCCTGGGTATTTGATACCGGTTCGGTTGCTCACATTTGCAAGTCAAAACAGGAACTGCGGAATAGACGGAGGCTGGCAAAGGACGAAGTGACGATGCACGTGGGAAATGGTTCCAAGGTTGATGTGATCGCCGTCGGCACGCTCGCTCTTCGATTACCATCGGGATTAGTGATGAACCTGAATAATTGTTATTTAGTGCCTGCGTTGAGCATGAACATTATATCTGGATCTTGTTTCTTGCGAGACGGTTACTCATTTAAATCAGAGAATAATGGTTGTTCTATTTTTATGAGTAATATATTTTATGGTCATGCACCCAATGTGAGGGGTTTATTCTTATTGAATCTCGATAGTGGTGATACACATGTTCATAACATTGATGCCAAAAGATGTAGAATTGATAATGATAGCACCACTTTCTTGTGGCACTGCCGCTTAGGTCATATTGGTGTAAAACGCATGAAGAAGCTCCATGCTGATGGACTTTTGGAGTCACTTGATTTTGAATCACTTGACACATGCGAACCATGCCTCATGGGCAAGATGACTAAAACCCCGTTCTCTGGAACAATGGAACGGGCAAGTGACTTGTTGGAAATCATACATACTGATGTGTGCGGTCCGATGAGCATTGAGGCGCGCGGTGGTTATCGTTACTTTCTCACCTTCACTGATGACTAAAGTAGATATGGGTATATTTACTTGATGAAACACAAGTCTGAAACGTTTGAAAAGTTCAAGCAATATCAGAGTGAAGTTGAGAATCATCGTAACAAGAAGATTAAATTCCTACGATCTGATCGGGGAGGAGAATATCTGAGTTATGAGTTTGACAGTCACTTAAGACAATGTGGAATTGTCTCACAATTAACACCGCCTAGAACACGACAGCGTAATGGTGTGTCCGAACGTCGTAATCGAACCTTATTGGATATGGTGCGTTCTATGATGTCTCTTGTCGACTTGCCACTATCGTTTTGGGGTTATGCATTAGAGACAACTGCAATCACTTTAAATAGGGCACCATCTAAATCCGTTGAGACGACGCCATATGAACTGTGGTTTGGCAAGAAGCCAAAGTTGTCGTTTCTTAAAGTTTGGGGATGTGATGCTTATGTCAAAAAGCTTCAGCCTAAAAAGTTGGAACCCAAAACGCAGAAATGCGTCTTCATAGGATACCCAAAAGAGACAGTTGGGTATACCTTCTATCTCAGATCCGAAGGCAAAGTGTTTGTCGCTAAAAACGGAACATTTCTTGAGAAAGAGTTTCTCTCGAAAGAATTGAGTGGGAGGAAAATAGAACTTGATGAGGTTGTTGAACCTTTACTTCAACCTGAGAGTAGTGCAGCGCAGAAAGATGTTTCTGTACAGCCTACATCGGTTGAAGAGGAAGTTAATGATGATGATCATGAAGCTTCGGATCAAGTTGCTATCGAACCTCGTAGGTCGACAAGGACGCGTACTGCTCCTGAGTGGTACGGCAACCCTGTCTTAGAGGTCATGTTGTTGGACAATGATGAACCTACGAGCTATGTAGAAGTGATGATGGGCTCAGATTCCGAGAAATGGTTAGATGCCATGAAATCCGAGATGGGATCCATGTGTGAAAACAAAGTATGGGCTTTGGAAGTATTACCTGAAGGGCGAAAGGCCATTCAGAACAAATGGATCTTTAAGAAGAAGACGGACGTGGACGGTAATGTCACCGTCTATAAGGTCGACTTGTGGCAAAGGGTTTTTCACAAGTTCAAGGAGTTGACTACGATGAGACCTTCTCACCCGTAGTGATGCTTAAGTCCGTCAAAATCATGTTAGCAATAGCTGTATTTTTTAATTATGAAATTTGGCAGATGGATGTCAAAACAGCGTTCCTTAACGGTTTCCTTAAGGAAGAGTTGTATATGATGCAACCAGAAGGTTTTATCGATCCAGAGAATGCTGACAAACTTTCATATTAGGCATCAAGATCTATAGAGATAGATCGAGACGCTTAATAGGACTTTCACAGAGCACATACATTGACAAAGTTTTGAAGAAGTTCAAAATGGATCAGTCCAAGAAGGGGTTCTTGCCTGTATTGCAAGGTGTGAAGTTGAGTAAGACTCAATGCCCAGTGACTGCAGAAGATAGAGAAAAGATGAGTGTCGTCCCCTATGCTTCAGCCATAGGCTCTATCATGTATGCAATGCTGTGCACAAGACCCGATGTCAGCCTTGCCATAAGTATGGCTGGAAGGTTTCAAAGTGATCCAGGAATGGAACACTGTATGGCGGTCCAGAATATCCTTAAGTACCTGAAAAGGACTAAGGACATGTTTCTCATTTATGGAGGTGATCAAGAGCTCGTCGTAAAGGGTTACGTCGATGCAAGCTTTGATACTGATCCGGATGACTCTAAGTCTCAAACCGGATACGTATTTATTCTCAATGGGGGTGCGGTAAGCTGGTGCAGTTCCAAGCAAAGCGTGGTAGCTGATTCTACATGCGAAGCGGAGTACATCGCTGCCTCGGAGGCGGCGAAGGAAGGTGTCTGGATGAAGGAGTTCATGACAGATCTTGGAGTAGTGCCCAGTGCACTAAACCCAATGACTCTGTTCTGTGACAACACTGGTGCCATTGCTCTGGCCAAGGAACCAAGGTTTCACAAGAGGACCAGACACATAAAGCGACGTTTCAATTCCATCCGCGATTACATCAAGGAGGAGGACATAAATATTTGCAAAGTGCACACGGATCTGAATGTTGCAGACCCGATGACTAATCCTCTTCCAAGGGCTAAACATGATCAACACCAGAACTGTATGGGTGTTAGATTCATTAATATGTAAATCACATAGTGATGTGAGCTAGATTATTAACTCTAGTGCAAGTGGGAGACTGTTGGAAATATGCCCTAGAGGCAATAATAAAGTGGTTATTATTATATTTCCTTGTTCATGATAATCGTTTATTATCCATGCTATAATTGTATTGATTGGAAACTCAATTGCATGTGTGGATACATAGACAACACTGTGTCCCTAGTATGCCTCTAGTAGACTAGCTTGTTGATAAAAGATGGTCAATGTTTCCTGGCCATAAAATGAGATGTCATTTGATAACGGGATCACATCATTAGGAGAATGATTTGATGGACAAGACCCAAACTATGAACGTAGCATATGATCGTGTCAGTTTATTGCTATTGTTTTCTGCATGTCAAGTATCTGTTCCTATGACCATGAGATCATGCAACTCACTGACACCGGAGGAATACCTTGTGTGTATCAAACGTCGCAACGTAACTGGGTGACTATAAAGATGCTCTACAGGTATCTCCGAGGGTGTCTGTTGAGTTGGCATGGATCAAGACTGGGATTTGTTACTCCGTGTGACGTAAAGGTATCTCAGGGCCCACTCGGTAATACAACATCACAATAAGCCTTGCAAGCAAAGTGACTAAAGAGTTAGCCACGGGATCTTGTATTACGGAACGAGTAAAGAGACTTGCCGGTAACGATATTGAACTAGGTATAGAGACACCGACAATCGAATCTCGGGCAAGTAACATACCGAAGAACAAAGGGAACATCATACGGGATTAACTGAATCCTTGACATAGAGGTTCAACCGATAAAGATCTTCGTAGAATATGTAGCAGCTAATATGGACATCCAGGTCCCGCTATTGGTTATTGACCGTAGAGTGTCTCGGTCATGTCTGCATAGTTCTCGAACCCGCATGGTCTGCACACTTAAGGTTCGGTGACGTTTCGGTATAGTTGAGTTATGTATGTTGGTGACCGAAGGTTGTTCGGAGTCCCGGACGTCACGAGGAGCTCCGGAATGGTCCGGAGGTAAAGATTGATATATAGGAAGTCCCGTTTTGGTCACCGGAAAAGTTTCGGGTAATTCCGATAATGTACCAGGGGTGCCGGGAGGGTTCCGGAGGGCCATCGGGAGGGGCCACTCACGCCGGGAGGCCACGTGGGCCTTAGGGGTGGCGCACTAGCCCTTAGTGGGCTGGGCAAGCCAGCCCCTAAGGGCCCATGCGGCTAGGGTGAGGGGAAAGGAAAAAAACCCAAGTGGGGAAGGGAAACTCCAAGTAGGAAAGGAATCCTACTTGGAGTAGGATTGGAGGTGGACTCCTCCACCTCCTCCTGGTTCGGCCGACTCCTAGGGGAAACCCTAGGGGTGCCAACCCCTCCCCTCCCTCCTATATATACTAGAGGGGAGAGAGGGCCAATACACCCAAGCCACGGTGCAACCCTCTCTCCCTAATAGACCGTCTCCTCTAGTTTTCGGCAGTGCTTAGGCAAAGCACTGCCGGAATAGTTCCACCACCATCGCCGCCACGCCGTTGCCCTGCCGGAGAACTCATCTACCTCTTCGCCCCTCTTGTTGGATCAAGAAGGCGGAGATCGTCATCAAGCTGTACGTGTGCTGAACGCGGAGGTGCCGTCCGTTCGGCGCTAGATCGGGACGGATCGCGAAGACGTTCGACTACACCAATCGCGTTTCTTAATGCTTCCCGCTTAGCGATCTACAAGGGTATGTAGATCCACTCTCCCTCTCATAGATGCTCATCACCATGGATAGATCTTGTGTGTGCGTTGGAATTTTTTTGTTTCCCATGCAACATTTCCCAACAATATAATTAGATCACATAACCATCCCTCAACGTGCAACGAAGAATCACTCCAAAGTTCTTATCTAGAGGAGAACATAAGAAGAAATTGTTTGTAGGGTGCGAAACCACCTTAAAGTTATTCTTTCTGATCGATCTATTTAAGAGTTCGTACTAAGATAACATTAAGTTATCCTTTCCGTTCGATCTATCTAAGAGTTCGTACTAGAATAACACCATATGATACGCATCAACCAACTCTAATGTCACCTAGATACTCCAATGTCACCACAAGTATCCATGAGTTAATTATACGATACGCATCAAAGAATTTCATATTCATAATACTCAATCCACACAAATAACCTCAAAGAGTGCCCCAAGATTTCTATCGGAGAAAGTAGGACAAGAACGTGTATCAACCCCTATTCATAGATTACCCCAATATCACCACGGGAATCCGCAAGTTGAGTACCAAAAGATATATCAAGTGGATCAATAGAATACCCCATTGTCACTACGGGTATCCGCATCCAAGACATATATCAAGTGTTCTCAAATCCAATATTCAATCCAACATAACGATATCTCAAACGGAAAGATTCAATTCATCACAACAAGATAGAGAGGGAATAACATCATGTGATCCGACTATATTAACAAAGCCCGTGATACATCAAGATCGTGGCATCTCAAGAACACGAGATAGAGAGATTGAACACATAGCTACTGGTACATACCCTCAACCCCGAGGGTGGACTACTCCCTCCTCATCATGGCCTCCGCCGGGATGATGAAGATGGCCACCGGAGATGGATTCCCCTCTCCAGCAGGGTACTGGAACGTCTCCAGATTGGTTTTTCGTCGATACAGAGAGTTGCGGCGGCGGAGCGGGGAGTCTAGGGTTATTTTTGGGGGTTTCCGAATATTTGGGATTTATAGGCATCGGAGGCGGTGGAGAGGGGCCCCGAGGAGGGCACAACCCATCAGGGCGCGTCGCCCCCCCCCCCCCGGCACGCCCTGGTGGGTTGTGGTCTCCACGGCCCACCTCTCCGGCACTTGTTTGGCCCACTGGGTGTCTTCTGGTCCAGGAAAAATCTCCAAAAAGTTTCATCGTGATAGGACTCCGTTTGGTATTGATTTTCTGCGAAGTAAAAAAGAAGCAAAAACAGCAACTGGCACTTTGGCACTATGTCAATAGGTTAGTCCCAAAAAATGATATAAAGTTGCTATAAAATGATTGTAAAACATCCAAGAATGATAATATAACAACATGGAACAAGCAAAAATTATAGATACGTTGGTGACGTATCATATTGTTTTCTTTGTAAGACTCTTTTGGTTCTATTTTTAATAAATGGTTGTGGGACTTTTGCCTCCTAGTGTTCAGTAAAAAACAAACAAGGGCTGAAAGATATGAGATATCTAAGATTATGTTTGATTGAAAGATGTTGAGGTATGTTCAGTAAACCAATACATACTCAAGTTACCTAGGTACTCGCAAAGATTGGAAGCTCTTAGTTTGCAACCCCTGTCGAGTTGGGCACTGATCTTGTCCTATCGTCTCTCGCGCCAAGCTTCAATGGCTTCATCATGAACTACAACATGAACGAGATGGATAAGAGTGTGAATAAATTGTTCAACATGTTCAAGACTGCTTAAACTGGGATACAAAAGGATACTAATCATGTGATGACGGTGAGAAAGATAACACAATTTAAGAAGAAGGGCAAAAGCTAAGAAGACCGATGAGACCGATACTTCTTGAAAATCCAATGGAGGCGCTCCTTTTGAAACCGAGTGTTTCTTATATAAGCAAAAGGAACACTGAAGAGAGACTACAAGAAGTATCTGACAAAGAAGAAGAAGACTGGACAGTCCTGCTCAAGTATGAGTGTCATACATGTTATTAACATTTTCCTAGCTAGTCCTTGATATGTATCGAATGTATCTATAATTTTTATTATTTCATGCTATTATATCATCAATTTATATACTTTTTATATTTTTATTATTTTTATGGACTAACCTATTAATTTCAGATGCTAGTTCCTATTGTCTGCTTATTTTTGGTTTTGCAGGAAATCAATATCTACGGAGGTCAAAATACGTTACCGATTTAATATAATTTTTTTGGGGCTACAATAAATGCAGGGACCTTCGGGAGAGATCGAGACGAGCCATGCTACTCTTGTAGGAGATGTTGGGGCTTCGCTAAAGAGGAAGGGTGATTGTCGGTGTCAAAACCGGCGGATCTCGGGTAGGGGGTCCCGAGCTGTGAGACTAGGATCGATGGTAACGAGAGACGAAGGGGACAAGGTTTTACCCAGGTTCGGGCCCTCCTATGGAGGTAATACCCTACGTCCTGCTTGATTATATTGATTGTATGGGGATTACAGAGTTGATCTACCACGAGATCGTATGACTAAAACCCTAGATGAGTTCTATTGTTCTACAACCTAAAACCCTCTGGCTTATAAAAACGCCGGGGGTCCCTAGGGTTTACACATGGTCGGTTACACGTCGAAGGGATAAACATGCCTATTCACTACTCCAAACGTGGAGGACAAGCCATGATTCTCGAAGCTTCCTTCTTGGAGATGAGGTCTTCAATTCTTCCAGTATTCGGCAAGTGGCCCATATAGTCCGGCCCATAAGACATAGGCCGGCCTCCCGAGGACCCCTTAAACCAGGACTCCCTCAGTAGCCCCCGAACTAGCCTCCAACGCCAAGGATCCAGGCTCCAGCTGCTTCGAGTGATCAGAGTCTTCGGCTTGCGAGGCGAGTTCCTTTCTCCAAACAGTGAACGGCCGGGATATAGTTCGGCCTCCGTCGACGTGTAATGTTTCCGTTCATAGATCGTCCGTATACCATGAGTAGTTCGGCCTTGAAGGCCAAACGTCAGAGAACCAATAGTGTTTTCTGACAACTTTTCAGATGAAAGGCCACGGCCCACCACGACCTCTAAACCAGTCGTGAGGACTCGATTCGCGGTTCGAGACCGTTTCCACCAGCACGACCCATTAATGCACAAATCGTGCCCCGTTTTACATGGGATATGTTTAATCATACGCATATAATGGCACGCATGCCTTGGGAAGCGGAGAGATTCACGGCTTCGTGAAGGGAGGCTAACCAGCAGCAAGCCTCAATAAAAGGGGAAGAAAACCCCAAGGCTTATCCGCACCCTCTCATTCGCATCCCAGCTTCCCCAATCTTCCGAGCTTACCGAGCCCAGATCTAGGTCTTCCATTCTTCCCCCTCCGAGCTTAGCCATGGCCAGCTCCGGCTCCAACGGCAAGTGGGAGGCATCCACGGTCACAGACCAGGACATCCGGGATCTCAAGGACGCCGGCTACCTCCCCGCCAATGTCTTCCACCGCGCCGTAGAGGAGGGCCAGGTGATCCCCACCCCTAAACCAGGCGAGAGGGTGGTCTTTGTCCCTCACTTCATCCGGGGACTGAGCTTCCCGCTCCACCCTTTCGTGAGGGGCCTCATGTTCTTCTACGGCCTTGACTTCCACGACCTCCCACCGAACTCTTTCATGCATATATCGGCCTTCATCATAGTCTGTGAAGCTTTCCTGCGAGTCGAGCCACACTTCGGACTGTGGCTCAAGATCTTCAACATCAAGCTGAAGTGTGTCGCCGACGCACACGCGGATTGCGGCGGGGCAGTCATCGGCAAACTTCCACGTGCAGTGTGGCCATCTGGCACCTTCATCGACACTATCAAAACCTGGCAAAAAGAGTGGTTTTACATCACCGAGCCAAAGAAGGAGGGCGGAACTGTTCCTGCCGAATTCAGATCTGGCCCCCTGACCAGATTGACCTCATGGGTCCGAAAGGGCCTCGACTGGGGGTCGGACACAGAGGTGGAGGACCTGCAGAGGGGCATCGCCTCCTTGATCAGGGAAGGAGTCGGCCTGACCAACGTGGTCCAGGTTATGCTTCGGCGGCGCATGCTCCCCTGCCAGCGCCGGAGCTCTCCTATGTGGAATTATCGGACTGACGATGATCCTACAGTTCGTCAACTCTTCCGTACCACGCGGGAGAAGCTATGGAAGGCGTTGTTCAAGGCGCAGGAGAACTGGCCGGGCAAGAAGGATGTAGGACCGAAAGTATGTCTAGAGGGGGGGTGATTAGACTACTTTACCAAATAAAAGTTTTGCCTATACCAAATTTTAGGGTTGGCAGTTTTTAGCATTTCATGGCAAGTCAAGTACACCCTACACATGCAAGTCTAAGAGTATAGCAGCGGAAAGTAACAACAAGCATGTATAGAAGGGAAAGGGTAGGAGGATCAAACGCAGTTGTAGACACGATGATTTTTCCCGTGGTTCCGATAGGTGGTGCTATCGTACATCCACGTTTATGGAGTCTTCAACCCACGGAGGGTAACGGTCGCGAGAGTCCACGGAGGGCTCCACCCATAAGGGTCCACGAAGTAGCAACCTTGACTATTCCATAACGGCTTCCGTCCACGAAGGACTAGCCTCACTATGGGTAGATCTTCACGAAGTAGGCAATCTCCTTGCCCTTACAAACTTCTTGGTTCATTCCACAACACGAAGTAGGAGGCTCCCAAGCGACACCTAACCAATCTAGGAGGCACCACCCTCCAAAAGGTAATAGGCTCGGTAATGATGATGAACTCCTTGCTCTTGTGCTTCAAGATGATAGACTCCTCAACACACAATCACTCTCTCACAGATTTGGCTTGGTAGAAGAGATGGGATTGGTGGAAAGCAACTTGGGGAGGCTAGAAATCAAGATCCATATGGTTGGAGTGGAAGATCTTGACCTCAACACAAGACTAGGTGGTTCTCTCTCAGAAAACTGGATGGGGCAAGTATGGAATAGTTCCGAGTGCTTCTCTTTCGAGTAGGTGGTGGTGAAGGGGTATATATAGGCATCCCCAAAAATCCAACCGTTACACACAAAATGACCAACTCGGTGACACCGATGTGTTAATCTCGGTGGTACCGAAGTGACCAAAAGGTGGCAACTTTTGAATCTCGGTGAGACCGATATAGGAAACTCGGTTGCACCGATAAGGTGACCAACGGTCAGATTCCCAATCTCGGTGACGCCGATCCAACATTCTTGGTGGTACCGAAAATGTGAATTTGCGTAACAGAAAGTTGGCAACCTAAACTCGGTGGCACCGGATTTGGAATGTTGGTTGCACCGATTTTGAGTGTTTGGCTTAGGACAGACTTTAGTGGGAGAGCTTGTGTATGTTTTTGGCGACTATCACTTGTGCACGTTTGAGCATATTGTTCACCAGCAAAACCTTACCCCCTTTTAATAGTATTGGCTTTCCTATGGACTCAAAGTGATTTCTCACAAATGTAAAATGTAGAGTCCTCTTGCTTGAATCTTGGCCAACCTATTTCCTTGCATCTTGGGGTATCTCCACAATCTCCTTTTGCCAATCCTATCATTGAACATTTCCTGAAATATACTTGGTGGAAACATTAGTTCAATGACTTATATGTTGTTATTAATTACCAAAACCACCAAGGGAGCAAATGTGCTTTCAATCTCCCCCTTTTTGGTAATTGATGACAACATATAGATCAAAGCTTCAACAAAGATATAATCAATGAATATAATCATCGCTTTGAGAAGTATGTGATAAGCAAGAGCTCCCCCTAAATTTGTGCATTATTTTGGATTTGCGTTTGAATGCAAATGCACAATCGATTAGGTATATGGGGCACTTCTCCCATGTCACATACAACTTGATGGTGTGCGAGAATAATTAGAATGAACATCATAGCACAACACAATCAAGCAATGGTGAAAGATCATCTTATAAGCATTAAGATGATAGGAAATAGTCGCATCACACATAAAGCATATGATCAAACACCACAAACATGTATCACAAGCAACCAAAAGATCAAATGTTTTTGAAACAGCGAATAACAACCAAAACGCTCTCTCACTCGAAGCTTAAAGATCTATATACACTTCTCCCCCTTTGGCAACAAGTTACCAAAAAGTTCAAAGACATATATCTAAGCGTTCTTGGGCTGATCTCCTCCGGTAGTTGATGAAGGAGTCGAGAGAACAGCGTCGGCGAAGATATCTGCAGATGTCGTGGATGGAGTTGGTGTGGCAGCTGGAGGAACTGGAGCTGATGGAGCAGGAGCTGAGGTGACAGCAGCAGGAGCTGATGAAGAGGGCCTCAAGTCTGGAGCGGGCACAGTGGCTGATCTGGCCTGAGTGGTGAACTGTGTGCCCGTCCCGAGAGGAGAACCATCATCATCAGAAGAAGTTTGAGGAAGAGGCACTGAGTCAACTTCTTCTTAAGCTCATTAACTGTCTTAGTCAGCCCATCCACCTTATCATTTAGGGTCTTGATCCTGTTCTCAAAGATCCTCACAAGACTGTTCTGGTTGTCCAGAATCCCCTTAATGTCCTTCTTCATGTCCTGAACTGATGAGATCAGAAGATCCATTTGCTCATTCCTGGATCTAGGGACTTGAGCACTAGTGGCACTAGCTGCCTCTGCTTCTGCCTGAGCTGCAGCTGAAGTGGGATGTCCTTGTTCCATCACCACAACATTGTCCTCGAGATCTGGCTGTAGGGGTAAGTGGGGACGATCTAGAGCAAATATGTTCTTCTCCAACTTTGAATTGATGAGCATCTGGATGTAGGGTGCATAACAGCAAGAGTGCTTCTGATCAGCAGCAACCCTCTTGATTGTCTCAACAATCAAATCCATGACTCTGATCCTGGTGTGTCTGTCAAGGTGGATCAACATATTGATGGAGTAGCCTCGGATCATCTTGTCATCTCCTGACTTGGGCATCAAAGTATGCCTCAGAATGGTGTTCATGGTGCGGAGGCCAGCCTGAAGAAAGTAGATGGATCCTAGCCTGTGAGACTTCACATTAGCAGCAGGGATCTCCTTATACATATTGGCCATAGCATTGTGGCTCTCCTTGGATTCTGAGTAGACATCCAAATCACCATCCTGTGCTTCTGGGACTCCTAAGATGGTAGCCCACTCCTCAACAGTAGATTCATACCTTGCACCTTCAGTCATCCATACAATTCTACCATCTCCATAGAAATGTGCAGTGGAGTAGAATTGCATGATCATCTCATCATTCCAAGCGGTGAACTCTCTTCCAACGAACTCATCTAAACCAATGCAGTGGAAATTGTCTTGGACACTTGGAAAGTATTCCTCATTCTTCTTGATGAATTTCCAATCAACATACCGCATGTCACTCACGGCTGGACTCTTGTCAAAGAGAACAGTCTCATAGAAATCCTGTTGCTCTCTGGTATAGAATCTGTAGTCCATAGCTATCTTCTTCCTTTGGGCATATGGGTCAGCAGCTCTCCATGCCCTCAAGCCAGAGTCCTTCCTCTTCTTCATATCCTCAGCGAGTGGATAACTGGCATTGTGTACTGGAAGATGTGGCCTATGCTTCATTAAAGCAAACATAGCATCCTCATCCTCAACTCTGGAGGTGGTTCCTTTGTTCTTCTCAGAAGCTGGAATTTGCCTCGACAATCTCTTGGGCTTCTCAGCAGCAGGCTTCTTTGCAGCAGACTTAGTACCCTTCGAAGTACCACTCTTGGGCATAGCATCAGACATCAGTTTCTTTTGCTTCTTCTTGGGATGGGCTTTCTCAACATGTTCTTCCTCCTCCTCAGCAGCAGCAGCAACAACCTCCTCAGGGTCCTCAAACATGGAGGTCTGCCTACTAACAGCATAAACAATCCTCTTCCTGGTACCCGTCTTTTCACCTGCTTTCTTAGGCAATGACTTCTTTGGAGGTGACTCAAGATGAAGAGTCATTCTTGTCCTAGCACCTTCACGAGGGGGCTCAATAGTCATGGTAGCTCTAGCACTCTCAGGTGCTCTCATAGCTGTAGAGCTAGCATATGTCTTGCCAACCACCCTTCTGGAAGAGGTGGCTTCATTGGCAGCTTTCTTGGCAGCCTTCTCTTGCTTCTTAGCAAGAATCTCTTCTGGAATGAAGTCTGAATCCTCCTCATCTGAATTCAGCTTCTTCCTAGCCCTAGTAGCAGCTTTGGGCAATCCATGGGAACTGGGAGTGCCTAGATCTGAAGATGAACTAGACTCAGGACTAGTGCCTGAATCCATCTCAACACTTTGCTCTCTGAAGCTGTTCTCACTGTCCTCAGCCCTTGACATACTGACCCTGTGAATAGAGTATAGAAGAGCAGAATAGAATGAGTCATCACAAAATAAGGCTGGTTTTTAAAAGTTTGAACAAAGGATTTTCAAAGTTTTGCATTCTGTCAGATACAAATCGGTAAGGCCGAAGCAAAATTTTCGGTGACACCGAGACTGACTATCTCATTAACAGAAACTTGGCACCCTTTTCGGTGAGACCGAAAAGGAGTACTCGGTTTCACCGGGACAGTTCTCAGCAACACAGAAAGAAAAATCGGTGGTACTGATTTTCTTGATTCGGTTCTACCGAGTTGCATCGGGCGGAAGGCAAACCCTAGAAAATCAGTCATTCGCTAGTCTATAGGATTTTCTTGTGGATAGGAGGACGTGCAACAGGTGGCATATGGAGAAAAGAAAATCCAATGCGCAAGAATCGCATGGGAGCGCAAAGGAGGACGAATCCGTACCCTAACTCGGCGACAGATCCGCTACGGCGGCGACGATGGAGAAGATTTCGTCGACGGCGGCGATTCCCAGCGGCGGAGGAGCGTAGGGAGACAAGGGCGACGACCAGGGGTCTCGAAGCGGCAGCTTAGGCTTCTGAGGCATGACGATTTGAGGATGAATTTCAAAACGTCGGGGTCCACAGTATATATACCCACCACTGTCGGTGACGCCGATTCTAGATTTTTGGTGTCACCGAGTTTCTCAACTGTCAGTTGACAGGGAAACTCGGTGTAACCGAAAATATGGAATCGGTAGTACCGAGATAGAAAACCAGATCAACCCTAGGCATTCGGTGAGACCGAGATTGTGGGGTTGGTTCCACCGAGATGCACTTGGGAGGTTTTAATGGTCAGTCCTTGTCGATACAGAACTCCGAGTGCTCCACACACAGAGGGATCGAAAAGTACTTGTTCAAATTTTGTGATGCAGCATGAAAGGAATATGAGGTGAGAAAGCATAGATAGCTAAAGAGTGGTCCTAGGCATTCTTGTCCATCCAATTGGCAAAAGATAAAATGAAAGCCAAATAGCAACAATTGGATGTCCTCGAATGAGAAAATAAATGCAGACCAACATGCTCACACAATAAGATGTCAAATGAAATCATGACAAACATGCACATACACACTAGCATCTAACAAGCACTTGGGCGATGACAAAGTCATCTATATATGAGTATTTGACTTAGGAGCCAAGTAAGAATACTTGATCATAGGTCATACTCATCGTTTAAGCACAAGTGGGGTTACCACTTTTACATAAAGCATTTAATGTTGTCACATTCTAAGAGATACTTTAGCTCAAGTCTTAGAGTAAAGCTCCCCCTAGATGTGACATCCCCCCATAAGAGGGATAAACTAACCTTGGGTTTTGTCGATGAAGACTTCATGTTGGTGAGGTAGTTGTGGATGCTCAAGGTTGATGAAGATCACCAAGAGTTGGGAGCATCCTTGTTGTTTCCTTACTCTTCTCACCTACATGGGTTAGTCCCAACACACAAGAGACAAATACAAGGATATCTATGGACATGGAGTGCAAAGCATATGTTATGATGTCCATTGATTTGTTGATTACCTTGTCCCTTGCTTACCTTTGAGGGAATGTGTGACTCCTTGAACTATTGCATAGAGTTGATGTTGATTGCAAATAGTTCTTGCCAAGAATGAATGTGAGTGAATTTCATTGGCGGAGTCACCCCTCAAGAACTTACTAGTTCTTCTTCTTGGGGACCCACATCAAGTTGATGGGGATCCTTGGTGTTGTAGTAATCTTTGTAGAAGTTGAGCTTGACGTAGCCTTGGGAACCCACTCCACCATAGCTAGGGATTCTTCTTCATATGAGTCAATGTCCTCTTGAAGCTTGTTCTTGCCCTTGAGCTTGTGGTCTTGTGGTGGAAGGTCATCTTGAGTGCTTGTTCCCTTGGGAAGAGTATTTTCATACTTCTCCTTTTGAGGAACAAACTTGGGCTCGGGATATTGACCTTCTTCCCATTCAACTCCATTTGCGTTGAAGTAGCGAACACCACGATTCTTCCGGTATCCTCCGTGCTTGCGTACAATTTCCTCAAATTGCTTACACCCGGCAAGACTCTTGTAGATACCTTTTTCTATAATTCCTTTCAATAAAGCATTTTCTTGCTCAAGTGTAACTTGGCTAAGAGAAACATCATTAGTGGAATCAATAGAACTACTAGAAGCAACATCATTGGGTTTTGCATTTTTATTGTTGCTACTAGATGAAGAACCTTTCTTGCCTTTGTTACTAGTTTGTTTGAATTTAACTTGTGGCATGAAAGTAGACAAGAGTAGTTGTTTGTCTAGATAAGATGAAGTCTTCTTTCGGAGATCATCATTGATAGCTTTGAGAAACTCATGCTCTTGCTCCAAGTTGAGCTTCTCGAATCGTAGCTTCTCATGAGTTCTCACAAACTCTCTATGATCTTCGAGAGTAGATTCATGAGCTAACTTAAGAGTGTTTAGTTCTTTAGTTAGTTCTTCTATTTTCACCTTATCATCATCAATTGAATTATCTTGACTAGAATGAGAATTATCAAGTTCATTTTGATTAACATCACTAGTTTTATCACAAAGAAAGTCATCATCACAAAGCAAATCATCTTCATCACTATCCAAATCAAGATACTCGGGGTGTGATACCTTGGGGCCTTTAGCCATGAAGCAACTTCCACTCCCTTCGTTTGGTGAGTCAAATAGATCATGGGAGTTGGTAGTCACTAGAGCAATTCCAGCAACACCATCATCTTGACTATAGTCGGAGTCGGAGTGATAGCTTCTCTCGGAGTTGTTGTCGGAGTCGGAGCCAGAAACCCATTCACCAACATGAGCTTGATGTTTCCTTCTTGTGTAGCTCTTGGTGTACTTGTCCTTCTCCGAATCTCTACTTCTCCTTGAGTGTCTTCGTTCATAACGATCATCTCTACTCCTTCTCTCTCTTTGAGGTGATTCATTCCTTGATCTTCGTCTTCGAGGTGACTCTTCTCTTCGTTTGTAGGGAGCCGTGCACTCATTGGAATAGTGTCCGGGCTTCCCACAATTGTATCAATTGCGGTCACGACTTGACGAACGCTTCTCATCATATCTTGAGTTGGAGCTTCTTTCTTTGTCTCTATTCTTGTAGAATTTGTTGAATCTCTTGACCATGAGTCTTATCTCTTCATTGGTGACAAGGTTGTTGCTTGAAGTCACGGGAGCATCACTCGTGGCCTTGTAAGCACCGCTAGACTTGTGATGAAGCTCTTCCTTGTCTTTGAGTGTCATCTCATGAGCAACAATCCTTCCGATGACTTCCATAGGCTTGAGATCTTTGTAGTTGGGCATCATTTGGATCAATGTGCACACGGTGTCGTATCTCTCATCCAAAGCTCTAAGTATCTTCTTGATGATGAATTTGTCGGTCATTTCTTCGCTTCCCAAGCCGGCAATCTCATTTGTGATGAGAGCTAGCCTAGAGTACATCTCTGTGACTCCTTCACCATCCTTCATCTTGAACTTGTCAAGCTGACCTTGAAGAACATCTAACTTGGATTCTCTCACGGACTCGGTTCCTTCGTGCATATCAACCAAAGTATCCCATATCTCTTTTGCATTCTCAAGACGGCTGATTTTGCTGAATTCTTCGGGGCATAAGCAGTTGAAGAGGATGTCACATGCTTGAGCACTGTATTGCAACATCTTCAACTCATCCGCGGTCGCTTCACGATCCGGTTCCTTTCCATCCGAAAAGAATTCACCTTGCAAGCCAACACGAACAATAGCCCAAACGGCAGGGTTATGACCAAGAATAGCATTTTCATTTTGTGCTTTCAACTAGCAAAATTAGTGCCATCAAAGTACGGACCTCTACGGTGATAACTTCCCTCACTAGACGCCATACTCTCCTAGGTTGTGAGACCAATGCAATGGAGACCAAAGCTCTGATACCACTTCTAGGACCGAAAGTATGTCTAGAGGGGGGGTGATTAGACTACTTTACCAAATAAAAGTTTTGCCTATACCAAATTTTAGGGTTGGTAGTTTTTAGCATTTCATGGCAAGTCAAGTACACCCTACACATGCAAGTCTAAGAGTATAGCAGCGGAAAGTAACAACAAGCATGTATAGAAGGGAAAGGGTAGGAGGATCAAACGCAGTTGTAGACACGATGATTTTTCCCGTGGTTCCGATAGGTGGTGCTATCGTACATCCACGTTTATGGAGTCTTCAACCCACGGAGGGTAACTGTCGCGAGAGTCCACGGAGGGCTCCACCCATAAGGGTCCACGAAGTAGCAACCTTGACTATTCCATAACGGCTTCCGTCCACGAAGGACTAGCCTCACTATGGGTAGATCTTCACGAAGTAGGCGATCTCCTTGCCCTTACAAACTTCTTGGTTCACTCCACAACATGAAGTAGGAGGCTCCCAAGCGACACCTAACCAATCTAGGAGGCACCACCCTCCAAAAGGTAATAGGCTCGGTAATGACGATAAACTCCTTGCTCTTGTGCTTCAAGATGATAGACTCCTCAACACACAATCACTCTCTCACAGATTTGGCTTGGTAGAAGAGATGGGATTGGTGGAAAGCAACTTGGGGAGGCTAGAAATCAAGATCCATATGGTTGGAGTGGAAGATCTTGACCTCAACACAAGACTAGGTGGTTCTCTCTCAGAAAACTGGATGGGGCAAGTATGGAATAGTTCTGAGTGCTTCTCTTTCGAGTAGGTGGTGGTGAAGGGGTATATATAGGCATCCCCAAAAATCCAACCGTTACACACAAAATGACCAACTCGGTGACACCGATGTGTTAATCTCGGTGGTACCGAAGTGACCAAAAGGTGGCAACTTTTGAATCTCGGTGAGACCGATATAGGAAACTCGGTTGCACCGATAAGGTGACCAACGGTCAGATTCCCAATCTCGGTGACGCCGATCCAACATTCTCGGTGGTACCGAAAATGTGAATTTGCATAACAGAAAGTTGGCAAACTAAACTCGGTGGCACCGGATTTGGAATGTTGGTTGCACCGATTTTGAGTGTTTGGCTTAGGACAGACTTTAGTGGGAGAGCTTGTGGATGTTTTTGGCGACTATCACTTGTGCATGTTTGAGCATATTGTTCACCAGCAAAACCTTACCCCCTTTTAATAGTATTGGCTTTCCTATGGACTCAAAGTGATTTCTCACAAATGTAAAATGTAGAGTCCTCTTGCTTGAATCTTGGCCAACCTATTTCCTTGCATCTTGGGGTATCTCCACAATCTCCTTTTGCCAATCCTATCATTGAACATTTCCTGAAATATACTTGGTGGAAACATTAGTTCAATGACTTATATGTTGTTATTAATTACCAAAACCACCAAGGGAGCAAATGTGCTTTCAAAGGAGGACAAGGGCTTGAGCGCTATCAAGCCCGCACCCGAGGTATAGCATAGTTTCATTTCACCGGTTCTATCTTCCCAAAGATAGTCTAAGCACTTTCCGATCACCTTTCATAGGAATGGTTGAGCAAAGCCACGGGCATCAAGTGTCCGGCTCCACAGCCCGAAGACCCCAAGCCTCTGCTGCTGTTGGAGATGCTCGTCGTGGCACTTTACAAGGCGCCACAGAAGAAGGAGAAGAAGCCAGGCCGAACAGGCCTGCGCCACAGGGACCAGCCAGGGGCTGTGTCCGAAGAGACTCATGCCTCCTCGAATCAAGAGGAGGAGCACGAGGCTGAGGGGGGGAGGTGATTCCCCCCTCACAGGAAAGAGGGCGGCGTCATCGGACGCCTCGGAGGAGATAGCTCCTCCCGCCCAGAAGAAACCGCGTCGGACACAGGTAGTCCCGTCCGTCGATAGTTCGGACTCGAACACTGAGTCCGAGGACTTCAAGAGGGTTCCGCGGAGTAACCTCAGGGTCAAGCCCCTACCTCGAAGGTACAGATCCGAAGACCCTTCCGTGCTATTGATGCAAAGCTTCGAATGTTACTAACACATGAGCGCTTACCGACTTAAAGCCCACCACAAGTCCTCCCCACCGATCAAGTTTCGGACGGGGAGACCCCACCCGCCGAGCTAGCGGAGAGCGGGACCACGTCGCACCCCTCTCCTCCGGGCGCAACGAAGGACACCGCGGAGGCGTCCTCCCAACATGCTCCTTTGGAGCCGGACTCTGGAGGCAGGGGCGACGAAGTCATGGCCGAGGCAAACACCTCGGCCGCCGAAGACCCGGGGGAGAGGCCCCTCCCGAATACTGAGGAGACCGGACCAGAAGACGTCCAGTCACCTCCAAGGCGGTCTCCGGAGTGTACCATGCCTCCGGAGGTACCGATTCAATCTCCGGTTGGAGATCGGGACAACCGATCCCCACCGGCGCCACCGACAAATGTGTGGAAGGCCATGGGGGAGGCTCTATCGAGCGCCTCCATCTCCGGGGAGCACCGCACCCTTATGGGTGCGGTACTACAGAGCATTCAGTCCGTGGATTCCGGACTGAAGGAGGCCTTCAACGGTCTCCTGACGGGCTTTCAGGTAAGCCAAGTAATGCTCTACTTTGTGAAATATTAATTTCTGTAAGTTATGATTATATGCATGGCAGCCCCCGAGCCCTAGGTGAGTTTGGAAAAACTTACCTGGGGGTCAAATCATAGATCCTTATCCGAACTATGCATAGGACAATATATGTTCGGATCGTTCTGTCAGCCCTTAAGAGGACCGTTCACATGATTATTTTAGTAACAGTTCAGAGGTTGCAAGCCCCTGTAATGTTATATGATGTTGTTTGTTACAGGCTTCGTCGACGGCAGCGGCCAATAACGTTGCTGAGCTAGAAGAGATAAATCGGAAGCTCAAGAGCTCCGAAGACGAGCTTGACGCTCTAAACAAGAGATTCGACGAGGCACAAGGTAAGTCGAATTAGAGTAAAAAACTCCTTGTTATCGTACTGTCAATGCAGTGTTGTTTGATATGCTTAATGCTTGTGCAGCCTTGGCGAAAGAGATCGAGAAGCTCAAGATCGAACTTGAGAAGGCCAAGCAGGAGGCTGCGGTGGAGAAGGCGGCTGCCAAAGAAGCAGCTACCGCGCTATCCGCCCTAAGAGCCACCAGTGACAAGCACGAGGCTCGGGTGGAGGAAATCCAGCAGGAGCTCAAAGACGCTGGGCGGAAGTGCGAGGATCTGGAGCGGAAGGGCAAGGAGCAGGCCGCCGAATTATCCACCCTGAAAACCAATCTCCAAAAGGAGTGGGTGGATAGGCGGTCATTTGAAGAGGAGCTCCGCCAAGCCAAAGCTATCCTGGATGGTAAGCCGTATTCATTGTAGTGTATCTTCGGGGACAGCAAGTTCGAGTTGCTTACCCAAGTATGGCGTTCCTCAGGCACCTGCTCAGACCTCCAGAAGGATTTAGCAGACGCGAAGCAGTTCTATGCTTCACGGGGAGAAGGAGATGAAGCTCGGCTATTCTGGGCGCAATTCGAAGCCCCCGAGCATTCTCCTCTCCTTGTGGAGCGGCTAAAGCAGCTGATGGAGCTACACCGGATGGCGGAACCGGCCATGAAGGATCTCTGTATCCGGCTATGGCCCAATGAGCCACTGTCGGGCAGCTACTTCGGCCTGGTGCAGAAGCTGAGCGATGCCACTCCTCGGATCGACGCCTTGAGGCGGTCTTCCTACATCGAGGGGGCTAGGATGACCTTCGCGAAGGCCAAGGTGCACTGGCCGGGGCTAGATCCGATGAAGGTAGCCACAGCTCCTCCGCCTCCTGGAAAGGGTCATAGGCGCCCCGAGCTGTACTTCTCCGGAGTTATGGAGGGTGCTCGGGTCATAGAATCACAGTGTACGAGAGATAATGAGTATGAATAGATTGCTGTACTATGTCCGAAGACTTGTCAGCGTGTATGTATTTAAGATGCATGGTTTTATCATGTCTTGTATGTTTTGCATCCTTTATAACTCCTTTGTGGTCGTTAACTCTGAAAGTTGCGAGTCGTCGGCTTCAGCCCCCGTGTAGATACTACACAAGGTGTCTCTTCCAACCGCACTATAACCCTTAGCCGAACTATCGGTACCTGAAGGCGGTAGTGTGGAGCGGACAAGGCAATCGGACCATAATGCTTTATTGCTTTCACTTAGCCATAGGGGCGCGAGAAAGGAGTGCGGGAGCTGATAACTAGCCCCAAGGTGTGTGTGATGTTCGGATGAACCGCGGCCAAAGCCTATACCACCTGGTTTGTGCTAACACCAAACCCATCGTATGACACGGAATAACCTCTGACGAGATTTAGTTAAGCTCGGATTCGCAGACCGGTTCTCGCATACCATGACCGTCAGTTTTCGGCTTTCTCCGCTGAGGCGCTTAACCAGACTAGCCGGAAGCACAATCGCAGCGGTGCTCCCTTTGCCCTTTTAGCCGAACGAGCGGAACATAAAGGGGCAAGCACAGGAGCCGGGCAACCCAACTATTGACCCAAGACACGGTTCGGAGCCAATGCATATAAAGCGGAATTCCAAGACGCCGAACACTTAAAGAAATTGTGATTAGGGTGATTTTTTAAGGTCGAGCCCCCGGTTTATTAGCCGGTTGCATCGTACAGTATACCAAACAGGTTCGTAAGAAGAGGAAGAAAACAGAAAGTGTTCCGAAAAGGGTCATCAAAGAGAAAATGATATATCTGTATTTTACTCAACAACTCTTATTGTTCAATTTGCCGATGCAACTGTTTACAGGTATTTGAGAAATGAAATATAAATTTTATAGGAGAGTTTGTACCAAGGGCCTTCGATAGGTGACCTGACATCCTTGATGTGCTCCATCGCTTATCTGCTCCTGCAGCTCCTAAGGAGGTGTATGCCTTTATGGGCTTTGTTAGTTCGACGAACGGACCTTGAAGAAAGGGTCTTGAGAAGTCGCCGAGGTATGGATGAGCTTGACGCCTTTAGCAGGCACTTGATGGTACCTGTAGTGTGTCCGAAGACGTGTTGACGGTAATAGTTCGGTCCAGCCGAACACCTACCCTCTGATAGTATGTCCCCACCGCTGCCCATGGAATTTTGAGCACGAAGTTGTGCCTCTGTGGCACGTACCTTGCCGGTTCTAGGGCCGTGCGATGGGGGGCGAGTCCCTATTTACGGGGAGTGGAAGGTTCTGGTACCTCGGATTGAGACCGAGCTCTTTTCCCAGCCTTGGGTGCCTTGACGGCAGATGTCGGCGATTGCCAATCATCGGTGTAATGGAATTCGGCCGCCAGGGCCAATGCATGTTCCTCAGTTCGGAGGGAGCGCTCTGTATTGCCATTAACTGTAATGACCCCCCTAGGGCCGGGCATCTTGAGCTTGAGGTATGCGTAGTGAGGGACGACGTTAAAGCGAGCGAACGCTGTACGGCCGAGCAGGGCGTGATAATCGTTGTGGAAAGGTACAATGTCGAAGATCAAGTCCTCGCTTCGAAAGTTATCGGGCGAGCCGAACACAACCTCCAGGCTTACGGAGCCTGTGCACCGGGCTTCAACGCCTGGGATCACTCCTTTGGAGGTAGTGTTGCTGGGCTTGATCCTTGACGGATCTATGCCCATCTTTTTCACCGTATCTGAGTAAATCAGATTGAGGCTACTTCCACCGTCCATTAGGACTTTAGTGAGGTGGTACCCATCTATTATCGGGTCTAGGACGAGTGCGGCCGAACCCCTGTGACGGATGCTGGTCGGGTGGTCGTGTCGATCGAAAGTGATCGGATATGCCGACCATGGGTTATACTTCGGGGCTATAGGCTCTATGGCGTAGACATCTCGAAGGGCGTGCTTCCTCTCCTTTTTGGGTATATGAGTGGCATAGATCATGTTTACTGTCTTTACCTCTGGAGGGAATTTCTTTTGACCGCCACCGATCGGACCACGGGGCTCATCCTCTTCCTCGCTGCGTGGGCTCTTGCCTTGGTCCTCGGATGCGAGCTTGCCGGCCTATTTGAAGACCCAACAGTTACGGTTGGTGTGATTGGCGGGCTTCTCTTGAGTGCCGTGGATCTGGCAAGGCCTCTCTAGGATCTTGTCCAGCGGGGTGGGTCCGTCGTGTTTGCCTTTAGGAGGCTTCTTCCGCTGCCCAGGACGGGATTTGCGGAAGCCGGCATTGACAGCCGTGTCATCGGCATCACTATTATTGTGCCGGCGCTTGTTCTTGTTGCATTTCGGTTTCCCGTTTCCATCCCGAACTTCAGAGGTTCTGGGGTCTTCGGGGTTATGGCTACGTCTAGCTAGCCAATTATCCTCGCCCGCGCAAAAGCGGGTCATGAGTGATGTGAGGGCGGACATTGTCCTGGGTTTGTCCCGTCCGAGCTGTCGAGCCAGCCATTCATCCCAAATATTATGCCTGAAGGAGGCTATAGCTTCGGCGTCCGGGCAGTCTACGATCTGGTTCTTCTTGGTCAGGAAACGGTTCCAGAATAGCCGCGCGGACTCTCCGGGCTTCTGAACGACGTTACTTAGATCGGAGGAGTCCGGCGGCCAAACATAAGTGCCCTGGAAGTTAGATCGGAATGCCTCTTCTAGGTCCTCCCAACACCCAATGGAGTTTTCGGGGAGGCTATTTAACCAGTGCCGAGCTGGCCCCTTGAGCTTCAGTGGTAGGTACTTGATGGCGTGGAGGTCATCTCCTCGTGCCATGTGGATGTGGAGGAGAAAATCCTCGATCCATACGGTTGGGTCAGTTGTCCCATCGTATTGTTCTATGTTTACGGGTTAAAACCCTTCCGGGAACTGATGCCGCATTACCTCGTCTATGAAGCACAGTGGGTGGGCGGCGCCTCTGACCCGAGCTATGACGCGTCGGTGATCGGTGTCTGTCCTAGCTCGGGCTCGTTCCCGATCTTCATTGCGGTCGAACCAAGGCATGTACCCTTCCCATCTATCAGGTGAGTATCCTCTGGATCCGTAGATGGATTGCGTACGGCCTGCTCTATGGTCCAGGTTGTGTCGCAGGTCGAACCTGTCATCGGGCTCTAGTGGCTCCTTTCCCTGTCTACGGGGTATCGTCGGCCTATAGCCGGTATCATCAGCCGTCCTGTCGCGTCCTCGAGGGGGGCGGTATGGCCTGTCATATGGGGTATGCTTGGGAGACGGCGTATCAGTGACCTCGTCTTCAAATTGTGGCAGTAGCGTTCTGCGTGGGTAGCTCTTACGTTGGTCCGATAGACCAGTGTCGTATTCTTCCTCAGCAGAGAGGACTCTCGTCAATCGGTCGTTGAGGTCGTCTTGTTCGGCTTTGAGCTGCCGTTCTTTTGCTTTCAGGCTGCGAGCCGTAGATAACAGCTGTTGCCTAAATAGTTCCTGATCTGCAGGATTATAGGGAATAGCGAAGTCATCGGCTTCCGCATTGTCCTCCTCCTCAATAGAGCGGAGGTAGTCGTCGTCATCAGGATCATCTGGATCATCGGGGTTGCGACGGTCTTCGGGCCTCTCCTGACCCTCTAACGGGTGTTCGAGGATTTCGGGGCCGACGATGTCTTCCGGGGTATCTCCGTCCCCGATGCCATCGGTAGACTTTCGCCCCTTTTTTCCTTTTGACCGTTTATGCGGCTTTCGGCATCTTGACGACGCTTCGTCCGATTTATTACCGTTGTTTTTCGGAGTGTCCACCTTGTAGACGTCGTATGTAGAGGTGGCAGTCCATTGCCCGGTCTTAGTGGGGGTGAGGGAGTGATCTTCCTCATCCATGTACTCTGCTTCCTCGGAAGCATAGTCTAGCATGTCGGTTAAATCCTCGACAGTGGCTATCAAGTGGGTGGTGGGTGGGACAAAAAATCTGTCCTGACCCGTCTGAGGCCCGATCTGAGAATAGATCGGGGTTGGGTCGTCATTGATCTTCATCGACGAGATCCGATCTAAAGCCTCGTTGAGTATCGAGAGCTCGATCGGACCGGTCCGCCCAGAGCTTCCGGAGTGAACCTCCGATGCGTCCGTGCAAGAAGAGTGTTCGGCGAGAACCGATGTCCGGACGTCGGTTACTATGACCTAATATGGATTGAAGGTCGGGCCTTCGCCGGGGTAGATCCCATGGGCGAAGCCGAAAGATGGGTCTGGGGTTAAGGCCTCAGAGTCTTTGGGCATGGCAGGTGAGACCGCGAGCCCGGTTAGTGATAGATCGCCTCGAGAGTCTACGGAGAACTCTAAGTTCCCGAATCTGACCTCTTGATCAGGGGCGAAACTTCCGATGCGGCCTAGATGGCCGGTCGGGTCGGCGTGCAGCACAATGCTGCCGAAAGCGAAGATCTGTCCGGGGACAAAATTGCCCGGATTGCGGACCTCTTCGTTGATGACTAGGCGAGCCATCGATTCCTTCTGGCGATCACAGCGGAACTCTCAATGAAAGCACCAATGTCGGTGTCAAAACCGGCGGATCTCGGGTAGGGGGTCCCGAGCTGTGAGACTAGGATCGATGGTAACGAGAGACGAAGGGGACAAGGTTTTACCCAGGTTCGGGCCCTCCTATGGAGATAATACCCTACGTCCTGCTTGATTATATTGATTGTATGGGGATTACATAGTTGATCTACCACGAGATCGTATGACTAAAACCCTAGATGAGTTCTGTTGTTCTACAACCTAAAACCCTCCGGCTTATAAAGACGCCGGGGGTCCCTAGGGTTTACACATGGTCGGTTACACGTCGAAGGGATAAACATGCTTATTGACTACTCCAAACGTGGAGGACAAGCCATGATTCTCGAAGCTTCCTTCTTGGAGATGAGGTCTTCAATTCTTCCAGTATTCGGCAAGTGGCCCATATAGTCCGGCCCATAAGACATAGGCCGGCCTCACGAGGACCCCTTAAACCAGGACTCCCTTAGTGATGTAGCATGGAAGCAAAGTATTCGCTCGGTTAAGAACAAAGGTTTAATCGAACCAGTACGAATTAGCAAGCTAACATGATAAATGGTGCCTGCACACAAATAAATAAAATACCTGCATCCAACTTGGCAAGGGGGTTGTCAAGCCCTTTGTCTTCCTAGTTACAAGGTTAAAAGAAAATAGTTAGATAATAGTAGTACGACAAATAAGTAAAGGAGATAGTAAAGTGCCAATTTTGTAGGAGTTTGTATTGATGGCAAAAATATTCACAGGGGGCATAGGTTCACTAGAGGTATCTCTCTCTAAAAGAAGGCAAACGACATGGTAAAATATTAAAGTTGGGCAATTGACAAGAATAACAATGATTATAACAATGATCATTCATGGCATAATCTCATATAGGCATTACGTCTGTGATAAGTAGACTGTTAATCCAACATCTACTACTATTAGTCCACCCCAAAAACACTATCCAGCATGCATCTCAAAGTATTAAGTTTACAAGAAACAGAGCAACGCAATAAGCAAGATGGCATAATGTAGACATGAAAAAATTAGCAATAATATCAAAATCCATCATTTTACCCTTAGTAGAAATAATACAAATGCATGTCTTGTCCCCATTCTGTATTGATGACCCACAAGTATAGGGGATCAATCGTAGTCCTTTCGATAAGTAAGAGTGTCGAACCCAACGAGGAGCAGAAGGATTTGATAATTGGTTTTAGTAAGGTATTGGCTACAAGTGCTGAGATAATGTAGTAACAGATAGCTTGATAGTAGGATAATTTGTAACAAGTAACTTAGTAACCAAAGTAACAAGGTGCGGCAGGGTAGCCCAATCCTTATATCGCTAAGGATAGGTGATACTTGTGATATGCGTTGGGTTTTCCGTGAAGAGGAACGGATAATTGCAGCACAAAACGGATAAGTATTTCCCTCATTTATGAAACCAAGGTTTGTCGAACCAATAGGAATATCAATCCTCAACCATCTTCAGCGGCTGCACACAAATGAACAAACGACTTGCACCCAACGCGGGCAAGAGGGTTGTCAATCCCCTTGATCTCATTATTTGCAAGCAAATGAGTTCTGTAGATGATTGTTGATAAATGTAAAATAAATAAAAAGTAAATAAACGCAGCGAGGTAATAATAGTGTTGGAAAATATATAAGTGAATAGACCCTGGGGCCATAGTGTACCCTAGCGGCATCTCTCATATAGGCAGCATACGGTGGGTAACAAATTACTGTTGGGCAATTGATAGAAAAGCGGATAATTATGCGATTTTTACGACAATGATCATGTGTATATAGGCATCACGTCCATAAGAAAATAGGCTGACTCCTGCCTGCACCTATTACTATTACTCCACTCATCGACCACTATCCAGCATGCATCTAGAGTATTAAGTAAAACAGAGTAATGCTTGGCGAACGATGACATGATGTAGACAAAGTAAACTCAAACAATATGAATGAACCCCATCATTTTATCCTTAGTAGCAACAACACAAAGACGCATCTTGTCCCCTACTTTGTCACTGGGATATAGAAACTCGCCAGGTTGAACCTACCACAATGCACCACTCGCACCGATGAAATATCAATATACTTGGCCAAAGCACATCAATAGACCGGAGAGCATTACAAAGGTATAATGATCATGCAATTAAGAGATAATATAATTCAAAGGCATCTCAAATACTTTTCAAGAATAATCTGAACATAAACCCACAATTCATCAGATCCCAACAAACACACCGCACAATAGGATTACATCGGATAGATCAAAGCGAAGATGCGATGATCATTGTATTGAAGATCATAAGAGAGAGAGATTGCCATCTAGGTACTAGCTATGGACCCATAGGTCTGTGGTGAACTACTCACACATCATCATGAGGGTAGCAAGGTTGATGAAGAGGCCCTCCGTGATCGATCCCCCCTCCGGCAGGGTGTCGGAACGGAGCTCCAGATGGCCTCGCGACAGAACAGAGACTTGTGGCGGCGGAAAAAGGCTTTCGGGACTGCCTTCAGAGTTTTCACGATAATAGAGAATTTATAGGACGAAGGGGGATGCCGGGAGAGCCACGAGGGGGCCACCACATATCAGGGCGCAAATCTAGGTTTTCGCTCTCCTTGCGATGGGCCTGGCCGAGGGCCCCCCAGGGCGCGCCCTGATGTGTGGTGGGGCCCTCGTGTGCCTCCTGACCTCCTTCTGAAGTTTCTTAGTCTTCTTTTAGTCCAGAAAAAATCATCAAAAAGTTTCGTGGCAATTGGACTTTGTTTGGTACTGTAAATCTGAAAAGGCAAAAACATGCAGAAAACAGCAACTGGCACTGGGCACTGGGTCAATAGGTCAGTGCTCAAAAATATTATAAATTGGTAAATAATGACCCAAAAAGTATCCTAGAATGATAATATATCAGTATGGAACAATAAAAAATTATAGATACGTTGGAGACGTATCAAGCATCCCCAAGCTTAATTCCTGCTCGTCCTCGAGTAGGTAAATGATAAAAACATAATTTTTGATGTGACATGCTATCCATTATGTAATCTATTCGGGTATGCTCATTGAGAAAAGATGAATCAACAAATATTAACACAACAATATTCAAAGTGTAAGAAACAAAATCATTAATCCTTAAAAGTATACGATCCTTAAGAAATGTTTACCCTCCCATCCATCTTATTGTATTAGCAAGGCATGGCCCCATCTTCACCACATTAATACAAATGTTAAGCACCACGGTGTCCAAGTCAGGCAATTAGTTCGTACTTTTTGAATATGCATCAACCTTTTGTTCTTCGCGCAATACATGAGCGTGAGCCATTGGACATAGCATTTAAGTGGAATAGAGTATGATGGTAGATATCAAAGGGCTAAAAGTGGAGAAGATAGTCTCAAATCAACTAGGCATACCAACGGGCTATGGAGATGCCCATCGATAGATGTTAATGCAAGGAGTAGGGATTGCCATGCAAATGATGCACTAGAGCTATAAGTGTATGAAATCTCAGATGAAACTAAGTGGGGTGTGCATCCAACTTGCTTGCTCATGAAGACCTCGGGCATTTGAGGAAGCCCGTCATACAAATATACAAGCCAAGTTTGTAGTAATGAATAGGTAATTCCCACTAGCATATGAAAGTTATATATCATGAGACTCTCTACATGAAGAGCATGGTGCCACTTTGAGGCACAAGTGTGGTAAAGGATAGTAGCAAAGTCCCTTCTCTCATTTTCTCTCATTTTTTTGAATGGATGGTGGGATCATTTGGCCTCCCTCGTCTTTATTTTTTCGTCCGGAGTCTCATCTTGACTTATGGAAGAATCATCGTATCCATCATTCTTTCCTCACTGGGACAATGATCTAATAATGATGATCATCACACTTTTATTTACTTACAACTCAATATGGAGAACTGATATGAAGATATGACTCTGTATGAATGACTCTGGCAGTGTACCAAGATGTGCAATGATCTAGCATGACATGTATCAAAAACAATTATGAATAGTGTCTTTGCCACAAATACTATGTCAACTCTATATGATCATGCAAAGCAATATGACGATGACCGAAGTAGTCATGTGAAGTGACGATGGAATTTGCATGGCAATATATCTCGGAATGGCTATGGAAATGCCATGATAGGTAGGTACGATGGCTGTTTTGAGGAAGATATAATAATGCTTATGTGCAACAGAACGTATCATGTCACAGGGTTTGGATGCACCGGCGAAAGTTGCACCGATCCTCGAGGTGAGAACGGGCAATGCACGGTACCGAAGAGGCTAGCAAATTATGAGAAGGTGAGATTGCGTATGTCCATGGTTTCACATTAGTCATAAAGAACTCATATAATTATTGCAAAGTTTTATTAGTTTATCATAGATCAAAGTACTAATCGCATGCCCCGAGGGAAGACGTTGATAGGAGTTAACCATCGCGCGCTTCTGACCCGAAACAACACTAGGATTTCAACAAGGAATAGAAATGCTCACACATCATCACCATGCCTCTTTAATTTTTAGATGAACAAAATGGTCAACCTTTCTTAATATCTACACTTCTACGGTTTAACAATTATGAACTCACACCTATTTCATATTACTACATCAATATCATTGACCCACAATTTCTCTATATGTGCTACATGATGTTTTTGATTATCACTCATTGAATACCTAATATTATTGGACTAGTCTTATGACCCATGCAAATTACCATCACTATTTATTAACTCTCAAACAAATATAACTTAAGAACGAGAGTGAAATCATTTCTTTAAAATCTACACGCCACCGTGCTCAAAAAGATATAAATGAAGTACTAGAGCAACTGCTAAGCTCAAAAGATATAAGTGAAGCGCATAGAGTATTCTAGTAAATTATTATGAAGGTGTGTCTCTCTTAAATAGGTGTGTCCAGTAAACAATGATTGTGGCAAACTGAAAGTAAAACCAAACTAAAGCAAGCGACGCTCCAAGCAAAACTCATATCATGTGACGAATAAAAATATAGCTCCAAGTGACATACCGATGGATTTGAGACGAAAGAGGGGATGCCTTCCGGGGCATCCCCAAGCTTAGACACTTGAGTGTCCTTTAAAATATTACCTTGGGGTGCCTTGGCCATCCCCAAGCTTAGGCTCTTGATACTCCTTATTCCTTTGTCCATCAAGATCACACCCCAAACTTGAAAACTTCAATCACACAAAACTCAACAAAACCTCGTGAGATCCGTTAGTATAAGAAACATATTGCATACTTTAAGTACTGTTTTAAATTGATTAAAATTTAATAAATGCATAATAGGTACTGTATTCTAACTTCTCCATGGCTTATACCCCCCGATACAATTCATAGCATAATCAAAACAAGCAACTATGCAAGCAAAAACAGAATCTGACTAAAATAGAACAGCCTGTAGCAATCTGTAGAGAACCTATACTTCTGTAACTCTAAAAATTCTGAAAACATACTAAAACCTCGAAAATTTGTATAGAAACACAGTGTTAAAATTGCAGATCATTATCACGCTCCAGTAAAAAATGAAAATTCATGTACTGGAGTTAAAAGTTTATGTTTTGTTTCAACATCGATTCTACTCATCTTGTGAGTCATCCCAAAGTCTTTACTTGGCACAAACACTAATTTAAGCACAAAAACATAATCATTACAGATACAATAATAATTCTATTAAAAATAAACAGAAAGTTTAAAGCAAAAATTTAAAGATAACTATTGGGTTGCCTCCCAACAAGCGCTATTGTTTTATGCCCCTAGCTAGGCATAATGCATAGTTTCAAGTATTGTCTTCTTTGACACTCCACCCATAAGTGGCTCTCATGATTGATTCATAAGGTGGTTTAACTCTCCTTCTAGGTACGTGTTCCATCCCTTTCTTTAATGGGAATTGGAATCTTATGTTTCCTTCTTTCATATCAATAATTGCACCTATAGTTCGTAAGAAAGGTCTTGCAAGTATTATGGGACAAGAAGGAATGCAATCAATGTCAAGAACAATGAAATCTACAGGACCATAATTTTTATTTGCAATAATAAGCACATCATTAATTCTACCCAAAGGTTTCTTGATGGTAGAATCCGCAAGATGCAAGTTGAGGGAACAATCTTCAATATTAGTGAGACCAAGCACATCACAAAGAGTTTTAGGAATAGTTGAAACACTAGCACCAAGGTCACATAAAGCATTGCATTCATATTTATTTATCTTAATCTTGATAGTAGGTTCCCACTCATCATGCAATTTTTTAGGAATAGAAACTTCAAGCTCAAGTTTCTCATCATAAGCTCTTATCATAGCTTTTACTATATGTTCGGTAAAAGCTTTGTTTTGTTCATAAGCATTGGGTGAGCTAATAACAGATTGCAACAAGGAAATACATTCTACTAAAGATAAATTATCATAATTAATGTCCTTGTAATCCAAAATAGTGGGCACATCACTAGTTAAAGTTTTGACCTCTCCAAACCCACGTTTTTCAGTTTCAGCATCAAAATCATCACCCTCCAAGCAAACGGGATGCTTCTCAACTAAAGTTGACTCATCTCCAGTCCCTTTATCATTTATATTCAGAGAGGTAAATAATGATTCAATAGGAGAAACACCAATCATTTTAAGATCTTCATCATGATTACGGTAAAAACCGGGGGAAGAGCTTTTTCTAAGAATTCCCGCTTAGCTCTCAACTTAGCGGTCCTCTCCTTAATTTCATTGATAGATATTTGGATATATTTAATAGCATCATTAAAATCATGCTTGGGTGGCAAAGCTTTATTTTTAAGAGTTTCCACATCAAGAGCAATTCTATCCATGTTTTTAGCCAAAGAACTAGATGCAATTTTTCTTCTACCATAGTATTGAAAACCTTTTGAGAATTAATAAATTCTTTAATTGTGTTCTCAAGATCAGAGGGTATCTTATTAGCATTTGTATAAGAATTGCCATAAGAATTTCCATAGTTGTTAGAGGAATTACCGGCATACGGTCTAGAATTGATATTTCCTCTATAAGCATTGCTATTGAAATTATTTCACGAGACAAAGTTCACATCAATAGCATCATTATTTTTATCAATAAAAGTAAACAAGGGCATATCATTGGGATCAACATGAGCATTTTTACTAGCAACCATATTCATAAGAGCATCCACTTTTTCACTCGAAGTAGCGATTTCTTCAACAGAGTTTACCTTCTTACCGGTTGGAGCCCTTTCGGTATGCCATTGAGAATAATTTGTCATAATGTTGTCCATAAGTTTTGTGACCTCTCCTAAGGTCACATCCATAAAGGTACCACCTGCAGCAGAATCTAGAAGATTTCTAGACAGAAAGTTTAGTCCAACATAGAAGTTTTGGATAATCATCCACATATTTAAGCCATGAGTTGGACAATTTCTTATCATTAATTTCATCCTCTCCCAAGCTTGTGCAACATTCTCTTGATATTTCTGTTTAAAATTCATTATTTGATTTCTAAGGGCGATGATCTTAGCAGGAGGAAAATACTTGGCAATAAAAGCATCTTTACACTTATCCCACGTTCCAATACTATTAAGAGGTAAAGATGAAAACCAAGCTTTAGCTTTATCTCTTAGTGAAAAAGGAAATAATTTTAATTTCACAATATCATTGTCCATATCCTTTTTCTTTTGCATGTCACATAATTGAACAAAGGTATTAAGATGTGACGCGGGATCCTCATTAGGACTTCTCGAAAATTGATTTTTCATGACAAGATTTAGCAATGCAACATTAATATCAAAAACCTCCGCACTAGTGGCGGGTGGTATAGGAGTACTAATAAAATCATTATTATTAGTATTTGAGAAGTCACACAATTTGGTAGTATCTTGAGCCATGGTGACCGAGCAAGCGAAGTAACAAGCAAGACAAGTAAACTAGCAAGCGAAGAAGTAAACTAGAAACAAGCAACGATAAATATTTTTGTATTTTTAATTTTTATGTGACAAGCTAAATATAACAGCAAATAAAAAGATCAACAAGTGAATGAAAATTTGTGTGAAGTTACTTAGTAGTTGATGATGATATTCCCCGACAATGGCGCCAGAAATCCTTCCTGATACTTGTTATCTGTGTTGGGTTTTTGCGTGAAGAGGAACGTGTAATTGCAGCACAAAGAGGATAAGTATTTCCCTCAGTTATGAAACCAAGGTTTATCGAACCAATAGGAATATCAATCCTCAACCGTCTTCTGCGGCTGCACACAAATGAACAAACAACTTGCACCCAACGCGGGCAAGAGGGTTGTCAATCCCCTTGATCTTGTTATTTGCAAGCAAATGAGTTGTGTAGATAATTGTTGATAAATGAAAAATAAATAAAAAGTAAATAAAGGCAGCGAGGTAATAATAGCGTTGGCAAATATATAAGTGAATAGACCCAGGGGCCATAGTGTTCCCTAGCGGCATCTCTCATGTAGGCAACATACGGTGGGTAACAAATTACTGTTGGGCAATTGATAGAAAAGCGGATACTTATGCGATTTTCACGGCAATGATCGTGTGTATATAGGCATCACATACATAAGCAAATAGGCTGAATCCTGCCTGCACCTATTACTATTACTCCACTCATCGACTGCTATCCAGCATGCATCTAGAGTATTAAGTAAAACAGAGTAATGATTGGAGAACGATGACATGATGTAGACAAAGTAAAGTCAAACAATATGAATGAACCCCATCGTTTTATCCTTAGTAGCAACAACACAAAGATGCATCTTGTCCCCTACTTTGTCACTGGGATATAGAAACTCGCCAGGTTGAACCTACCACAACGCACCACTCCCACCGATGAAATATCAATCTACTTGGCCAAAGCACATCAATAGATCGGAGATCATTACGAAGCTATAATGATCATGCAATTAAGAGATAATATAATTCAGAGGCATCTCAAATACTTTTCATGAATAATCTGAACATAAACCCACAATTTATTGGATCCCAACAAACACACTTCACAATAGGATTGCATCGGATAGATCAAAGCGAAGATGCGATGATCATTGTATTGAAGATCATAAGAGAGAGAGAGATTGCCATCTAGGTACTAGCTATGGACCCGTAGGTCTATGGTGAACTACTCACACATCATCATGAGGGCAGCAAGGTTGATGAAGAGGCCCTCCGTGATCGATCCCCCCTCCGGCAGGGTGCTAGAAAGGAGCTCCAGATGGCTCGCGACGAAATAGAGACTTGCGGCGGCGAAAAAGGGTATCGGGACTGCCTTCAGGGTTTTCACGATATTAGAGAATTTATAGGCCAAAGAGGGACGTCGGGAGAGCCACGAGGGGGCCACCACATAGCAGGGCGTGCCCTGATGTGTGGTGGGGCCCTCGTGTGCCTCCTGACCTACTTCCAAAGCTTCTCGGTCTTCTTTTAGTCCTGAAAAAATCATCAAAAAGTTTCGTGGCAATTGGACTTCGTTTGGTACTGTAAACCTGAAAAGGCAAAAACATGCAGAAAACAGCAACTGGCACTGGGCACTGGGTCAATAGGTTAGTGCTCAAAAATAGTATAAATTGGTAAATAATGACCCAAAAAGTATCCTAGAATGATAATATATCAGCATGGAACAATCAAAAATTATAGATATGATAGAGACGTATCAATAGGCCAAGAGTAATTCTTATAGTGACCAAAGTGTTCTCGAGGACACAAGTGAATTTTGTCTAGTCATGATCATCATGTTTTAGTTGATCCGCATTCACTACTTTGATAAACTATATGTGGGTGCACCGGTGCTAAGGTGCCGCTCTTACTTGAACAAACAACCTTCTTATGATTCCCCTCTCGCAAGCATCCGCAACTACAAAAGAAGAATTAGGACAAATCTAACCATAGCATTAAACATATGGATCCAAATCAGTCCCTTACGAAATAGCGCATAAACTAGGGTTTAAGTTTCTGTCACTCTCGCAACCCATCATCTACTTACTACTCCATAATGCATTCCCCTAGGCGCAAATATGGTGAAGTGTCATGTTGTCGACGTTCACATGACACCACTAGATGAATCACAACACACATTGAGAGATTCCCGAACTAGGGGATACCTGATACGTCTCCAACATATCTATAATTTTTTATTGTTCCATGCTATAATATTATCACTCTAGGATACTTTTTGGGCATTTATTTATCAATTTATATTATTTTTTACCACTAACCTATTAACCCAGTGCCTAGTGCCACTTGTTGTTTTCTGTATGTTTTTGGCTTTTCATGTTTACAGTACCAAACGAAGTCCAATTGCCACGAAACTTTTTTATGATTTTTTCTGGACCAAAAAAGACCCGAAAGCGTCGGGAGGAGACCAGAGGCCGCACGAGAGAGGCACCACACATCAGGGCGTGCCCAGGTGGGGTGGCTGCGCCCAGTTGTGTGGTGGCCTCTCCTGGCGTCTACCGACGTCCCTCTCTGGCCTATAAATTCTAATATCTCCCCAAAACCCTAAAGAGCAACCAGAAACACTTTTTCTGCCGCCGCAAGTCTCTGTTCCGCCGTGTGCCCATCTGGAGCCCTGTTCCGGTGCCCTGCCGGAGGGGGGATCGATCACGAAGGGCCTCTACATCAACCTTGTTGCTCCCATGGTGATGTGTGAGTAGTTCCCTATAGACCTACGGGTCAGTAGTTAGTACCTATATGGCTATCTCTCTCTCTCTCTCTTGATCCTCAATACAAAGTTCACCGCATCTTCGCGGTGATCTATTCGATGTAATCACTTTGTGCAGTGCGTTTGTTGGGATCCGATGAATTGTGGGTTTATGTTCGGATTATTTATGAAAAAGATTTGAGTCTTCTCTGAATTCTATTATGATTCTTATTTGCATGATTATTACAGCTTCGCAAATCTCTCCGATTTATTGAAATACTTTGGCCAACTAGATTGATATTTCTTCAGTGAGAGGGGTGCATTGTAGTGAGTTCAGTCTGGTGGTGCTCTATATCCAAGTGACAAAAAGGGACAAGACATGTCTTTGTATTGTTGCTACTAAGGATAAAACGATGGTGTTAATTCATATTGATTGAATTATCTTTGTCTACATCATGTCATCGTTCTCCAAGCATTAGTCTGTTTGTCATGAACTTAATACTTAAAGAGACAAGCATATAAGCACTCTCGACGTGGAGTAATATTAATAGGTGCAGGCAGGAGTTGGCCTATTTGCTTATGAACGTGATGCCTATATATACATGATCATTGACGTGAATAAATATTGCATAACTGTGCGCTTTTCTATCAATTGCCCAACATGAATTTGTTCACCCACCGTATGCCTACTACACGGGAGATACCATTAGGGAAAACTACAACCCCCGGGTCTATTCACTTATATATTTGCAAAAACTTTCATTACCTTGCTGCCATTATTTCATGTGTCCAAAGAATATTCATGTTTTCTTACAGAAAGGCATATATGTTTTCAAAAATGTTCTGCATTTCAAAAAACGTTCAAAATTTTGAAAAAATGATTGTGGTTCCATAAAATTATCATAAATTTGATAAGGTGTTAGTGGTTTCTAAAACGGTCATGTTTAAAAAAAATAACGATTTCAAAATTAATTTTAGAACTTTACTAAAGAGTGACTGAAAAACCCACAAGCTATAGTGTTCCTGTTCGTTATGGTGTTTTTGTGTTTTTACTTGACCGCAATAATTTTTTTGTACGAATTGAATGAGCCAGCACGGTTCGATCGCCCGTGTGCTCTGTGGGCGCGGCTATATCTCGTGCCATGCGAGATAAGTTTGTGACTCGCTTAAGCAAATAACAGTCATCGAGCGTATGGGCGGGCCTAATGCGCGGCAGGCAACTGCTCCATTTGTTTCTTGTTTTATTTCATGTTTATATTTTGTTTTTGATTCCGTTTTTACTTTTGTTTACACTTTCAAATATTATAAACATATATATTAAAAAATATACTTTACTTAGTGTTAGAAATAATGTTAATCATGCATTTGAAAACTTTAAATATCTACTGATAAATGTTGACCTTGTATACAAAAAATGTTTACAGAAAAAATACAGTGTGTGTGAAAGAATTTGATCACGTATTCTGAAAATGTTAATCAATATTTTGAAAGAATGTAAAAAAGTATTATAAAAATGTTAATCAAGCATTTGAAAAATGTTAAATGCATATAGGAATGTTTACCATGTATTCGTAAAATGTTAAACATGCATTTGACGTATGTTTAATTTGTATAGAAGAAATGTTGACCGTGTATTAAAAATGTTATATGTGTATAGACAAAATGTTGACAATTTATTAAAATTTTCATAAATTTGGTTTTGAATAATGTTATTGGGTATAGAAAAAATCTTAGACAAGTATTTCAAAATGTGAAACTTGTATTCGTAAAATGTTTAATGTGTATAGAAAAATATTGACAATGTACTAATTTTTTTTTAACTTGTGTTTGAAAAAAGGTAATTAAGCATTTGAAAAAACAATGTGTATAGAATTTTTTTTGACCATGTATTAAAGAAAAATTAATATAATATTAGAAAATGTTAATCATGAATCTGAAAAATGTTAAACATGTTTTATAAAAAGGATTATTAAATATAAAGAAAAACGCGGATAAAGAAAATGAATCCCCGCGATCACTATTTCTTTTAAGTGCGGGCTGTGGGCTTGCCCGTTACTGTAGATGTTGCAGGGGTTCCTACCGTCTGACTTATAAAAGATATAGCCTTTCCGCGCTGCTGTTGGGGGCAGCACTATGTCTAGCTTAGAGCGAGATCTAAATAGGTTGCTCCTGACACGAGGGAAGCCACAACTTTTTTTTTTTTACATGTTTCTTTTTTTTACTTTCGTTTATACTTCCGAATATTGTAAAAAATATATTTAAAAAAAGTACATAAAAACATTTGAAAGAAACATAATGCACGCATTTAAACACTGTTAAGTGTGTATAAAGAAAAAATTTCTCATGTATACTAAAAATGTATAAAAAAATATATAATGTGTGTGAGAAAATTTGGCCATGTATTTAAAAAATTATAATCAAGCACTGGAAAAAAATAAAAAAATATTAAAAAATGTTAATCAAGCATTTGAAAATGCTAAATGTATATAGGATAAATTGTTGATCATGTATTAAAAAATTATTGATCTTGTATTTAAAAAATGTTAGTCAAGCATTTGAAAAATGTTAAGCTTCTATAAAAAAATGTTGATCATGAATTAAAAAATGTTAGTCTTGTATTGGAAAAATGTTAATCAATCATTTGAAAATGTCAAATGTGTATAAATATATTGACCATGTGTTCAAAAAATTTTAATTTTAGATTTGAAGTTTTTTAATCAAAATTTTCAAAATGTGTATAGAAAAAATGTAAAAAAATATTGAACTTGTTATTGGAAAATGTTAAACATGTAGAAAAATGTTCATGACATATACGAAAAATGTAGAAAGAAAAACGAAAAACAATGCATACCGGAATAATTCAAGGAGAAAGAAAACAAAAAAAACAACGAAATAAGTGCAAAAACAATGTAAATAGTGAAAGCCGATAAAGACACGACGAAAAACAGAAGAACAACGTTGAAAACCATGAAAGAAAGAAAAAACAGAAGAAAATAAGAAGGAAAATGAGAATGATAAGAAAAACCCACGAAAACCTTAGAAAAAAGAGAAACCGAAGAAAACCAATGTATAACGACAGAAAATGAAAACCAAAGATAACCGGAGAGTAAATAAGAAAACCAAACAAAAGAAAAAAAATCAAACGAACAAACCAGCGAATGACTGATGAACGAACAAAACGATTAACATACTATTGGGCCGTCCCATACACGCACTGTGTGCAGGAAAGTTTCAGCGAGATGGATGCGTCTTGCTATAAGCGAGACATAGCATCCCCGTTTTTTTAGGATCAATTACTACCTTTTTATTCGATCACAGCAAGTCGTTGAATACATAAGAAATCAGGAGGATTGATCAGCCACACATGGCGACCATAATCTAAAGAAGTACACGTGCTAGCTAGTTCACGAGCCTCCCAATTCATGTCTCTCTTCTCGTGTTCAAAGCATACCGAGTCAAAATCTTCCATCTTCTTTTTGATATCCTGAATAACAACACAACTCGTTCCTAAGTACGTGTTTTTCACATGACAAATAGTAGCAGCACAATTGGTCCCCCCCCCCCCCTAAATTCGTCACATGTATAAATCAGTTGATAATGCGAGTCCCTCATTGAAGGCCATCGCTTCTCGGATCTGTGATTGGACCTGTCCCAGTAACACAACTCCCGAAGCTCCAAAAAGAGGCCATCCTCGTTTCGACAGACTACTACATACACTCCTTTATTTCCATTCCATGCTACTGTTGCGTCTACCATCACTTTCACGTGGCCTTCTCTAGGTTGCTTCCATGTTCTCCTTTTCTGTTCCATAGATACTTCAGTGGTTGCATTGGTCGTGATGTTTGGTGTGATCTTTTGTGGTAGAAGAAGCAGATCTTCGAATATCGCTCAACAAAACTGAATGTTGATAATGGTGATTGAAACTGTTGTTCATGAATAGCTTTTCTACGAGCCTACCAAATTGACCATAGCGTCACGACTATTCTGACATGCTCGTCTTCTCTTGTTGTTTCCATCATTTCCATCAGCAATAAGCAAGCGTCATCGTTTCTACATGCAATCAAGTATTCAACTAGTTGATCATCCATCACATCCCATACACATTTCGCCATGTTGCAGTCCACTAGAGCATGCCGCCATGAGCCCTCCGCTCCGTTGCAGATCGGGCATACCACCGTGTCTGCCATATTGCGATGGTGTCGAACGTATTTTGTAGGGACATAGTTCTTTGCCAATCGCCAAGAGAAATGTTTCTCTACACTCAAAACCTTGACCCCGAAAGTTTGTTCCATTCCCCCTGAGTAGCAGCCGAGTCCGATGTAGTTGGACGGCTCTCTAGCCAATCTTCTCTCCTTCTTTTCATGTCAACCAGGAGTCTGTAGGCCGAACAAACGGTAAAGATACCAGACCGCTCATAGTGCCACGTCCAACTGTCTGCGGTGTTTCTTAGGCTCAACAATATTTTTAGAACGACATCCGCGTCCGAAGGCTACAGATGATCATGAACCTTTTGGTAATCCTGGGCTTTTGTTGCGGCATCTATCAAGTCACACACATATTCCGGAGGTCGACAGATTTTGGATGGAGATCTCTTAAAGATTGTCCCTCGGGAGCTAGTTATCATTTCAAATCTTGATAGATTGGCCAGCTCTGACCCTCCTGATCAAACCCTATTTCCAAACTGATAGGTCGGCGCTGATTGCCCGCCACACTTGGGATGGATGACTACCAAGTTCAGTTGCAAGAACATCTCCATCCGGGTAGTAAACTACACGTAGGATCCTCACACTCAAGGAATCAGGTTCTTGCAGTAGCCTCCAGCCTTGCTTCACTAGCATTGCTAGATTGAATATTTGTGTATCCCTAAAACCAAGCCCTCCTTGATACTTTGGCATTGTAAGCTTCTCCCAATAAATCCAGGCCACCTTCCTTTCTTCATTTTTGCTACCCCCAAAAAAATTCTTGAGCATCTTTTCAATCTCCTCATAAACACCATGAGGGAGAAGGAAACATGACATGGAAAACATCGGTACTGCTTGTGCTATACATTTTATCAAAATTTCTTTCCCTGCCATGACCATGCACCTTTTGATCCATCCTTTTACTTTCCCCCATAATCTATCCTTAATGTATTTGAAGGTTCCATTCTTCGACCTCCCTACATCAGAAGGAAGCCCCAAGTAGCGCTCAAATAGGAGTTCGTTAGGGAAATTCAGAATGTTTTTTTAATCAAAGCTCTCTTGTCATTCGGGTAGCCTTTGCTGAAAAAGATACTTGACTTATTTAGATTAACACGCTGACATGAAGCATTAGAGTATTTTTGAATCAATTCACTGATCATTGTACCCCATTCTCCTCTGCTCTAAACATCAAAAGGCAATCGTCTGCGAAGAGAAGATGGTTTACCGGTGGGGCTCCCGGTGCAACCACAACCCCTCTAACTTGCTCATGTGAGCTATGTGCCTTCAACAAACATGACAACCCCTCTGCCGCCAATAAGAATATGTAGGGTGATATGGGGTCACCCTGTCTAATACCCCCTGAAGGGCGAAATTCATTCAACTTACTTCTGTTCTAAGCCCATCGTAACTGGGCCTTCTCCAGTCAAGATCGGTCTAGCTCAATTGCAGTTTTCTTCTTATAAGGCGGCCCATTTATAGTTTGAGTTTTTTTAGGTAATTTATAGTTTTAGTAGTTGAAATGTATGTGAAGCTGCAAATCAGCCCTCATTCTGTTTTTCTGACGCAACTACAAGGAACTAACGGCCCGAACCTCGCCTCCTCGAGTCTCGAACGCGTCTGACCCTCTCCTATCCTGAACCCTACCCTCTTCCGCCGCCACCCACGAGGCGGCCAGGGAGGGACTGCAGATCCGCGCCACGCGCCTCCCCTCCTCCTCCCTCGCCGTCGCCAGGGGCGCGGCCGGGCAAAGCCTGACCGGCGCCGGCGGCGGCGGGGCGACCTCCTCCTCATGCGCTACGGGCCGCGCGGGCCGGTTCCCCTTGAACCTAGGCGCGGTGCTCACGCAGGGTGCCGCGACGCGGCGGCTCGCCGGCGTGGATGCCACGCGGGGGTGCGGCGTGAGGGGCTGCGTGGATGATGGTGCTCGCCTGCACCGCGGCGGCCGGATCTGGCCGGCAGGCGGAGCGGGCCACGGCAGCATGGCCCGGTGGCTGCGGTGCTGGGTCCCGACGGTGGTGGCCACGGCGTGGTGGTCCTCTGCTTGTGCGGGGATGGTGGCTGCAGCTAGCGGCAGTGGTGGTTTCCCGCTTGTGCTTGGTTTGCTCCTCGACCGAGACGGGCTGGGATGGGGGTCCGGCTGGTGGCGGCGACATCTACACGGTGGTTGTGGTCCAGTTGGTGGCGCAGGGTGGTGGCGTGGCGGCTTCCCTTCTCCTTGGTCGGTGCCGGCGGCGTGCGGTGCTGGTGTGGCTACGCGCACGGCAATGGCATCTTCTTCCTAGGGTTTGTGCTTGGGCGGGTCAGATCTGGGCCCGAGGCAGATCGGGGCTGGTTACTCGGGTAGGTGAGGCTGGGCTCGGCCCGGGATGTGCCCGTGAACGGTCTTCGCGGGTGTGGTGGGTAGTGGTGGTGGTCCCGTCGAAGCCGCCCCGGCCTACAGATCGTCACTAATGACTACGGACTAGACGTCGTGTTAGCGCTCCAATGCCTACACGGCGGCCGTCGGCAGTCTCCGGATCGTGTCCCCGTGGTTCACCGGGACTAGCTGGGGATGCAGGTGTCGACGCCTCCTACTGTGGATGTGTAGACCCAGATCCAGAGACTGATGCCGGGCTAGGAGAGGAAGAAGGCCTTCTACTCCTCCTGCTGTGGTTGGCGTGTCGTGAGGTGGTCGGGTGGCGATGTCTTGGGGCAGGGATGCCGGGCTGGCGGCCTCGGATGGTGGTCCCCATGGTTGGCTCTCTGACGGGCCTCATGTTGGCGGTGGTGGCTTACCCTTTTGGTCATGTGGGCGGCAAGGGGTAGCGGCTGGTGGCTCAGGCGCGTTCATGTCATTGGCATTGGCGTTACCCAGATCTGGGAGTTGGAGCTCGCCACACATGGCATGGCATCATCGATGGCACGGTTGAGCTGCCGAGCGAAAGCTCCGCGCTTTTGCGCCGCCGCCGATGACGCCCAACGGGCGCCGCTATCTTCTTGAAGACGTTGTCGTGGCTCTCTCTCCGTGCTACGACTCCGGGTGAAAACCCATGTCCGCTTCGGACTCGGCAACGGCGACGCTCGGCGCCGTTCTCCCTCTTGAGAGCGTTGTCGTGGAGGCTAGGTGTGCTAGTGCGTCGTGTAGCGTTGTACTCCGACTTCCCCATGTTCTCTTTCGGTAGTGTAGTCGCATTCCCGTTATCCCAGGATCTGTTGTAAGGGGCTACCTCTCCACTTTGTATCGTTCGGCCGTGTACTTTGTTTGTTGTTTTATCTAAGTGGGGCGCGAGCCTGTTTTGAGAGACAAAGAACTAACGGACCCAGCTGAACTCAATTTTCAAATTGTCGGCAACGAACGGCCGACTAACTGAATCCATCCGGTCAAAGACACCCTTATATATCACTCTAAGGTGAGCTATCCTAGCAAGCAAACCATCCTAGCTGAAATGATGCGAAGTAACATCGATTGATCTAGCAATACCTTCATCGACACCACTTTCTCTTTTTGCGAAGATATTCATCGATACTATTTACTGCGTACCTAGTGAAATTGCCGTGCTGTGTTTGATCCTACGTACTACCTCTGTAAACTAATACCCCATTTCAAATCATTAATTTAGTGATTTAAAACGTCTTTACACGTTACAGAGGGAGTATTATTAACTGTGTTCTCCCGGGCGATTTTAGACGAGGCAAAATGCCCATGGAGTTATTTATGATCATGGGGTTTAGTCAACTTTTCAAGATGCATACTATAGTGTAGTTGCAGTGAGAACTGTATGGCGTCATTAGAGCATCTACAACCGGACCTCTCAAACCCGTCTCAAACGCCCGGACAGGCCGACCGGTCAGTGTCCGGTCACAAAATTTCGACCCAGACGGGCCTCTCAAACGGCCCTCAAACGCCCGGGCTGACCGGCACCCTTCATATCCAGCCCAAATATGAGGCGGGTATGGGGGCGCCCGGACGCGCCCGGGCATGCCCGCCACGCCGGACCCGACAGCCCGTCCCCACCCCAAATTGCACCAAATCCCCCCAAACCCTTCCTCCTCCTCCCGCCGCTCTAGAACAATTCCCGCGCCCGGACCCTCGCCCGCCTCCACCCTTGCTCCCAATCCTCACCTCCGGTCCCGATCCACCGCCGGAGATGTCGTCCAGCCCGACCCAGACCGCCGCGACGGAGACGCAGTCCGCCTCGTCCGTCGGCGGCGTGAATTCGTCCGCGGTGACTTGCAAGGCGGAGAACGTCGCCCGCAAGTTGCGGCGACGCCGGCAGCGAGAGAGGGAGGCGGCGGCTTTGGCGTCGCAGGGAGGTCCGGACGCGCAGGAGCAGATGTCTCCTCCGCCGCGGCCGGATCCCCGCACCCCTTCTCTCCGAGCACCAGCGAGGATTACGGTCACCGGCCCCATTAGGACAAACGACGATCCGAGCGCCGGCTGGGCCATTCTGGACAGCTTTCCGCCCACGCAGATGCCGGCGGTGGACGTGTGTGACTCGCCGGAGCTCGTTCGGGCGCGGACGAGCACGGGCTCCGGCACTGCCCGGGCTGACCTCAACCTGCTCGACGGAATGACCGAACAAGACTCGGTGCGTTTTCTTTGCTCTTGTCCGATCATATTTAAGCATAGCCCTCTAGTTTCTTTCGCTCACGATGAATACTTGCAAATCTTAATCATATAGGCGGCGTTCATGTCGACGATGATCAATGAGAATGAAGATCCGACCCAATTGGAGTATGAATTGGAGGCCACCACCGCTTTTGAAGTTCGGAACACATCCGATCCCAATCTGAGCAAGAAGAAGAAGAAAGCCAAGACGGCGAAGGCAAGAGGTCCGGCATTCTCAAGACACGAGGACATCTTGTTGGTCAGAGCTTGGTTGGCCACAACGATGGATCTAATATGCGGCACGGAGCAAAAGGGGAGCACCTATTGGACGAAGATTTGGAAGGAGTATCACGAGCTAAAGGAATATGTGGAGCCGCATCCTATCGTGAGCACTCGCAATGTGGCATCTCTCCAACATCGTTGGGGGATCATTCAAGGGGAAGTGAACAAGTACGTCGTGTACTCGCACGGGACGCGGAAGATGCGAAGATTATGTTGGCGGACGAGACCGGCTTGGATGACCATGCAAAGAAGTGGCTTGCGGACAAGAAGAAGGAGATCAACGCCCGAAGGGCGGCTGCGGCGAAGGAGGCAGGCCGGATGCAGGCGGAGGAGGCAGCAAGGATTCAGACGGAGCAGCATGCCCGGATGCAGGCAGAGCTGGCAGCCCGGATTCCAAGAGGAGCAGGACGCACTCTTCTTCTCGCAGCAGCCGCACATTGAGTGATCGGAGGCCATCGGTCACGCTCGGACATTGATTTGATTTTGCCATGTCCGATTTGTTGAACTATGATTTGCTTTGCTTTGCTTTCTTTCAAACTTTGGCATTCGGACAGTTTGTTTCGTATGATCGACGTGCATTTTTTGCATGGATTTGAGAGTCCGGATTTGAGATATGTGGATGCACGAAACGAAATATGAAGACCCGTCCGGATGCGCCCGCGGGCGTTTGAAGGGCCGGATTTGTCAAGTCCGGCTGTAGATGCTCTGCGAAAGGATAATGCACCGTGCATACGTGTGGACCAGCAATGGCTGCGTCGATCGATGCCGTTTTGGAAGGCGTGCATCCATCGTGCCCGTGGTTACTCTTGCCGAGGTATCAATTCATACTCATTCTCAGACTTGAAAAGGGCAAGGGTTGACTGCAGGTGCAATATAACTAACCACTCCTGGTGCAAGATTACACACAAATTCTGTAAGGGTGCAAGCTAAATGGAAAGGGTGCAAGCTTACACACGAATTCTGTAAATTCAGAACTGATGCGAGTAGCGAGCCCCCATGTGGTCGACCTAAACTAACCCACGTACGACGGGCTTGCATGGACACAGGGAGGAAGGACGTACGTAGGATCACTGGCAGCCATTTTTTACGTGGTTCGAGAAGAACTGAGGAGATCGATCGGCTGGCTATCCTCTGACTTGCAGCACCGGCCGGTACGTGACGATAAGCACCGGATCGAAGCATCATCGATCGAGCTCGCTCCTCGGATCATGGGCCAGCCTACGGTGCGAGCATCGAGAGACGCATGTGCGCGGGGTGCGCGCATCGGTCCGGCGGCCCGAGGCCCCCTGAATTCGGTGGCCTGATCCCAAGGTTGATCATTGCATCCATGCTGTGTTTTGGACACAGACGACGCAACGAGGGGCGGGCGTGCATGTAGCCGAGTATCTCGACGAGCCTCTCACGCGATCCATGGCCGACGGACCCGTCGCGGGGCTCACCCGTTGACCCTGCAGAATATTGCACGCACGCACGGGCAGCGCAGCGCGGTGATCAGTGCGCGCCTTGGGCCGGCTTGTGTACTCGATCTGCCCTGGTCAATGCAGCTCTAGGACTAAGTACATTACGTACACTTCTTTCATCCAAAGAGATTTTTCTCCTTCCATCTTCAATTTGTGCAGCACGCACGTAGTACACTTTTTTTATAAGCTGACAGAGATTTCTATGGAAGCTCGCTGTGCGGCTAGTATGCTAATTAATCCGTGGTTACATATGGTGTTTGGGTGAAAAAAAATATGAGTTGGTGTTTAGGTGAATTGACAGTAGAAAGTTGAAACAGTTCCAGGTTGTCTGCCATTAAGGAAGAACTACCTTTACCTCTGGTCAGGTTTAACCACTGTAGTGCTATGCATGCATAGACCCATGGTTTATTTCTGAAGAAAACAAAACTCACTTTACAGCAACTGTTGCATGGTACAAAGTGAACATGTTCAGAAGCCACGGTGGCGATAGATTTCCATTCTACTGCAGAATTAGTCTTACTCACGTTACGTACTGCATGGCCAGCGGGACATTCAACGGAATTAGAGAAATACGAACCTTGAGTTTGTTAGCTTTACAATTATGGGATTAGAAAAACACTAGGGCATTGTAATTGCAAACCACCGTACACACACACTCACGTAATTCTGATGAAGTAGTCATTGTCGCCTCAGTATCGACGGGGACATTGTCTCTCACTACAAGAATATTTCACTGAGAGATGCGGGTTGTTCCTTTGTGGGTTGCTGATACAATCACCCTTCTAACCATATATTCATTGATTCACTAATTAGATAGTAAACTTTGTCTTTACCAACTAATAAGGAAAAAACAATCTTCTTCTCTCATATCTGGAAGTTTCTACTTACCTCATTCGTAGTTTACGATATATTATACAATTGTCATAGGACCAACAAGGATATTTATATATATGGTACCTCATCAAGAGGGCATATGTGCTTTATTTGACTTGACTTATGGGAATACTAGGCTGAAAACATCACACGACATGGTTGATTAATAGACAATCATGCAAAAACCTGACAATGGAGAAGAATCTGGTAAAATTAGGCATGGAGTACCGCTCCACACAAAAAAAAAAAAAAAAAAAAATACACAGACTCATTGTTGCATGCCGCTTACATGTTGAAGGTAGTCGTGCTCACATAGCCTCAACCGTAGCTGGCATGGCCTCGACCTGCATAGCCTCAACCGTAGCTGGCATGGCCTCGACCTACGAAGGTAACCGCCGCCAAGAGCAAGTTGTGACCGTGATTCTTCGAGTGTTGTTCCTCCAAAGAGAGAAACAATGCCCATGGATGACATTGTTAGGCCATTTCTAACCGATCCCTTATCCGGCCATAAGGAAGTAAATCTCACTTTTTTCTCCTTTAAGCCACACCTAGCTGATTCCTTATAACCGTTAGGGGAGTAAATCTTTTACTCCATCCCTATTCCACTGAGTATATTTACTCCTCCTCGCGGTTGCTGAGTAAAATTTGCGTCCCCCGCCCCGATCCGCCGCCTCCTCTCCACCCAATGACCGGGCACGATGGTCAGAGGTCCCCGCGGATCCACGCCGCCACGCCCGCGGGGCGTCCTTCGCCGGCGCATCCTCAAGCCGCCGCCGCTCGGTTGATCCGCCTGCCCCCACCCAATTCCGGGATTTCCCGGACCTCCCTCCTTCGCGGCCACCGACGAGGACCTACCTCGGCGTCCGCCAGCACTCGTGGGGGATGTGGGTCGCGGGAAATCACCGATCGGAAGACGCACCAACGGCGGTGGCTTGGGACGTTCCACATGGCCGAGCTCGCGGCCATGGAATACGATCGGTGGCAGGTCCGGTACCACGGCGTCGCCGTCCGACTAAACTTCCCGTTCGGGACGATGCCGGTCCACCTCGTCCATCCGGAGCCAGGGGTGGTGAGCGCTCGGATGGCGTGGGAGGACCGAGAGGCTCGGAAGCTACGCGAGGCGGAGGCCGTCAACGAAGCCTACATGGAAGAGCTCCACCGACAGCACCCGAAGCTCGTGGAGGCGGAGCGGGCGATCTTCACCGACGCCGGCGGGGAGGTTATAGTCATCTTCGATGACGGGGAGGAAGGCGGCAAGGAGGGCGGCGAGGAGGAGGAGATCGACCTCGAGGAGTGGCTTAGCGTCTTCCCGGACGACGACGGCAACGGACCGGATCCGACTCTCACCACCGGTGGCCTCACGAGGAAGGATTGGCCCGACCTCACTTTTGGTCGATATCCCTAGTTTAAATTTAGATTTAAGTTTATGTTTAATGTTTAAACTTAAGTTTAATGTTTGTTTGTCAAGACTATGTTGAATTTATGTTTTAATTTATGCAAATTTTGGTTGAAACTATCTTGAATTCATACAAATTTATGTTTTACTCCACTAACTTTAGGGGATCGGCTAGAACCGACCAAAATTTAGGGGAATATATATACTCCACTAAGGTTTACTAGGCCGGATACTCCGCTATTTTTTAGGGGATCAGTTAGAATGACCTTATTATTGACACCGAATCCTGTTAGGAGTTATGACACATGCTACTTCTAGAATATCGCTCACCACCACACAACTGACCCCCGAGAGAAGGGACCGAACCACCTTAGTAACCACAGAGGTCTCCTCATATCCACCCAACAGTGACTAGCACACGAAAGATCTTACACAAATCCAAAATTACAAAAGAAAATTAGTTTCCATAGGGGGGAGGGGTTGTAAACACTTGAAGAGCAACTCTAGCAGAGTCGCCTTATACGGGGCCTCGATATGCACATGGGGCATCAAGTTGATGCAAAAATTCAGAGTCTTCATATTTGCTGCCTCCATGATAGTGGAACCCACTCATCAGTGGGACATCTTTTTCCATAATGTCCCTACCATCCTAGGTGAGGTGGGGGGCTACATGAGATTCCTTCGCGCCTCATGCAACTGCCATCTGGACTGCATGCGCTCCAAAAGAAAGCCCCAACTCAACAAATATGAAGGCTGTGAGGTCAAATATGGAGGGCACTTCACAAATTATTGTGATTCAGAAGACTCTACTAGTGTTTTTCGAGTCAAGAATCACCATGTTGATAGTTATTACGGCGATTTGGCCAATATGACAACTCTTCTAGAGTTTTTTTTTCTTTTGCGGATATAACTCTCTAATAAATACAACAACAAGATAAGAAAAGGAGAACTCAACTCTGCTAGTTCCTGTGTTATATAGTATATATTTTCTTGTGTTTTTCTTGATTGCTAGACTGGCCAATATGAATGGATTGCAACAAAGTGCACAAAATAGAAAAAGATCTCTTCGATTTAACACAATATGACGCACACAAGATTTTACCCAAAATCAAGGGAGTACTAGAAAAGATACGTGATCAACACAAGTGGTTCGATTCTATCGAGACGATCATCCCAACTCATAATTGATTCAGTGGCTGTGGCAGCCACTCCCCTACTCTGAATTCAATTGGACCTCTAGCTTTCGTTTGACTAATAACCATTTCCAACGAGCACGGGCACGAGGGAGACAACGGACACATGCACTGTTGAATACTTGTCATGCAAGATCATTTGCTCCACAAATCAAGCCACACAGGTACTCCCTCTTATTAACCAAGTATGTTCACAATGTGAATTTGCCGACGATGTAGGCAACTATAGTTAGTTTCAGAGCTTGCATGGCCATTGCTTCTACGGAATAATTTGCGGTAAGATGGGATTACAGCACAGCAGTCGAATCAAGTCTCGCAATTTTCATGCCATGCCCGCCAACGTGCAGTTGTATGTAGAGATCAAATAATGTACTAGCTAGCTAGATTTGGACAGGAAACTTTAGTGCAATATTCTGTAGGGGAGCTTGCACAAAATACTGACAACATATGTCAATATTATACGAACGATATAATCAAATATTTCCAAACTTCATTTTGTTGCCTGATTACATCTATCTCACAAGTATACCGACCCTTAATTTCTTCACATATGAGTACTTAATTACCTCACCCCATCTCCTCTCTCTTCAGAACATGCATTATATATCTATGTGTATATATAGTTCTTCCAAACCAAATTGAAAGAAAGAACGACGCAACAGACTGACAAAAAATGACAAAAAATCGACAAAAAGGAAGAATGGTAGCTGTATATTTAATTACGGCATGTAGAGAGCTTCCAATCCTTGGCAATCCGCGCTCCAGTCATGATCGGCAGCAAGGATTCCGTCATGGAGGCTGAGGGTGTCGTCAGGGAACGAATCAAGCGAGTCGTACTTGGGCTCCTCCCATGTCGACAAGATCGGCACGATGGAGCACCACGACGAGAGGTTGGCGGCGGCACCGTCTGTGGGCAACCCCAACGAGTCGAAACAGCTCTGATCCATGGCGAAGTTGAGCTCGCCGAGCCCAGCTTGCACGCTCTCGTCGGTGCACAGCATGGTGGTTGCGGTAGCTGGGCTGGTCGTACTAGTTGGGTCGGCGCTGCTCACCGGTCGGGACCATTCGAGGAACCCGTCCGGGCTCGCGTCGAACTGCGCGGGCGCCAGAACGCCGCCGGGGCTCATGTCGCTGGAGGCGCTGAACGTGTCGAACGTCTCGTCGACGTGCCCGCCGGCCGACTCCGGCGTGACGGAGCCGACGAGGCTGCCGTCGGTGGCCGGCTGCTGGTTGTTCAGAAACTTGGAGTAGAGCATTGCGAGGTCGATGGACGAGCCGTCGGGCGCGGTGGGCACGTCGTGCATCGCCTGGCCAGAGTTCGCCGGGTTGCCGACCATGCCTTCCAGGACCATGTCCGGCCGGAGCGGGCCGGGGAACCCTCCATGCCCGAACGTGGCGTCCCGGACGCCGGAGAAAGAGTCGGACGCCGACCGCACGGAAGACTTCCCCCGGCGGTTCTTTCGGCATCCGCCGCCGACGGGCACGTTCCGGAGAGAGCCACCCTTGGTCCAGTACCGGCGGCAGCCCTTGCAGAAGTAGCGCGGCTGGCTGAGGCTGTAGTTGTTGTAGTAGCAGAACTTGGTGTTGGGCGAGTCGCAGCGCGGGCAGTTGGGCGCCACCTCGGCGCCGGTGCTGTAGCGCCGGTCCACCAGCAGCGACGGCGGCCGCGGCACGTACGGCAGCATGGCCGCCTCGTGCGGGTGCGACGACAACATCCTCGTTCACAGATCCTTCTTCTGCAGCGATCAGACTACGGCCAGCCGGGGAGCTATGTGGGCGATGTGAGAGGGATTGGCCTGATCGGAGGACACGGTGACCGGAGAAGAGATGGTGACCTGATCGATGGAGGAGGGGGGAGGAGGCCGGCGAGAGGGCAGTGGAGGGAGTGGCGGGGTTCTTATATGGATCGGCGGGGCGGGAGCTAATTACGCGGTGTGCATGTGCATGTGCATGTGAGTTTGCGTTGCTTAGATTTGGGCCGAGATGCAGCTAGCTAGGGTAGTATAGTGGGAAATTCTCCCGGCTTTGATTTGGGGTTAAAGGAATTAGGCAGCTCCTAGTTAACCACCCCCCAACAAACTGTGGCAGTGCAGTGGTGCAGGCAGCAGGTGCCCTTTAGTGGCTACAGTACTAGTCTTGTTAGCACAATGATGGACGCATCAACCACTGTTCAACTGATCGAAGGACGCTGCTGCTGCTGCAGACTTTCACTGTTCAAATGAACTGTTTCATGTAAAATTGTTGTACTCCTCAGAGTGAATGTCATTTTTCTCGAGAATTAACAAATGCATTCTGGTTGCTACTACGGCGTGGTCGGTGTCAAGCTAGGGATCGACGGAAGCCAGCGCGCGGCGAGAGCGCACGCACGGACGTGGTGGGAGCGGCTGCTCGTAGACCGCCGGGGTAGGCCGTGCCGGCGGCAACCTCGCTGGGATACGTGGCGGCGCACCACTGGCCGGCCACGTGAAATCCCGGGGTCGCCCCCGGAGAGTGGTGGGGTGCGAGGGAAGCAAATCCCTCGGGATCGCCCATACGATTTTGTTATTGGCTGTCGCCCCGCTCGATGCGTCTGATGCATGGCCGCCCTTCGACGGGTACGCTGTGGCCTGTGGGGAAGGCGGGATTTGCTCACACGGTTAAGCTCTCGGGACGCAACATGCACGCGCCGGCGCCAGCGCGAGATGATGTGCGACTGCGACTGGGTGGGCTGGCTAGCTAGTATGCTGGGGAGGTGTGCCCCTCGACCGATCATCCCGCGGGTCGTCGTCGTCGTCTAGCTTCAACGTAGAGGGGGCCTGCTTGATCGGTCGAGGACGTTCTGGTCCATTCCTCAATATCGATCCGATCATGCTGCCATGGCAGTTGGCAGGGAAGGTCGGCGGCTAATCGAACCGCAGTGCATGCGCCGAGAGAGTGCCAAGAAATGCATGTCGATCTTTCTAATGTTCAGCAATAAACGTACACGGAGTGTGATGCATAGATATCCTGGACGCAGGAGCGGCTGCCGGTATTAACAGGACAGTACACCCGTCCGTCCAGATCTGCCGGTCGGGTCGACGGACTGCAACAACGTAGTACAATCATGCATACGATCCAGCGCAGCGCAGCGCGCGTGGCGGGGCCAGCCGATCTCCAGCAGGAACATGACGCCGCGACGACAGCAGCCGGGGACTGGACAGGGAGGGAGCCAGGCGATCGATGTACCTACTCTACTCATGTCATTCATGTAGCAGTACGTACGCTTACAGACGCACAACAGTTGTACTGCACAGCGACGATCGACATGACCAGCCGTGTGCCGGCCCGGTTCGAGCCCGGCAATCAATAGCCGGCCCAAACGGGCGCCTACGCGCGCGGTTCGGTTCGGTGCACCCGACCCGATCGCGTCCCGTCTTTCGCGCGCACGTACCCCCCCCCCCCCCCCCCCCCCGGTACGGTGGGCCCGGCCGTAGGCCTGCCGAGACGCAAGGCCAAGACGTACGTACGGGACGGCTCTCGAGTCGAGTCTCATCTCTCTGACTGACATGCCACTGCTCCAGTAGGCTTGTGACAGGTCCAGTGCCATCGATGGCGACGGCACGTACAAGTTCCAACCCCGGAGCACTGCGCCATCTTGATGCGCTTCCGCACGTACGTACGGCCCACCATCCATCATCGCCGTCGCCATGTCGTCCATGTGGCTCGGCGGGGTACGTACGTACCGCGGTACTGGGCTACCCACCCGCCAGGGGCACGCACGACCCGTCGTGTTGGTCTCGCTGGCCTTAACCACATGCAATTAAGCTTAACCGAACCATCAACCGCAGATTTGACTTACAAGCTCTCCCTCTCCCTCTCTGCTACGTGAACGATGAAGAGCGCCGATGCAACAGTGACAGGAGCGCCGATGCAACATGCATTTTTCAGTTGAATTTAACTACAGTAGGTCGTCCTGCTGCGCTGCCAAGCCGTAACCCGCAAGCAGGCGACTGACTGAATGCGGTGCGGTGAATCCGTCCGGCGCGTCCATGAACAGAGAATGGGATTGCTTGCACGGGCTCCCCACAGGCCGTGCTATGATTGGGGGCCGCGTACTGTTAGGGCGCGTGCACTGCGTGTACTGTCGACGCCACTCATCAATTGAACGGACCTGAGACGGGCTAGCGTTGTATCTGTATCTGTACTGTATTTTGGGGATTGTGGCACGCCACGGTGGGCTTGACAACCTGCTCAGGTATCGTGGGCCTCCAGAGACTTGACAGTATTTACATCCAGTTCGTTGCTCCGTTTTATATCTCAGCAAAAAAAACTTGTGAACCTAGGAGATGAAATGTATTTTCATATTTTATTTATTATTTGTTTTGACATTTTATTCTAGTAGCATGGTCAAACATACGTATGTTTGACTATTGCGGACATTTTATGCACCATATACTCTGGAATGGATGGAGTATTTGAGTTAGGCGGGTTAAATTAACCTAAGATAAAAACTATGATTAAGTAACCATGGATCAAAATTTCAGTGTTTTGATAATTTTGGTGGGTGTAAAATTATTTGGAACCTCAAAATTTCAGGACAGATTCAAATTAATTTCAAAATAAAATAAAATCCAGTCAAAATTCATCCAATTTAGGTGAATTTCTATTAACAGAATCCCATAAGAATTTTTGTAATTTTGTATATTTCTGTGGGGTCTAAATTTCTTATAATTTTGAACCTGGGAGATAACCCACAAAATAACGCAGTAAGGCAACTTTACTAAAATTACCATTCAAACTTGAGCTCTTTTACCCATGCAAAAAAAAAAAAAAAACATAAGCTCTTTACTGCTAGCTCACATAATATACTCGAATGGAAATTTAGGATAATCAGGATTAGATCACAAACACAGGTTCCCCCCAAAAACAAACATTGGAAGGGCAAGGGAGTTTTACAATGCACTCAAGAAAGAACACATTCCCCCAAAAATACCCAAATGAAACTGGGTTGATGCACACCCTAATTAAGAAAAAATAATATAAAGAAGTAAAACAATTCTGAAACCTTTTTGTAACGAATATGCTCTAGTGTTATACTCACGTGTAACGTTTTGCGAAGAAATTATGTCTGTATGGTCTTCTGTGTGAAGAAAAACCGAATCGGTTTATATAAAGAAGTTACTCTTCAAGTTTTTTGAAGTTGCAAAAAGAAATTTACCCAGAAGAACACCAAAGTCATTTCTACCATGAAACTTCACACATGAGTGGAACACTTGATCATGTTCCCCACAAATAAGAAGCAAAATTGTTTGGTTTTTATATACTTTAGAAATAAAATGCCGTGTAGGCTGGGCCTAGTATCATGTCACAAAAATCCACACCGAGTTGCCCGACTAATCAGGGAGCAAATACAAGCAGATACTATCAAGGTAACCTATACACAAGTCAACTTAAATAAAATGCAACTTACCTAATTATTCCTTTTTTGGTGGGGGGGGACATTCTATTTCTAAGAATTTCAATAACGGTTGTGGAAATCATTATGGTTTTGTTGACAGATGTCTTGCCAGGGTGTATAGCACGAGCACTAGTTAATAATGAGTCGATGATATATGTAGTGGAGTTGCAAGCGTCTGTGTACTACAAGTCAGCGGGAGAGCTGCAAATTTGTAGGTTGTTGAGCCAGATTATATTGCTCAACATTTGGAGCAGGGGCGACACTGCACATGCTTAGCTGCTGCTTGGATACCGATGTGTGAGAGGCGCTGCGTCCACCCACACAGTTAAATGATCGGCAAAAGAGTACATGCTGGGACTGGCGATCGATGCTCCTCATTCGACGAGTGTTGTCTTCATGGTGACATGATGTATACTGGTTGGCGTACGTAGGTAGTAGTACTAGGTACAGTGTATTCTTGTTCTATTGGACAGATGATTAGTGCATTATTGGTGTACTGCTATTCATGTGCATACACACCAAGGCACCGAGCTATACCTATAGGACAGGTCCGGGCTTCTGGCACACTAATTCTGTTAAGAAAAACACGGAGCACGGGGATTGAGCAGCTGAAAAGCTGTTTCGTTGTCACTTTCCCCATTTGCAAGCGATTTAGCCCCAACATGAAATGGCTCTAACAAGCAAGCGAATGCTAGCTAATTGGGGCAGTGATCAAGCTGGCTTATACGTATGAAGAAGAAGAAAAACGTCGGTCAGATCTGATGGAAGATGCATGCAGCTCTCTTCTTCCATGTAGGTGTCGAATGGAACAACAGCTCGAGACTCCAGCGCTAGCGAGGGTCGCAGGTCACACCACCAATGATTTCGCCGGGACATACCACTAGCTACTGGGTAGCTAGCTAGCTGGAGTTGCTTAGGTTACACTCTTCCGCGAGCTACACTACACACACCAGTCACTCACTCACGCACGCACACATACAGAAGTAGCATGGACATTCATAACGTGGCCGACTGCAATCGATTGGCCCGCGGGAGCAAAACGGGCAGGCAGCGCAGTAATGCAGGCCAGGAACTCGAGCTGAACGGCAACCGCAATTATCTCGAGTGGACTGTTGCTGTACGTGCGTGGACAGACAATTAGCTCGCGGGTCGGGGCAGTGCATGCGCTGGCATTCGTGCATGGACCCGGACGCGACCGACCGGTGAACGTACGACGACGATCTGCGCGCGCGCGCGCGCGGAGGTGCGGGCGCAGTGCGCGGGAAAGCGACCGAACCGCGCTTGATAGGACGCCGCTTCGCTTTGTCCGTTACTCCGGCGTTGGGACGACAGTCTGGGAGTCCGGAGATGGAAGAACAATACGTGCCTGTTGTGTTGCTCGTCGGCATGCATAGCTGCAGGATTCCTCCTGCTTCTAGCTGGTGATCCATCAGCTCGACTTCGACCAACCCATAGGGTTTCGGTGCGTGCATCGGGGATAGTGGTGCTACGTACTGTGGATATATACACGACTCCAGAGCGTAAATGGGGCCAATACCTAGCAGCTAGCAAAGCTCCATCAGTCCGACTCGGAATAGATGACACACCGCCTCTCACTCTGAGACGTCGCCGCTCGAGTTTACGCGTATCGGCGTATGTATGGAGCCGATTTGATTACGCACCGTGCAGTACCATAGATTATGCACGGGGTACTGGAGAAAGATTTTGGCAGGGCAGTACTGGACCATGCGCGCACGGTTGCAGCAGTATGTAACCGCTCCGTGCTCGACCAACTACGGACCAGATCAGTTTGTGGGATAGTTCCAGAAGTCCGGAGTGAGTGTATCAGTATCGCCAGTACGAAAGGAGACCTAGACCGGCCGGCCGGCCGGCCACATAAAACAATCACGACACTGGCTGCCAACGGTTTTGCAAGTACGTACGTGAGAGGAATCAAGGCCGATCATCAAGGGGCCGATCATCAAGGGGCCGCCAACGGATGGCAGCGTGATTGATGGCGCTGCATCTCATAATCCCTTCCTTGAAACGCAATCAACAGAGACACATGCGGACGTGACGGGCCGGCTCTCGCTGCAGGGCCGATCATCAAGGGGCCGCCGCTCGTTGACATACCAGGACATGCCTCGAACCAGGAGGACCACCGGATGTCTAGCTACCTAGTCTGCCGGCCGTCGGCGTAACTTGCCGGAGATGATACATGGCCGCCCGCTTCGGTCCGCTCGCGGTGTGGTGTGGGGGCTACGGGCCAGGGAGCGACTGACGCCTGGCCGCGGGCGCGCGAACCGTGTGGCGAGGGCGGGCCACGGCCACGCGAGTTGGTGGCGCTCGGACGGCCGGGGCGGGAGGTGGTGACCACTGGCCGCGTCCGCGCTCCGTGGACCACGGCGAGGTGGACGGCCCGTCTCCCGACGTTCACATGGGCTTGGCTTGGTGCATGTACTGTCGCCCGCATTCGCACGTCCCGCGGCTGCCTCTCCTCATCTCCATGCGATCTGCATGCGACGGCGACGTTGCGCCTCTGTTCGTGAACCGGTCACTGTACGAATTGTTTTCTTTTTTAGCACTGTTGGAGATCTGATCATCTTGACGGGGATACATGGAAGTGGACTAAATTCATAGGCTAAACTCTCTTTTTTTTTCTAGAAGAAAAGGCTGGTATCATACTAGAAGAAGTCGCACGAGCTTCGCCGCACCATTTCGGTGTAAGGTTACTCCAACGTTGACCCTCGAACCGTCCGCAACCCTCTGGATAGCGCGGTTCGGACGTGATTTGCCATTCAATGCGATCCTGCATCGGTTCGTAAGGCGGTCCAGATACACTTTCTTTCGCAAACCAAAGACGAACGTAAGAGGGCTTTGTGGACATCCGGACCGTTGTCGCGCCCGCTTATGACCATCCTCGCCCATCAAAAACTCCTCCCCGTTCGCACGTGTTTCCCGTCACTGTACAAATTGTTTTCTTTTTTAGCACTGTTGGAGATCTGGTCATCTTGACGGGGATACATGGAAGTCGACTAAATTCATAGGCTAAACGCTCTTTTTTCTAGAAGAAAAGGCTGGTATGATACTAGAACAAGTCGCACGAGCTTTGCCGCACCACTTGGGTGTAAGGGCACTCCAACGCGGACCCTCAAATCGTCCGTAACCCTCTGCATAGCACGGTTCAGACGTGATTTGTCATCGAATGTGATCCTGCATCGGTTCGCAAGGTGGTCCAGACACATTTTTTTCGCAAATCGGAGACAAATGTAAGAGGGCTTTGTGGACATCTGGACCGTTGTCGCGCCCACTTTTGACCACCCTCGTCCACCAAAAACTCCTCTCACGTTCGCAGGCGTCTCCCGCCCGAAACAGTCAACGCGGTCCAGAGCGTCAATAGCCGCATTCATGCCCGACCAGAGCGGACGCGACCTCTCACTGACATCGACATTGAGGCGGCGCGCTGGCCGATAGAGCGTCGCTTCCCGATGCACGTGTCCGCTCCGCGTTCAAACGAAACCATGGCCTCCCCTCTGCCGCCCATATTAATGACATGCGGTTGCCGAGGTACCTACCCCGACGCCACCCGTCCGCCCGTCTGTCACCCACCATTGCCATTCGCCCCGCTATACAAACTCCAACCCCGACCATAGCTGACAGTCATCCTCCTCTGGTCTCTTTCTCCTATCCGCACCATCCTCACCATGGCCTCCTCGTGCTCCAAAGCTCTTTGGGAGAAATTATCACCAGAGCGAAAGAAGGAAATGGCCGCCATTGCTGCCGGTTGGCAGGCCGGCAGGCAGCCGGAGGCCGACGACGTCCCAATGGACAACGCGTCCGAGGACGAGCCGGGTGAGGGAGTCCCAGACCAAGGGGTCCTCGGGCTGTCGGCTTAACTCTCGATAGGCCGGCTCGATGGGCCATTCTCCGAAGAAGGGCCGGACACATCAAGGCTCCACGTTCCAGAAGGAAGCCTCGAAGGCGCGTCGTGCACTCCAAGTCAAGATGAGGAAATCGCCATCTCCATCCTCGGTAGGAGGCCCACCATGTGTAAACCCTAGTACCCCCCCCTCGGTGTCTATATAAACCAAGAGGGATTTAGACCATAGGATACAGAAGCTCATCTAGGGTTTTAGCTAGTCGGTCTCGAGGTAGATCAACTCTGTAACCTTCGTATCATCAATATAATCAAGCAGGACGTAGGGTTTTACCTCCATAGGAGGGCCCGAACCTGGGTAAACATCGTCTCCTTCGTCCCTTTGTTACCATCGATCCTAGTCTCACAGCTCGGGACCCCCTACCCGAGATCCGCCGGTTTTGACACCGACATTGGTGCTTTCATTGAGAGTTCCGCTGTGATCGCCCAAGGAATCGATGGCTCGCGTCTTCATCAACGAAGAGGTCCGCAGCATGGACTCCTTTGTCCCTGGACAGATTTTCGCTTTCGGCAGCATCGTGCTGCACGCTGACCCGACCGGCCGCCTTGGCCGGGTCGGGAGTTTCGCCCCTGATTAAGAAGTCAGATTCGGGAACTTAGAGTTCTCCGTCGACTCTCAGGGCGATCTCTTGCTTACCGGGCTCGCAGTCCCACCTGACGCGCCCGAGGACTCCGAGGCCTTGACCTCGGATGCCGTTTTCAATCCCGCTCACGGGGCCAATCCCGGTGACGATCTGGACTTAGGTCCGGATCCGGCTACAGCGCCAGATCGCCGGGCACCATTTCCTGCCGAATACACTTCTCGTGCGGACGCGTCAGAGGTTAACTCCAGACGCGCCGGGCAGATTGACCCGATCGAGCTCTCGGCACTCTGCGAGGCTCTAGATCGGATCTCCTTGATGAAAACTACCGATGACCCAATCCCGATCCACACTCAGATCGGTCTTGAGGCGGGTCAAGAGGAATTTTTCGTCCCACCCACCACCCATTTAGTAGCCACTATCGAAGACTTAACCGATATGTTGGATTACGCCTCCGAGGAGGCAGACGACATGGAAGAAGAGGATCGCGCTCCCACCCCCGTTAACACTGGGCGATGGACCGCCACCTCCACCTACGACGTCTACATGGTGGACACGCCATCCGGTAATGGCGAGCGCACACCAGTGGACAATGGTGATGACTCGGGTGAGGCGCCGTCAAGACGCCGGAAACCGCATAAGCGATCAAAGACAAAAAAGTGAAGGGAAGCTATTGCCGGCACCGGGGAAAATGATACCCCGGAAGACCTCGGTGATCCCGATATCCCCGAGCATCCGTTGGAGGACCAGGAAAGGCCGGAAGACCAGCGCGACCCTGAAGATCCGAACGACTCCGAGGATGACAACTACCTCCCCCCTGTAGAGGAGGAGGATAGCCCGGATGACGAGGACATCATTGTCCCCGAAACCATTGAGGATCATGAACGGTTTAGGCAACAGCTTTTAGCAACTGCCCGAAGCCTAAAGGCAAAAGGGCGGCAACTCAAGGCCGAACAAGACACCCTCAACGATAGATGGACAAGGGTTCTATCAGTCGAGGAAGAACACGACGCCGGTCTATGGGATCAACCAAAGAGCTACCCCCGCCGGCGGCTGCTGCCGCAATTCGACGACGAGCTCCCCAACACGCCGTCCCCGAAGCACACTCCATACGACCAGCCGGACCGCCCTCCCCGAGGGTCAGATAGGACGGCTGGCGAGGCTGGTTATAGGCCGGCGATACCACGCAGAAGGGGCAAAGAGCCAATGGAGCCTGACGACAGGTATGACCTGCGACACGACCTGGATGTTAGAACAGGCCGCACCAGATCCATCTACGGATCTAGAGGGTACTCCCCGGGTAGACGGGACGAGTACCGTCCCTGGCTCGACCGAACCAATAGAGTTCGGGACCAAAACCGGGCCAGAACAGACGCCGACTACCGGCGTGATATAGCCAGGGTCAGAGGCGCTGCCCACCCACTGTGCTTCACTGACAAGGTGATGCAGCATCAGTTCCCGGAAGGGTTTAAACCCGTGAACATCGAACAATACGACGGAACAACTGACCCAGCAGTGTGGATCGAGGATTTCCTCCTCCACATTCACATGGCACGAGGGGACGACCTCCACGCCATCAAGTACCTACCCCTTAAACCTAAGGGGCCAGCTCGGCACTAGTTAAACAGTCTCCCCGAAAACTCTATTGGGAGCTGAGAGGACCTCGAGGATGCATTCCGATCCAACTTCCAGGGACCTATGTACGGCCCCCGGATTCTTCCGACCTAAGCAATGTCGTGCAAAAGGCAAGAGAGTCCGCTCGACAATTCTGGAACCGGTTCTTGACCAAGAAAAACCAGATCGTCGATTGCCCAGATGCCGAAGCTATAGCCTCTTTCAGGCACAATATTCGGGACGAGTGGCTGGCTCGCCAGCTCGGTCAGGATAAACCCAGGACCATGTCCGCCCTCACATGGCTCATGACCCTCTTTTGCGCGGGCGAGGATAACTGGCTAGCAAGGCGAAGCCACAACCCCGAAGACCCCGGTACTTCCGAATTCCGGGATGGAAACGGGAAACCACGACGTAACAAAAACAAACGCTGGCACGGCACTAGCGACGCCGATGACACGGCTGTTAACGCCGGTTTCTGCAACCCAAGATCCGGGAAGCGGAAGAAGCCTCCTAAAGGCAACTGATGGGGATATGTACCTAGGGTAGGGTCATAGGCCTGACCTACATACCCTACCTAAGGACAGTGCATAGGAGAACTTAAAGATTACAAGGAAGACTCCGACTGAAATCACCATGGCGCATGAGTCACTCGACAGAACATCCACTCGGAGGTTTCTTCCTCCACTCGACAGTTACCTTTCACTCGGAAGAACCAGAAGTCAGTCGACCACAGAAGACCAGAAGCCACTCCAGAAAGGCCAACGGACAGGCGTTCGACTAGACATCATAAGTAGCATTTATTACATACGTTATCAGTAACGTATGCCTTTATTACCACGATTGGACCCTTGGTTGCTGGGTATTCATGAGGGGCAGCGCACTCTATATAAGCCACCCCTCCCCTCTGGCACAAGGGTTCGCACCCCCTGTAACTCACACCTTTCACACGACAGAAGCTCCCGAGCACTGAGACGTAGGGCTGTTACCTCCACGAGAGGGGCCTGAACTCATACATCCGTGTGTACAATCTCGCCGTAGCTAGGACTCTGCCCTCTCCTTACGTACCCCTAACTTCTACTGTCAGGATCGTTCCCACGACAGTTGGCGCCCACCTTGGGGCAGGCATCTAAGCGACTTCCGGCGAGTTTGCAATTTTCTCCTTTGTCATGTCTTCCGGCGGCGGTTTGTTCCTGGGCTACGAGATTCGTCTCAGTGCGCTCACCTTCATCGCCGACGACTCGACATGGCTTCAGGAAGCGCCTCTGGACGTTGAGGCGCTCCCGATCCGTGGGGCGACGCACTTCGTGCAAGCTCCTGCGGCGTTCTTCTTCGGCAGCCGTCGACTCCGTACCTGTCGGCTCTCCCCGCAGTTCGTCACCACAAGCGATCTGGTCGCTCGCGGCTCCAGCGTTGGGTGAGGCATGCGGCGGCTCACCAAGCGTCATCCCTGCAGATTGCGGCTATCGAGCCTGCCGAATCACTTCACGGCGTGTTCGACTTGGCGTCGGATCATTCTGGCATTCCTTCCGAGTGCGAGAGCTGCGATCCGGCGGCTGAGGTTCTTATGGCGGGTTCACAGCAAAGCCCGCCCAGCTACGGCCGTGGCGGGCACGAGGTTGGAGGACCGTCGAATGAGCAGCAGCGCCGAGATGAGGAGATTCTCCATACGCCCATCGTCGGTGCGACTGCAGAGGCCCAGGCCATGGAGGCCACGCGCCTTTGGTTCAAAGAGATGCAGAAGACACTCGACGAGCGTACCCGCCAGCATCCACCCGTTTCCAGTCGACGTCAGCGACAATTGTTTCCGAGTGGATCTCAGAACAACGTCAAGGTATACCGTACTCCAATTCTGAATGTTGCGTCCGCTGCTAGGATTGCAGATTCCATCCAACCATCCCGTTCGGAGGCTGGCAGAGGTTTGCAGTAGATTCGAGCGTTGCTTGATGCAGCACAACAGCAGAATTCGGCTGTTTCTCAGTCGCGCAACAGGTTACACGGTAATTCGCCCAGAGCAGACACAGTTCAGTCGGCGCACGGCCCGGGGTCACCTCTGCATCGCAGGGGCGAGATCAATTTGCTCCTCGTTATCACCGTGATGACCGCCGTCGAGTGCCTACTCCTCCGCGGAGTGGTTCATATGTGGCCCGGCACTATGATGATAGGCGCGAGGAATGTCCTCGCGCAGAAGCGGATTGACAGAGGCAGGGCTCACAGGAATGATTATTATAGAGATTATCCTAGTGGAAGTGGTGCTGTTGTCTCTGGACCCGAGTGTTTCAGCAGAGCCATTCGATCTGCAGAGATTCCCCCCAACTTCAGGTTGGCAGCTGGAATAAGCAAGTTCACTGGTGAGTCAAAGCCAGAAACGTGGTTAGATGATTATCGAGTGGTGGTGCAGATTGGTGGAGAAAATGACAACATAGCCATGAAGCATTTGTCTTTGATGTTGGATGGTTCGGCCCGAGCATGGCTGAATCGTTTGGCTCCTTCTAGCATCTACTGCTGGGAGGATCTTGCCCAAGTGTTCATCAGAACTTTCGAGGGCACCTGCAAGCGTCCCGCTGGTTTGATTGATCTGCAACATTGTGTCCAGAAACCCAATGAAACTTTGAGAGATTACATTCAGCGTTGGACCACCCTCCATCACACGGTGGAAAATGTTTCCGAGGACCAAGCCGTCTGCGCCTTCAAGGCCGGTGTTATGTACAGAGAGCTTTATCTGAAGTTTGGTCGGACAGGAGATATTTCCCTGAGCAAGAAGATGGAGATTGCCACTCGGTATGCCAATGGCGAAGAGGAGGACCGCCTCCGCAGTGGCAAGGGAAAAGCAGTCGACAATGATGCCGGCGGCGGCAATTCCAGTCGTAAGCAAAAACGCAAAGCAGATGGTTCTGCTCAGGCAGAGACAGCCGCTCTGGCGGTGCAAGGAAAGAATAAGGGGAAACCCAAAGGGCAATTTACTCCCAAGAAGTCAAAGAATCAGTCAGGTACAGATGTCCTAGATTTGCCGTGTGCAATCCACACGAAGAAAGATGAGGAAGGCAATTTGATATTGCCAAAACGCACCACTCGACAATGCAGATTACTGATCCAGCAGTTCAAGGAAGGACAGTCGAGTGAGAAAGCTCCTGAAAAGGAAGATGATGAAGATAAAGAGGATTTCCCTGAGGTCAATGCCACTTTGATTATTTTTGCTGATGTAGAAAGCAAAAGTCGACTGAAAGTTATTAACAGGGAAGTCAACATGGCTGTTCCTGACACTTCCACATATCTCAAGTGGTCTCAGACTGCTATCACCTTTGACCAGTCGGATCACCCCGCTTATGTCGCTACCCCCGGTTGGCAAGCTCTGGTGGTAGATCCTGTTGTAGGAGGCACTCGACTCCGCAAGGTTCTCATGGACGGAGGGAGTGGATTGAACATCTTGTATGCAGATACCCTCAAGGGGATGGGCATTCCGATGTCCCAACTCAGTGAGAGCAGCATGCAGTTCCACGGAGTCATCCCTGGGAAGAAGGCCAAGTCACTCGGTCAGATTGCGTTGGATGTGGTGTTCGGCACCGACAAGAATTTTCGCAAGGAGAAGTTGACATTTGAAGTTGTAGATTTCCAGAGTGCATATCACGCCATCCTTGGTCGACCGGCTTATGCCCGTTTCATGGCCCGTCCATGTTATGTGTACCTCAAGCTGAAGATGCCCGGGCCCAAGGGTGTGATCACGGTCACAGGGAATTGACAAAGGGCTGATGAGTGCTTACAGTAAGGCTCCAAGATTGCTGATCATCAAATGGTTGTGGTCGAGTTGGAAGAATACAAGAAGAATACTGATCCTGCCGATCTGCTGCGCGCCAAGAAGCCCACCTCCGAGTCTGCTTTTCAGTAGGCAGGTGAAGTGAAGCAAGTGAACGTTCACCCGACAGATCCTAATGCTGCCCCGACCAACATCTTGACGACACTCGACAGCAAATAGGAAGCCGAGCTCATCCAGTTCCTCCGTGAGAACTGGGACATCTTAGCATGGAAGCCTTCTGACATGCCGGGTGTACCCAGGGAACTGGCTGAGCACCGACTGAGAGTTGACCCGAAGGCCAAGCCTATCAAAGAACACTTGCGTCGGTCGGCAGCAGAGAAGCGGAAGGCAATCGGCGAGGAGGTGGCTCGACTCTTGGCGGTTAAGTTCATACGCGAGATTTACCACTCCGAGTGGCTCGCGAACGTCGTCATGGTCCCCAAGAAAGATAAGTCACTCCGCATGTGTATTGACTTTAAACATATCAATCGGGTCTGCCCGAAAGATCATTTTCTGCTCCACCGCATCGATCAGATTGTCGACTCGACTGCGGGATGCGAGCGTTTGTCTTTTCTCGATGCATACTCTAATTACCATCAGATCCGTCTGTTTGGTCCAGATGAAATAAAGACAGCCTTCATCACCCTTTCGGGTGTTTCTGTTATATCACCATGCCTTTTGGTTTGAAGAATGCTGGCGCTACTTTCATGCGCATGATTCAGAAATGCCTGCTCAAGCAAATCCCTTGGAATGTCGAGGCTTATATGGATGATATTGTAGTCAAGTCTCGCAAAGGTTCCGACCTGCTAACTGACTTGGCAGAAACATTCGCCAACCTGAGGAAATATGATATCAAGTTGAATCCGTCCAAGTGCATGTTTGGAGTTCCTGGTGGCAAGCTACTCGGTTTCCTCATTTCCGAACGGGGGATCGACATCAATCCCGAGGAGATCAGCGCCATCGTCCGAATGAAAAGCCCTGAGCGCGTGCACGATGTCCAGAAACTCATGGGTTGCCTAGCGGCCTTGAGTAGGTTTATTTCTCGTCTCGGAGAGAAGGCATTGCCTTTATACCGACTGATGAAGAAATCTGATTCGTTTGAGTGGACTCGTGAGGCAGAAGCAGCGTTTGTCGAGCTCAAAGCCCTGCTTTCCACCCAGCCGGTGCTTGCTGCTCCGCACAGCAAAGAACCCCTGCTTCTGTACATTGCAGCCACTAACCAAGTCGTCAATACGGTTCTCACTGTCGAGAGAGAAGAAGAGGGCAAGGCTTATAAAGTCCAACGCCTAGTTTACTATATATCTGAAGTGCTGACTCCTTCAAAGCAAAGGTACCCTCATTATGAGAAGCTCGTCTATGGTATATATCTATCAGCGAAGAAGGTTGCACATTACTTCCAGGATCACTCAGTCTCAGTCGTCAGTGATGCTCCGTTGTCTGAGATCCTCAACAATCGAGATGCGACTGGTCGAGTGGCCACATGGGCTATTGAGCTCCTTTACTTTGATATCAAGTTTGAAGCAAAGAAGGCCATCAAATCTCAAGCGCTTGCTGACTTCATGGCCGAGTGGATAGAACAGCAACAGCCAATTCAAGTCCACTCGGCGCACTGGACCATGTTCTTTGATGGCTCTAAGATGCTGAATGGGTCTGGTGCTGGCGTAGTGTTGGTATCACCAAAGGGTGACAAGCTCAGTTATGTCCTCCAGATTCACTTTGATTCCTCCAATAATGAAGCTGAATATGAGGCACTCCTCTACGGGTTACGTATGGCCATCTCACTCGGCGTCCGGCGCCTGATGGTATACGGTGACTTAGATTTGGTGGTTAATCAGGTGATGAAGGAGTGGGATGTCAGGAACCCCGCCATGACTGGATATTGCCACGCAGTGAGAAAGCTTGAGAAGAAGTTTGAAGGTTTGGAACTCCACGATATTCCCCGAGTGAAAAATCAGGCAACTGATGATCTAGCAAAGATAGGGTCCACTCGGAGGCCTGTACCTAGCAATGTGTTTCTGGAACACTTACATTCTCCTTCAGTGCAAGAAGATCCCTGACTGAAGAGCCCCCGCAAGCAATAAGCGCCTCCAATCCGACTGAGGTTGATGTCCCAGCAGTCATAGATCTAGTCATGGAGATTCTGGTGATTACGCCCGATTGGACGGTGCCATATATCGCATACATATTGACGCAAGAACTCCCAGAAGATGAAGTTGAAGCTCGACAGATTGTCCGCAGGTCCAAAGCCTTTACTGTGATGGATGGACAACTTTACAGAGAAAGCATAACTGGCGTAACTCAGCGATGCATCTCCCCTGAGGAAGGTCGACTGATTCTAGAGGAAATTCATTCGGGAGCCTTTGGTCATCATGCGTCCTCTCGGACGATTGTTGCCAAAGCATACCGAGCTGGTTTCTTCTGGCCGCGCACCAACGAAATGGCTAAGGAGATTGTTGATCACTGCGAAGGATGCCAGTTTTACGCAAACTTGTCTCATAAGCCCGCGTCTGCCTTGCAGACTATTCCACTCGTCTGGCCGTTCGCTGTATGGGGTTTGGATATGATCGGTCCCCTCCGAACGGGCCAGAGTGGATTCACGCATCTACTTGTAGCAGTCGACAAGTTCACCAAGTGGATTGAGGCAAAACCCATAAAGAAGCTGAATTCGCGCACTGCTATCAAGTGCATGAAAGAGATAACGTTCCGGTATGGAGTTCCCCATAGTATCATTACAGACAATGGTTCAAACTTCGACTCGGAAGAGTTCAGACACTTTTGCTCCGCCCAAGGCACTCGGGTGGATTATGCATCCGTTGCGCACCCCTAGACTAATGGTCAAGCTGAGCGAGCCAATGGCCATATCCTTCAAGGGCTGAAGCCTTGACTCATGCGAGATCTTGAACATGCAGCTGGAGCTTGGGTCACTGAATTGCCGTCTGTTCTGTGGGGCTTGAGGACGACTCCTAACCGGTCGACTGGGCGCACTCCTTTCTTCATGGTGTTTGGAGCCGAAGCCGTTTTGCCGAGTGATGTCCTTCACAATTCTCCTCGAGTAGACCTTTACTCCGAGGCTGAGGCTGAACAAGCACGACAAGACGGTGTGGATGTCCTGGAAGAAGAACGTGAAATGGCTCTGATTCGGTCGACTGTGTACCAGCAAGATCTGCGTCGCTTCCATGCAAGGCATGTCAGGAGTCGATCGTTCCATGAAGGTGATCTTGTGCTCCGAGTGGATCAGCAGCGACCTCACAAGCTCGCCCCTGCATGGGAAGGTCCTTTCGTCGTCACCAAAGTACTGAACAACGGAGCCTATCATCTTTTCAACCTCAAGAAGAATATCGACGAGCCGCGTGCCTGGAACGCAGATTTACTTCGACGTTTTTATACCTCACGACTGAGTTGTTTTGATGTAATAAGAGTACTCCAGACAATGTTGTTTATCAAAATTATGACTCCTGCAGTCTTTTGTCGATTCCGATCGCACAATCTCATATTCAAAAACACTCCGAGTGATGAGCAACCCTCTCACTCGGGGGCTTAGCTGCGAACCAGTTTTTGCCTAAGTTAAAAACCCTGCCGAGTGAATAACATCCTATTCACTCGGAAACTTAGCTGCGAATCAGTCTTCGTCTAAGTTGTAAAACACTCCGAGTGATGAGCAACCCTTTCCCTCGGGGGCTTAGCTGCGAACCGGTTTTCGCCTAAGTTAAAAACCCTGCCGAGTGAATAACATCCTATTCACTTGGAAACATAGCTGCGAATCAGTCTTCGTCTAAGTTGTAAAATGCTCCGAGTGATGAGCAGCCCTCTCACTTGGGGGCTTAGCTGCGAACCAGTTTTCGCCTAAGTTAAAAACCCTGTCGAGTGAATAACGTCATATTCACTCGGAAACTTAGCTGCGAATCAGTCTTCGTCTAAGTTGTAAAACACTCCGAGTGATGAGCAACCCTCTCACTCGGGGGCTTAGCTGCGAACCGGTTTTCGCCTAAGTTAAAAACCCTACCGAGTGAATAACATCCTATTCACTCAGAAACTTAGCTGCAAATCAGTCTTCGTCTAAGTTGTAAAACACGCCGAGTGATGAGCAACCCTCTCACTCGGGGACTTAGCTGCGGCCCAGTTTTCGCCTAAGTTAAAAACCCTGCCGAGTGAATAACATCCTATTCACTCGGAAACTTAGCTGCGAATCAGTCTTCGTCTAAGTTGTAAAACGCTCCGAGTGATGAGCAGCCCTCTCACTCGGGGACTTAGCTACGAACCAGTTTTCGCCTAAGTTAAAAACTCTGCCGAATGAATATCATCCTATTCACTCGGAAACTTAGCTGCGAATCAGTCTTCGTCTAAGTTGTGAAACGCTCCGAGTGATGAGCAGCCCTCTCACTCGGAGGCTTAGCTCCGAACAAGTTTTCGCCTAAGTCAAAAAACCTGCCGAGTGATGAACAACCTTCTCACTTGGGGGCTTAGCCACGAACAAGTTTTCGCCTAGATTAAACGTCCTGCCGAGTGAATAGTTACCTATTCACTCGGAAACTTAGCTGCGAACCAGTCTTCGTCTAAGTCAAAAACTTTCCCGAGTGACGAGTACTCCTCTCACTCGGGGACTTAGCCGCGAACCAGTTTTCGCCTAAGTTCAAAATTCTTCCGACTGATGAGCATCCACCTCTCTCGGAAATCAAACAAACTTAGCCAAGCAAAAGTTTAGAAAGCAAAATGCAGATAAATCTCTAGGGCGGATAAAAGTTGTTCACGCAAATGGAAGTACTCAGGCTTAAGGCCTGAACGAAGTTCTAAACTGTTACACCATCACTCGGCATACCGAGGCAGATAGAGTTTCAACTTCAAGCAGAGTATTTTTCAAGCGCCGGTGGGGCTCGCGGGCTCAACGAAAGTGTCCAGATCAATCCCATCGGCGATCCGAGTGGCTGCTTCGATGAAGGTCTCCATGAAGTCTTCGAATTGAAGTTTCTTCGTGTTGGCCACCTTAAGAGCCTTCAGCTTGTCCTCCTTAGCCTCCTTGCAATGGACCTGGACGAGGGAAAGCGCCACGTCAGCTCCGCAGCGAGCAGCAGATTTTTTCCATGCCCGCACTCGACCGGGAATCTCATTGAGGCGGGTCATCATCAACTCGAGGTCAGTCTGGAGGGTGTCTTCTGGCCACAGTTCTTTATCAACCTTCTCCAGCGCAGCCCTCAGTTGAGTGATATACTCTTGAACACTTTTAAGACGAGCTTCAAGTCGAAACATGTTCATGGCCACGACGTCCCCGACGGGTGACTTAGTGGGGTCCAGATTTGGCTCGATCTCCTCAGTCTCCTTGTCAAAGTCTTGGCAGAATTCTACACGAAGAGGAAATGGAAAGTTGGTCACGCTACTGTTCTGTGGAAATTAAAGAAATTCACTCGACGGAAGAAAGTTACCTTCAAGCATGCCGAACATCTTCTTCACGAAGTCTCCCAAGTGGTTCTCCAGAGCGCTCCTTCTCTTGGTCAGCTGTTCAACCTTTTTGATCCAATCGGCCTGTTCCTGCTTGAGTTTGGTGTTCTCTTCTTCCAACTTATTGGCTGCGGCAAGCTTCTTCTCAGCAGCCTCGGTTTTCTCCCTCGCCACCTTCTGAGCATCAGCGAGCGCCTTGTCTTTATCTTCAAGCGCCTTCTTCATGGTATCTAAAGAAATAACATTTTTGAGTCGCGCTTGGAGTCGACGGTTCTCATCACGCACGTCTGTTCGAGTGAGGACACTCGGTTCAAAGGATAGAAGATGAAAGTGATAGTGCAATTGGTCAACAAGGATTACCTCCTAGGGTCTTCAGCTCAGTCTGTGCACGGCCCAGGTCGTTCTTGGTCACCTCCAGATCCAGCTGAAGCTGGTTTTTCTCCTTCTCCAGCTCGACGTACCGAGTCCCAAGCTCACAAGCTTTCTGAAATCAGCAAAGAAGTAGTTCAGTCGACACTAATATTTCTCCACTCCCGAGTGGAAAAGAGCAAGTTCAGTCGTCTGGACGGCGGCCCGCCGCCCCACCCCACACCCCTGCAAAGCGTCATATCATGGTTGATGGAAATGATGTCCATGAAACCTGCAGGATAGGTCTTGGCAGTTCAGACCTTTCCATCCATAAGACAAGCATTCAGAAGTGACAAGCGTACTCCAAGTGCGAAAAAGGACCCCGAGTCCAAGTTCTTAAGACTACTGCCCATCGTAAACGATCGATAGTAGTCTCGGGGACTACACCCAGTGGGTGCACTCAGTGTGCCCCCACTGGATACGACACCATTCGACCAGGTCCGACCTGCCCGAGTATAAAAAAAAGAGAGCAAACATGCAAACATTGTATCTATCAGACCCCCGCCGATGCAAGCACTCGACGGCGGTCTCGGGGACTACACCCAGTGGGTGCACTCAGCGTGCCTCCACTGGACCTACTATCACTCGACCAGGATGTCGATTGACAAGTGACTATCAAAATAAATTTAAGACCCCTGCCGATGTCTTCGTCATTCGACAGCGGTCTCGGGGACTACACCCAGTGGGTGCACTCAGCGTGCCCCCACTGGACCAAAAACCACTCAACTAAGACCTGATCTACTCGAGGAGAAAACAAACAAGTATGCATCAAAAGAAAACACCCAGTGGGTGTAGAGTCAAGATGGACAGGAATTCAATCAGAAATGAACTTACAATCGCACTTACTCGGACATTGGCACGAAGCGCTGAGCTGGCATCATAAGCTAACTTGCTGGCCTCATACGCCTCCTTCGTACGCAGCATCATTTGCCCAGCCTGGATCATGGCCTCCTTGGCAGCTCCAGTCTAGTCCTCTGGGACGTGGTACAAAGGGTATGCAGGCGCCAGATGAGTCGGTGCTGCAGCTGAGGTCACAAGAGTTGCTTGAGGTTGCTTAATCGGCGCTGAAACCACAAGAGTTGAAGTTGCTGGTGGGGCACTCGACAGCGGAACCACAAGGTCAGCTCTGGCTCGGGAAGAGTCGCCATGTTCTTGGGACGATGCAGCAGTCGACTTACGAGGCGCCTGCCCCGACGATGTCCTCTGAGCGCGTACGCGTGGGGTGTCCAAGGCCACAACTTCACCCTCTGCACCCTGCTGTGGCTCCTCATCGTCTTCCACGTGGATAACGTCATCAACTGCCAATCGACAACATTAACTTAATCCAATCGACGATTCTTCACCAGAATACAGAGTAGAGTGAAGATTTATTATACCTCGTTGAGAGGTGGCCGCGTCAGCAGTGTCCACTTCCATATGATCCTCTTCATCTCGCAGAGGCGACGCCACCGAGGTAGCAGCTCTGGCGAATAAATTTCACTCGATCAGCAAAGACATGAAGTTCCACAACATCAGAAAAAGGAAAATGAACATTCACATTGAGGTGACGGGCACGGCGATCTTCATGCGAGCCAGAGCCTTCCGAGGTTTTGGTGCGTCAGACCTGGGTTGTTTCGCGACCTTTTCAGTCGACTCAGGTGTCGCAACCCGATCGCGCTTTGGATTTCTGGTGCTCGATGCCAAAGTTCTGCTTGGGACAGCTTCTGAATCTTCACGCTGCTTGGAACGATGCTCGGAGCGCAGGGGAGGTTGGACCTCTTCCTCAATCTACTCCAGGTCGTCGTTGCTGCCTTCACTGTCATCGGCGTAATCAACGTCTGCACTGCTGCCAGCGCTTTCTTCTCCGTCTTCAGGCTGCCTTCCATTCGACACGGGCGAATACATGTTCGTAAACTCCTGCAAGATACAAATAGGAAAGTCAGTCGGCTGAAGACCCAATCACTCGACGAAACATGAAAGCATTCGACAAAGATATTACTTACCAGGTTCGGTGGCGGGTTCTTAGCAGAGAAGGGCAAGATTCGCTTGGCTCCCAGAGGATTATCACAGGCATCGGTGATGCTTCTGAGCTACTGTGCAACGGTCTCCTCAGAGACTTCCTCTGGATGTGTCCGAGTGGTGTCTTCGGTGCCCGAATAGTGCCACATAGTGTGGACCCTCGCTTGAAGGGGCTGGATTCGACGACTGAGAAATGCCTCTAACAGGTCCATACCGGTCACTCCTCCACGGATCAAATCAACTACTGCATTCACTAAAATTCCTACCTGGACTCTCTCTCCCTCTGCCACGGATAGTGTTCTGGGAGTTGTGGGTCGCTCCAATGTGAAGGGGGGAAGACCAGTCGACATATTGGGAGATGCAACATCTTTGCAATAAAACCAAGTCGACTGCGAGCCCCGAACAGATTCAGGAAAGGTCATCGACGGAAACGCACTCCTACTCCTTTTTTGGAGTCCCAGGCCACCGCACAGCTAGATGACGTGGGTTTTACTATCACTAGGGTTGGCTTTTTTGAACGACTGAGACCGGATGGTGAAGATGTGTTTGAACAAGCCCCAATGGGGGGAACAGCCCAGGAAGCATTCACATAGTGTTATGAACGTGGCAAGATACGCAATGGCATTCGGAGGGAAGTGGTGAAGTTGTGCGCCGAAGAAATTCAAGAAACCACGGATGAATGTATGGGGAGGCATAGAAAAACCTCGCTCGACGTGGGTGAGGAGGAGGACTCGCTCGCCTTCGCGCGGCTCCGGCTCGGTCTCTCCCTCCGACAACCTCCACGACTCGTCAGCAATCAGCCCGTCAGCGACGAGGTTCTGGACGTCCTCCGTCGTGACGGTCGACTGAAGGAAATCCCCTTGGATCCACCCCGGCGGCGCCATGGACCTAGCGCCCGACGGCTTCTTTGCCTTGCCTCCCTTCTTGGCGCGCTCGAGCTTCTCCGTATTCCCCTTCGTCATCGCGGCGGCGGTCGTCAAGGTGGAGCCGAGTGGCGCGCGTGGAGCAGAGGAGGCGGAGGAAAAGAGGGGAATGGAGGAGGAGCACTGTACAACCCCTGCGCAGTCCCGTCTTATAACTGCTCGAGTGGGTCGCTGACCCGCGGGCCCGCCAGATCTCTGTATATCCCGATTTCAGAGGAAGCGCAGTACGTGGCGATAAAGGCGGCGTGAAAATCGAGGCGTCGTGCCCCCACTTGCCCCAGTCGTTGCGTCATCTTCGCGCGGCGCGTGCTTTCCAAATTTTCGAATCCCGTAAAAACCGGACCTGACGAAGCGAGCCGTCGCATCAAGAGGTCCTGCTGATCACTCGGACCTGAGTCCACGCTCAAGTTCACTCGGACGCATATCAAGACAGAATCAATCAGGGTGAATGACAAAGATTCCAATCGACGCAGACTTCTGTGAAGCCCTAAAATGCACTCGGAATTTTTGTGTCTTATCAGAACCTGCATCGATCCCTTTTCACTCGAACCCCGATCCATTCGGGGATAATGATGGGGATATGTACCTAGGGTAGGGTCATAGGCCTGACCTACATACCCTACCTAAGGACACTGCATAGGAGAACTTAAAGATTACAAGGAAGACTCCGACTGAAATCACCATGGCGCATGAGTCACTCGATAGAACATCCACTCGGAGGTTTCTCCCTCCACTCGACAGTAACCTTTCACTCGAAAGAACCAGAAGTCAGTCGACCACAGAAGACCAAAAGCCACTCCAGAAAGGCCAACGGATAGGCGTTCGACTAGACATCATAAGTAGCATTTATTACATACGTTATCAGTAACGTATGCCTTTATTACCATGATCGGACCCTTGGTTGCTGGGTATTCATGAGGGGCAGCGCACTCTATATAAGCCACCCCTCCCCTCTGGCACAAGGGTTCGCACCCCCTGTAACTCACACCTTCCACATGACAGAAGCTCCCGAGCACTGAGACGTAGGGCTGTTACCTCCACGAGAGGGGCCTGAACTCATACATCCGTGCGTACAATCTCGCCGTAGCTAGGACTCTGCCCTCTCCTTACGTACCCCTAACTTCTACTGTCAGGCTCGTTCCCACGACAGCAACCGCGACGGACCCACCCCGCTAGACAAGATCATGGAGAGGCCTTGCCAGATCCACGGCACCCCGGACAAGCCCGCCAATCACACCAACCGTAACTGTTGGGTGTTTAAATAGGCCGGCAAACTTGCAGCCGAGGACCAGGGCAAAGGCCCACGCAGTGAGGACGACGAGGAGCCCTGCGGTCCGAGCAATGGAGGTCAGAAGAAATTCCCTCCAGAAGTAAAAACCATGAACATGATATACGCCACTCACATACCCAAAAAGGAGAGGTAGCGCGCCCTTCGAGAGGTCTACACCGTAGAGCCTGTAGCCCCAAAGTTTAACCCATGGTCGGCCTACCCGATCACTTTTGATCGACGAGATCACCCGACCAGTATCCATCACGGATGTCTGGCGGCCCTTGTCCTAGACCCCATTATCGATGGGTATCACCTCACCAAAGTCCTAATGGACAGAGGAAGTAGCCTCAATCTGATCTATTCAGATACGGTGAAAAAGATGCGCAAGACCCGTCAAGGATAAAGCCTAGCAAGACTACCTTTAAAGGAGTGATCCCAGGTGTCGAAGCCCAGTGCACATGCTCTGTTAGCCTGGAAGTAGTGTTCGGTTCGCCCGACAACTTCCGCAGTGAGGAATTGATCTTCGACATCGTCCCCTTCCGCAGCGGCTATCACGCCCTGCTCGGCCGAACAGCGTTCGCTCTCTTTAATGCCGTCCCACATTACGCATACCTCAAGCTCAAGATGCCTGGTCCCAAGGGGGTCATCACCGTCAACGGCAACATAGAGCGATCCCTCCGAACTGTGGAGCATGCATTGGCCCTGGCGGCCGAATTCCATTATGAGGACGGTCGGCAAACACCCAAATCGGCCATAAAGGCCAGTAAGGTCGACGAACGAGTTCGGTTTCAATCCGAACTCCCAGACTCTTTTGCTCCCCAGAAATAGGGATATGCCCCCCATTGCACAGCCCTAATGACCGCCAAACACGTGCCAAGAAGGTACAACTTCACGCTCAAGATTCCATGGGCAGCAATGGGGAGCAACCATCAAATGGTAAGTGTTCGGCTGGACCGACCAATACCAATACACGTCCTCGGACAAGTCACAGGTACCATCAAGGACCTGCTAAAAAGCGTAAAGCTCATTGATACTTCGGCAACTTCTCAAGACCTTCTTCCCAAGGTCCGCTCGGCGACAGGATCACTCTTAATGGGATGCAACCCCCACAGAGGAACATGAACGGATAGGCGACAAGACACATCGAGGACGTCATGTCATCAATCGAAGACTCCTAGTACAGCCTCCCCTCTGTAAATTTTATATTTCATCTACCTGTAAACAGTTGCTTCGGCAATCCAAGTTGTAAGAATTATCGAGCAATTACATCACCATTATATATGGCCACTTCGTTGTCTTTTATAGATCCTCTGTTCTTCCCTTAGTAACGCTTCTTGCGAAAACTGTTCGGTATATATTATAATGCAACCGGCTAATAGACCGGGGGCTCAAATTTAAAATCGCCCTGAACATCACCCCAGTACAACTGATCGTGTGTTCGGCGTCTTGGGCTTTGCTTTATATGCATCGGATCCGAACTATGTCTTGGGTCAATAGTTGGTTGCCCGGCTCCTGTGCTTGCCCTCTTACGTTCTGCTCGTTCGGCTAAAAGGGCAAAGGGAGAACCACTGTGATTGTGCTTCCAGCTCGTCTGGTCAAGCACCTCAGCGGAGAAAGCCGAAAACTGACCGACATAGTAAGCGAGAACCGGTCTGCAAATCCGAGCAGTAGTGTCATACTAAAAGATCGATAGAAGTTATTCCGTGTTATACGATAGGTTTCATTCTAGTACAAACCATGTGATGCCGGCTTCGGCCTCGAACATCACACTGGGGGCTGGTCATCAGCCCCCCGCATCTTTCTACACTCCCACGGCTAAGTGAAAGCGATAGAGCACCATAGTCCGATTGCCTTGTCCCGCTCGCACTACCGGCTTCGGGCGCCGATACTTCGGCTAAGGGTAGAAGTGCGGATACAGGGACACCCCGCGTAGTATCTATGTGGGGTCTGAAGCCGACGACTCGCTGCTTTCAGATAAACCGGCCACATAGGAGTCTAAATAAACATAAACTACTTATAAGACATGATAAACCATGCAACACTAATTATAAAGCGTCAAAGTCTTTGGACATATTACACCGCGCTCATTCATACAAAACATCCTTGGAGCACTGAGCCTCTATTGCCCGAGCACCCTCCATTACATGGGGGAAGTACAGCTCGGGGCACCTATGACTCTTGTCAGGAGGCGGAGGTGCGGTGGCCATCTTGGTTGGCTGGAGCTTCGGCCAGTGCACCATGGTCCTTGCAAAGGTCATCCGCGCGCCCTCAATGCACGTAGAGCGCTTCAGCACGTCAACCCGGGGGGCAGCATCACGTAGCTCCTGCACCAGGCCAAAATAGCTGCTCGGCAGCGGCTCATCGGGCCACAGACAGATGCAGAGGTCCTTCATGGCCGGCTCCGCCATTCTGTGCATCTCCATCAATTGCTTCATGTGGTCAACGAGGAGGGGAGAACGCCCGGGGGACTCAAATTGCGCCCAGAATAGCCGGGCCTCGTCATCCTCCGCCCGCGAAGCATAAAGCTTGTTCGCATCCGCCGCACTCCTCTGGAGATCCGTACGAACGCCTAAGGAACGCCACACCTGGGTGAGCAAAGCAAATTTGCTACCACCAAAGGTGCATCGCAGCGAATATGGCTTACCATCGATGATAGCCGTGACTTGGCGAACCTCCTCTTCGAAGGACCGCCTGTCCACTCGCTCCTTCTGGAACTCGGATTTCAGCGCGGCTAGCTCGGCGGCTTGTTCCTTGCCTTTCTGCTCAAGGGCCTCGCACTTCGTGCCGGCGTCCTTGAGCTCTTGCTGCACCTCCTCCACCCGGGCCTCATGCTTGGCGCTTGCAGCCTTCAAAGTGGCAAGCGCGGCTGCCGCTTGTTCGGCAGCCGTCTTCTCCTGCTCGGCCTTTTGCTTCATTTTCTGAAGCTCGGCCTTAAGTTTCTCAACCTCCGCAGCTGAAGCTATGGAAGCAATCATAAACAAATCACACTGGGTCACCAGTGCGGATCATTATCAATATACAGCTCAGATATTAGAATTCGGCTTACCTTGTGCCTCGTCGATCCTCTTGTTCAGGCTATCAAGCTCCTCTTCGGAGATTTTGAGCTTCCGATTCAGCTCGGTCAGCTCAGCGGCATTACCGGCCGCCGCCGATGACGAGGCCTGCAAAAAACAAAAATATACATCCAGTTATGTGTGTTCAAACCCCCAAACTATAAAGGATATGACTCCCTGTTCGGTCCTTTCAAGGAATTTTCCGAACATTGTAGGACCGGATGGTGCCTTGTGCATCATTGTTCATTCCTAAGCATTTGACCCCCGGATGCGTTTTTGCATACCCATCCAGGGCTTGGGGGCTAGTATATATATAAAGATAGCACAAAACTTAAAATTAAGCATTGTTCGGGAAAAGGGTATTACTTGACTCACCTCGAAGCCCGTCAAGAGACCATTGAAGGCCTCCTTCAGTCCGTTATCAACGGACTGAATTCCTTGTAAAACCGCACCCATTAGAGTGCGGTGATCCTTGGAGATGGGGGCGCTGGCTAACGCCTCCTCCATTACCGGCCACCCAGTCGTCGGTGGCATCGGTGTTGACCGGACAGTCCGATCTATGATCGGAGACTGAGTCGGTAGCTCCGGAGGCACAGCGTGCTCCGGAGATATCCTCGAAGAAGACTGGGCATCCTTTCGCCCTTCCTCTTCGGCGGCCAGGGGGATATTCTCCCCCTGGTCCTCAGCGGCCTGGGGGATTCCCTCTCCCCAGCCTTCGGCGTCCATGGCGTTAGCCTCGGCCATGGCATGGTCGCCCCCGCCGCCCGTGTTCGGCTCCATCGGAGCCTGGCTGGATGACACCTTCGCGGCGTCCTTCGCGGCCCCCGGAGGTGTGGGGTGCGATGCAGTCCTGCTCTCCGCTAGCTCAGCGGGTGGGGACTCCCCATCCGATATTTGATCGGTGGGGAGAACGCGTGGGGGGCTGCAGACCAACAGGCGCCCACGCGTTTAAAAAACTATTACATACGTTGCGTAAATAACTCGGTGAGTCTTCGGATTCATACATTTGAGCAGGGGGCTTGACCCTCAGGCTCCTTCGTTGACCCTCTCAAACTCCTCGGATTTGGCGTCAGAATCCGAGCTATCATCGGGCAGGATCAACCTCGCCCGGCATGCCTTCTTCTGGGCAGGAGGGACATCATCCTCCGCGGCGTCCGATGACGTCGCCCTCTTTCTTGTGAGGGGGGAAACACCTTCCCCCCATCTTCGTGCTCCTCCTCATGACTAGAGGAGGCATGGGTCTCCTTGAACGCAGCGTCCGTCTGGTCCTTTATGCGAAGACCCTCTCTGGCCTTCTTTTTCTTCTCCTTCTTCTCGGGCGCCGAGTATGGCGCCACGACAAGCATCGCCGCCAACAGCTCCGACCTGGGGTCTTCGGGTTGGGGAGCCGGGCAGTTAACCTTCGCGGCTTTGCTTAGCCACTTCTGCGAAAGTGAGGGAGAAGGCGTTCAGGCTTTTCGCCGAAGAGACAGTGTCAATGAATTGAAATTATACCATACCTTGGTCGGTGGGTTGCCGGTTCTTAGGCCCATATCCTCTTCCTTGGCCGGCCAGCTCTTCTGAGGCTTGAACAAAGCCTTCCACGGCTTCTCCGGGGTGGTGCGGAAGAATTGGCGCACGGTAGGCTCGTCGTCAGGACGGTAAGCCCACATGGGGGATGCTCGGCGCTGGCAGGGGAGGATACGGCGGTGGAGCATGACCTGGACCACGTTGACCAGCTCCACCTTGGCCTCGATCACCGAAGTAAGGCGCTTCTGCAGCAGCTTCACCTCAGCGTCCGATCCCAAGTCAAGGCCCTTCCTGAGCCACGAGGTCAATCTTGTTGGGGGTCCGGATCTAAATTCGGCAGGCGCCGCCCAACTCTCATCCCTTGGCTCGGTGATATAAAACCACTCCTTCTACCAGATCTTGATTGTGTCGATGAAGGTGCCGGTAGGCCACTCGCCGCGGGGGAGCTTACTGATTACTGCCCCTCCACAGTCTGCGTTCTCGCTGGCCACGGTCTTCAGCTTGACATTGAAGACCTTGAGCCACAAGCCGAAGTGCGGTTCGACTCGCAGAAAGCCCTCGCAGATGATGATGAATGCCGATATGTGCATCAAGGAGTTCGGCGGAAGGTCGTGGAAGTCCAGCCCGTAGAAAAACATGAGACCCCTGACAAAGGGGTGGAGCGGAAAGCTCAGTCCTCGGATAAAGTGGGGGACGAACACCACCCTCTCGCCGCGGAGCAGCCAAGTAAACCCAGAAATGACTCAAGTAATCCAAGGGTAGAGCAACGTAATGCTTTGGGGGTGGGAACCACCTGATTCTTCTCCGGGGCGCGGTGGAAAACGTTGGCGGGGAGGTAGACGGCCTGCTTTAGGTCCCGGATATCCTGGTCGGTGACCGTGGAGGCCTCCCACTTGCCATTGGAACCCGCCATTGCTAAGCTCGGAGGAAAGGGCGAGGAAGAACTGGATCTGGGCTCTCGGAGCTTGGAGAGATTGAGGGGGCGGAGGATGCGAATGGGAAGCGTGAATAGGCCTTGGGGTTTTTTCCCTTTTTATGGGACGTGTCACCGATTAGTCTCGCTTACCACGCCACAAATCCCTCCGCTTCCCAAGACATGCGTGCCGTTATGCGCGTGTGGAGATTAATCATATCCCATGTGAAACGGAGCACGATCTGCGCATTGATAAGTCGTGTCGCTAAAAAAACGGCCCCGAACCGCGAATCGAGTTCTTATAACTGGTTCAGTGGTCGTGGTAGGCCACGAACCTTCGTCAGAGGGGGGTGTCAGAAAATACTGTTTACACTTTGGCGATTGGCCTTCGGGGCTAAGCAATTCATGGTGTTCGGTCAATCATATGGTCGGAAGAAATACGTGTCATCGGAAACCGAACTAGTCTCAGCCGATCATGGACAGGGAAGAAGAACTCACCCCGCAAGCCGAAGATTCTGATCATGCGAAGCAACTGGAGCTGAGACCCTTGGCGTTGGGGGCTAGTTCGGGGGCTACTGAGGGAGTCCCGGACCAAGGGGTCCTCGGGCTGTCGGCTTAACTCTCGATAGGCCGGCTCGATAGGCCATTCTCCGAAGAAGGGCCGGACACATCAAGACTCCACCTTCCAGAAGGAAGCCTCGAAGGCGTGTCGTGCACTCCAAGTCAAGATGAGGAAATCGCCATCTCCATCCTCGGTAGGAGGCCCACCATGTGTAAACCCTAGTACCCCCCCCGGTGTCGATATAAACCGGGAGGGTTTTAGATCATAGGATACAGAAACTCTTCTAGGGTTTTAGCTAGTCGATCTCGAGGTAGATCAACTCTGTAACCTTCGTATCATCAATATAATCAAGCAGGACGTAGGGTTTTACCTCCATAGGAGGGCCCGAACCTGGGTAAACATCGTCTCCTTCATCCCTTTGTTACCATCGATCCTAGTCTCACAGCTCGGGACCCCCTACCCGAGATCCGCCGGTTTTGACAACGACACCGGGCGCCACCCTCGCCAGTGCATTGCATCATGACCATCGGCGAGGTACGTGCCCATCACATGTACATGGTGCGTGAGGAGCGGTTCCGGGAGGCGCAGGCCGACCCTGCCTATAACCTCGCGGAGCACCGGCAGGCGGAGGAGCAACTCGATGCCGGCAGGGGGATCATGCCGGACGCTCACGTGATGGAGCAGGCGGCGCTGCTCGAGTCCTATCGCTCCGGCCGCGAGATCCGCCTCGAATGCTGGCCTACAAGGAGTTTGACGAGGGAGCGGACGAGGTGTGGGGCAAGAGCGACGACGACAAAGACATCACCGGCTCCGCCAAGGCCGCTCCCCGCCGCCACGACCACAGCGTCGGCACGTACGCGGGCGCCGTCGGCACCGAGGAAGAGTAGTGCATTGTAGCTCACCATTGCTCGGGTCCCAGTAAGGCCACCACTCTTCCCCTCCGTCTGAAGCCAACCATGGTGCGCTGATAATCGTCGGCCGATTAGCCACTCAACCTATGGTGGTTGAGGCTGCGGAGGCAGAGCTGGAGAACCCCGACGCAGGAACTGGAGAAGGCGAATGTGAGTCTCGGAGCTTCAATTCTCGGTGCTCAGGGCAGTCCGGTGGGGAATGGGTGTCGGCGATCATTTAGATTAGGAAATTATACCTCGAGCGTCACACGAGTTCCTCTTTTAGTTGAAGTATGCCGAAAATGTAATGAATATCGCCCGGTTTATATGAAATACGTCGTGTTTGCATGAATCTTGTCCGGTTTATATGAAAAGTCAACGTGTTTGCATGAAATTCGCCTTGTTTGTTTAAAAAGTGATTCACATGTATGCGGGAAACGTTAGATGATCGGGTGCCACATTAGTGTCCGCGGACTGGTCCCTCTGTCCATGGACGGAAGCGAGAGGAAATTTGTGGGTCGACGTTGGAGATGTCCTAACAACAGAGGAGCAAGATCTTCCATTTATTTATTGTTGTTTGACTTTGATGCTTATGTGTTGCTTGTTTCATTTTACTATGGCATCATGCATCATCTCCATTAGTTGTGATTTTTTTTATTTGTTCATGTGGTTGCAACTCCTTCTTGGTCTTCACCTCCTTTGATTTTTGAAAACCCTCATGCCAACTTCCCTTGAGGACATGTACCACTTTAATTTTGCCCCTTGCTCACCTCCAACTTGAATTCATCCAAGTTTCAAATTTCATATAGTGCAACTTCTTTTATTTTACCTATTCATTTATTTAACTGAGTCACATTTTAGTTGCTCAAATAAATGTTTCTGTTGTGCCCATAAATCTTATTTATTATGTTGGGTCACCATCTAAAATTCCAGTCCATTTGGGTTTGGTTTGGTTTTAAATTCAAGCAAGTGTGAATTAAAATCAAACTTGTACAAATTTAGATTATATAAAAAAACCAAACAATTTTTTATTAAATCCCCTGTATTTTCCTGAGTCCAGAAAAACATCGCTCTGTCAAATTCCCTCTCTAACCCCTTCTTTCTTTTCCTCCAAGTTTTGTTTCAAAGAAATGGAAAATAAGATAGAAAAGAAATCTGGAGAGAGAGGGAGAGGGAGGGAGAGAGAGCGAGAGGGAGGGAGGGAGGGAGAGAGAGAGAGAGAGAGAGAGAGAGGGAGGGAGAGAGAGAGAGGATCCCAACCCATCACGCTAGGTGTTGGTACTCAAACCAGCAGATCTCGGGTAGGGGTTCCCGAGCTGGTCATCTTGGCTAGATGGTAACAGGACAAAAGGGGGACACGATGTTTTACCCAGGTTCGGGCCCTCTGTAAGAGGTAAAACCCTACGTCGTGCTTGTATTGTATTGATTATGGATGGGTTACAAAGTACATGATGATCTACCTCGAAATCGTATGAATGATTCTACTCTAAAACTGTGCCTCTATAGACTAAACCCATCTGCTTATATAGGCACCGGGGGTATCTAGGGTTACAAGTATGCAACTAGGGATAACATGTCGATCATTCAAATACGCCTTGAAGTGTGCGTCAAGTCTTCGGAGGATTCCATCTTGAGTACACCGAGGGCCAGCGCATGCGTGGCCCATTCTTCAGTTGTCGGTGGGTTCTCGCCCCGACCCAACAATGGTGGGCTGAGGTGGTGTGCACCCTACAATCCAGGACACTGTCAGTAGCCCCTAAACTTGACTTCAAGCCGAGGACTTTGGTTCCTTACTTGGAATAGCTTCATTGTCTTGGTTTTCGACTGTGTAGGTGAGTTCTATCCTCCACGTCGGCTGGTGGATCTGAGAATATACTCGGATCCGAAGTCTTTTCTCTTTGTTTGTAGTCATTTTACGATTTACTCCAAGAAGTAAGGGACATGTTTTGACAAGGCCCTCTTCAATTTTTAATGGGTCCGAGGACTCGCCTAGCTTAACAGCGAAGGTTCTATCATATAAGCACAGTGGGTTGGGTGGTTTGAGGGCTGACGACTTTTTGACAGAAAACCGCAGTTATCATTCACCGGGGAGCCGAGCCATCTTGTCAATAGTTATGGCGGGGCATCTCGTGGCCCAAGGCCGTCCTCGTTGACACGTCCCATCAATAAAGGGACTGTGCTCCTGATTTTCGGTGATAGCATAACCAAATTCCTTAATCCTAGCATGCATATAATGCACGTCATATCAGAAACCGGCGATTAACTTCATGCGGCATGTTGACCCTGAGTTTTACCGACCTATAAGAAGGGAAACCGTAAATCGATTTTACCCACACTCTCTTTCCATGCATCATCGCCGAAGCCTCCCGAAAGCTCAAGCGCACCGAGATCTATCTATTGCTCCAGTTTCTCCCCACCTCCTTCCTCCACCATACGAGATGGTCGGAAAAGGAAAAATGTTGCTGCTTTGGCGTCCAAGGCTTCTGGCATGAGGGGCAGTGGCATCCGTTCAACGTCACCACTAACATCATCATGGAGCTTCGAGCCGACGTGTACCTCCCAGTCACAGCCAAATGCCGATTCCCAGTGGATGCTGGCGAGGTCCATTCGGCCTCGGCTATTGATACGTCTCCAATGTCTCTATAATTTTTGATTGTTTCATGCTATTATATTATCAATCTTATATGCTTTAGAGGCTGTTTTATATCATTTTTGGGAACTAACCTATTAATCTAGTGCAAAGTGTCAGTTCCTGTTTTTTTTGCCTATTTTTGTTTCACATGAAACTAATACCAAACGAAGTCCAATTGGAACGAAACTTTATAGTGATTTTTTGTGGACCAGAAGGGACCCTAGGAGCATTGGGAGGAGGCTAGACGCCACACGAGAGGTCCACAAGCTCACATGACGCGCCTCAGTCCCTCGTAGGTCCACTTGACCTAATTCCACTTTTATAAATTTCCTAAAATCCCAAACCCATGAGAGGGAGACCCAAAATAATTTTTCCGCCGCCGCAAGCCTCTATTCTTCCATGATCCCATCTGAAGGCCTCCACCGGTAGTCTACCTAGGGGGAATCAATCACTGAGGCTATCTTCATCAACTGTAACACCCTGATAGTTATGCTACAGTAACTTCACCCTAATGATGCCATGTCATCACCTTTTCGCTAAGACATTTGCCTCTTGAAAAAAAACAAGATCAAATTCAAATTCAAAATCCAAGTCAAACTATTGTTTCCATAAACAGTAAAATAAAAATGTTGGTGGTGTTGCAAATAATCACTAAATAATTGTCATGCAGGAGACAACACCATTTAAAATAATTAATGTCCTTAACTTATTTAAAACAGAGCCAACAACAATTATTCAAGCCATTTAAATATACACACAATTTTAAATGTTTGCAAATGAGTTGAAACTTTTTGTGCCACCCCAAAATATCGTGCTTGATTTATGTGCCAAGTTCCAGTTATAGCAAAAATCTTTTGCTGCATAAACTAAATACAAAAGTGTGGTGTAAAATATTACTAAAAGGAAAAAGGAAAAAAATACGAAATCTACTGTGAAGGATTTACTTGTTCTTGTGAAGGATTTACTCCTAATACTTGTGTTTAAACACATTTTCCTTTCCATTGGTCTGGTTAATCTAATAATCATATTTTCCTTTCCATTGGTCTGTTTAACCTTTCATGTAATTTATATGATCTAAGTAGTAATAATTCTTTGCTTAGGTAAACACCTCGATGTATCCTGCTGTCAGTAAGAGCCTGTTACTAATGTTGTTAACATTCCGGTAACCGCTGATGGATGAGAACCTTGCCTATTGGTTCGCCTCGTTTCAACGAGCAGGAAAATGGTTCTATTCGTCCCCCGCCCTTGGTACCGATGTTGTTGCCGACATAACTGACAAGCTATCCTCTGACATTACTTGCTACCATGACCGTGCAAGATGTCACCGCTCTTCCTACTCTTAACCCACAGGGTGGGCCCATAACCCACAGTTCCACAGGATCAAAACCTGACTCTCCTGTACATCTTGATTCCAAAGTATCTTTTGCACTTGGCTTCGTACGTAATTCCCCAGCCACCGTCCAAGGGATGACTTATTTTAGTACCAGACACAATATTTATTTTCGTTGCTATGGAACCATTTGACCTTCTGATTAGGCATCGAATGATTGCCTACCCGTTTGAAACTTTCATACCATCGCATATTGCGCTCAATGAATTCCCTGAGTTACAACCCGAGAAATAATTCATGTCTTCATCCCTGAGTTCATCGTCATATGCCCAACTTTGTGGAGATACGTTCTTTGAGAGTTTCCCTCTTATTGTTGGGTTCTACCGTAGGTGCATCGCATGCGAATTAAAATTTTCCTACGCGCAGAACATCCAAGAACATGCTATGGAGATGGATCACAGGTCGTTACCACTAGACGCGCAGTGCCGTGCAGCGGAAGCAGAGTTGGGGCAGCGCGTTCGCGTGGTCCGTCTCCTCCTCGTCCGATCTCCCTCGAACTGCCGGTCGCTGGATCCCACGTACAGGTTCGCCGGAGCGGCGCAAGTGCACCGCCTCTAATGGTATCCGCGTGTGCAGGAGGAACACCGTGCGGCGGACTGCTAGGTCCGACCACACAGTCGGCGGCGAGTGGAGGTGGCTAGTTGCAACACATGCAAATCCCTAATGACGGCGCCGAAGCGATCAATCAGATGGGTGTGCTGCACCTCCACTATATATAGGCATCCGGCGCGGGCTCAACTCTTGGGCCTCGCACGGATCCTAAAGCCCACGTGTAGTTCCTTCCCTTAAGCGTGCGACCCCTTAGGTTCTCGTTCACTTGGTCGCGAGTCAGATGACATCCGGCTCGGCTAGTCGGTAGCGGCCTCTAGTAAAGCATGCCGACTCCAAGTGTCAAGCTGGTTAGGCGAACCTGTACATCACACTTCTGTTCCCTTTGCCACACGATATATGTTGTCGTGCTCAAGGTGACATGGTCATCCTTGTTGCCGCACGACCTCTTTCTTGTTCCGGTGAATCCGACCAACACTTCGGATTATCTCATAATCCTCATCGCATGGCCATGCTTATCCAGGTCGGATCACCCGAGGGGCCCAGAGTATATCTCTCCTCATCGGAGGGGCAAATCCCCTCTTGCTTGACCACGTCTCGCAGCATGGGTCTGGACAAGCCTGAAACCTACCTTTATAACTACCATGTCACGGAGTAGCATTTGGTCGGCCCAAAGCAAGTCTGTCACCATCCCGAGTACATGCGCCAGCTCAGGTCTTAGGACACAGAACGCATGTTGTACTAGAGACTCACAGATGACCTATCGCTGCGTCTCATAGTTGGGTATGTCCAACTCAGACCTTATCTCGACTCGGATCCTACTACGTGGAATCCGACCAGATCTTTCTGAGTCCATATTATCCGGCTAGCATCCAATGCTACATGGTCAGTGAGACCGGACCATCCACCATGTCATATGCTAGTCTAACTGGGTGCGTGTCCACACAACCCTTTCGACTAGGGACCATTTAGGACAGTCATCATATAATGCATAGTCTCACAAACAAGTCACGTACTTGTTAATACACATCATTGATAATGTCCAAGGACTATCTTTATTCATAAACAGATAGGAAATATCATCATACATGATTGCCTCTAGGGCATATCTCCAACAGTCTCCCACTTGCACTAGAGTCAATCAAATGGACATCGAATGCCCATAGCTCTAACGTGCCCCTCATGCTTGGGTTGTGGAAGCGGCTTAGTCAACGGATCTGCAACATTTTCATCCATATGAATCTTGCATAAATTAGTATCACCATTCTTTATGAGCTTTCGTATCAGGTGATAGTTTCGGTCTATGTGTTTGGTCTTGTGGTGTTGTCTCGGCTCCTTAGCCTGTGCGATGGCACCTGAATTGTCACAATACAGGTCCAACGGTTTTGCCCAGCCCGAGAACACACCAAGATCCTCCAGGAACTTCCGAATCCAAACATCTTCCTTTGCGGCTTCACAAGCCGCAGTGTATTCGGCCTCTGTTGTGGAGTCGGCCACCGTATCTTGCTTGGAACTCGTCCAGCTCACTGCTCCTCCATTCATGACATACACGAATCCAGTTTGCGATCGACAATCATCCCTGTCGGTTTGGAAACTAGCATCAACATAACTCTTTACGCAGAGCTCCTCCTCACCTCCATAAACTAGGAACATCTCTTTAGTCCTTTTCAGGTACTTCAGGATAGTTTTCACCGTTGCCTAGTGACTCTCACCTGAGTCGGCCTGGTATCTGCTTGTTAAGCTTATTGCATAGGCAACATCAGGTCGAGTACATAGCATGGCATACATGATGGATCCTATTGCCGAAGCATAAGGGATCCTACTCATCCGGTTTCGCTCATCAGAAGTCGTAGGACTCCGAGTCTTGCTTAGATTTATACCATGTGAGATGGGCAAGAACCCTTTCTTAGCCTCACTCATGTTGAACCGCTTCAACACTTTCTCTATGTACGTGCTCTGGCTTAAGCCGAGCAGCCTTCTCGATCTATCTCTATAGATCTTGATGCCTAATATGTACACTGCTTCTCGAGGGTCTTTCATCAAAAACTTGCCATTCAATGATTCCTTGACTGAGTTCAGCATCGAAACATCATTTCCGATCAGTAGTATGTCATCCACATACAGGATCAAAAATACTAGTGAGCTCCCACTAGACTTCTTGTATAAACAATAGTCCTCTTCGTTCTTGATGAAACCAAGGTCAACGATGATTTCATCAAAACAAATGTTCCAACTCCAAGCTGCTTGCTTCAATTCATAAATGGATCTCTTGAGCTTGCATATTTTACTAGCATTATTTGGATCGACAAAACCTTCAGGCTGTATCATGTATACATCCTCCTTTAAATTTCCATGAAGGAAAGCCGTTTTGACATCCATCTGCCATATCTCATAATCGAAATATGCAACTATACCTAGTATGATCCTCACCGACTTTAGCATCGCTACCGGCGAGTAGGTCTCGTCGTAGTCAATTCCTTGAACTTGTCCATAACCTTTAGCGACAAGCCGAGCTTTGTGGATCTAAACATTTCCATCCACATCTGTTTTCTTCTTAAAGACCCATTTGCAACCAATGGCAATCACGCCAGGTGGCGGATCAACCAAGTCCCAGACTTGATTATCATCCATGGACTTTAACTCGGATCTCATGGCCTCCAGCCATGCCTCGGAATCTGGGCTCACCATCGCTTCCGCATACGTGGCCGGCTCGTCGCTTTCTAGCAACAACATATCGCGCACTCTATGCAATCTTTCCGACCTCCGTGGCTCCGGTGCCGATTCCACTACGGGTTCTGTTGGGGATATAACCCCGTGGTGAGACCCGCCCAGGTGGGGCCGGGTCATGAGGTTGGCGGCTTAGCGATAAAGGTTTGGAAGAAGCTTGCTCAGCGGGCCTGGAGGCCCAGAGGGAGAAGACAGTGTATGACCTGGTGGCGTAAGCCGCCGGGGGCAGCTTGTCCGACAAGGCAGGTGTAGTTAGAGGCAAGGTCGGTTATCAAGTACGACCCGGCCCGGACTCTTGTAAGCCCAGGGCCTCGACCTGTGTATATAAAGGCGGGTTACCTGGGCGGCTTAGGCCATGAAACAACTCATCGATAGCTAGGTCAAGCGAACTTGCTCCCTTGTAATCGGTATCCGATCAATACAACACAAAGCAGGACGTAGGATTTTACCTCTTTCCGAGGGGCCGAACCTGGGTAACCCTTGTCTCTTGATTCCGATCAACCCCGTCGAGCTCACCGCCTTAGCGATGGCCTCGAACCTAAGTCCTTTCACTGGGACATCTGCCGTGACAAAACCATGACAGTTGGCGCCGACCGTGGGGCAGATGCTCGGTGGTGTGGAGTTCTCGAAGGGCTCTCTCACAGGGATCGCGGGATATGCTGTTGGCAGGATGACAAAGAGTCGCCGCGGCAAGCTCTACATCGACGACGCTGGCTGGGGCCCCGAGGCCGACTCAATCGAGTATGGGCACTGGGTCCCCTTCGGCGGAATTCACGTCTTCATTGGCAAGATCGGCGTATCTAAGCCCGGGCCGGACATCTGCACCGACCTTGTCGAGCCAGCCCGGCGCGCGTAACCCGCCCGAGTTAACCCGGGCCGGAAGCGCGTCTTCGTCGGCTTTACCCAAGGCACGGAACTTGAAGGTTCCATGTCGCGGGAGGAAACCCTCATCTGCTCAGAGGATGGATCCTCGAGCGTGGAGGCAGAATCAATCTACCAGCTTCACAACGGCGGGCTTGGGGGCTACTTCGAGGGCTACCCTGACCCGGAATACAATGAGCCGCCGAGCCAAGCCGCTGTCTTCATGGCAGGATCGGCACCAGCTGCTGGTAGCACGGCCGCTGGTGCGACCGGGTCCAGATCAGGCAGGCCGCCGGCTCAAGTTTTGCTGGATCTGATGAATGAACTTACAACTCTGATGGGAACCGAGGTCACGGCCGAAAACCAAGCAGCCCGTAACATGGAAATCGCGAGGTTGAAGGACCAGATGGCCGGTGCCCAAGAGGAAATGAATGCGCTGAAGGCTTAGATGGATGCTGAGTCGGAACGCCTCAGGGTGGAAGCTTTTCGCCTTGATCTGGATCAACAGACCGTAGATGCAGTCCATCGGATGAGGCACTAGAGTCGCCTACCAGATCAATATGAGGCCAGGAATCTTTTCAACACGCCAGGGACAGGACGGAATGCACCTCTGACCGTAACCCGGACGGCGGAAGTACCTGGGAGTAGGGCGGCGGTTCAACATCGGCAGCCAGACCCACCCCGCAGGAACCAGACCCCGCCGCAGCCTTTTTCGACACCGCCCGGTCATTATTCTAACCCGGCGGAGAACATGGTGGCAGCGGCAGTCAGACTTGGCATGCTCCCCATCCCTGATGGAACACCTTTTGCGGAAGAAGTGCGGAACACCATTGGATATTTGCAGACAGCGGCGGCGCAACAGGAAAAGTAAGCTTATAGCTGGAGCCGCGTGCACTCGACCCCTATCCCAAGCCGCAGTTACAGTCGGCGTATAGAGTCGCCTGCGATCTCTAGCAGCGATCGACGTCGGAATCCGGCATGGGATGACTCGCCTGCTGTGGATGCCTAGGTGCTAGTAGAACATGCGAAAGCACAACGAGAGGTGGCAGCAGCGGCAGCTACGACAGCTTACCAAGAACCCACAGTAGCACCTTCTGTTTCAGTAGGAGCCAGAGTAACCTCCAGGGCTGTGGGAGTGCTGTGCTTAGTGCCGGCTTTACGAAACGAACGCCTGCCGAAGGATTTCAAGGGTCCCCGCAAGGTGCCAAATTATACTGCTGATCTGCCTCCGGAAGCTTGGATCGAGAGTTATGAACTAGCCATGGAGATGTTAGACGTCAGTGATGCAGTCTGCGCCAAGTATTTCATCATGATGCTGGAAGGGCCGGTTCGCACGTGGTTGAAGGGTTTGCCACCCAATACCATTAATTCCTGGGCCGAGTTGAAGGCGAAATTCATCAAAAATTTCAAGGAACGTGCAAGAAGCCCATGACAATCATGGACTTGGATCATTGTGTGCAGCGGGAGGATGAGTCGGCCCATCATTGGGTCCGGTTGGTCTCCACCATTATCCACTCCTCTGATAACATTATGGCGGCTCAAGCGGTCCTGATTCTGGAGAAGAATTGCCACTTTTTGCCCCTGAAACAGAATCTTGGACGACTCAAACGTTCGTGCCAGGACATGGGGGAGCTCATGGCGGCTCTCACCAGATATGCAGACTCTGACAACACGAAGGACCCTGGTTCCGATGATGAGAAATCGGCTAAGGGTAAGAAGAATAGCAATGGCAAGAGTCAGCAGCAGAACGGGGGAGGAAATAATAATAATGGCAACGGCAGAAAACGGAAGCACCCGGATGGCGGGTCAGACCTGGTGGCCAACACTAGTGCTAGAGGCAACCGTGGCAAGGGCAATGGTAAACCGCCTTTTGGCAAGTCTAAGCCTTTCAATATGGAAGCAATGTTGAATGCCCCCTGTCCGAAAAATAGTGTTCCCGATAAACCATCCACTCATGCCTGGAAGGATTGTTGGGTCATGCGGGAGTTCCGGAATTACAACATTAACCAGCATCAGGGTGGCGGCAGCGGACCGTCCGGTGGGTCAGGATCCGGCTCTCCCGGGTCCGGCTTTGGGGCAGGCGGCTCAGGTTCTGGCTACCAAGGTCAGGGAAACAATGGAGGTCACCATCAACAGTCTGGCAATGGAGGTCAGCAACAAAACAACCAGTCCGAGTATCAGAGTAACCCAAAGCAGCTTAATGGAGGCCAATATCATGTCTTTACGACAAGCCTTGACAAGCGGGATCAGAACGTGCGCAAGCGGGCGGTCAGCGCGGTCATGCCGGCTCTCCCACAGTACTTGAAGTGGTGTGAGTATGACATAACTTGGAGCAGGGAGGATCACCCGCCGCGTGTGGATAACCTGGGGCAGTTTGCCTTAGTAGTGGCCCCCCAAGTAGGAGGCTACGTGTTCACCAAGGTGCTTATGGATGGTGGTAGCAGCATCAACATCCTGTATTATGACACGTTCCGCCGGATGAACTTGCTTGACAAGGATCTTAAACCATCTTCGACGGTTTTTCACGGTGTGGTGCTCGGAAAATCGGCTTACCTAGTCGGAAAAATTTCCCTGGAAGTAGCTTTTGGTGAAGAGTTTAACTATAGGGTGGAGACCTTATGGTTTGAGGTGGTCAAAATCAAGAGCCCATACCACGCTTTATTTGGGCGGCCGGCTTATGCCAAGTTCATGGCTAGGCCTTGTTATGTTTACTTGCAGCTCAAGATGCCCGTATTAAACAGCACGATTACAGTGCATGGTGATCGGAAGATTGCTCTTGAGTGCGTGTAAGGCGATGTTGCGTACGCAGAGTCAAGTTGTGCTGAGGCGGAGCTCAAGTTTTATAAGGAGAATGTTGACCCGGCAGATATGACCCCGTTGAAGAAGCCCAACATGGAATCTGAGCCGCCCCTTAAGTTTGTGGCAGAAGATACCAAGCTGGTGGATTTCACTCCTGGTGACTCATTGCAATAGTTCACTATTGGGGCCAATATGGATCCCAAATAGGAAAGCGCGCTCATCGAATTCATCCGTGAGAATCGGGACATCTTTGCATGGAAGCCTTCTGACATGCCGGGTGTACCGAGAGAATTCGCTGAGCACCACCTTAATGTGGATCCTAAGTTTAAGCCGGTCAAACAGTTCCTCCGTCGTTTCAATGAGGAGAGGTGTAAGGCTATTGGAGAAGAAGTCGTCCGGCTCTTGGCAGCGGGGTTCATCATAGAAGTTTTTCACCCGGAGTGGTTAGCTAACCCGGTGTTGGTACTCAAGAAGAACGACACGTGGCGCATGTGTGTGGATTACACCGATCTCAACAAGGCGTGTCCGGTTGATCCATTTGCTCTCCCCCGTATCGACCAGATCATTGACGCAACGGCGGGTTGTGAGAGTTTATGCTTCCTGGATGCTTATTCGGGTTATCATCAGATCAAGATGGCAGTCAAAGACCAAGAGAAGACGTCTTTCATTACGCCTTTTGGAGCTTTCTGCTATGTGTCTATGCCTTTTGGGCTCAAGAGCGCTCAGGCGACTTATCAGCGTTGTGTGTAGAACTGTCTTCATGGTCAAATTGGGCGCAATGTTCATGCTTATGTGGATGATATTGTGGTCAAGTCAAGGAAGAAGGAGACGCTGTTGGCTGATTTGAAGGAAACTTTTGATAATCTGCGGGCTTACAAGATGATGCTTAATCCGGCAAAGTGTGTATTTGGTGTACCTGCAGGCAAGCTCTTGGGGTTCTTGGTCTCCGAGCGTGGCATTGAGGCTAACCCAGACAAGATAAAGGCCATCACTTCTTTGTCTAAGCCGGCGTGTATTAATGATGTTCAGCGCTTGGCGGGTTGTATCGCCGCTCTAAGCCGTTTCATAAGCCGCCTGGTGAGAAAGCTATTCCTCTATATCAGATGATGAAGAAGACATATGACTTCGTTTGGAGTGATGCGGCTAATGAGGCATTTGAGGCGCTCAGGAAGCAGTTGGCCGAGCCTCCCGTCTTGGCTGCTCCAGGGGAAAAGGAGCCTTTGTTGTTGTATGTTGCGGCTAATAACAGAGCTGTCAGTGTTGCAGTTGTGGTGGAGCGCAAGGAGGCGGGTAAGGAGTACCCAGTCCAGCGGCTGGTTTACTATGTCAGTGAGGTCTTGACGGAGTCCAAGCAGAGATATCCACATTGGCAAAAGCTGGTGTTTGGTGTATTCATGGCCAATCGCAAGCTGAAGCATTATTTCCTTGGGCATCCGATCACAGTGGTCAGTTCTGCTCCTTTGGGAGATATCATTCAAAACAGAGAAGCTACTGGCAGGATTGCTAAGTGGGCAATTGAGCTTGGGCCTCTTAATCTAAAGTATGTGCCCCGGACGGCTGTAAAATCTCAAGCCCTGGTGGACTTCGTCAATGACTGGACAGAGTGTCAAGTACCTGAAGAGAAGCCGGACAATACATATTGGATGATTCATTTTGATGGTTCCAGGCAATTGGAAGGCTCGGGGGCTGGAGTTGTTTTAACTTCCCCGCGAGGTGACAAATTCTGTTATGTTTTGAGGTTAATGTTTCCTTGTACTAAAAATGCAGCTGGATATGAGGCTTTGCTTCACGGGCTCCGTGTGGCCAAGGAGATGAATTTGAGCCGGGTTAGATGTCTTGGCGACTCAGACTTGGTGGCTCAGCAAGTCTCTGGCACGTGGGACTCTAAAGACCCTCGCATGGCAGCTTATCGCCAGGCGGTTGATGTTATCGCTGGCCACTTCAAGGGCTATCAGGTGGATCATATTGATCGGCGGAGAGATGAGGCGGCTGACGCGTTGTCAAGACTAGGTTCCCAGCGTAAGCCGGTGCCGCCTAATGTGTTCTTGGACGTGTTGCATCACCCGTCGGTTAAATTACCGTCGGAGGAGGATCTGGCTATACCTGACCCGAAAGGGCAATTGGTGGTGGCTCTCCATGCAATCCCTAATTGGACATTGCCTTATCTGGCGTATCTGACCCGCGGCGAGTTACCTCAAGACGAGACTCTGGCACGGCAGATCATAAGGCGGTCTAAAGCCATGACTATTGTCAATGGCGAATTACACAGGCGCAGTGTGACTGGCGTCTTTCAGCGATGTGTCTCTCCTGACGAGGGCCGCGAAATCCTGCAGGAGATACATGCCGGCGATTGTGGTCATTACGCCGGGTCAAAATCTTTAGTGGCCAAGGCTTTTCGACATGGTTTCTACTGGTTAACCGCTCATAAAGATGCAGAGTACTTGGTCAGTAAATGTGACGGGTGCCAGAAATTTGGGCGACGTGCCCATGTGCCGGCTCAAGAGTTACGGATGATTCCAATCACCTGGCCGTTTGCAGTCTGGGGGCTTGATATGGTGGGACCTTTTAAGAGGTCTAAGGACAAGAAGACCCACCTCTTGGTGGCGGTTGACAAGTTTACTAAGTGGATTGAAGCTGAGCCGGTCAGCAAGTGTGATGCAGCAACAACAGTTCAGTTCATCAAAAAGCTGATCTTTCGGTTTGGTTATCCTCAAAGTATCATCACTAACAATGGCACAAACCTGTCCAAGGGGGCTATGAAGGAGTTTTGCGATAGTGAGCATATCCGCCTCGATGTATCTTCTGTGGCTCACCCACAGTCTAATGGTCAAGCAGAGCGTGCTAACCAGGAAATTTTGAGAGGGATAAAACCCTGGCTTATGGTTCCTTTGGAGCGCACACCGGGTTGTTGGGTGGAGGATTTACCTTCAGTTCTTTGGAGCATAAGAACCACCCCCAACAGATCAACGGGCTATACGCCTTTCTTCATGGTTTATGGCGCAGAAGCTATTCTCCCCAGTGATATTCGTCATGACTCGCCCAGAGTGGCGGCTTACGTGGAAGCTGATAATGAGGCGGCACGTCAGGATGCTTTGGATGCCTTAGACGAAGAACGGGATCTTGCAGCAGCTCGGTCCGCGATTTACCAGCAAGACCTGCGTCGCTATCATAGCCGCAGGGTCAAGACCCGGACGTTCCAAGAAGGCGACTTAGTACTCCGGTTGATTCAAGACCAGTCAGATATGCATAAGTTATCACCTCCTTGGGAAGGACCGTTTGTGATCAGCAGAAATCTCAACAATGGCTCCTATTATCTCATTGATATACGGGAGAGTGACAAGTCACGCACTTCGGGTGAAGAGACTAAAAGGTCGTGGAATATTGCTCACCTTCGGCCATAGTATACTTAAGCCGCCAGTCCGGCTCTCATCAATGTACATATTCCTATCATTGTATATACCATCTTTTATGATATAATAAAGATGGCATCCCCATGATTAGGGGCGTCTGCCGTTTTTTCTGCACTAAGTCTCGTGCAAAGGAGTTGATCCTTCATCAGATCACTTGGGGGCTTCCAACCCACTGGGTTTAGCTTTCATACCCTCTTGTCCAGGCTTTATATGCCATGAATCTTGTGCAAAGGAGTTGATCCTTCATCAGGTCACTTGGGGGCTTCCAACCCACTGGGTTTAGCTTTCATACCCTCTTGGCCAGGCTTTATATGCCATGTTCGAGTTAAACCTGCCTGTTTGCAACTTGCTACTCCACCAAGTGACCCGCCGAACTCTTGACAGTCAATCTTGCTCAGAGACCCTGAACTTTCATAGTGAATCTCGCACAAAGACCCTGAACTTGTCAAGGTTTAAACGGCGGCTTTTGTCACGAGAGAGCCGGCTTACAGTGAGCTAGGATAAACTCGCCTTGTTTGCTGTAGTCTCTCCGCTATGTGGCCCGTTTGTACTCTTAGCAATGTCAATCTTTTAAAGACCCTGAACTTGCTAAGGTTTAAACGACGGATTTATGTCACGTGAGAGCCGACTTACGAGGTTTTCAGGCTTTTATGCCTAGCTTCTTCGGAAGCAATACAAAATTTATCTTGAAAAAATAAAGTTCTCCTGTCTGGATGTGCCTTTAAAGCCAACTCATTAGGCAGGAGATACGCAAATACATATTCTGTTTCTTGTTTTTTGCAGGCATTTTTCATGATAAGATTCTAAGTCATTTGGGGTAATGATACGTCTCCAACGTATCTATAATTTTTGATTGTTCCATGCTATTATATTATCGGTTTTGGATGTTTTATATGCATGTATATGCTATTTTATATTGTTTTTGGGACTAACCTACTAACCTAGAGCCCAGTGCCAGTTTCTGTTTTTTCCTTGTTTTTAAATTTTACAGAAAAGGAATATCAAACGGAGTCCAAACGGAATAAAAACTTACGGTGATTTTTTATGGACCAGAAGAGACCCACGGGGCATCGGAGTTGGGCCAGAAGAGCCACGAGGCAGCCACAAGCCTAGGGGTGCCCCCACTAGGGCGCGCCCCCCTGGCTTGTCTTCGCCTCGTGGCCCCCCTTGACGTGAGACCGACGCCAAAAATTCTTATAAATACCCAAACCTCCAGAAATAATGATAGTATGAATTGAGTGATGAGCATGATTGCAATGTTGTTAGTATGAATTCTTTGAATATCCATAGTACTAATGATGATTGCACTAGTCATGATAAAAAATTCTTATAAGCATGTCAATTATTGTGGAGTGCATAGAGTTTGTGAAGACATGCCTAAAAGGGAAGATAGATTTTGTAAGAGGCATAAGTATTTAGAAACTAAATGGTTGCAAGAGAGGCTATATGTTTGTGATGAAAGACTTAATATTTCTCGCCGTCCTTGTGAACTTTGCAATGAAAGTGGTCATTTTAATTTCCAATGTGAATTATTTCATGATCGAATTGTGTCCAAAAATTGTGATAACCTCATTACCCTTGAGCATCATAATGAACTTAGTCTATTTTTGGGGTATGAAGAAATGAAACATAAAACTATGGATGTTCCAGCTTGGGTTCTCATGAAAATGATTGATTTTCATCTAAATGAAATCTATATGTATTGCGTGGTAAATTGCATTGAGAATCCTTATATTGCCAATTACTTAAAAACAAGAAAACAAATAGAAGATGAAGATAATACTAATGAAGGGGAAGAGGTTTCCCAATATCCTCCTATTTTTTCTTATGATGAATCAGGTAATGAGGAGGAGCTTTTTATTCAACCAACCTCTTCAAAAAGAAGCTTGGAGGAATTAAATAAACCCGCACATAATGTGGTAAAGAAGAAGAAAAGAAGGAAAAGTAAAGGTAAAGAGGTATCTCTCCCAAATAATGTTGCTCCCGTTATTGATAGGCCTCATGAGAATGAATCAAAAATAGTTGTGGAAGATTATACACTTGAGGATGATTTTGTTATGCCTATTGTTTGTTGTGATAATTATGATTGGGAAGATAATGATACTTCTTATAATCTTGAAAATATTTATGGCACCAACTTGGAAGATGATGATAATAATTGCTATACTATTGGTGCTATTCATACTATTAATGATGAGAGTGATTATGTTTATGATATACAAAGCCACAAGCTTGGGGATGCTATGTTTAATGAAAATGACATGTTTGAGAATTTATTTGCTGCAATTAATGTTTGTCACAAGCTTGGGGATGCTATGCTTAATGAAGATGATCTTTTTATTCCCCCTACTTTGAATGATCAAATTTGTTATAATGACTGCATGCCTCCTACTTATGATGATTATTGTGATGATACTTATGCGATGAAAAAGAGTGATTATTACTATTATGATACTTGTCATAATTATTAATATCCTTTTACTGAATATTACTCTTTTAATGTGGAACCAATTTGTAGTATTCAATTCTTTTATGATACTCCCACTATTAGTCATGAGAAGAAATTTTCTTGTGTGGAGAGTAGTAAAATTTCTATGCTTGTAGATCATGAAAAGAATGCTTTATGTGCTGGTTATATTGTTGAATTAGTTCATGATGCTACTGAAAATTATTATGAGAGAGGATCTTATGCTTCTACATATTGCAATAATATCAAGTTTCGTCTCTATGTGTTGAAAGTTTTGAAGTCATGCTTGTTTTGCCTTCCTATGCTAGTTGATTCTTGTTCCCATAAATTGTTTGCTCACAAAATCCCTATGCATAGGAAGTGGGTTAGACTTAAATGTGCTAGCCAAATGCTTCATGATGCTCCTGTTATGTTTCAATTCTTATCTTTTATGTGAGCATCATTGAAATCATCATACCTAGCTAAAAAGGCATTAAAGAAAAGCGCTTGTTGGGAGACAACCCAACATTTATACCTACTGTTTTTGTGTGTCCACATGATTAAGCTACTGTATAATTATGTTTTATAGCATTTGTTTCAATAAAGTGCTAAGTAAAGCCTTTGGGATAGTGTGGATGATAGTTGACTTGATTCTGTGCAAAAACAGAAACTTTTGCTCTCAGTCCAGGAATTTTTTAAATTCAGTGGAACGTGCTTTTGATCTGAATTTTTGACACATGATTGAAATACAAATTTCATAGATTTTCCTAATTGTTCAGAATTTTTATAGACATGGAAGTATGGTTACACTACAGATCTTCACAGACTGTTCTGTTTTTGACAGATTCTGTTTTGCATGCATAGTTTACTTGTTTTAGTGTTTCTATAGCTTATATTGAGTGATATAAATTATGGGAATGATAGAATACAGTAGGTATGATGTGGGAACAATTATGAATCTTGTCTTGACAGTACCTAAGTGAATTATTTATCTTTATTACACTAACCCTTCTTACGAAGTTCCGTTAAGTTTTGTGTGATTGAAGTTTTCAAGTTTTGGGTGAGACACCGATATGAGGAGAACAAGGAGTGACAAGAACCTAATCTTGGGGATGCTCAAGGCACCCCAAGGTAATATCCAAGGAATACTCAAGCGCCTAAGCTTGGGTATGCCCCGGAAGGCATCCCCTCTTTCATCTTCAACACTATCGGTATATCTTACTTGGAGCTATATTTTTATTCGTCACATAATATGTGCTTTGCTTGGATAGTCATTATATTTTGTTATTTTCTGTTAGGTTTTATTCATAATCTTGTTTTCAATAAAAATTTCCAAGAATTGTCTTAGGATGCTTGCATTGCATGTTTTGATGTGTGCTGTGTAAAAACAGAAACTTTTGCTGTAGTGTTTGAATTTTCATATTTTACTGGAACGTGGAACGTTTCTGAAATTTTTACACAGTATTTTCATATAAATTATTTAGCATGTCCTAAATTTTCATAATTATTTGAGTTACATAAGTACACTGTTTTCATAAATTTCTCGAGACTGTTCTGTTTGGACAGATTGCTGTCATAGTTTCGTTATCTACTTATCCTATAGTTTCCATAGCCTATATTGGTAGATATAAATTGTGGAGATGATAGTAAAAAGTAGATGATGTTTGAAATTATTATGCAACTTGTCTTAGCAGTACATAAAGAGTTGATTTTTTATTATGTGTACTAACCTATCTCACGAGTTCTTTTCGAGTTTTGTGTGGATGAAGTTTTTGAGAATAGGTGAAACCGGGATATGAGTGGATTGAACGAGATACAAAAGCTCAAGCTTGGGGATGCCCAATGCACCCCAAGTAAATATTTCAAGAAGTCTCAAGCATCTAAGCTTGGGGGTAGCATCCCACCTCTCTTCCTCAACTATCGGTTAGCCTATGTTGAGCCTAAATTTTTATTCGTTCACATGATGCGTGCTATTCTTGGAGTTATATTTTTGTTTAGTTTGCTGTTTGAATAAAATACTTAAGATCTGAAATTCTTAGATGAGAGAGTCTTCACATAGTTATTTAATTGTTGGCTACTCATTGATCTTCACTTATATCTTTTTGGAGTAGTTTGTCTTTTGCTCTAGTGCTTCACTTATATCTTTGTAGAGCACGGCGGTGGTTTCATTTTATAGAAATTGATGAACTCTCATGCTTCACTTATATTATTTTGAGAGTCTATAAACAGCATGGTAACTTGCTTAGGTTATGAATTTAGTCCTAATATAACGGGCATCCAAGAGGGATATAATAAAAACTTTCATATAAAGTGCATTGAATACTATGAGAAGTTTGATTCCTTATGATTGTTTTGAGATATAAAGATGGTAATATTAGAGACATGCTAGTGAGTAATTGTGGATTGGTAGAAATACTTCTGTTAAAGGTTGTGATTCCCGTAGCATGCACGTATGGTGAACCGTTATGTGACGAAGTCGGAGCATGATTTATTTATTGAATGTCTTCCTTTGTGTGGAGGTCGGGATCGCGCGATGGTTAACTCCTACCAACCCTTCCCCTAGGGGCATGCATCTAGTACTATGTTTCGATGACTAATAGACTTTTGTAATAAGTATGTGAGTTCTTTATGACTAATGTTGAGTCCATGGATTATACGCACTCTCACCCTTCCACCTTTGCTAGCCTCTCTAGTACCGCACAACTTTCGCCGGTGCATTAAACCCACCTTCCTCAAAACAGCCACCATACCTACCTATTATGGCATTTCCATTGCCATTCCGAGATATATTGCCATGCAACTTCCACCGTTCCGTTTATCATGGCACGCACCATCATTGTCATATTGCTTAGCATGATCGTAAGATAGCTAGCATGATGTTTTCATGGCTACGCTAGATCATTGCACATCCCGGTACACCGCCGGAGGCATTCATATAGAGCCATATCTTGTTCAAGTATCGAGTTGTAATTCTTGAGTTGTAAGTAAATAAAAGTGTGATGATCATCATTATAGAGCATTGTCCCATGTGAGGAAAGGATGATGGAGACTATGATTCCCTCACAAGTCGAGATGAGTCTCCGGACTTAACAAAAAATAAAAGAGGCCAGAGAAGCCCAAATAAAAAAAAGAGGCCAAAGATGCCCACCAAAAGAAAAAAAATGAAAAAAAGAGAAAAAAATGAGAGAAAAGAGAGAAGGGGCAATGCTACTATCCCTTTTCCACACTTGTGCTTCAAAGTAGCACCATGATCTTCATGATAGAGAGTCTCCTATATTGTCACTTTCATATACTAGTGGGATTTTTTCATTATAGAACTTGGCTTGTATATTCCAATGATGGGCTTCCTCAAATTGCCCTAGGTCTTCGTGAGCAAACGAGTTGGATGCACACCCACTAAGTTTCTTTTTGAGCTTTCATACACTTATAGCTCTAGTGCATCCGTTGCATGGCAATCCCTACTCACTCACATTGATATCTATTGATGGGCATCTCCATAGCCCGTTGATACGCCTAGTTGGTGTGAGGTTATCTCCTTCTTTTTTGTCTTCTCCACAACCACCATATTCTATTCCACCTATAGTGCTATGTCCATGGCTCATGCTCATGTATTGCGTGAAAGTTGAAAAAGTGTGAGAACACTAAAGTATGAAACAATTGCTTGGCTAAAACCGGGGTTGTGCATGATTTAATACTTTGTGTGATGAAGATGGAGCATAGCCAGACTATATGATTTTGTAGGGATAACTTTCTTTGGCCATGTTATTTTGAGAAGACATGATTGCTTTATTAGTATGCTTGAAGTATTATTGTTTTTATGTCAACATTAAACTTTTGTTTTGAATCTTATGGAACTGAATATTCATGCCACAATAAAGAAAATTACATGGATGAGTATGTTAGGTAGCATTCCACATCAAAATTTCTGTTTTTATCATTTACCTACTCGAGGACGAGCAGGAATTAAGCTTGGAGATGCTTGATACGTCTCCATCGTATCTATAATTTTTGATTGTTCCATGCTATTATATTATCGGTTTTGGATGTTTTATATGCATGTATATGCTATTTTATATTGTTTTTGGGACTAACCTACTAACCTAGAGCCCTGTGCCAGTTTTTGTTTTTTCCTTGTTTTTAAGTTTTACAGAAAAGGAATATCAAACGGAGTCCAAACAGAATAAAAACTTACGGTGATTTTTTATGGACCAGAAGAGACCCACGGGGCATCGGAGTTGGGCCAGAAGAGCCACGAGGCAGCCACAAGCCTAGGGGGCACGCCCCCCTAGGGCGCGCCCCCCTGGCTTGTCATCGCCTCGTGGCCCCCCTTGACGTGAGACCGACGCCAAAAATTCTTATAAATACCCAAACCTCCAGAAAGAAACCTAGATCGGGAGTTCCGCCGCCGCAAGCCTCTGTAGCCATGAAAAACCAATCGGGCGGCCGTTCCGGCACCCTGCCGGAGCGGGAAACCATCACCGGTGGCCATCTTCATCATCCCGGTGGTCTCCATGATGAGGAGGGAGTAGTTCACCCTCGGGGCTGAGGGTATGTACCAGTAGCTATGTGTTTGATCTCTCTCTCTCTCTCTCTCTCTCGTGTTCTTGAGATGACACAATCTTGATGTACCGCGAGCTTTATTAATATAGATGAATCATATGGAGTTTTCCCCTCTCTATCTTCTTGTGATGAATTGAGTTTTACCTTTGAAGTTTTCTTATCGGATTGAGTCTTTAAAGGATTTGAGAACACTTGATGTATGTCTTGCGACGGGATATCCGTGGTGACAATGGGATGTTCTATTGATCCACTTGATGTATGTTTTGGTGATCAACTTGCGGGTTCCGTGACCTTGGGAATCTATGCATAGGGGTTGGCACATGTTTTCGTTTTGACTCTCCGGTAGAAACTTTGGGGCACTCTTTGAAGTTCTTTGTGTTGGATTGAACATGATGAATCTGAAATTGTGTGATGCATATCGTATAATCAAGCCCATGGGTACTCGTGGTGACATTGGAGTATCTAGTTGACATTAGGGTTTTGGTTGATGTGTATCTTAAGGTGTTATTTTAGTACGAACTCTAGGGCTGTTCGTGACACTTATAGGGATAGCTCATAAGATTGATCGGAAAAGATAACTTTGAGGTGGTTTCGTACCCTACAATAATTTCTTCGTTTGTTCTCCGCTATTTGTGACTTTGGAGTGAACTCTTTGTCGCACGTGAGGGATTTACATATGATTCAACTATGTCAGTATTGTTGAGAGAACTTGCACTAGTGAAAGTATGAACCCCGGGCCTTGTTTCTAAGCATTGCAATACCATTTGTGCTCACTTTTATCATTAGTTACCTTGCTGTTTTTTTATTTTCAGATTACAAAAACCTATATCTACCATCTATATTACACTTGTATCACCATCTCTTCGCCGAACTAGTGCACCTATACAATTTACCATTGTATTGGGTGTGTTGGGGACACAAGAGACTCTTTGTTATTTGGTTGTAGGGTTGTTTGAGAGAGACCATCTTCATCCTACGCCTCCCACGGATTGATAAACCTTAGGTCATCCACTTGGGGGAAATTTGCTACTATCCTACAAAACTCTGCGCTTGGAGGCCCAACACGAGTCTACAAGAAGAAGGTTGCGTAGTAGACATCAGGTAACCCCGGCTTAGCATTGCTCATGACATACAACCCGCCGGGGGAGTCAAAGCAGTCAGACGGTTATATATCAAGACAGTTATGCTAAGTCACCGGTGTATGGGCTGAAAGAAGTTTGAAAGGTGCACGAAGGCACAACAGCAGGCGATTAAATGTTTTCTACTGCTATTACAAGGCTGTCAAGGAGCCCAAAAATTCGTGGGATTAAGTTTTTGCAGCAAAATATAACCCGGCATATCAACAGGGCCGGGTCACCTTCATTTGAAGCAAGCTCTTTACTTAACTCTGCGCCGGGTCATCCTGCGCCGGGTCTTCGGTCTCCCGGATCTGAAGGTTGTCCACATCCCAGTTGCAGTTTGTTAAGGCCTCGAATTTGGCTTCATCATGCATGATTGGAGATGGGTCAACATCAGGGGCAAAGAGGTGCTTACGGCATTGAGGAATCAGGCTTTTTTGCTTCAAAGGTGGGCCCCCGAACTCGCTTATTATCCTCAGAGTAAGCCACCTGGTATGACGACAGGTCAGCTTCTTCGGCCAGCCGGCTCGCCAAGACTAGGGATGCCTTTATGCAACGGGCATAGTCATCTTGAGTGAACTACGAGCCGTCGTCTTTCAGCTGAGGAAAACCATCCATCATCTCATCCGGGTTAAGCTCGGGGGCATAAGCCAGTGACCGGCTCAAAGCAGCCATTGCGCCCTTACGGGCGGCTGATCTCTTTAGTTCTTCTATCTGCTTTTGAATGGTAGAGAGGACTTCTAGCACACCCTTCATAAACTTTGGGACACCCTTCTCAGTCATAACAGCTTTAATGGTAAAAAGAGAACCGGCATACAACTGTTCAGAAAGTGAGTATAAAGCCTTCAGCTTTAATAGACTGTCATCTGAAAGTTGGCGACTTCGTTCACCTGCAAGCAAGTCAAATCTTATAAGCCGTCTGGAAGAGTTCTCGAAGATTCTCTTGCAATGAATATTGATGGTTAAATAACACTTACCAAAGACGGCTCCAACCATACGGGATATATGGCTTTTCAGATTACTAAGTTCTTCAGTCACCGTTTTAAGCCGGCCTTCTGCGTCTTCTGCGCGCTTGGTCAGGGCGGCTTGGCTCGTTTCAGCATATTTCTTGAGCATTTTGAGCTCAGCCTTGATTACATCCAGCTCAGTCAAGGCGATCCGATGCTTGGCATTGGCTTCCGCTCGGCCTTCTTGTTACAGTGCCAGACTCTTCTTAAGGTCCGACACGTTAGACTCACCGGCATTTAAAGATTCCTGCACAAGACAAGTCATAACAAGGCAACATTGTCAGTTTTAAACCACCTGTCCGGCTCATACCGGTTTTTAGAAGTTTGGCAGAGTCATTACAAGTCCCAAGCATATTGCAAGCAATATACTTGACACTTGGGGGCTAATGTGTCTCAGTTTTTTCTTATAGACCCGGATCATCTCTATGAAGATAACCCGGCCCTTGGGGGCTACACGTTGCTTTACAAGTATAAGGATCAGGTTTATAAAAAGTCCCGGGTCATTATTGGTACAATGACCTGACCCTTGGGGGCTACATCTGGCTCTTATTTTATGATTAAGTGCCGGCTCATTACTTACATAATGACCCGACCCTTGGGGGCTACATCTGGCTCTTATTCTATGATTAAGTGCCGGCTCATTACTTACATAATGACCCGACCCTTGGGGGCTACAAGGCGATTCTACGAAAGATTGCAAGTGATTGAAGACCCGGCTGATCTTTTGAGAGGTAAACCGGCTCTTGGGGGCTACATAAGTATATATATGGAAAAGCAAGGGAACTGGAGTACCTCGTATTTTTTCTTCATCATGCCAACCAAGTTGGCCTCCATGTCCCGGCTTGCAGAGAGACGGCTCAGATAGCCAGAGTGCAACTCGTCGGCCATAAGTTTTTCTAAGTTAGGAAGGTCAAATTGAGTCTTCTCTTCCTTAGGAGGAGCCGCCTCGTCTTCACTGGTATGTTTTGATAGTACATGGGAGGGAGCTGGAGATTTGTAAGCCGCCCCGGTAACAGTAACTTCTTCATGAGATGCCACGTCTTCAACTGTCGGCTGGGGGCTGGGCGGCTTAGGATCAGTTCCTGGATGGGCCTCAGGAGCCTCAATATCCATAGCAGCCGGCTCATTATGCTGAGGAGTCTTTTCATGGGCGTCTTTGTCAGCCTCAGACGGCTCAATGTGAGCTTCAGGGGTGTTAGGCTTTGGGTTTGCCGAATCTGGAACATCAGGGGTGGCGGTTGACCCGCCTACTTTCCTCCGTTTGGCTTGAGCCCTATGAGCAAAGGTGAAGTTACGCGTCAATGAGCAAGGATAGACTATTAACACACAGAGTGGGATATGAAAATACTTACCCCGGGTTGATGATAAGGGGAGGCAACTTTGAGGCGGTTGAGTCGCCGGAAGAAGGAGGCAAGTCCTGGAAAGTTAGCATTGTCAAATACAAGTAAGTTGCAACACAAGATTAGCATACAGAAGAAATAAATTCAAGGCAAGAAAGTACTTCGGTGCGCCGTTTCCGAGGAGCCGGATCATTTGGTAAGCCGGATAAAAGATCTTCAGAGCCAGTGCTCCGGGTCTGACGTCTGTTGTCTTCTTGCTGCTTCTTCAAAAGAGAGTTGGGATGCAAGTGAGCAAAAGGGCGAGAACATTTTACCTTTCATACGGCTCGCCGTATTCTTTTTACTGGTAAAAGTTCTGAGTCAGAAGAGATAATGGTTACCTCTGCAACATCAGCATGACTTGTTTCTGCTTCCTCCTGTGAGTAATCATTGTCAATGAGTTGCATAAAGAGAAGACCAAGGGAGTCAAGTTCTACCTCTGAGTCATCTAGATCGAATAGTTCTTCGGTTGACTGCTTCTTCTTACGAGCCGGCGTTTAACTTTGGTCGCCTTGGGGACTTTGTTCTTCTTCTTGAAGGAAGCGGGTAACTTTTTGTTCCAGAAGGAAGAGCCGGCCTGCATATGATAAAACGCATTGGCAGAAAGGTTAATAAAATATATGAAGTACAACATTGAAAGAATGGATGAGGGTTAGGGTGGAAAGACTTACATCTGGAGCCGGGTTAAGCGCGTAAAAAGGGTTTAACCCCGTCTTGCTACAGGTGGCTTGAGATTCTCCAAGCAAAGACTTGACAATGGTATTGAAATCCTGGTCTGTTAAGGGGGTCTGGTTGAAGCGTTGAGGATCAGACACCTCGCCAGTGTATTGGCACATTAAGGCGCTGCTGCGGCTCAACGGCAGAATCCTCCAAGAGACCCAGCAGCGGGTCAGATCAATGCCTTTTATCCCGTTGGCTAACATGGCCCTTATTTTTGAGAAGGTCGGGCCATATTGAGCATGTTCTACAGCAGACATTCGGTCCGGGAGCTCCGTATCAGTGTTGAGCCGGTAAGGACGGTAACCCGGCAGTGGGTTCTCCCCTTCTGGTGAAGTGTCTTTGCAGTAAAACCAAGTTTTGGTCCGTTCTTTGGGGTGACTCGGCAGAGTTGCTGCTGGAAAGAGTACATCCCTCCGTCTTTGAAGAGTGACACCTCCGAGCTCGAGACTCAATCCGTCTGCCATCTCTGTTTGGCGGTTGATGTAGAAATATTCTTTAAAGAGGTCAATGGACGGCTCTTCTTGCAGATAAGCTTCGCAGAGGGTCTGGAACTGACACAAGTTGGTGACAGAATTGGGGCCAATGTCTTGGGGGTGTAGGTTGAATGAGTGTAAGACGTCTCGGAAAAATTTAGACCCGGGTGGAGAGAAACCGCGGAGAAGATGGTCTGTGAACACAATAACTGCCCCATCCTCGGGCTTAGGAGTGGTTTCATTGCCCGGAACCTGCCAGTGGATAACATCCTGAGCCGGCAAAACTCCCATGGTGAGAAACTCATTGAGTGATTCTTCAGTTACCCCAGACCTTACCCAGTTGCAGGTAGATGGGACTTTAGACATGGCGGCGGCTTAAGAGACTGCGGAAAGGCATGAGTATTTGGCGGGTTAAAAACGTATTATGGCCAAGGCAGTTATGGCTCTAAAAATGGAGACGGTATTTGGCAGGTCAGTATAAAATTATGAGCCGTCGAAGTAGGCCGAAATATGACAACGTGAGCTGACAGTACGACGGCGGGTCAAGTTTGCCAGTGAGTGTTGGAAAATTACTAATTGTGGAAAAACAGATTTCAACAGCCACAACTACCAAATCAAGATCTACGGGTGTCGGTGTCAAAACCGGCGGATCTCGGGTAGGGGGTCCCGAGCTGTGAGTCTAGGATCGATGGTAACAGGAGACGAAGGAGATGACGTTTACCCAGGTTCGGGCCCTCCTATGGAGGTAAAACCCTACGTCCTGCTTGATTATATTGATGTGTATGAAGGTTACAGAGTTGATCTACCACGAGATCGAATAGCTAAAAACCCTAGATGAGTTCTCCTTCTACAGTCTAAAACCTCCCCGGTTTATATACACAGCGGGGGGTACCTAGGGTTTACACATGATAGGCCTCCTGCCGGGGATGGAGATGCCGATTTCCTCATCTTGACTTGAAGTGCACGACGCGCCTTCGAGGCTTCCTTCTAGAACACGGGGTCATGGCATATCCGGCCCTTCCTGCGATAGTCAAAGAGCGGCCCATCAAGCCGGCCTATTGGGAGATAGGCCAGCGGCCCGAGGACACCTTAGTCCAGGACTCCCTCAACGGGCGAGATAAAAGGAAAAAATATTACTAACCCTAAAAACCAGTGGAAGAACAAGTAGTTCCTACACGGATTAGAGTGGGCCCGAGATCTATCATGAACATGGCCTGCCTATTGAGCGGATGGCCGCATGATTCGAGCAGCATTATAAAGCCTAAAGAAGTGTTCTTTCTCTGATCTACGAAGAATGCGTCGATGGGCGGTGATGAACACGAAGAAAACCTGATGTACTCGGGGGAAATCTGTAAAGCTAGTACATATCTAGACAAGGGGCAACGATGGAACCTTGATGATGCGGGCGAACGCGGGAGAGCTCTGGACGTATTCAGGGTGATGCAGCGGCCAATGTTGGAGACGACGGCGAGGCCCGGATGGCGAGGCGAGCTTCGGCGGCGTGGGCGTCACGAGGAAGAACAAGAAAGCAGCGGCGGGGAAAGTGAAAATAATGGGACCCCCCGTGCCTATTTATGAGGATGTGATGGAATGGCAACAGTCTGGTGCGGGAATCTTGGAGACAAGATGACGATTGACCAAGAAAGTGCCTCGATTCTCGGGCTGGTCATTTTAATGAAAAAAATTCGTTGTGATGTCAGGGGAATCTTTTTGATTTTCCTGATGATGTCATGGCGGGTCATGAAGATTGATCAGAAATGATGTCATGGCAGGTCATGAAGATTTATCAGAGAACGCAAGATTCGCCAACCAGAAGACTTGAAGATTGACATGAACCAGTTCAAATCAATCTGGGGCCTAATGTTGGGGATATAACCCCGTGGTGAGAACCGCCCAGGTGGGGCCGGGTCATGAGGTTGGCGGCTTAGCGATAAAGGTTTGGAAGAAGCTTGCTCAGCGGGCCTGGAGGCCCAGAGGGAGAAGACAGTGTATGACCCGGTGGCGTAAGCCATCGGGGGCAGCTTGTCCGACAAGGCAGGAGTAGTTAGAGGCAAGGTCGGTTATCAAGTACGATCCGGCCCGGACTCTTGTAAGCCCAGGGCCTGGACCTGTGTATATAAAGGCGAGTTACCTTGGCGGCTTAGTCCACGAAACAACTCATCGATAGCTAGGTCAAGCGAACTCGCTCCCTTGTAATCAATATCCGATCAATGCAACACAAAGCAGGACGTAGGCTTCTATCTCTTTCAGAGGGGCCGAACCTGGGTAACCCTTGTCTCTCGATTCCGATCAACCCCTTCGAGCTCACCGCCTCAGCAATGGCCTCGAACCTAAGTCCTTTCACTGGGACATCTGACGTGACAAAACCACGACATGTACCCTGACCAACTCCGGTATGATCTCATCACTAGCCGAGTTGTCCCCGAGTGGCTCTCAAATTTCTTCGAGTCACACCGTTCTCCCACTGGCTTCCCGACTGAGAAACTCTTTCTCTAGGAAAACCCCGTTCCGAGCAACAAACACTTTGTTCTCTTCCCGGTTGTAGAAGCTGTATCCCAAGGTTTCCCTCGGATATCCCACGAATATGCATTTATCCGAGTTGGGTGTAAGCTTGTCCGACATGAGTCGTTTGACAAAATGCGTCACAACCCCAAATCTTTAGAAAAGACAAACTAGGACTCTTACCAGTCCACATCTCATGTGGTGTCATATCTACGGATTTTGATGGTACCCTGTTTAGTGTGAAAGCTGCAGTTTCTAGAGTGTATCCCCAGAATGACAAGGGTAATTACGATTTGCTCATCATCAATCGGACCATGTCCAACAAGGTTCGATTTCTTCGTTCTGACACGCCGTTTCTCTACGGCGTACACGAAGGTGTGAGCTGAGGTACTATACCTTGGCTTTTCAGATGATCATCAAACTCCTGGCTCATGTACTCACCTCCACGATCTGATCGCAAAAGCTTTATCGTCTTGCCAAGATGATTTTCAACCTCGTTCTGAAACTCTTTGAACTTTTCAAAAGTTTCCGACTTGTGCATCATCAAATAGATATATCCATATCTACTCAAGTCGTCGGTAAAAGTCACGAAGTACTGATAGACACCTCTGGCCGTTGTGCTCATTGGACCACACACATCACTGTGTATAAGCTCCAACAGCTCGGACGCCCTTTCGCAACTCTTTGCAAAAGGAGACTTAGTCATGTTGCCGAGCAAGCATGATTCGCATGTCTCGAACGACCCGAAGTCGGACGAAGTTAGGAGTCCATCATCACGGAGCTTCTTCATGCATTTCAGACTAATATGTCCAAGCCGGCAATGCCACAAGTAAGTCGGATTTATCTCATTAGGCTTATGCCTCTTGACATTCATGTTATAGACTGGTTCCGTTTCTAGATTTAAAATAAATAGCCCATCCACAATGGGTGCATAGCCGTGGAACATTCCATTCAAATAAAACGAACAACCATTCAATTCCAACCCACACTCATCAAACATGAGGCAGAAATAATGTTTCGACTAAGTGCAGGAATGTAATAACAATTATTCAATTCCAAAATAAATCCAGAAGGAAGCTTGAGCTGCATCGTGCCGACCTCCAACGCAACAACTCTTGCTTTGTTGCCAACCCTGATGTCAATCCCCCCTTGTGCCACACGCCTAGTTCTTATCAGCCCCTGCATCGAGTTGCAAATATGAACAACCGATCCAGTATCAAATACCCAAGAGCTACTAGGTATGTCAGCAAGGTAGATATCTATAACATATGTAACAAGTGTACCTTTGCCTGAAGAAGCATTTCCGACCTTCTTGCCATGCTCATCAAGCCACTTGCTACAATTCCTCTTCCAGTGACCAGTTTCCTTGCAATGGAAGCAAATGGGCTTTGAGTCCATTCCTGGCTTTGGCACAGTGGTGGAGACAACCTTCTCCATGCCCTTTGCCTTGCCCTTTTTCTTAGACCAACTCTTCTTGAACTTAGCCGAGTTCAGCACCATCAACACTTGATGTGTGCCTTTCTTAATATCTTGTTCTGCCACCTTAAGCATCCCATGCAATTCAGTGAGCTTCTTATCCATGCCATGCGTATGATAGTTCGAGACGAACGTCCCATAGCTAGGTGGAAGAGAACCCAGAATTACATCCGTGGAAAGCTCATCCCCAAGTGGGAAGCCTAACCAATCCAAAGCTTGCACATACCCGATCATCTTGATCACATGCGGGCTCAGTGGATCACCCTCTTTCAGCTTACAATCTGTCAAGGATTGCCAGATGTTGAACCTTTTGGTCCTAGCCTGCACCTAAAACATGCTCTTGAGACTCTCGATCATATCGAAAGCCTCAACATTTTCGAAATGCTATTACAAATCAGGCTCCATACAAGCCAGCATGAGGCAGCTGATCTCGTTTGATTCATCAAGGAGTTTCTGGTGGGCATTCTTGGTTGTGGCATTAGCATTATCGGCAGGTTCCTCTGGAAGTGGATCCTCTAGAACATGTTCCTTTTTATCGTGCTTGAGAACAATTCTCAAATTTCTATACCAGGCGGTAAAGTTTGTTCCATTCAGTTTATCCTTTTCCAGAATTGATTTCAATGTAAAGTTGGGTTGAGCAGGTGGTGCCATTGATCTACAATAGAAAATATGCAATCACTAAGCAATGTGTTTATGTAGAGCAATTCAAGCCTTAAACAGAACTACTCCCACTGAAGTCGGCATCCCTCCGCAAACTCTGAGTGATTCAGGATCCGTCTAGCGTGAGCGACTAGTGAGCTTTAGCATCACTGCTAGCCATACTTGCCTATTCGGTAAGCAACTCCTTGCTAATCGTATCTCTATACGACTCCTGTCGATCGGGTAGGTATCTTATACCCCGGCTCCCGACCTTCTTTGCCACAAGGCCCAAAACAGTTTTGATAGCCTTGTCAACTCAACTTGATGCAGTGCATGTTCGTGTCCGACACGAACCCTCCAGTTCAAGGACACCTAGTGGCACCTCAATTTTATGAGCCCACCACTAGACGTACTTGACGTGCGAAGGTGCAACATCCAGAATGGCAATGTGCTTGATATTAACGAGGGATCTTTCTACCATAATAACATGCATAGAAAACAAGAAGCAATATCATTCACATATAAACATAAATATGTGAAATAGTATGGCTCCTTCAAGGATGTCCTTCCAGGCCGGCTCCAACTCCGATGACCAGGGCGGAACTCCAACTTGTTCATCACTCCGGGACGCCAAAGCCTCAAACTTGATCTCTGTCCTCCATGTACTACAACTTGTAATGAATTTTATAGAGAATCGCAAGTCGACACGCAGGTCGTTATACAATATAATGACATCACTTTGGCTCCTGCCGCTGACAATCATGACACGCAGATCATGTTAAATTACACACATGCATCACATACATATGAGCCATACTATTCACATCAAAACCTCCAAAACAAAGTTATTCATAGAATCGCATTCTACCAGTTTGTGTAACGTGTACGAAATACAAGACGCTACGCACACGACGGTCATCGCGAACCCGATTCGGATTTACGTTTCACTGTTAACCCCGATGGCGGAAACCGACCGGTAGGGGTAGGTTGTGTCATGACCTCATCAATTCCGATGGACAGAAAATATAGCCTCAATGACCCCGATGTGCAGTTGATCTCATCAACCGTGCACATAGCCGATCTCATGAACGAGGACAGATTGTTGGAGATATGCCCTAGAGGCAATCATGTATGATGATATTTCCTATGTGTTTATGAATAAAGATAGTCCTTGGACATTATCATTGATGTGTATTAACAAGTACGTGACTTGTTTGTGAAACTATACATTGTATGATGACTGTCCTAAATGGTCCCTAGTCGAAAGAGTTGTGTGGACGCTCAGCCAGTTAGACTAGCATATGACACGGTGGATGGTTCGGTCTCACTGACCATGTAGCATTGGATGCTAGCCGGATAATATGGACTCAGAAAGATTTGATCGGATTCTACGTAGTCGGATCCGAGTCGAGATAAGGTCTGAGTTGGACAGACCCAACTATGAGACGCAGTGATAGGTCATCTATGAGTCTCTAGTACAACATACGTTCTATGTCCTAAGACCTGAGCTTGCACATGTACTCGGGATGGTGATAGACTTGCTTTGGGCCGACCAAACGCTACTCCGTGTCTGGGTAGTTACAAAGGTAGGTTTCGGGCTTGTCCAGACCCATGCTGCGAGACATGGTCGAGCAAGATGGGATTTGCCCCTCCGGTTAGGAGAGATATGCTCTGGGCCCCTCGTGTGATACGACCAAGATAAGCATGGCCATGCGACAAGGATTATGAGAAAATCCGGTTTGTGGTCGGTATCACTGGAACGAGAAAGAGGTCAGGCTAGCACAAGGATGACAGACTCGCCTTGAGCCCGACAACGTATATCATGTGGCAAAGGGAATAGAAGTGTGATGTACAGGTTTGCCTAACCAGCTTCATCGAACACTTGGAGTCGGCACGCTTTGCTAGAGGCCGCTACCGACTAGCCGAGACTGATATGATCAGACTCGCGACCAAGTGAACGGGAACCTAAGGGGTCGCGCGCTTAAGGGAAGGAACATGTGGGCTTTAGGATCCGTGCAAGGCCCAAGAGTTGAGCCCGTGCCGGATGCCTATATATACTGGAGGTGCGGCACACCTATCTGGGGGATTGCTTCGGCGCCATCATTAGGGCTTTGCATGTGTTGCAGCTAGCCACCTCCACTTGCCGCCGCCGACTATGTGATCGGACCTAGAAGTCCGCCACACGGTGTTCCTCTTGCACGCGCGGATACCATTAGAGGCGGTGCACTTGCGCCGCTCCGACGAACCTGCACGTGGGATCCGGCGACCGGCTGTTTGAGGGAGATCGGACCGGCCGTTCAAGGGAGATCAGACGAGGAGGAGACGAACCACGCGAACACGCTGCCCCAACTCTACTTCCGCTACACGGCACTGTGCATCTAGTGGTAAAGAACTGTGATCCATCTCCGTAGCATGTTCTTGGATGTTCTGCGCGTAGGTAAATTTTAATTGGCATGCGATGCACCTGCGGTAGAACCCAACACAGATCTCATCCGCCGCCTCCACATATCAAATATGCATCTGATCTGAATCCAAATCCTATAGCAGAGGCTCTGATACCACTGTTGGGTTCTACTGTAGGTGCATCGCATGCGAATTAAAATTTTCCTACGTGCAGAACATCCAAGAACATGCTATGGAGATGGATCACAGGTCGTTACCACTAGACGCGCAATGCCGTGCAGCGGAAGCAGAGTTGGGGCAGTGCGTTCGCGTGGTCCGTCTCCTCCTCGTCCGATCTCCCTCGAACAGCCGGTCGCCGGATCCCACATACAGGTTCACCAGAGCGGCGCAAGTGCACCACCTCTAATGGTACCCGCGCGTGCAGGAGGAACACCGTGTGTCGGACTGCTAGGTCCGATCACACAGTCGGCGGCGAATGGAGGTGGCTAGTTGTAACACATGCAAATCCCTAATGACGACGCCAAAGCGATCAACCAGATGGGTGTGCCGCACCTCCACTATATATAGGCATCCGGCGCGGGCTCAACTCTTGGGCCTCGCATGGATCCTAAAGCCCATGTGTAGTTCCTTGCCTTAAGCGCGCGACCCCTTAGGTTCTCGTTCACTTGGTCGCGAGTCAGATGACATCCAGCTCGGCTAGTTGGTAGCGGCCTCTAGCAAAGCGTGCCGACTCCAAGTGTCCGATGAAGCTGGTTAGGCAAACCTGTACATCACACTTCTGTTCCATTTGCCACACGATATATGTTTTCGTGCTCAAGGCGACATGGTCATCCTTGTTGCCGCACGACCTCTTTCTCGTTTCGGTGAATCCGACCAACACTTCGGATTATCTCATAATCCTCATCGCATGGCCATGCTTATCCAGGTCGAATCACCCGAGGGGCCTAGAGTATATCTCTCCTCATCGGAGGGGCAAATCCCATCTTCCTCGACCACGTCTCGCAGCATGGGTCTGGACAAGCCTGAAACCTACCTTTATAACTACCCTATAACGGAGTAGCGTTTGGTCGGCCCAAACCAAGTCTATCACCATCTCGAGTACATGCGTCAGCTCGGGTCTTAGGACACAGAACGTATGTTGTACTATTGACTCACAGATGACCTATCGGTGCGTCTCATAGTTGGGTCTGTCCAACTCAGACCTTATCTTGACTCGGATCTGACTACGTCGAATCCGACCAGATCTTTCCGAGTCCATATTATCCGGCTAACATCCAATGCTACATGGTCAGTGAGACCGGACCATCCACCGTGTCATATGCTAGTCTAACTGGTTGTGCGTCCACACAACCCTTTCGACTAGGGACCATTTAGGACAGTCATCATATAATGCATAGTCTCACAAACAAGTCACGTACTTGTTAATACACATCATTGATAATGTCCAAGGACTATCTTTATTCATAAACACATAGGAAATATCATCATACATGATTGCCTCTAGGGCACATCTCCAACACTTATCGCATTCGTAGGACGATGAAGATCCCAAAGAAAGGATGACCTGAAACATAGAATTTAAGACATCAACGAAAGGGATCAACTTCTTCGAGAAGAGCAACCAAGAACAAGAAGATCAGTTAGAATTTCTTAACGAATACTTTCCTCCCTACTGCACCTCTTAAATCTCGGGACGAGATTTCTTGTAGTGGAGGAGATTTGTAACACCCTGATAGTTAGGCTACGGTAACTTCACCCTAATGATGCCATGTCATCGCCTTTTCGCTAAGCCATTTGCCTCTTGAAAAAAAAACCAAGATCAAATTTAAATTCAAAATCCAAGTCAAATTATTGTGTCTTCAAATAGTCAAATAAAAATGTTGGTGGTGTTGCAAATAATCACTAAGTAATTGTCATGCAGGAAACAACATCATTTAAAATAATTAATGCCCTTAACTTATTTAAAACAGAGCCAACCACAAATATTCAAGCCATTTAAATATACGCACAATTTTAAATGTTTGCAAATGAGTTAAAACTTTTTATGCCACCCCAAAATATGGTGCTTGATTTACGTGCCAAGTTTCAGTTATAGGAAAAATCGTGTGCTGCATAAACTAAATACAAAAGAGTGGTGTAAAATATTACAAAAAGGAAAAAGGAAAAATACGATATCTACTGTGCACTTCAGGCCTACTGCTACAGTAAACGGCCCAGCCCATCACCAAGGCCTTTTCTTCAACCTCTGCACAGAGGGAAGGCAGGGCCATGGCGTGGCTCACGCACGCACGTCCGTGCCGTGGATGGCGTCGTGTCAAGCATCCGGAGAACCCCCAATGTGTATAAGGCCATCCCCAAGCCCCAAGACAAACCCTAGCCTTCATTACCCCCCTCGTTCGCTCTCTCTCGTCGACTGGAGCTCGCCCGAGCTCGTGGTCGACATAGCCGTCGTCGTAGCTGCATCAACCGTGCTCCCCTCGTCGCGCCAAGATGTCCAGGAGGACCGCCACCGTCTACTTCGTCCATCCCGGCCATCAAATCGAGCCGGGGCGCCGTCGAGCTTCGGGATCGTGCCGTCTTCCCCACCACGGCCACCGCCCCTCATCATCGCGTTTGTCGTGTCCGGCCACCCCCGCGCCCCCTAACCTCATCCACGAGCTCCGGGGTGAGCTTCTTGTTGGGGAACGTTGCATGGAAAACAAAAAATTTCCTACGAACACCCAAGATCTATCTATGGAGATCAACAACTATGAGAGGGGGAGTGCATCTACATACCCTTGTAGATCGCTAAGAGGGAAGCGTTAAGAAACACAGTTGGTGTAGTCGAACGTCTTCGTGATCCAATCATGATCCGTCCCGCGATCCAATCTTGTTCCGTTCCGATCTAGCGCCGAACGGACGTCACCTCCTCGTTCAGGACACGTACAGCTCGATGACGTCTCCGCCCTCTTGATCCAGCAAGCAAGGGCGGACAGGTGGATGAGTTCTCCGGCAGCACGACGGCGTGGTGGCGGTGGTGGTGGAGCTATCCCGGCAGGGCTTCGCCAAGCACTACCCAAATGAACTGGAGGAGAAACGATCTAGAGAGAGGGAGGGATGTGCCGTGGCTTGTGGTGCGGCTGCCCTCCCTCTCCCCTCATATATATAGGGGGAAGGGAGGAGGGGTCCGGCGCCCTAGGGTTCCCACCCTAGGGGGCGGCGGCCAAGGGGTGGGGCGGCGGCCCTGGAGGTGGCTTGCCACACAAGCCAGGGTGGTGCCACCCCTAGGGTTGGCCCTCCACTAGCCCAACCGCATGGGCCTAGGTGGGGAGCGGTGCCCAACCCACCAGGGGCTGGTGAGCACCCTTCTCAGCCCATGTGGCCCCTTCGGGGCTGGTGGGCCCCTTCCGGTGGACCCCCGGAACCCTTCAGCACTCCCGGTACATTACCGATGACGCCCGAATTCCTTCCGGTGACAAAAACAGAACTTCCTATATATCATTCTTTACCTCCGGACTATTCCGGAACTCCTCGTGATGTCTGGGATCTGCTCTGGGACTCCGAACAACCTCTAGTCACCAACATATATAACTCAACAATACCGAATCGTCATCGAACGTTAAGTGTGCAGACCCTGCGGGTTCGAGAACTATGCAGACATGACCGAGACAACTCTACGGTCAATAACCAATAGCCGGATCTTTATCGGTCGAATCACGATGTCAAGGATTCAGACAATCCCGTATGCCGTTCCCTTTGTCCATCGTTATGTTACTTGCCCGTGATTAGATCGTCTGTATCTCCATACCTAGTTCAATCTCATTGCTGGCAAGTCTCTTTACTCGTTTCGTAATACAAGATCCCATGACTAATTCCTTAGTCACATTGCTTGCAAGCTTCTTGTGATGCTGTATTACCGAGTGGGCCCAGAGATACCTCTTCGTCATACGGAGTAACAAATCCTAGTCTCGAACCATGCCAACCCAACAGACACCCTCGGAGATACCTGTAGAGCACCTTTATAGTCACCAAGTTAGGTTGTGACATTTGATACACACAAGGCACTCCTCCGGTGTCAGGGAGTTGCATGATCTCATGGTCGTAGGAATAGATACTTGACATGGATAAAGCAGTAGCAATAAACTAACACGATCAGATGCTATGCTTATGGTTGGGTCTTGTCCATCACATCATTCTTCTAATGATGTGATCCCGTTATCAAATGACAACTCATGTCCATGGTCAGGAAATCTCAACCATCTTTGATCAACGAGCTAATCTAGTAGAGGCTCAATAGGGACACGGTGTTGCCTATGTATCCACACATGTATCTGAGTTTCCAATCAATACAATTATAGCATGGATAATAAATGATTATCATGAACAAGGAAATATGATAATAACTATTTTATTATTGCCTCTAGGGCATATTTCCAACAGTCTCCCACTTGCACTAGAGTCAATAATCTAGTTCACATCGCTATGTGATTTACATTGAATCTAACACCCATAGAGTTCTGGTGTTGATCATGTTTTGCCCGTGGAAGTGGCTTAGTCAACGGGTCTGCAACATTCAAATCCGTATGTACTTTGCAAATATTTATGTCCTCCTCCTTGATATAATCGCGGATGGAATTGAAGTGGCGCTTTATGTGTCTGGTCCTCTTGTGAAACCTGGGCTCTTTGGCGACAGCAATGGCACCAGTGTTGTCACATAAGAGAGTCATCGGATCCAGTGCACTGGGCACAACTCTGAGATCTGTCATGAACTGCTTCATCCAGACTCCTTCCTTTGCTGCTTCCGAAGCAGCTATGTACTCCGCTTCACATGTAGAATCAGCTACCACGCTTTTCTTGGAACTGCACCAGCTTACCGCTCCACCATTCAGAATATATACGTATCCGGTTTGAGACATAGAGTCATTCGGATCTGTGTCAAAGTTAGCATCGACGTAACCCTTTACCACGAGCTCTTGATCACCTCCATAAACGAGAAATATTTCCTTAGTCCTTTTCAGGTACTTAAGGATATTCTTGACCGTTGTCTAGTGTTCCATTCCTGGATCACTTTGAAACCTCCCTGCCATACTTATGGCAAGGCTGACATCTGGTCTTGTGTAGATAGAGCCTATGGCTGAAGCATAGGGGATGACACTCATCTTCTCTCTATCCTCTGTAGTCGCTGGGCATTGAGTCTTACTCAACTTCATGCCTTGTAAGACAGGCAAGAACCCTTTCTTGGACTGATCCATTTTGAACTTCTTCAAAACCTTATCAAGATATGTGCTTCGTGAAAGTCCTATTAAGCATCTCGATCTATCTCTATAGATCTTGATGCCTAATATGTAAGCTGCTTCTCCAAGGTCTTTCATTGAAAAACTCTTGTTCAAATATATCTTTATGCTTTCTAAGAGTTCCATATTGTTTCCAATCAGCAATATGGCATCCACATATAATATTAGAAACGCTATAGAGCTCCCACTCACTTTCTTGTAAATACAAGCTTCTCCATAAACTTGTATGAACCCGAAAGCTTTGATCACCTCATCAAAGCGAAGATTCCAACAACGAGATGCCTGCACCAGTCCATAAATGGATCGTCGGAGCTTGCACACTTTGTCAGCATTTTCAGGATCGACAAAACCTTTTGGTTGCATCATATACAACTCTTCCTTAAGGAAACCATTAAGTAACGCTGTTTTGACGTCCATCTGCCAGATTTCATAATTGAAAAATGCAGCTATTGCTAACATAATCCTGACGGACTTAAGCATCGCTACGGGAGAGAAAGTCTCATCGTAGTCAACTCCTTGAACTTGTGAAAACCCTTTTGCAACAATTCGAGCTTTATAGACGGTGACATTACCGTCTGCATCCGTCTTTTTCTTAAAGATCCATTTATTCTGTATGGCCTTACGATCATATGGTAAGTCCTCCAAAGTTCACACTTTGTTCTCATACATGGATCCTATCTCGGATTTCATGGCCTCTAGACATTGTTGGAATCCGGGCCCACCATCGCTTTCTTCATAGCTCGTAGGTTCACTGTTGTCTAACAACATGACCTCCAAGACAGGATTGCCGTACCACTCAGGGGCGGTACGATTCCTTGTTGACCTACGAGGCTCAGTAGTAACTTGATATGAAGTTTCATGATCATCATCATTATCTTCCTCTTCACTTGGTGTAGCGGCCGCAGAAACATCTTTCTGTGCCGCGGTATTATCCAATTGAAGTGACGGTTCAATAACCTCATCAAGTTCTACCTTCCTCCCACTCAATTCTTTCGAGAGAAACTCTTTCTCGAGAAAGGACCCGTTCTTAGCAAACAAACACTTTGCCCTCGGATCTGAGATAGAAGGTATACCCAACTGTTTCCTTAGGGTAACCTATGAAGATGCATTTGTTCACTTTGGGTTCGAGCTTATTAGGTTGAAGCCTTTTCACATATGCGTCGCAGCCCCAAACTTAAGAAACGACAGCTTAGGTTTCTTGCCAAACCATAGTTCATACGGTGTCGTCTCAACGGATTTTGATGGTGCCCTATTTAAAGTGAATGTGACTGTCTCTAATGCATAACCCCAAAACGATAGTGGCAGATCAGTGAGAGACATCATAGATCGCACCATATCCAATAGAGTACGATCACAACGCTTGGACACACCATTACGTTGTGGTGTTCCAGGTGGCGTAAGCTGTGAAACAATTCCACACTGTCTCAAATGCATACCAAACTCATAACTCAGATATTCTCCACCACGATCAGATCGTAGAAACTATATCTTCTTGTTACGATGATTTTCTACTTCACTCTGAAATTCCTTGAAGTTTTGAAATGTTTCAGACTTGTGTTTCATTAAGTAAATATACCCATATCTACTTAAATCATCAGTGAAGGTAAGAAAATAACTATATCCACCACACGCCTCAACACTTATTGGTCCGCACACATCAGTATGTATGATTTCCAACAAATCACTTGCCCGCTCCATTGTACCGGAGAACGGGGTTTTCGTCATCTTGCCCATGAGGCATGGTTCGCATGTATCAAGCGATTCAAAATCGAGTGATTCTAAAAGTCCATCGGTATGGAGCTTCTTCATGCGTTTTACACCAATATGACCTAAGCGGTAGTGCCACAAGAAAGTGGTACTATCATTATTAACATTGCATCTTTTGGCATCAATGTTATAAATGTGTGTATCACTACTATCGAAATTCAACAAGAATAAACCATTCACTTTGGGTGCATGACCATAAAAGATGTTACTCATATAAATAGAACAACCTTTATTCTCCGATTTAAATGAATAACCGTCTCGCAATAAACAACATCAAAATATAATGTTCATGCTCAACGCAGGCACCAAATAACAATTATTTAGGTTTACTACTAATCCCGATGGTAATTGAAGAGCGAGCGTGCCGACGGCAATCATATCAACCTTGGAACCATTTCCGACGTGAATCGTCACTTCATCCTTCGCCAGCCTCCGTTTATTCCGTAGTTCCTGTTTCGAGTTACAAATATGAGTAACCGAACCGGTATCAAATACCCAGGCAATACTACGAGAGCTAGTGTGGTACACATCAATACCATGTATATCAAATATACCTTTGTTGACGTTGTCAGCCTTCTTATCAGCCAGGTACTTGGGGCAATTCTGCTTCCAATGACCAGTCCCCTTGCAATAGAAGCACTTAGTCTCAGGTTTGGGTCCAGACTTCGGTTTCTTCACAGTCGCGGCATCTTGCTTGCCACCCTTCTTGGAGTTACCCTTCTTTCCCTTGCCTTTCTTGAAACTAGTGGTTTTATTCACCATCAACACTTGATGCTCCTTTTTGATTTCTACTTCCGTGACTTTCAGCATCGCGAATAGCTCGGAGACAGACTTTTCCATCCCTTGCATATTATAGTTCATCACGAAGCCTTTGTAGCTAGGTAGCAGTGACTGGAGAATTCTATCAGTGACCATTTTGGGCGGAAGCTGGACTCCCAAATCATTCAAACGGTTGTAGTACCCAGACATTCTGAGTAGGTGCTCACTTACAGAACTATTCTCGTCCATCTTGCAGGCGAAGAACTTATCGGAGGTCTCATACCTCTCGATCCGGGCATTTGCTTGAAATATTAACTTCAACTCCTGGAACATCTCATATGCTCCATGGCGTTCAAAACGCTTTTGAAGTCCCGATTCTAAGCCGTATAGCAAGGCACACTGAACTATAGAGTAGTCATCAGAACGTGTCTGCCAGACGTTCACAACGTCCACAGACGACGTTGGAGGGGGTGGCACACCAAGTGGCGCATCAAGGACATAAGCCTTCTGCGAATCCGTGAGGATAATCCTCAGATTACGGACCCAGTCCGGATAGTTATTTCCATCATCTTTCAACTTAGCTTTCTCGAGGAACGCATTAAAATTCAGGGGAGCTACTGCGCGAGCCATTGATCTACAACATAATTTTGCAAAGACAACTTTAGACTATGTTCATGATAATGAGTTCAATTAATCATATTACTAAAGAACTCCCACTCAAACCAACATCCCTCAGGTTGTCTAAGTGTAACATGATCCTAATCCACCAACCCAAGTCCGATCATCACGTGAGATGAGGTGGTTCCAATGGTGAACATCTCCATGTTGATCATATCTACTGTATGACTCATGTTCGACCTTTTAGTCTCTGTGTTCCGAGGCCATGTCTGTACATGCTAGGATCGTCAAGTTTAACCCAAGTATTCCGCGTGTGTAAATCTGGCTTACACCCGTTGTATGCGAACGTAGAGTCTATCACACCCGATCATCACGAGGTGCTTCGAAACGACGAACCTTCGCAATGGTGCATACTCTGGGAGAACACAATTTTATCTTGAAATTTTAGTGAGAGATCATCTTATAATGCTACCGTCGTTCTAAGAAAAATAAGATGCATAAATAGGATAAACATCACATGCAAATCATATAAGTGACGTGATATGGCCATCATCATCTTGTACTTTTGATCTCCATCTCCAAAGCACCGGCATGATCTCCATCATCACCGGCATGACACCATGATCTCCATCATCGTGTCGTCATGTGGTTGTCGTGCCAACTATTGCTTCTACAACTATTGCTAACTCATAGCGATAAAGTAAAGCAAAAGAAGGCGAAAATAATTAAAGACAACCCTATGGCTCCTGCCGGTTGCCGTACTCATCGACATGCAAGTCGTGATAATCTATACAAAAACATGATCATCTCATACATCACATATATCACATCATGTCATTGGCCATATCACATCACAACATGCCCTGCAAAAACAAGTTAGATGTCCTCTACTTTGTTGTTGCATGTTTTACGTGGCTGCTATGGGCAACTAGTAAGAACCGTTCTTTCCTACGCAAAGCCAAAACGGTGATGATCAAGTTGCCTTTTAACCTTCTACAAGGACCGCCTCTGTCAAATCCGATTCAACTAAAGAGGGAGAGACAGACACCCGACAACCATCTTTATGCAACAAGTGCATGTCAGTCGACGGAACCGGTCTCTCGTACGTGGATGAGTAAGGTTGGTCCGAGCCGCTTCATCCCACAATACCGCCGAATCAAGATAAGACTAAGGAAGTAAGCAATCTAAACATCAACGCCCACAAACTCTTTTGTGTTCTACTCGTGCATGTTATCTACGCATAGACCTAGCTTTGATACCACTGTTGGGGAACGTTGCATGGGAAACAAAAATTTTCCTACGAGCACCCAAGATCTATCTATGGAGACCAACAACTATGAGAGGGGGAGTGCATCTACATACCCTAGTAGATCGCTAAGCGGGAAGCATTAAGAAACGCGGTTGGTCTAGTCGAACGAATTCGCGATCCAATCATGATCCGTCCCTCGATCCAATCTTGTTCCATTCCGATCTAGCGCCAAACGGACAGCACCTCCGCGTTCAGCACACGTACAGCTCGATGACGTCTCCGCCTTCTTGATCCAGCAAGCAAGGGCAGAGAGGTAGATGAGTTCTCCGGCAGCACGATGGCGTGGTGGCGGTGGTGGTGGAGCTGTCCTGGCAGGGCTTCGCCAAGCACTACCGAAACGAACTAGAGGAGAAACGATCTAGGGGAGAGAGACGGCTGCGCCGTGGCTTCTGGTGCGGCTGCCCTCCCTCTCCTCTCATATTTATAAGGGGAAGGGAGGAGGGGGCTGGCGCCCTAGGGTTCCCACCCTAGGGGGCGGCGGCCCTGGAGGTGGCTTGCCACCCAAGCCAGGGTGGTGCCACCCCTTGGGTTGGCCCTCCACCAGCCCAGCCGCATGGGCCTAGGTGGGGAGGGGCGCCCAGCCCATTAGGGGCAGGTGCACACCCTTCTCAGCCCATGTGGCCCCTCCGGGGCTGGTGGGCCCCTTCCGATGGACCCCCGGAACCCTTCGGCACTCCCGGTACATTACCGATGACGCCCGAATTCCTTTCGGTGACCAAAACGAAACTTCCTATATATCATTCTTTACCTCCGGACTATTCCAGAACTCCTCGTGACGTCCGGGATCTGATCCGGGACTCTGAAAAACCTTCAGTCACCAACATATATAACTCAACAATACCGAATCGTCATCGAACGTTAAGTGTGCAGACCGTGCGGGTTCGAGAACTATGCAGCCATGACCGAGACAACTCTACGGTCAATAACCAATAGCGGGGCCTGGATGCCCATATTGGTTCCTATATATTCTACGAAGATCTTTATCGGTCAAACCACGATGTCAAGGATTCAGACAATCCCGTATGCAGTTCCCTTTGTCCATCGGTATGTTACTTGCCCGAGATTCGATCGTCGGTATCTCCATACCTAGTTCAGTCTCGTTGCCGGCATGTTTCTTTACTCGTTCTGTAATACAAGATCCCGTGACTAACTCCTTAGTCACATTGCTTGCAAGTTTTTTGTGATGATGTATTACCGAGTGGGCCCAGAGATACCTCTCTGTCATACGGAGTAACAAATCTCAGTCTCGATCCATGCCAACCCAACAGACACCCTTGGAGATACTTGTAGAGCACCTTTATAGTCACGCAGTTACGTTGTGACGTTTGATACACACAAGGAACACCGATGGTGTCAGGGAGTTGCATGATCTCATGGTCGTAGGAACAGATACTTGACATGGATAAAGCACTAGCAATAAACTAACACGATCAGATGCTATGCTTACGTTTGGGTCTTGTCCATCTCATCATTCTTCTAATGATGTTATCCCGTTATCAAATGACAACTCATGCCCATGGTCAGGAAACCTCAACCATCTTTGATCAACGAGCTAGTCTAGTAGAGGCTCACTAGGGACACAGTGTTGCCTATGTATCCACACATGTATTTGAGTTTCCAATAAATACAATTATAGCATGGATAATAAACGATTATCATGAACAAGAAAATATGATAAGAACTATTTTATTATTGCCTCTAGGGCATATTTCCAAGACTTCTCCCCCGATTCCCCACTTTTCCCCCTTCGATCTGTTCCATTTTACGCCGTTGTTCGCCATGGGTCGAGCTCCAATGTCCGCGTACGCGCTCCTGCTGCTCCTTGCGTTCTGTTGTTGCTCCTACCGCTGGTTGCTGCTCCCCTGCTTCTAGTCGCCTGCTGCCGCACTCGCCCGGTGGTGGCCATTGCCGCCGGCTGCTGCTGCTGGCCACTGCCGTGGCCGTAGTCGTGTGTGTTGTGTGTGTGTAATGTGTGCGTACGTGTGTGTTAGGGTCGGCCCTATTAGTGTTAGTTTAATTAGGTTAGTTTTAGTTATTTATTTAGGTATAGCTTATGACATGTGGCACCCCCACACTATTTTTCCGTTTTGACTAGTCAATTTGACTTGGTCAACCCGAATTAAAACAATTTCAGAAAATGTTTAAATCTTTAAAAAATCATATAAAATAATCGGTAAGTCAGATGAAAATAATTTATATATGAAAGTTGCTTAGAAAAATATGACGAATCCGAATATGTAATCCGTCCATCTGTCACATGCCTCTAGCATGATGAACATGGACATTTTGCATCAGGGTCATCTGTCCGAAAATTACGTGGAGCCGGGAAAATATCTGGCGATATTTTCCCCCTTCTTTTAAAATGCTTAGGGATGCGTTAGAGCGTGTCACTCACACATCTTATCGTGCCATTGCATTTGTGTTGCATTTGATTGCTCCGTTATTTATCCGGTTCTCGACTACTTCAACGTCGAGGATCCGTATTTGTTTGCAAAGCAACCAGGCAAGCAAAACCCCCCTTGATCATTACTATATCGCCCAATTCTCTCTCTCTCTCTCTCATGCTTGCATTAGATTTTGCTACCGTTGTAGATAGTTCATATTCTGATGTATAGCGTGTTTTTGTTAAACTGCTGTTGTACCTATTGTTATACTAAATGGTTAGTATAGGTTGGTTAGTGACTCCCCAGTGACCCCACTTTGTCCCTGTTGCCCCTGCTTCATCATCGAAGACTCGGTGACCCGAAGACTTGAAGACTCGATCAACTTGATTGACGAGCCATGCCCATCACATCACATGACACCCCCATAGTTGTATGACTCTGCAGAGCTACTATCGAGTGCCGAGGGTGATACCTTGTAACGCACTCCTGATGATGACTCTGTAGCGTAGCTAATAGGTCGTGGATATCGAGGGTGATTGCTCCGTCACCACTTCCAATAACGACTCTGTTGTGCAACACCTCAAGTGTGGACCATCGAGGGTGATTCCTCTCTGGTCACCTTGACGATTACATCGAGTGGGATCCATCGAGGGTGACTCCTCGGGTTTCCCCCTTGGTGTCATGAACACATGGTTACATTAACTTTACTACTGAAACATGTTGAGGTCAGGATGGCCTGGAGGGTGTTGGTGTAATAATGACGAGGCGTGGCCGGGCATTCTTGGCCCTTGCCACAAGTCCTCGAGACAGGGCGACGGGACCACATATCGTGGATCATCGATCGTCACCGCAGTTAATAAAACATTAATGGGTTTGGATATGTGATATGAGTAGGCCTCTGGCCTATTTCGCACTGACCACCACGCGGGAATAAGTATGGGCACTCTGCCTCGTACATTCGCCCGAATGCTCTTCAGATGTCACAGTTGAGAGGCACGCGCCCGGGTGGCCCGCGTAAGCACCGTCTTTGTATTAAGAGGTGCCTGGACTGACACCGACCTCCCTCGCAACGCGTTGGATTGTAAAGGGAGATTGGCCCATGACCCCTTTGCATTTAGGATGTAGACCAGCGTGTGGCCTCTCTGTTGAGCCTAGGTAGGACTACGGCATGTCGATCAGCCGAGGCCGGGCATTACTCGAGCAAGTGTGTCCGGCCAGAGTTAATCGACTGTGTTGGGTAATTTTGTGCACCCCTGCAGGTAAGTATATGTGACGCCCCCATTTGGATTGTACGCTAATCATACATGCAAATGCGCATGACCAAGATTAGGGACTCACGGGAAGATATCACAACACAACTCTAGACACAAAATAAAGTCATACAAGCTTCATATTACTAGCCAGGGGACTCGAGGGCTCGAATACATAAGCTCAAATTCAAATGAGTCAGCAAAAGAAAAAATTATCTGAGTACAGACATAAGTAAACAAGTTTTGCCTTAAGAAGGCTAACACAAACATAAGCAACGAATCGAACGAGGCAAAGCCTCCTTCCTAGGAACCTCCTATCCTACTGCTGGTCGGGGGCAGCCTCCACGTAGTAGTAGGCACCGTCGGTGTAGTAGTAGTCATCGGCGGGAGTAGCTGTCTCCTAGGCTCCATCATCTGAATGTAGTAATCGTATCGAGGGGGAAAAGGGAAGCAAAGCAACGGTGAGTACTCATCCAAAGTACTCGCAAGACTCACATCAGAACTATGCTAAGTATGCATCAGTATCAAACGAATGAGGCTATATCTTTGGACTGACTGCAGAAATGCCAGAATAGAGAGAAGGCCTAGTCCTATCGAAGACTAGCATCTTCAGTGTCTTGCAGCATTAGAAGAGTGCAGCTTAGCATAATTATAATGTAGCAAGTTATTGATACGTCTCCATCGTATCTACTTTTTCTAACGCTTTTGCTCTTGTTTTGGATTCTAATTTGCATGATTTGAATGAAACTAACCTGGACTGATGTTGTTTTTAGCAGAACTACCATGTGTTGTTTTTGTGCAGAAATAAAAGTTCTCGGAACTAGAAGAAACTTTTTGGAGAATTATTTTACAATAAATAAAAATACTGGAGCCAAGAACCACCGGGGGGGTGCCCTGGCTGGGCACGGTACACCAGGGTGCGCCACCCCCTCCAGGCACACCCTGGTGGGTTGTGCCCACCTCGTTGCCCCGCTGACCCTAATTCCGGCACTATAAATTCCTATTTTCAGAGAAAAAAATAGGAGAGGAAGTTTTAACGCGTTTCACGAGAAGGAGCCATCGCCACCTTGAAAGCACAATGTGCTCCCTTGGTGGTTTTGATAATTCATGACAACATACATTGTCTCTTGGACTAATATTTCTACCTAGTGTATTTCAGATAAAAGTCCATAGAGGAAGAAGGGTTGGCAAAAAGGATTGTGGAGATAACCCCAAGATGCAAGGAAATGGATTGGCAAAGCTTCAAGCAAGAGGACTCTACATTTTACTTTGTGAGAAATCACTTTGAGTCCATAGGAAAGCCAATACTATTAAAAGGGGGTAAGGTATTGTTGGTGAACAAAATGCTCATACGTGCACAAGTGATAGTCGCCAAGAACACCCACAAGCTCTTCCACCAAAGTCTGTCCAAAGTCAAATATCCAAAATCGGTGCAACCAACACTTTCCACACAGTGCCACCGATTCCCATACTCAGACAGACCTAAGCCAAACCCTAGCCTTTCGGTGCAAGCGATTCTGCTTTGGTGCCACCGAGTTTGGGTTGCCAACTTTCTATTACCCAATTTCACAAAATCGGTCCTACCGAGTTTATGGAATCGTCGTCACCGAGATTGGGCAATCTAACCGTTGGTCACCTTATCGGTGCAACCGAGTTTTATATATCGGTCTCACCGAGATTCAAAAGTTACTGCCTTTTGATCACTTCAGTACCACCGAAATTAACACATCGGTGTCACCGAGTTGGTCATTTTAGGTGTAACGGTTGGATTTTTGGAGATGCCTATATATACCGCTTCACCACCACCTACTCGAAAGAGAAGCACTCAGAACTATTCCATACTTGCCCCATCATATTTTCTGAGAGAGAGCCACCTACTCATGTGTTGAGATCAAGCCATTCCTTTCCAACCATATGAATCTTGATCTCTAGCCTCCCCAAGTTGCTTTCCACCAATCCCATCTCTTCCACCAAGCCAAATCTGTGAGAGAGTGATTGTGTGTTGAGGAGTCTATCATCTTGAAGCACAAGAGCAAGGAGTTCATCGACATTACCGAGCCTATTACCTTTTGGAGGGTGGTGCCTCCTAGATTGGTTAGGTGTCGCTTGGGAGCCTCCTACTTCGTGTTGTGGAGTTGAACAAAGAAGTGTGTAAGGGCAAGGAGATCGCCTACTTCGTGAAGATCTACCCATAGTGAGACTAGTCCTTCGTGGATGGAAGCCGTTATGGAATAGTCAAGGTTGCTACTTCGTGGACCCTTATGGGTGGAGCCCTCCATGGACTCCCGCGGCCGTTACCCTCCGTGGGTTGAAGACTTCATAAACGTGGACGTACGATAGCACCACCTATCGGAACCACGGGAAAAATCTTCGTGTCCCTCACGCGTTTGATCTTCCTATCTCAACTCTTTACTTCATGTGCCATGTATGTACTTTCCACTGCCATACTTGTTGACTTGCATGTGTAGGGTGTGCTTGACTTGCTATAATTGTTAAAATCTGCCAACCAATTAACTTGGGAAAAGGTTAGTTTTTAAATTCCTGCTAGTAGTCTATTCACCCCCCCTCTAGACACTCTTCTAGTGATCCCGCAATTGGTATCAGAGCTTTGGTCTCCATTGCTTCGGTTTAATCACCGTCGAGGAAGATGGATGTGTCTAGTATAGGGAGTTTGAGTTGTAGAGTGCCTATTCTTGATGGAGAGTACTATAGTCAATGGAAAACTTTGATGCTTGAGCTGTTTAATGAATTTCAATTGACCAAATATGTTAAGAGCCCTTATGTACCTCCCATTGATCCTTTACATCCCACACATGAAGAGGAAATTGATATGCTATGCAATCTTAGAACTGTTAATCTCATCGTTAGAGCATTGGCTAGAAATGTGCTTAATCAAATGAAGAATTTTGAATGTGCTTATACTTTGTGGAATGACTTGGAGAAACGATATCCAAGTTATTCATTGAGTAATCTTGATGAAATTCTTCATAAAACTATAGCCTTCCACAAAATGATGCCTAGTAATCCCACGTTTGATGACTATCTATTTGAGCTTAGAGACCTCATGCGTGCTAAAGGAGATGTCATAACCATAAGCAACATCATTGTAGAAGCCATTCGAATTCATAATCTTGAACATTGTCTTGATCACAATCCTAACGAATCTCTTGTTCTTTGTGACGAGGATTTCCCACTTGATGATGACAATGTGGAACATGGCTACTATGATGAGGATGAGCTGTTATACATCGAGTATGAGAAGATCATGAAGAATCTAAGTCTCATGGAAAACTTCAAGGATTACATGTCCGGAGGAAAAGAGTGGATTCTCGATAGTGGATGTACCGATCATATGACCGGAGATAGAGAAATGTTTGAAGAGATCACACCAAACCATGGACCGCGAAGGTACGTAACGTTTGGAGACAACTCCAAGGGTAAGGTACTTGGTCTTGGTAAGGTGGCCATATCCCATGATAGCTCTATTCAAAATGTCATGCTTGTTAAATCTCTTGGCTACAATCTTCTTTCCGTATTTAGACTTACCAACTTTGGTTTTAGTGTGCTATTCACGAAAGTAAATTGCCAAGTGTTTCGTCAAGATAATCATAAAATGGTCTTTACCAGTTTCCGTAGAGGTGATCTATACATTGTCGATTTCACTAAGAGATCCAAACCTCGTACTTGTCTTATTGCAAAATCTTCTAAAGGTTGGCTTTGGCATAGAAGACTAGGACATGTTGGCATGCGTAACTTAGACAAGCTTATCAAAGGTGATCATATACTTGGTGTTAAAGATGTTATCTTTGACAAAGATAGACTTTGTAGTGCTTGTCAAGCCGGAAAGCATGTAGGTGGAAGTCATCCCGTTAAGAACATCATGACTACTAGGAGACCACTCGAGTTACTTCACATGGATCTTTTCGGTCCCAATGCTTACAAGAGTCTCGGTGGAAATTCCTATGGTCTAGTTATAGTTGATGATTTTTCTAGATTTACGTGGGTATTCTTTCTTGATGATAAGTCGCAGGTACAAAAGATCTTCAAGAACTTCGTTCGCAAAGCGCAAAATCAGTTTGAAGTGAAGATCAAGAAGGTTCAGAGCGATAACGGATTGGATTTCAAGAACACCCATGTGGATACCTTTCTTGACGAAGAAGGTGTTTCACATGAGTTCTCGGCTACGTACACACCTCAACAAAATGGAGTTGTTGAGAGGAAGAACCGGACGCTTATTGAGATGGCAAGAACGATGCTTGACGAATACAAGACGCCAAGACACTTTTGGGCAGAAGCCGTGGAAACAGCATGTCATGCCACAAACCGACTTTACTTACACAAGCTTCTCAGTAAAACGGCATACGAGCTACTCACTGGTAACAAACCCCAAGTTGGATACTTTCGGGTATTTGGCTCAAAGTGCTACATACTTGATAAGCATCGTCGTACTAAATTTGCTCCTAAATCTCATGAAGGATTCCTACTCGGTTATGGATCGAACTGTCACACATACCGTGTCTACAACAACTTCACTCGAAAAGTTGAAGAGACGGTAGATGTGAAGTTTGATGAATCTAATGGTTCGCAAGTCAAACAATTGCCAAATGATGTAGGTGATAAGGACCCTTCGGAAGCTATCCAAGACTTGTCCATCGGCAAGATTCGTCCCATGGAGGTGAAGGAAAGTACTTCATCAACTCAAGTGGAAGCCCCTACTTCACGTCAAGGTGAAGCTCAACACGACATGGAGGCATCCACAAACGGTACACGACAAGATGATGAAGAGGAGGAAGTACATCATGAAGATCCACCACAACCTCCTTCACCACCACCTCAAGGGAACGACACCTTTGACAACAACGAAGATGAAGGACATGATGATGAAGAAGAAGCTCCACCATCCAACAAGCCTAAGCTACCCCTAGTTCGAGCACAAGTGACCAAGAACCATCCTCTAAACCAAATCTTTGGTGATATACAAACAGGGAGAATCACTCGCTCTAAAACTCGCCTAGCTAACTTTTGTGAGCATTATTCTTTCATCTCTAGCATTGAACCCTTGAAGGTAGAACAAGCTCTTGAAGACCCGGATTGGGTGAACGCGATGCATGAAGAGCTTCACAACTTCGAAAGGAACGAAGTGTGGACACTCGTGGAGAAGCCCAAGGATGAGCACAACATCATCGGAACCAAATGGGTGTTTCGGAACAAGCAAGACGAAGACGGTCAAGTCGTACGCAACAAGGCACGTCTCGTAGCCCAAGGATATACGCAAGTCGAAGGTATGGACTACGGTGAGACCTACACCCCCGTCGCTAGACTTGAAGCTATTCGCATTCTTCTTGCTTATGCTAATCACCATGATATCACGCTTTATCAAATGGATATTAAAAGTGCCTTTTTAAATGGTGAGATTGAAGAAGAAGTCTATGTTAAGCAACCACCTGGTTTTGTGAGTCCTAAGAAACCTAATCATGTTTACAAGCTTCGTAAAGCACTTTATGGTCTTAAGCAAGCCCCTCGTGCTTGGTACAAATGCTTAACGAAGTTTCTCATTGAAAACGGTTTTGAAATGGGTAAAATTGACGCAACCTTATTCACTAAGAGAGTCAATGGTGAATTATTTGTGTGCCAAATCTTTGTGGATGATATTATCTTTGGATCTACTAACCCACAATTTAGTGAAAGATTTGGAAGGTTGATGTCCGAGAAGTATGAGATGTCCATGATGTGTGAGCTGAAATTCTTTCTTGGTTTGCAAATCAAGCAAATGAGAGAAGGAACTTTCATCTCTCAAACTAAGTATACTAAGGACTTGATCAAGAAGTTCAACATGCAAGAGTGCAAAGGTATGAAAACTCCTATGCCTACTAGTGGACACGTTGATCTTACTAAGGAGGACGAACCGGTTGATCAAAAAGTTTATCGATCTATGATTGGTTCACTGCTATATCTATGTGCCTCCCGTCCCGATATTATGCTTAGTGTTTGCATGTGTGCTAGATATCAAGCTGCACCTAAAGAGTGTCATCTTTTGGCCGTAAAACGTATTGTGAGATATTTGATACAAACACCAAACTTTTGCATTTGGTATCCCAAGGGATCTTCCTTTAACCTTGTTGGCTATTCCGACTCGGACTATGCCGGTGACAAGGTTGATAGAAAATCCACCTTGGGTACTTGTCAATTTTTAGGTAGATCTCTTGTGTCTTGGTCCTCCAAGAAACAAAACTCGGTATCTCTATCTACCGCCGAAGCTGAGTATATTGCTGCCGGATCTTGTTGTGCACAGTTACTATGGATGACACAAATGCTTAAGGATTATGGAATTCATGTTAAAAATGTTCCATTACTTTGTGACAATGAAAGTGCTATTAAAATTGGTCATAATCATGTGCAACATTCTCAAACTAAACATATTCAAGTTAGACATCCTTTCATTCGTGATCATGTTGCCAAAGGAGATATTAATCTTAAGCATGTCCGTACTAACAAGCAATTGGCCGATATCTTTACTAAGCCACTTGATGAGAAAACGTTTTGTTATTTGAGGAGTGAGTTGAACATCATTGATGCTTCAAACTTGAGCTAGACTCACTCTTATGCATGCAAGGGCATGAGCTTACTTGATACTTCCACGATACTCTTGATATATTATCTTATACCATGGAATTCTATGCTCCCTTGTATTGCATCTAACCTTTTGTAGGTACTTGGAAGAACCTCATTCCACAAGATTGCCATCAACTCCAATCATAAGCAATCTTGTCATGACCAAGTATCCACAAGTTCTCTTGATGATGGAAGGAAGAAGACAACAAAAACATATCCTTGACACATATTTATATTCACAATTGGTATCGTGTCATATCATGTTCTTCCTTGCTTGACTAACCTATGTAGGTGACAAGTGTACTAAAACGAGAAGGATTGCTCCCAACACAAGATGATTTTCATCAACCTCGAGCATCCTCAACAAGTTCACCTACAAGCCACGTCATGAACATCACTCAAAGGTATGTACTCATATCCTTGAAAAGGCTTTACTCCAAGTCATGAGCTAAAGCAACTCAAGTGATATGAAAACATTAAAATGCTTAATCGAAAAATGGTAACCCCATTTTGAGCTTAACGTTGAGTATGACCTATGATCAAGTATTCTTGCTTGGCTCCTAAGTCAATATACTCTAATATAGGTGACCTAGTCACCGCCCATCATCTAGTTAAGTATTTTGAGTTGGTTCATTCTCTTTTTTGCAAGATTTCTTTGAACCACTCAAATCTTCTCTAGTTGATATCCTTTTGTAAAAAAAAGCTTTTGTATTCCCTTTGAAAATTTCTCTTTTGACACTTAGTTAAAAGTTTTCTGAATTCATTTGCAAGTTTCCAAACTTTGCCAAGTTTCTGTTTTAGCCTCGGAGCCACCGATACAAATAACTCGGTTCTACCGAACTAGCAGATGATCTGCAAAACTTCATCTCGGTTCCACCAACTTATTTGTCTCGGGGTCACCGATTTGATTTCGTCTCTAAATCTGTGTTTCTTTAGTGATCTTACAAGTGATGACTCTGTTTCTTCGATGATCCCTTCTTAAAAAAAACTTTAGGGGGAGAAATTCTTTATTCAAGGATCCCTAACTTAATGGAGGAGAAGTCTTACAAGCTCTCAGATCAGCCAAAGGGAGAGAAATTAGTTTCAATGATTCCTTCAATTTTCTTTTCTATGATCCCTACATTAAATGACCCTTGGTCTCAAGGATCCCTTCTTAATCAATGATCCCTGTATCTGACCCTATGTATGACCTTTTTGGAAATTAATGCCAAAGGGGGAGAAATACCAAAGCTTCAATGCTAAAGGGGGAGATACATGCTTATGCAAAGGGGGAGATATAATCAAGGAAGAGAGGATAATATCAAAGCTTACATATACATACACAAGGGGAGAATACCAAAGCAGGGGGAGAAAAATATGTTCGGGAGAAAAATATGTTTATTTCACTTATCTACTCATGTTAGACTTTTCTCACCCTATCCAATCCCAATATCTACATGGTAAGATTTAGGGGGAGAGGATGATCTACTATTTTCATATCTAAGGGGAGAAAGCTCTAAATGATCTTGGTACTTTTGAGTTCTATTGCCTTGTTGATTAGTAGAATACTCGTGTGTTTCCTAACACTGTTTTCTCAAGTGTGTTTCTACTACAAGAATGCTCAAGAACTCAAGGTAAGTATATGCATCATATCTTTGATCAAGATGATCTCTTGCTTCTTGCACATATTGTTTGCAAGAGTGAAGTCTTGAACAAGGATACATCTCATTCATATATATATTTGATGCATATAGCCAAGATACACATGACTCATTGTATCCCTTCTACTACATGTGTGTCCATGCATTCCAAAGCAACTATCCTTTAAAGGGATTGCACACATTTAGGGGGAGCAAATCTAAGTCATGTGTCTCTCAAAGCCTTCATAATATCTATGGATATCTTTATTTGAAGCTTTGCTGGTATGTTGTCATCAATTACCAAAAAGGGGGAGATTGAAAGCACAATGTGCTCAATTGGTGGTTTTGATAATTCATGACAACATACATTGTCTCTTGGACTAATATTCCTACCTAGTGTATTTCAGATAAAAGTCGATAGAGGAAGAAGGGTTGGCAAAAAGGATTGTGGAGATAACCCCAAGATGCAAGGAAATGGATTGGCAAAGCTTCAAGCAAGAGGACTCTACATTTTACTTTGTGAGAAATCACTTTGAGTCCATAGGAAAGCCAATACTATTAAAAGGGGGTAAGGTATTGTTGGTAAACAAAATGCTCATACGTGCACAAGTGATAGTCACCAAGAACACCCACAAGCTCTTCCACAAAAGTCTGTCCAAAGTCAAATATCCAAAATCGGTGCAACCAACACTTTCCACTCGGTGCCACCGATTCCCATACTCAGACAGACCTAAGCCAAACCCTAGCCTTTTGGTGCAACCGATTCTGCTTCGGTGCCACTGAGTTTGGGTTGCCAACTTTCTGTTACCCAATTTCACAAAATCGGTCCTACCGAGTTTGTGGAATCGGTGTCACGGAGATTGGGCAATCTGACCGTCGGTCACCTTATCGGTGCAACCGAGTTTTATATATCGATCTCACCGAGATTCAAAAGTTACTGCCTTTTGATCACTTCGGTACCACCAAGATTAACACATCGGTGTCACCGAGTTGGTCATTTTAGGTGTAACGGTTGGATTTTTGGAGATGCCTATATATACCCCTTCACCACCACCTACTCGAAAGAGAAGCATACTTGCCCCATCATATTTTCTGAGAGAGAGCCACCTACTCATGTGTTGAGATCAAGCCATTCCATTCCAACCATATGAATCTTGATCTCTAGCCTCCCCAAGTTGCTTTCCACCAATCCCATCTCTTCCACCAAGCCAAATCTATGAGAGAGTGATTGTGTGTTGAGGAGTCTATCATCTTGAAGCACAAGAGCAAGGAGTTCATCGACATTACCGAGCCTATTACCTTTTGGAGGGTGGTGCCTCCTAGATTGGTTAGGTGTCGCTTGGGAGCCTCCTACTTCGTGTTGTGGAGTTGAACCAAGAAGTTTGTAAGGGCAAGGAGATCGCCTACTTCGTGAAGATCTACCCGTAGTGAGGCTAGTCCTTTGTGGACGGAAGCCATTATGGAATAGTCAAGGTTGCTACTTCGTGGACCCTTATGGGTGGAGCCCTCCGTGGACTCTCGCGACTATTACCCTCCGTGGGTTGAAGACTCCATAAACGTGGACGTACGATAGCACCACCTATCGGAATCACGGGAAAAATCTTCATGTCCCTCATGCGTTTGATCTTCCTATCTCAACTCTTTATTTCATGTGCAATGTCTTTACTTTCCGCTGCCAAACTTGTTGACTTGCATGTGTAGGGTGTGCTTGACTTGTTATAATTGTTAAAATCTACCAACCAATTAACTTGGGAAAAGGTTAGTTTTTAAATTCCTGCTAGTAGTCTATTCACCCCCCCCCCTCTAGACACTCTTCTAGTGATCCCGCACACCTCCTGTTCTTCATCGGGAGGCTAGATTTGGAGTCCGTTTGGGGCTCCGGAGAGGGGAATCTTCGGTCTTCGTCATCATCAAGCCTTCTCCATCGCCAATTCCATGATGCTCCCCATCGGGAGTGAGTGATTCCTTCGTAGGCTTGCTGGTCGGTGAGGAGTTGGATGAGATTCATGATGTAATCGAGTTAGTTTTGTTCGGGCTTGATTCCTAGTATCCACTATGTTCTGAGATTGATGTTGCTATGACTTTGCCATGCTTAATGCTTGTCACTAGGGCCCGAGTGCAATGATTTCAGATTTGCACCGTTATATCTATGTTCTTGATTCGATCTTGCTAGTCATATGCACCTGCTATGTGTTATGATCCGTAAACCCCATAGTGACAATATTTGGGATACTTTCTAGTGATGACCGTAGTTTGAGGAGTTCCTGTATTCACCATGTGTTAATGTTTTGTTTTGGTTCTCTATTAAAAGGTGCCTTAATATTCCTTAGTTTCCTTATGGACCCCGCTGCCACGGGAGGTTAGGACAAAAGATGCCACACAAGTTCTTTTCCATAAGCATGTATGACTATTTACAGAATACATGCGTACATTACATTTATGAACTGGAGCTAGTTCTGTTTCGCCCTAGGTTATGACTGTTATACGATGAATATTATCCAACGAGTTCACCGATCCAGTGCCTACAAGTTTTCCACATATTGTTCTTGCTAAGTTACTATTGCTATTGCTATCGTTACACTTGCTACAAAATCATTGCTATCACTGTTACCGTTACTGTTACTGTTACCACTGCTATCAAAACTATCATACTACTGTGCTACCGATCACTCTGCTGCAGATATTTAATCTCCAGGTGTGGTTGAATTAACAACTCAGCTGCCAATACTCACAAATATTCTTTGGCTCCCGTTGTGTCGAATCTATAAATTGGGGTTGAATACTCTACCCTCAAAAACTGTTGCGATCCCCTATACTTGTGGGTTATCAGTTATGTAGCAAGTTTATTAGCAACGCCCAGAGATTCTTCCTCGAATCCCTGCGAGAAAGCGATCTCGGAGCCAAACATTTCAATTTTAAGTCACAATTCTAGTTGTAATAGATCGGGATACAACTCCAAGTCGTCTTATTACCGTGGACACGGCTATTCGAATAGTTGAATTCATCCCTGCAGGGGTGCACCACATTTCCCAACACGCTTGATAACCTTTGGCCGGACACACTTTCCTGGGTCATGAATGGCCTCGGGACATCAACACGTCATCGCCCTACCTAGGCTCAACAGAGAGGGTAGCCTGCCGGTGTAAATCCTAAGCGCGCAGGGGTCATGGGCCCATCACCCTTTGCACTCCTGCACGATGCGTGGGCAGCCAAGGTCAGTCCTAGCATCTCTTATACAAGATCAATGCTGTCACGGACCACTCGGGCGCGCACTGCTCCATTGCTGACGTCCGAAGAGCTTCGGCTGATACAACGACGCTGAGTACCCATAACGTCTCCCACGTGAAGGTTAGTGCGAAAAAGGTCAATCGACCAACTCAGATCAAATACCGAACCCATTAGCATTTTGTTAACTGCGGTGACGATGAATGATCCACGATATGTGGTACCGTCGCCCCATCTCGAGGACTTGTGGCAAGGTCCAAGAATGCCCGGCCACGCCTCTTCATTATTACACCAACACCCTCCAGGTCATCCCGACCTCAACATGTTTTAGTAGTAAAGTAAATGTAACCGTGTGTCTATAACACCAAGGGGAAACCCGAGGAATCACCCTCGATGATCCCACTCAATGTAATCGTCAAGGTGACCAGAGAGGAATCACCCTCGATGGTTCACACTTGATGGGTTGCACGACAGAGTCGTTGTCGGGGGTGGCGACGGAGGAATCACCCTTGATAACCACGACCGACTAGATACACTACAGAGTTAGCATCATGAGTCTTTACGAGGTGTCACTCTCGGTACTCGATAGTAGCTCTGCAGAGTCGTACAACTAAGGGGGTGCGGTGAATGTGACGGGCATGGCTTGTCGATCAGTTGATCGAGTCTTCGAGTCGTCGATGATGAAGCAGGGGCAACTGGGACTAAGGGGTCACGGGGGATCACTAATCAACCTATACTAAACATGTGATATAATAGTAGGTCCAATAGCAGTTTAACAAAAACAGACTATGCATAAAAATAGGAGCTAACTAAACAGTAGAAAAATCTAATGCAAGCATGAGGGAGAAGAATGGGCGATATCGGAATGATCAGGGGGGTTGCTTGCCTTGCTGCTCTGCTGCAAAAGCTGATCGTCAGTGGCGTAGTCGTACCCGGCAGCAACGTCGGTCTCGGTGTCTACCGGAGAGAAGAGGGGGGAAGAAACAATAAATACAAGCAAGCAGATGCAACACGATGCATGACATGGCAATATGCAGTGCTAGGCATGAGCTAACACAGTACTACTCGTCACAGACAGAGCTGAAAAATATTTGACGATATTTCCCGGGTCCCAGGCTACTACCGGACAGACGATCCTAATGCCAAAATGTCCATGTTCATCATGCTAGGAGCATGTGATAGATGAACGAACAACATGTGACAGATGAACGGGCGAGGCAATTCTGGAATCGGTTCCTAACTAAGAAGAACCAGATCGTTGATTATCCGGACGCTGAGGCAATAGCCTCGTTCAGACACAATATCCAGGACGAATGGCTAGCTCGTCAGCTCGGCCAGGATAAACCAAGAATAATGTCTGTCCTCACCTCACTTATGACCTGCTTTTGTGCGGGCGAAGACAATTGGCTAGCTCGTCGAAGCCAGAACCCTGAAGACCCCGGCACCTCCGAAGTTCAGGATGGAAACGGGAAGCCACGGCACAACAAAAACAAATGCCGCCACAACAACGGCGATGCGGAGGACACGGCCGTAAATGCCGGTTTCCGCAACTCAAAATCCGGACAGTGGAAGAAGCCCTCTAAAGGAAATAGGGATGGACCTTCCGCGTTAGAAAAAATTATGGATAGTCCCTGCGAGATCCACGGCACCCAAGACAAACCCGCCACTCACACCAACCGTAACTGCTGGGTATTCAAACAAGCTGGCAAGCTCGCGGCTGAGGAGCAAGGCAAGGGCCCGCGCAGCGATGATGATGAAGAGCCTCACGGTCCAAACAATGGCGGACAAAAGCAATTCCCTACTGAGGTAAAAACTGTGAACATGATATATGTCACACATATACCAAAAAAGGAGAGGAAGCGCGCCCTTCGGGAGGTCTACGCCGTAGAGCCCATAGCCCCAAAGTTCAACCCATGGTCGGCTTGCCCGATCACCTTCGACCGTAGGGACCATCCGACCAGCATCCGTCATGGAGGCTCGGCCGCCCTTGTCTTAGACCCCATTATTCATGGGTACCACCTCACTAGAGTCCTAATGGATAGAGGAAGTAGCCTTAACCTGATTTACTCAGACACGGTAAAAAATATGGGTATCGATCCGTGAAGGATCAAACCCAGCAACACTACCTTTAAAGGAGTCATTCCAGGCGTCGAAGCCCGCTGTTCGGGAACCGTGACCTTGGAAGTAGTGTTCGGCTCGCACGACAACTTCCGCAGCGAGGACTTGATCTTCGACATTGTCCCTTTCCGCAGCGGCTATCACGCACTGCTATACTGTACAACGTTCACTCGCTTTAACGTCGTTCCCCATTACACATATCTGAAGCTCAAGATGCCCGGACCCAAGGGGGTCATTGTCGGTGTCAAATCCGGCATATCTCGTAGTAGGGGTCCTAAGCTAGGCGTCTTGGAGCGATGGTTACACGGACACAGGATTTTACCCAAGTTCGGGCTCTCTCGAAGAGATAATACCCTACGTCCTGCTTTTGATTGTATTCATATGGGGTGTTGTACAGAGTACATGTATCTACCGCGAGATTGTTCTAATGAATATATGATGATCTATCGACCAGCCTAGCCTCGGTTTATATATGCACCGAGTCCTAGGGTTTAAGAGAGTCCTTGTCTTGGGCATCAAGTCTTGTGGAATCCTCCTTGTATACGGCATGGGCTGTCCGAACTGGCCCAATATAGTGCACCACCATGGGGGTCCTCAGCCCGATCCACCTGGTCGGGAGACGACGTGGTGAGTACCCCCTATTCCAGGACACCGTCAGTAGCCCCCTGAACCGGTCTTCAAGTTGGGGACGCTCCTCGGTTCTTCTGAACCGTTCTTCGTCTTCGGTCGTCGGTCTTGAAAACTGGTTCAACAAATCTTCCCATCTCCAATCTTTTGTATCGCCGAGGTGTATCCAAAGAGTTCATAGGTCGGGTATCCGAGGAGCCCCTCTAAGTTTTCGGCCTTTATCAATGCCTTGTTATTTTTACACCACACCTCGGGTTCGAAGTGTTTCCCGTGCGGCGGTGTCCTCTAGCGTCCGAGCTCCGACGCCAGACTGCATCCGAGGTATGTTTTGCAGCCGAGCAACAACGCCGGACTGCTTCCGAGCTCCAACGCCGGACTGTATCCGAAGAGTCTTTTTACAGCCGAGCTCCAACGCCGGACTGCATCCGAGCTCTTGTGCCGGATTGAATCCGAGCGCCGGACTACATCCGAGGTGTCATAGATTACCTCGGTCTTGAAAAAGTTGAAGGGGTTCAACTGAGCTTAATGCCGGAAATGCCCTCTATGGAGCCAGCCACTTGCATCCGAGCTTTATGTCGGACTCCTTCCGAGGTGGTGCACCACCTCGGCCATGGGCTGATTTTTGTAAATTTAATTCCGATTTGTGCAATGTATTCTTTGCCGAGATATATAGCCAGTAGCCCTCAAGGTGTGTGTCTGTTGAATGTCCGGCATGCACCTGAAGGAAAACATAAAACCGCTGATCCCAGTAGCCCCTGAGACTCAGGTCAATTCACAAAATCGGCATGAGGATCAACTCCTAGCTCTGCAGCATACTTAGGAATAGAAGCGCGGTGTAATATATTAGAGGAAATAGTGATCGGCAAGCGGGCCCTTGAGAGAGGGTCTTGAGAAGTTGCCATAATATATTAGCTTGATGCCGGATAGGTCCAGATGGTACCAATTGTTGTCCGAAGACACGTTTGCCCATAGCTCGATCAAGCCGAACACTGAGCATTTTGAATTTTCTGCATTGAATAGGCAATGCAGTAGCCCCCGAGCCACTGGTCGGGTGGCAACACCAGATGAGGGGATCGATGTGCCCCTTTAATATTTGTAAATGATAAGCGCGAAGCCCAGTAGCCCCCGAGACTTAATGTGGGCACGGGTGGCCGAATTAAGGATCGATATCCAGAGTAAATTGACTTTAATCACAATTTATGTGTAATGATTCTATGTATCCAAGTACTTTACATCATTAATGCTCGGATCCGCATTGTACAAAACTTTGTCGACCGACCATCGGCTTCAACCTCCTCGGCCAGTGGCCGGGGAGTGTTTGTCCTACTTTATTAAGCCTTTATGAGGGCAAAGATTTATGGCAAACAAGGCAATCCGGCCATACGGTTTTATAAACAAAGGTACACGGAGAGATATGTTATATTACTATTTAACATAAGAAACATCTTCCAAAGAAAATAGTCCCGCTATCGGTTCCTTTCTTTGGGTTGTCATGCTGACCATGATCATGAAACCTCATCTCCGATCAATGTGGGAGGAAAATATTGAGGATTTAGTTGGGGGAAAGTTCCCGAACTCTGTGGTCCATAATGAACCGAAATTTTCACTTCCATCGTTGCCGACCAATTATATCCTTTAAGATGGCTAGCTTTCGGCTTCACCCAGTCTGATGTACTAACCCGGATGACCCGGTAGTAACAATCACAGAGGTGCTCCCTTTACCGCCTAGCCGAACAATCGGGAACATAGGGGTAAGCACAGGAGCCAGGCAACCCAGCTTGGCCAAAATCTTAAGTCAAATTGATGCATATTTATGGCTTTATTACGATAATTATGGAAGGTAAATTCTCCATTGAGACTGTTTATAACCTGAAAGTGGCCCATCGTCGGCTTCCACCCCTTTGTAGATGCTACACAAGGTGTTTCCGTACTAACAATACAACCCTTAGCCGACGTCTCGGTGCCCGGAGGTGGTTGTGTTAGCGGAAACGAGGCAATCAGATATGCAGGCTTTATAACTTTCACTTAGTCATAGGAGTTTAAAGTTCGGGGCCAGTTACTAGCCCCCGAATAGTGTTCGGCATCAGCCGAGGTCAAACCAGTAACACTTCGGCCAATCTTATGAAAGGCCCATCGTTTAACACGGGGTGACCTCTATCGATCTGTAGTTTGACACAGTCATCGGATCGCTGACCAGTTTACGCTCATTGTGACAGTCAGTTTTCGGCTTTCTCCACTGAGGCGCTTAACCATTCGAGCTGGAAGCACAATCGCAGTGGTTCTCCCTTTGCACACCTAGCCGAACAAAGCGGAACATAGGAGGCAAGCACAGGAGCCGGGCAACCCAACTATTGACCGAAGACACAATTGGAAACCGATGCATATAAAGCAATATCCGAGAACGTTTTGCTGAGGACTCCATGAATTACCTTGGCTTTTGATGGGGTCAGCTCTAGTTGCAGCCCCCTGTTGATATTGCCAAAAAGGTGTCTGGCGTTGCACTGCGAGACTTATGGTTTTGACAACACCGAGATGCAGCTCAGCCGGAAAGATGCCGAACTGCGGGTCGGAAAAGATTTCCCGAGCAAAACCATCACGCAGAACACCTCGATCAAGAGGATGTACCGCCTCCTAAAAGAAAAACAGACAAGTAGATTAAAGGTGCCATAAACTCGGGAAACTAAAAAATACTTTAGTAAAAACATTACATTCGAACTAAATCAAGTTCTTTGGTGCCAATCCGAAAATTGGTCTTAAAGTTTTTTGTGCTTCTGTCGTGCTTTAACATGAGACATCCGATCTCTAAATTGCAAGTAGGTCAGCCGACGGTTTCAACCTCCTTATCCCAAAGGCGGAGTGCTTCTCCGAGGCCAGTTTAGCGAACTAAACTCGAGCAGCTTTAGAGAGAAGTCAGGCTATCCGTCTATTGACCATACACTCGAGTCGAAAAAGAAGTGGTAGAAAAAGACTTTGCAACGACCAAGAAGAAAACACATTTATTATAAAATGGCTCATATAAATTTAAGAGCCCCTAGTTAACATGGGCAAAGAAAAGAAGTGTTTTAAACGAACCATGTTTTTAACAAACAGATTTTAACATAAAGATAATGCTTGGTCGAACCGAACAGAAATTAAAAATTCAAAAAAGTTGAGCGCGAAAGCGACTTAGCTAGTTGAGTTGCTCGGTGTTGATGACGCGGTCTGAGCTTGATGCGGGACGAGGTTCCAGCCCCCAGGCCGGTCCCGAGGTGGCCGAGCGAGGAGCTCGGCACTCCGAAGTGGCGACACGGCATGGATGCTATGGCGAGGTGAAGCCCGCAGTAATTTGGTCATCGGAGGCGGGACGATGACATCGGCACACCGAAGTGACCTCGTGACGCAGTCAAAATTTATTACCTGCACACATAAAACAGTGCGAGCAAGAAACAATAATAATTCAGAAAGAAAAAAAATTGCATAATTAATAAGGTAAGTTTGGCCTGGGCGCCAAGGTCGGTTCGACGAAGTGGCAGTGCGGAGATGTCGATGCAGGTCGGCATGCGCGGGACGACAACATCGGCCTGGTATGAGCCGAACTCATTGTGCGGAGGTGTCGGTCGGCGCGGTGGCTGTCGGCCTGATCCGGATGTAGCAATTGTTGTGAAAGAGCTGCCCCAAAGTACTCATACAACTTTATATGGAAGGTACCATGTAAGCTGCTCGTTGCATCAATCCAATCTCGATGGACGTGCAGTAACTAGTAGTGCTAATTGCATCAGGGAAGCACATGAAAGTGAGACCATTAGTGAAAAGTGTAGACGGTCTCCAAACTTAATTAAATAATAGAGGAAAGAAAGATCAAATCTCCCTGTGATTGCGCTGAGATCGGTCTGGCTTGATCAGCGCAGGCGGGACGAAGACGTCGGATCGCCGAGGTGGCGGCGTGACATAGTCGTGACGTAGTCAAGGTTGATTATCTGGCGCGAGGTCGATGTCGACACAGGTCGGCTGGCCGAGGTGACGGCGAAAGGGTGGCCAGACCGACATCACGTACGAGCATTGGTAGAATATCTCTGCGAAAATAATGCAATACAAGCCAGCAGAAAATATTCTGTGTATAATAATGCTGAACGAATAATTTGGAAAAATAAAACCTGTTCGCCGGCGGCGACGACCATAGCGGACCGAAGCAAACGGACGAACTGATCCATACTGAGCATGCTGCGGAACTAGTCCTTAATATGCTTAGTAGCACTTTTGTTTTGCGTACTTGTCAGCAAAGGTAGTGAGGAAAAGCGGTCGACATGTAGGTACTGAATTAAAAAAGGGGAAGAAACAAATCTCCCTATGGTGTGCTGCCATCGGGTCGAGCTCTGATCGGTGCACTGCTCCGCACTATCTCTTCGGCAGGATCGCATGTGGGCCAGATTGAGTCTGGATCTGATGTATCGCCAAGCACCGGACGTGAACATAGGCCGTATTGCGATCTGATGTCTTGTGAGGCAATCAGCAGGTGATGTAGTAATCAACATCAGATCCGAATCAAACAAGGCGGAGGAGGTCTAGCATCTCACGCAAGTGTTAGCAAATACTAGTATGATACTACTTTTAGTGCAAGGGTCAAATCAATCTAGTACGTGAAAAAGTGCACGGAAGACAGACGACAAGACAAATGCGTAGGCTGCCTCCAGGCTTTGATTAAATAAACAAAAAGGAGAGGAAGGATTAAGTCTCCCTGCGAGTTGCCGTATGGCCGAATTCTTGTCGGCCCTGGTGTGCTGGTGCGCGCGTGATCTCCTGGGCTGGAATGCCGCCGGTCGGATCGCCACATATTTTTTATTGCGCTAACCTATATCGAGGCCGCAAACTCCAGGCTCTTGTTTGCACGTTGGCACTTCTCGGATCCGAAGTGCTGCCCGGTGGCGGACACGGTTGTCGCTGCTGAAATTTTCTAATTCCGATCTGCCTGATCGTTGATCTAGATTCCCGTCGATCCACGGCGATCACCTAGCAGGCTCTCAATGAAAGCACCAATGTCGGTGTCAAATCCGGCATATCTCGTAGTAGGGGTCCTAAGCTAGGCGTCTTGGAGCAATGGTAACACGGACACAGGATTTTACCCAGGTTCGGGCTCTCTCGAAGAGATAATACCCTACGTCCTGCTTTTGATTGTATTCATATGGGGTGTTGTACAGAGTACATGTATCTACCACGAGATTGTTCTAATGAATATATGATGATCTATCGACCAGCCTAGCCTCGGTTTATATATGCACCGAGTACTAGGGTTTAAGAGAGTCCTTGTCTTGGGCATCAAGTCTTGTGGAATCCTCCTTGTATACGGCATGGGCTATCCGAACTGGCCCAATAGTGCACCACCATGGGGGTCCTCAGCCCGATCCACCTGGTCGGGAGACGACGTGGTGAGTACCCCCTAGTCCAGGACACCGTCAGTCATCACTATCAATGGCAACACAGAGCGCTCCCTCCGGACTGAGGAACACACAGCGGCCTTAGCAGCCGAATTCCAGTCCGACGCCGAGGCCTCCATCAGCCATCAAGGCGTGGCAGGCGAACAAGCGAGCCCGAGCTCAACGTGACCTCCCGGAACCATCCCCTGATCAACACAAATAGGGATGCGCCCCCCACAGCACGGCCCAGCTACACGTAAGGTATGTACCTTGAAGGCATAACTTTGCTCTCAAAATACCATGGGCAACTGTGGGCACCCACTATCAAAAACCAAGTGGTCGGCTCAACCCAACTACTGTCAAAACAACGTCTTCGGACAAACAACAGGCACCATTAAGGACCTAGCAAGCGTCAAGCTCACACGCGTTACGGCGATTTCCCGAGAACCTCTCTCACAGGTCCGTTCGTCGATAGCAGTCACCTTTAAAGGAGAATAACCCCCTCAAGAGCAAAGGAACGGAGGCGTATCAAGGAAAATCGAGGATATCAAGCCACCCATCGAAGACCTTGAGTAAACCTTTCCTTTGTAAAGTTTGTTTTTAAAAGCAAAATACCTGTAAACAGTTGCTTCCGCAGTTTGAATTGTAAAAATTCACCCGATATAGAGATTATCCTTGACGGCCTTCTTACAGTACTTTATGTAACATAAACCATTTTCTACTCCCCGGCCCCGAAAAGCAAAATTGTTCGGTACATATTAGATGCGATCGGCTAATAGACCGGGGGATTGGCTATAAAACTCGCCCCAAGCATCATCCCGGCATTATTTTCTACGTGTCCGACGTCTCGGATATTGTGTTATATGAATCGGTTCCGAATTATGTCTTGGGTCAAAGGTTGGGTTGCCCGGCTCCTGTGTTTACCCTCTTACGTTCCGCTCGTTCGGCTAAAAGAGTAAAGGGAGAACCACTGCGATTGTATTTCCAGCTTGCCTGGTCAAGTACCTCAGTGGAGAAAGCCGAAAACCGACTGTCATAATAATCGAGAACCGGTCCGCGATCCGAGCATAAGTGTCAAACTAAAAAATCGATGGAGGTTATTCCGCGTCATACGAGGGGTTTGTGCCTTCAGAAACCATGTGATAATGGTCTTAACCTCGGTATATCCGAATATCACAAAATACTAGGGGCTAGTTGATACGTCTCCAACGTATCTATAATTTTTGCTTGTTCCATGCTGTTATATTATCACTCTTGGATGTTTTACAATCATTTTATTACAACTTTATATCATTTTTTGGGAGTAACCTATTGACATAGTGCCAAAGTGCCAGTTGCTGTTTTCGCTTGTTTTTTTACTTTGCAGAAAATCAGTACCAAACGAAGACAAAATGCTGCGGGGATTTTTGTGGATTTTTTACGGACCAGAAGAAAGAAGATGTGCCAAAGAACACCAGAAGAGGGGGCCCAGGCTGGCCAGCACCCAACAGGGCGCGCCAGAGGCCCCCTGGCACGGCCTGGTGGCGGCTGGGCGCCTCGGGCACCCCCTCAACCGACTATCGTGCCTATAAATTCCCAGGAAATCCAAAAACCCTAGAAGAGTCGACGAAACACAATTCCAGCCGCCTCAAGTTCCAGAACCGCGAGATCCAATCTAAACACCATCACGGAGGGGTTCATCTTCCTCATAGGTGCCTCTCCGATGATGCGTGAGTAGTCCACCATAGACCTACGGGTCCGTAGGCAGTAGCTAGATGGCTTCTTCTCTCTCTCTTTATGATTCTCAATACAAAGGTCTCTTAGAGATCTATTTGATGTAAACTTTTGCGGTGTGTTTGTTGGGATCCGATGAATTTTGAGTTCATGATTAGTTTCTATCCATGAATATTATTTGAGTCTTCTTTGATCTATTATATGCATGATTACTTATAGCCTCGTATTTCTTCTTCGAATCTTTGGTTTAGTTAGGCCAACTAGATCGATTTTTCTTGCCATGGGAAGAGGTGCTTTGTGATGGGTTCGATCTTGCGGTGTTCTTTCCCAGTTACAGAAGGGGCAGCAAGACACGCATGTATCGTTACTATTAAGGATAACAAGATGGGGTCTATTCCTACATGAATAGATCTTGTCTACATCATGTCATCGTTCTTATTGCATTACTCCGTTTTTCCATGAACTTAATACACTAGATGCATGCTGGATAGCGGTCGATGTGTGGAGTAATAGAGGTAGATGCAGGCAGGAGTCGGTCTATCTATCTTGGATGTGATGCCTATATAATGATCATCGCCTTGGATATCGTCATGACTATTCGATTTTCTATCAATTGCCCAACAGTAATTTGTTCACTCACCGTGCGCTATACTCATGAGAGAAGCCACTAGTGAACCCTACGGCCCCCGGGTCTACTTTTCCATCATATTGCTTTCCGGTCTACGTTTTTTGCAATCTTTGTTTTCACATCTACAAAACCAAAAACCCAAAAATATATTGCTGCATATTTACTCTTTTTATTTGTGTTCTTGAGATATCTATCTCTCCTATCTATCACTACCTAATCTATCTCATTACCGTAGAGAGATTGACAACCTCTCTTTCGCGTCGGGTTGCAAGTATTTGTTGTTTGTGTGCAGGTGCTGCTTATTGGGTGTTGGTGATCCTCCTACTGGTTCGATAACCTTGGTTTCATAACTGAGGGAAATACTTACCGTCGCTGTGCTGCATCATCCCTTCCTCTTTGGGGAAATACCGACGCAGTCCAAACCACGTCACTAGTCACCAGCCCCCACAGTCAAGCTCCTAAGGCTAAGTGAAAGCAACCGCATAGTCCGATTGCCTCATTCCCCTCACACCCTACCGCCTCCGGGCGACGATACATCGGCTAAGGGTTATAGTGCGGAAATCGGAACACCCCTTGTAGCATCTACATGGGGGTTGAAGCGGACGACCAACAACTTTCAGTTAAAACGGCCACACAGGAGTCAAAATAATACAAGGCTTAAAAAGAATGATACGTCATGCAACCACGCTATAAAGCAATACCGACGCAGTCCAAGCCACGTCAAAGGAATTTTTGGCGCCATTGCGGGGGATGAAGCGGTCTCTTCTACGTGCCTATCGTAGGCGCCGAGGGGACTCCATCATCATCTACCAGGTTCCTAATCACAAATCTCATCTCCTTGCAATTACATTATTTGCCATTTGCCTCTCGTTTTCCTCTCCCCTACTTCACCAATTTGCCGTTTTATTCGCCCTCTCTTTCATTTGCCTTCTTCTCGTCAGATCTCTTGTTTGCTTGTCACCATGAGAGATTTCGTATGGCAGAAACGGATGATGGTAGGACTCTAAAAATTGGATGTTCTGCTAATCTTGATTCTAAAACTTTTGTGTTGGGGCAAGAGAACGTTATAGGAAAGGAAACTATCCAAGAGTTTTTCAATTGCGTTGGGAATTTGTCTCTCGATGATACTCCTATACTGAAAAGAACTAAATCTTATGCGGAAGTTATCTCGGCGTTAGTTTTGAAACTTGAAAATAGATTTATTCATACCCATCCTACCTTGCAAAGATTGTTTTATGAGCTACCCGTCATTAAGAATCCCAAGGCTAAGAAGTTGGCTACCCTTGTTCCCATGCATGAATTTGATCATATAGTACGGGAAGCTAGGGAGATCTTTGACTTTTATGGTATGAGCCGTGAAAAACCGGTAATAGGAGAAATCCTTTACAATAGCGATTACATGATGAGATATTTGCTTGGAAATAATCAAATCTTTGATGAGAATCTTAAAAAGGGAGTTCCCGTTTTAGACATGATCCAACAAGTTTTCAACGATGTGAACCAACAATATTCTTGGATCGTGGCCGGTAATCAAAGGGGTTACGTGGAGGGACACCTTGATAGTGCTAAGGTTGCTATGGATGATGTGTTCCAAGTTTTATTTGCTAAACCTCTTGACAAAAACACTTCATCCAAAACCAAAGATGACAATACTTGAATCTATCCATTATGCCTAGCTAGGGGCGTAAAACGATAACGCTTGTTGGGAGGCAACCCAATGAATAAATAAATTTTTGCTTTTTCCTTTCTGTTTTTGTGTGTTGACAAAATTATGCCTCTGTTATGATTGTGTTTTTATGGTTTATTTAGTGTTTGTGCCAAGTAGAACCGTTAGGATGATTCATAGGATGAGTAGAAGTGATGCTGAATCTGAAACAGAAACTTTGCGTCCAGTATATGAATTTTCATTTTTTTTCTGGAACGTGATCTTGAGCTGAAATCTTAACACAGTGTTGCTATACAAATTCCTTACGTTGTCCAAAATTTTCAAAAGTTTTAGAGTTACAGAAGTATGGGTAGAGTACAGATTACTACAGACTGTTCTGTTTGAGACAGATTCTGTTTTTGTTGCATTGTGTGCTTGTTTTGATGAATCTATGGTTTGTATTGGAGGGTATAAGCCATGGTAAAGTTAGAATACAGTAGGTATAATGCAATTATAAAATTTGAATGGGTTTACAACAGTACCTAAAGTAGTGATTTCCTTTCTTATAATAACGGATCTCACAAAGATTTTGTTGAGTTTTGTGTGATTGAAGTTTTCAAGTTTTGGGTGAGATCACGATGGATGAAGGAATAAGGAGTAGCAAAAGCCTAAGCTTGGGGATGCTACCGCACCCCCTAGATATATCCAAAGAGTAACAAGCAACTAAGCTTGGGGATGCCCCCGAGTGGCATCCCCTCTTTCTTCTAACGACCATCGGTATCTTACTTGGAGCTATATTTTTATTCGTCACATATCATGTGTTTTGCTTGGAGCATCTTCTATCTTTGCTTGCTTTGTTTGTTAGTTTTTCCTTTGTATCCTTTCTGTACACACCTATTTGAGAAAGCCAAAATCATGCTATGATTTGTTAGAATTACTCTATGTGCTTCACTTAAACTTTTTGAGCTATAGAATTGCTCTAGTGCTTTACTTATATCTTTTTGAGCACGGTGTGCTTGGAAACTTTTGTAGAAATACTCTCATGCTTCACTTTGATTAATTTGAGAGTTAGTAATTTTTTGAAGAAATCCTCTCATGCTTCAATTATACCTTTTTGAGAGATGAAATATTTATGCTCATATGCTTCGCTTAAATTTCTTTGAGCTTGCCAAAAAGCAATGGCAATATATGAAACTAGTCCCAAAGTGATAGATATCCAAGGAGGATATAATAAAAACTTTCATGAAGATCATTGGACAAATTAAACTTGATTCCTTGTAATAGTTTTGAAACATGATGATAGTAATATGTGAGTCATGTTAATGAGTAATTATGTTTAGTAGGAATATTGGTGTTAAGGTTTGTGATTCCCTATGCATGCACGAAAGTCAATAGTTATGCAATGAAGTTACATCCTACTTGTGGTGCATTATTCGGTGTTAGTTATGTTCAATGCTCACTTATGTGATTTTTCGTTTCTTGGTTTGGTTGCTTCCCAATCTATTTGCTAGCCTTCATTTGTACTAAGTAGAAATACTACTTGTGCATCCAAAATCCTTAAACCAAGTTTTGCCTTATGAGTCCACCATACCTACCTATATGCAGTATTTCCATGCCGTTCCAAGCAAATTTGTATGTGTCATCTCTAAATTTTCAAAATAAATATTTCTCTTTTGTGTGCCCGTACCGCTCATGAAAGGGTGGGGAGTGTCCAATATTTTTCCATGCTAGATGTGTTATTCTCAAGATGAGTGTTTATTCACTTGTCATTGCACGAGAGTGCGGCGGTAATAGGGATGCCCATTCCCGAAATGAAAAAGAAAAATATTTACTTTATGTTGTCAAATAATAAATTCCTTGGAAAGTGTTGGTATGGAAGGCAACCGTGGATACGGCCCGCCATGGAAAGTGAAAGTTTGGTGGAAAAAGGAACAAAATTTATTTTATGTTTGGGAACCGCCTATGATATATCTAGCATGGAAAGTATTGTGAGCTACTTTGTCGTTTTCGTTGACAGGAAAAGCATGCCACCCAAAATATTTTTCTCTCTCAATTTAAAACTTTGAGCTCTGGCACCTCCACAAATCCCTACTTCCCTCTGTGAAGGGCCTATTTATTTACTTTATGCAATTTTTATTTTTTACTTTGAGTCTCCATCTTCTCTTATAAGCACCAACTTGGGGGCACTATGATCGTACTTGAGCATTGGGCATAGCTAATATTCGAGTCTGTTTCATGAATGGATCAATGATTGAGCATGACGGGCTAGGGATAACTTTCTTTAGTGTTGATATTTTGAAAGACATGGTTGCTTGTTGACATGCTTGAGTATTGAAGTCATTATGTTAAAACTAGACTATTACTTTGAATCATTTACAAGTCCAAATGTCCATGCTATACAAAGAAGAAAAGAATATGATGAACATGTTAGGCAGCATTCCACATCAAAAATTCTATTTTTATCATTTACCTACTCGAGGACGAGTAGGAATTAAGCTTGGGGATGCTGATACGTATCCAACGTATCTATAATTTTTGCTTGTTCCATGTTGTTATATTATCACTCTTGGATGTTTTACAATCATTTTATTACAACTTTATATCATTTTTGGGAACTAACCTATTGACATAGTGCCAAAGTGCCAGTTGCTATTTTTGCTTTTTTTTACTTCGCAGAAAATCAGTACCAAACGGAGACAAAACGCTGCGGGGATTTTTGTGGATTTTTTACGGACCAGAAGAAAGAAGATGTGCCAAAGAACACCAGAAGAGGGGGCCCAGGCTGGCCAGCACCCACCAGGGCGCGCCAGAGGCCCCCTGGCGTGGCCTGGTGGGGGCTGGATGCCTCGGGCACCCCCTCAACCGACTATCGTGCCTATAAATTCCCAGGAAATCCAAAAACCCTAGAAGAGTCGACGAAACACAATTCCAGCCGCCTCAAGTTCCAGAACCGCGAGATCCAATCTAAACACCATCACGGAGGGGTTCATCTTCCTCATAGGTGCCTCTCCGATGATGCATGAATAGTCCACCATAGACCTACGGGTCCGTAGGCAGTAGCTAGATGGCTTCTTCTCTCTCTCTTTATGATTTTCAATACAATGGTCTCTTGGAGATCCATTTGATGTAAACTTTTGCGGTGTGTTTGTTGGGATCCGATGAATTTTGAGTTCATGATCAGTTTCTATCCATGAATATTATTTGAGTCTTCTTTGATCTATTATATGCATGATTACTTATAGCCTCGTATTTCTTCTTCGAATCTTTGGTTTAGTTAGGCGAACTAGATCGATTTTTCTTGCCATGGGAAGAGGTGCTTTGTGATGGGTTCGATCTTGCGATGTTCTTTCCTGGTGACAGAAGGGGCAGCAAGACACGCATGTATCGTTGTTATTAAGGATAACAAGATGGGGTCTATTCCTACATGAATAGATCTTGTCTACATCATGTCATCGTACTTATTGCATTACTTCGTTTTTTCCAAGAACTTAATACACTAGATGCATGCTAGATAGCGATCGATGTGTGGAGTAATAGAGGTAGATGCAGGCAGGAGTCAGTCTATCTATCTTGGACGTGATGCCTATATAATGATCATCACCTTGGATATCGTCATGACTATTCAATTTTCTATCAATTGCCCAACAGTAATTTGTTCACCCACCGTGCGCTATACTCATGAGAGAAGCCACTAGTGAACCCTACGGCCCCCGGGTCTACTTTTCCATCATATTGCTTTCCGATCTACATTTTTTGCAATCTTTGTTTTCAGATCTACAAAACCAAAAACCCAAAAATATATTGCTGCATATTTACTCTTTTTATTTGTGTTCTTGAGAGATCTATCTCTCCTATCTATCACTACCTAATCTATCTCATTACCGTAGAGAGATTGACAACCTCACTTTCGCGTCGGGTTGCAAGTATTTGTTGTTTGTGTGCAGGTGCTGCTTATTGGGTGTTGGTGATCCTCCTACTGGTTCGATAACCTTGGTTTCATAACTGAGGGAAATACTTACCGTCGCTGTGCTGCATCATCCCTTCCTCTTTGGGGAAATACCGACGCAGTCCAAGCCACGTCACTAGTCACCAGCCCCCACAGTCAAGCTCCTAAGGCTAAGTGAAAGCAAGCCGCATAGTCTGATTGCCTCGTTCCCCTCACACCCTACCGCCTCCGGGCGACGATACATCGGCTAAGGGTTACAGTGCGGAGGTCGGAACACCCCTTGTAGCATCTACATGGGGGCTGAAGCCGACGACCGGCAACTTTCAGTTAAAACGGCCACACATGAGTCAAAATAATACAAGGCTTAAAAAGAATGATACGTCATGCAACCACGCTATAAAGCAAAATAGTCATCGGGCACATGATAGTAGGCTCATTCATAAATTACATCTCTAGAGTATTGGGCCTCGCCCGAGCACCATCCATCACAAGGGGGAAGTATAGCTCGGGGCGCCTATGCTCCTTCCCAGCAGGCGGAGGTGCGATGGCCATCTCGGCCGGCTTGAGCTTTGGCCAGTGCACCATGGCCTTTGCAAATGCCATCTGGGCCCCCTCGATGCATGTGGAATGCTTCAGGACGTCAATTCGGGATGCGGCATCGCACAACTTCTGCACTAAGCCGAAGTAACTACCCGACAACAGCTCTGAAGGCCACAGCCGGATACAAAGGTCTTTCATGGCCGGCTCCACCATCCTATGCAGCTCCATCAACTGCTTCATCTAATTGCTGAGAGGTGGGTGCTCGGGGGTTTGAAATTATGCCCAGGACAGTCTGGGCTCAACATCCCCATCCCGCGTAGCGAAGTACCGAGCCGCGCCCGTCGCACTCCTCGGGAGCTCCATAAAGGCGCCTGAGGAATGCCACACTCGTGTGAGCAACGCAAACCTGTTACCACCAAAGGCACATTGCAGTAAGTATGGCTTACCATCTGCGATCAGCCTGACTTGGCGGAGCTCTTCTTCATATAACCGCCTCTCTACCCGCTCTCCTTTAAGCTTTGCGGACAGCGATGATAGCTCGGCGGCTTGCTCCTTGTTTGTTTGCTCAAGGGATTCACACTTAGTGTTGGCATCCTTGAGCTCCTACTGCACCTCGGATACCCGAGCTTCGTGCTTGTCACTAACGGTTTTCACTGACGACAGTTCGGCAGACGCTTGTTCGGCCAGCGCCTTGTGATCCACGGCCTCCTGCCTCGCCTTCTCGACCTCTGCGGCAGTGGCTGTAGTCATAGTGGATAACCAAGACTTAGTGACAAGACCCTGAAACAACTTTAATTAATAAGGATAACAGTAGCCAAGGTGGCACAATTCGGACTTACCTTGCGCTTCGCCAAACGGTTTGTTGAGGCGGTCTAGTTCCTCATCAGAGCTCTTGAGCTTCCGATTCATCTCGGCCAGCTCCATGGCATTGGTGGCCATTGCCGAAGACGAGGCCTAAAAAACACCTTACTTATGTTAGACTCCCGAGCTATCGGTGGTAGACCCTCTGCTAAGTTTTCCCCAAACCCGCGAGAGTCTCGGAGGTCACAATTCACCTGTTTTCTATCATTTGTGCCTTTTGGCTATTTGACCCCCGTGTGAGTTTTTTCAAACTCACCCACGGCTTAGGGGCTACTGTGCTTACAGGGGTTGTCTAAACCTTATAAATTAAATTTTTCTGGGAGAAAGAGTATTACATGGCTTACCTTGAAGCCCGTCAAGAGACCGTTTAAGGCCTCCTTCAGACCGTTATCAACAGACTGAATGCCTCGTAAAACCACACCCATAAGGGCGCGTTGATCTTCGATGAGGGAGGATCTGGTCAAAGCCTCCTCCATCGTGGCCGGCCACCTAGTTGCGGCCCGCTCTGTTACGGGCGACGCTGGTGGTGGCACCTCTGCCCTCCTTTCTTGGGAGGGCAGGGTCAACAATTCCGGAGACTTAGAGCGTTCTGGAACCGTCTGTAGAGGGGGCTCGGATGAACCATGTCCTCCATCTTCGCTTGCCAGGAGGGGTTCCTCCCCCTGGTCTTTGGTAGCCGAGGTATTAACCTCCGCCATCTCGTCGTCACCCCGTCCCCGGTGTTCGGCCCACGCGGGGTCTGGCGGGATAGCACCTCCACGGTCTCCTCGGCGGACTGAGGAGGAGAGGAGCGTGACACTGTCCCGCTCTCCGCCAGCTCGGCGGACAGGGATTCCCCCTCGGATACCTGATCGGTGGGGAGGTCGCTGGGTGGGATACAACATGGAAGGCACTCATCCGGTTAACGGCAAAACTCTACATGAACGTACCATAAGATGTTCGGATTAAATACCTCTGGGCTGGGGGCTTGACCCTAGGGTTCCTCCGGGGGACCTTTTCAAAAGCGTCGGATTCCTCGTCGGAATCCGGGCTATCATCGGGCAGGACTACTTTGGCCCTGCAGGACCTTTTTGGGGCGGGGGGAGCTGGATCCTCCTCTGCTTCAAAAGGGCCGACTTGGGGGGAGTCCACCTCCCCACTTCCTCTATGTGCTCCTCCTCATGAGCAGAGGAGGCTTGGGTTTCCCCGGACCTAGTGTTCGGAGGACCTCTTGGGCGGAGGCCCTCTCGGACCTCCTTTTTCTCGCCTTTCTTCTTCTCCTCCATCTTTTCTGGCGTCGAGTATGGCGCCACAACCAGCATTGCCGTCAAAAGGGTCGACCTGGGGTCTTCGGGCAATGGGGCTGGGCCATTAATCCGCAGGGCCTTGTCTAGCAAGTTCTATGAAGGCGAGGAAGAAGAGGTTAAATTCCTTACAAAAAGGTAGAGCCCGAGAATAAAAATAGAAAGTTTGGTATACCTTGAGTGGGGGGTTTTCGGCGTCCAGGCTGGTGTCTTCCTCCTCGGCTGGCCAGTCCTTCTGGGGCTTGAACAACGCCTTCCACAACTTCTCGTGGGTAGTGCGGTAAAGCTGGCTCATGGTGGCGTGGTCGTCAAGATTGTAGGCCCACATTGAGGTAGCCCGGTGCTGGCAGGGGAGGAGACGACGGCGGAGCATGACCTGGACGATGTTGGTCAGCTCGACGTTCGCCTCTATCATCTGCGTAATGCATTTCTGCAGCGCCTTCACCTCCGTGGCCGATCCCGAGTCAAGGCCTTTCTTGATCCACGATGTCAGCCTCGTGGGGGGTCCGGATCTAAACTCGGAGGGTGCCGCCCAGTCTGCACCTCGTGGTTCAGTGATGTAGAACCATTCTTTCTGCCAGACCTTGACAGTGTCGATGGAGGTGCCCTCCATCCACTCAACCCGCAGAAGTTTGCTAATCACCGCCCTTCACAATCCGCGTGCTGGCTGTTGACAGTCTTTGGCTTGATGTTGAAGACCTTTAGCCACAGGCCGAAATGCGCCTGGACCCGCAAGAAGGCCTCGCAAACGATGATGAAGGCTGAGATATGTATAATGGAGTTCAGGGGGAGATCATGAAAATCTAACCCGTAGAAGAATATTAATCTCCTTACAAAGGGGTGTAGCGGGAAGCTCAGTCCCCGGATGAAGTGGGGAATGAACACCACTCGCTCTTCCGGCTTTGGCGTAGGCACCACTTGGCCAGCTTCTGGGGCGCGGTGGACGACATTGACCGGGAGGTAGCCGGCGCGCTTCAGCTCTCGGATGTCGTTATCGGTGACACATGAAGCCTCCCACTTGCCCTGGGAACCTGAGCCGGCCATGGCCGAACTTGGGGAGGGGGTGGCTTAGGGAGAACTAGAGAAGGATTGGATCTGGGCGCTTGGAGCGAAGGAGGTCGAGATGACGAGCTTGAATATGAGGAGCGTATGGAGGCCTTGGGGATTTTCTCTCTTTTATGGGAGGTCGTAATACCAAGAGTCCTCGTACTGCGCCGCGGGCTGCGTCGCTTCCCGAAGCAATCGTGCCATCATGTGCGCGTGGGATAACCGAGATCATTAATCGTATCCCGTGAAAAATGGAGCACGATCTTCGCGTTGATAAGACGTGTCAATGAAGGGGCTGCCTCGAACCACGAATCGAGTTTTTATAACTGGCTAAGTGGCCGTGGCCTGTCTTTGCTTTTCGTCAGGAAAGTTGTCAGGTGAGGCACTGTTCATACTCAGGCATTTGGCCTTCAAGGCTAAGCGATGTATGTTCGGAAAGTAGGGTGTCATCGGCGGCCGAACTGGGATCAGCCGAGTATAAAGGAGGAGAAAAGAACTCACCCCGCAAGCCGGATACTTTGGACGTACGAAGCAGCTGAGTGTCATGAAGCCCGGCGTTGGAGGCTAGTTCGGGGGCTACTGAGGGAGTCCGGGACTAAGGGGTCCTCGGGCCGTCGGCTTATCTCCTGTGGGCCAGCTTGGTGGGCCGCTCTATGGAAATTGCAGGAGGGCCGAACTACAGGACGACCCCGTGCTGAGGAAGGAAGGTTCCAAAGACTTGGTGTATCCTCCAAGTAAGAATGGGCGTATCTATGCCCGGATGGAGACATATCACGTGTAACCCTAGGTACCCATGGTTTCTATATAAACCAGGGGGCTTAGTTCGCAAGGGACAAGTCAACTCATCTAGGGTTTTAGCTCATTCGATCTCGAGGTAGATCAACTCTGTAATCATCATACTCATCAATATAATCAAGCAGGACATAGGGTTTTACCTCCTTAAGAGGGCCCGAACCTGGGTAAACATCGTCTCCTTCGTCCCCTGTTAACCATCGATCCCAGATCCACAGCTCGGGACCCCCTACGCGAGATCCGCCGGTTTTGACACCGACACTCCCCTTTTTCCCCTCTCGATATGATTGCTACGACCAGATGACAGAGCCCAGGAGATGGCTGATCCCGGTGACGACTACTACTACCCCGACAGAGCGTACTACTACGTGGAGGCTGCTGAGTAGTTAGGAGGCTCCCAGGCAGGAGGACTTGCCTTTTCGATCCGTGTTATGTTTGTTCTAGCCTTCTTAAGGAAAAAACTTGTTTACTTATGTCTGTACTCAGATATTATTGCTTCCGCTGACTCATCTGTATTCGAGCTTATGTATTCGAACCCTCGAGGCCCCTGGCTTGTAATATAAAGCTTGTATGACTTTAATTTGTGTCTAGAGTTGTGTTGTGATTTCTTCCCGTGAGTCCCTTATCTTGATCGTGCGCATTTGCGTGTATGATTAGTGTACGATCAAATGGGGGCATCACAAGTTGGTATCAGAGCCAGATTTGCCTGTAGGAAGCCCCTTCCCAACTCCTTGGCTGAAGTTGAGTCTAGTCTTTGAAAAACTATTTTACTGACAATGTTGTGTGGCTTACGGTCCCACATCACAAATGGGTGGTATTAGGATCTTTTATTCCTCTCCTTTACTCTAGGTTCTGATCTCTCTTCTTTTCGGGTTAAAGATTTTGCTAACTCTAACTTAGGTTCTCGTAACTACTTCCTCCCGGAGAGCCCCCCCCCATTCCAGATGATGGCTTGATTCATCAGAAGACTCCGAAGATACTCTCCGATGTTCTCCCGAGAACTTGTGCTCATCACTTTTGTGATTCCCTTCCACCGTCAACCCCTATGGATATCTACATACAACTATCATTCATACTTTCATTCCAAGTTGCTTTTGTTATTACAAGATACATCGAATTATTCTCCAACTTTTTAAGAATCCCTTGTGCCACTACCTTGCAGTTCTTTCCTGCATGAATACCCCTATGAATAATTCCTCACACTTACCATGGATGCGTTCATCCTCGGTTGTCATGAGTTTCACAAAATTCTTCGAAATGCTATTCGATTTTCCGAAATCCTCAGTAGCCTATTGCTCTTGACCTGCCTTACCTGCTTGCATTATGGTTAATTCCATATGTATATCGATATTCATTAAAGTCCTTTGTGATTGTCATTCTGATCTTATTGATTCAACATGTGTGCGAATGCACGCAATCATCAGTTGATCCTTATAAATTATATTTCTGGCTCAGCCGACTTTCCAGACATGAGATGGTTCTCGACAAATCAAACCTTGATTGATTGTCCATCTAAGTCCATTCAACTTGTATTTGATTGGAGCATCTGATTCTGATACACCAACCTGGAAATCATAATTCCTTTGGTAGTTAAGCATCGAATTATTCAGATGTTCTATAATCTCATGCCTTGCATTTTTCTTCCTCTAATTGAGTACCGATACTCACATCAGATCCTTTGTGGACCGCCAAAACCCTTGTTGGATTATTGTCCGATAGTGTCCTACATACTCAAGATTCTTGAGCGTTCTTTCCCATAATACATGATGCCTTGAACAATTTGTATCCTCTGTTTTTGTCAACCATGCTCTACCTTCGAGCTTGTGTTATTTACTCTTGAAGTTGTGGTATATGTTCCTAAGATGCCCCTATAAGTTGAACCTATGCCTTCCCTAATATGTGTGAACCCGAGAGTTTTCACGAGTCATACTCTTCTGGTGTTTTGCCCAATATAAGTTGAACACTACAACTCGATCGAAGGCGAGAAGTGAATGATAGGTTATGCCTTGAAGAAGTGGGTGTCGACCTTGAACTTTGTGTTCATGCCCATGGAAATGATGTAGATCTTATCATGGAAGCTTCTCGTAACAATAATTATTCCCTTGGTATAATTTGATCTTGTATCTGTGATTTTGTCCTTTGCAATCTTATCTGTGGTTCCGACAACCTTTTGCTTCACCCTTCCTTTGCTTGATGTCGTCGCTGATTGATCACAGCTTCACCCTTCCTTTGCTTGATGTCGTCGCTGATCGATCACATCTTCATGAAACTTCTCGACTAAGATGTCGTGATCACCATCAACACTATGAGCTCTTCCAGGAATTCAATCAAATTAATGATGAGAAATACCATTCTTGCCCCTCGATAATTTGTGTTGTCATCGACAACATCCTTGCATTCCTTCCAAACGCAGACTTGGTCTTGTTTTGGTTGAACCTTAAGTTCCTTGCTAGCCATCTTGTGTTATGTTCTATCTTGGAGTATTACTATCTTTTTGTCGAGAATGTCGTGAGAATTGCACACATCTTAGAATTCTTGATATAGTGATACTTCTTTCCAGCATCATTCATTTCTTGGCCCCCGTGTTGTTTCTAACCAGAATACCGACAAGTGAACTCTGATGTGTGACCTTAATACTTCTAGCAACCCTATTGTTTTGAAGTTACTGGATGATAGTTTCATTCTTAATGTGTTGGTTGTTGGATCACCATTCTAACATTGATCGTGCTACCCAATCCATATTTCCGGGTGCACTTTTCGTTCAATGTTTGTTTGTGGATGTTCTCCTCGGGCATACATCATTATATCATTGGGTCTGACCAATGCTATCACCTTGTTCACAAAATTGTGGGAATCCATTTTATGGATATCTTGATGAATTGTTTCTGCGCCCATCAGCCACATCCTCATCTTCTTCGTGGTTCATAATGAACATTTAAGCTAGTGTTGGAAACTTTTGAAAGCATTATCTTTGTGCCTAGCTCATGAAGAATATGTTTGATAAAAGAAGTGTTTTCTCTAAGTTCACGAGCATTGGATGCAAGATTGTCGCCGTGAATATGAGAAAGTTTTGTTTTGTTTCCTCTGGGATCATCCCAAATCATTCACACATGTGAGAAGTGTTATATGGTTTGAAGATTTGCTACCTTCACTCCATATGTAAATCCTAGCACCCAAGCCACTATTTGATTTGACCAAGGAAAAGAAGTTCCGTCATAAGAGCTAATCCGGACTTACACATGGAACTTTGATATCCTCTATGATGGTTCCCAACCAGAACTTGAGTGCATTCCATCCTAAAAACTTCCATGTGGGCACGAATGTCTTGACATTGTGTTCATGTGTTTTGCAAACCAACTCATGATTCAAAGCTTGCTTCCGTAATTCATTTCCCTAGAATCTTAAAACTCCATCTCTACAATTTATGTTGCATCCATCTTCTTCTCATACATGCCGAGTCTGAGATATCCTGACACCAATCAGATCTGAATCCCGGGCAGATATGATGGTTGGAACATTTCCAAGAGTTATAACATTGGCTTTTATGTAACCCGGTAAGGTGATGTCATGTCTAGCACACCTGGCCGGATGACCTATTGTTATAGTAGCCCTTCTTTCATGTGGAAATTGTAAGACTTATTTTATAAGTTGTTCCTGATGGATCCTTTGTGTATCCAAAGTCTGACCTTTACCTATGATCATGTCAATGATATCCCAAAGCATGCCTGTGGTACTCCGATACTCGAACAAGAACATTGGAAACACAACGCTAAATGTTTCCTGATGAATTATCCAAACACCATCGTATGGGTAACATCATGAATTTGCTCACCCCTTTACCTAAATGGTTATCTACTTGCTGTCCTGATATGTATATCATGCTCTGCTTATTCTTGTGAAGGATTTACTCCTAATACTTGTGTTTAAACACATTATCCTTTCCATTGGTCTGGTTAATCTAATAATCACATTTTCCTTTCCATTGGTCTGTTTAATCTTTCATGTAATTTATATGATCTAAGCAGTAACAATTATCTGCTTAGGTAAACACCTCGATGTATCCCTCTATCAGTACGACCCTGTTACTAATGTTGTTAACATTCCGGTAACCGCCGATGGACGAGAACCTTGCCAATTGGTCCGCCTCGTTTCAACGAGCAGGAAAATGGTTCTATTCGTCCCCCGCCCTTGGTACCGACATTGTTGCCAACATAACTGACAAGCTATCCTCTGACATGTCTTACTACCATGATCGTGCAAGATGTCACCGCTCTTCCTACTCTTAACCCACATGGTGGGCCCATAGCCCACAGTTCCATAGGATCGAAACTTGAGTCTCATGTACATCTTTGATTCTAAAGTATCTTTTGCACTTGGCTTCGTATGTAATTCCCGAGCCACCGTCCAAGGGATGATCTATTTTAGTATGAGACGCAATATTTATTTTCGTTGCTCTCGGAACCTTTCACCTTCTGATTAGGCATCGAATGATTGCCTACCCGTTTGAAACTTTTGTACCATCGCATATTGCTCTCAATGAATTCCCTGAGTTACAACCTGAGAAATAATTCATGTCTTCATCCCTGATTTCACCGTCAGATCCCAACTTTGTGGAGATACGGTCTTCCAGATTTTCCATCTTGTCGCATTCGTAGGACGATGAAGATCCCAAAGAAAGGATGACGAATTCATCAGGATGACCTAAAACATAGAATTGAAGACATCAACGAAAGGGATCAACTTCTTTGAGAAGAGCAACCAAGAACGAGAAGATCCGTTAGAATTCTGTAACCAATACTTTCCTCCCTACTCCACCTCTTAAATCTCGGGGCGAGATTTCTTTTAGTGGAGGAGATTTATAACACCCCGATAGTTATGCTACAGTAACTTCACACTAATGATGCCATGTCATCACCTTTTCGCTAAGACATTTGCCTCTTGAAAAAAAACAAGATCAAATTCAAATTCAAAATCTAAGTCAAATTATTGTTTCTTTAAATACTAAAATAAAAATGTTGACGATGTTGCAAATAATCACGAAGTAATTGTCATGCAGGAAACAACATCATTTAAAATAATTAATGCCCTTAACTTATTTAAAACAGAGCCAACAACAATTATTCAAGTCATTTAAATATACACACAATTTTAAATGTTTGCAAATGAGTTGAAACTTTTTGTGCCACCCAATAATTTCATGTTTGATTTATGTGCGAAGTTTAAGTTATAGAAAAAAATCGTGTGTTGCATAAACTAAATACAAAAGTGTGGTGTAAAATATTACAAAAAGGAGAAAGGAAAAAATACGAAATCCATTGTGCACTTCAGGCCTACGGCTACAGTAAACGGCCCAGGCTACCACCAGGGCCTTTTCTTCAACCCCTGTACAAAGGGAAGGCATGGCCATGGCGTGGCTCACGCACGCACGCTCGTGCCGTGGATGGCGTCGTGTCGAGGATCCGGAGAACCCCAAGGTGTATAAGGCCATCCCCAAGCCCCAGGACAAACCCTAGCCTTCATTCTTCCCCTCGTTCGCTCTCTCCCGTCGATTGGAGCTCGCCCGAGCTCGTGGTGGCCATGGCCGTCGTCATAGCTGTGGTCACGGCGCTCCCCTCGTCGCGCCAAGATGTCCAGGAGGACCGCCACCGTCTACTTCGTCCAGCCCGGGCATCAAATCGAGCCGGGGCGCCATCGAGCTTCGGGATCGAGCCTTCTTCCCCACCACGGCCGCTGCCCCTCATCACCGCGTTCGTCGCGTCCGGCCACCCCCGCGCCCCCTAACCTCGTCCACGAGCTCCGGGGTGAGCTTCTCCCCCGATTCCCCACTTTTACCCCTTTGATCCGTTCCGTTTTACGCCGTTGTTCGCCGTGGGCCGAGCTCCAGTGTCCGCGTACGCGCGCCTACTGCTCCTTGTGTGCTGTTGTTGCTGCTGTAGCTACTGCTACCTGCTGCTGCTCCCCTGCTGCTGCTACTCGCATGCTGCTGCACTCGCCCGCTGGTGGACATTGCCACCGGCTGCTGCTGCGGCCGTGGCCGTGTGTGCTGTGTGTGTAATGTGTGCGTACGTGTGTGTTAAGGGTCGGCCCGTATTAGTTTAGGTTAGTTTTAGTTATTTATTTAGTTATAGCTTATGACATGTGGGACCCCCCTCACTATTTTTCCCTTTTGACTAGTCAATTTGACTTGGTCAACCTGAATTGAAAGAATTTCAGAAATTGGTTAAACCTTTAAAAAAATTATATAAAATAAGCCGTAAGTCAGATGAAAATAATTTATATATGAAAGTTGCTCAGAAAAATTTGACGAATCCGAATATGCAATCTGTTCATCTATCACATGCCTCTAGCATGATGAAAATGGACATTTTGCATCCGGATCATCTGTCCGAAAAATACCTGTAGCCGGGAAAATATCTGGCGATATTTCCCCCCTTCTTTTAAAATGCTTAGGGATGCGTTAGAGCATGTCACTCACACATCTTGTCATGCCATTGCATTTGTGTTGCATTTGATTGCTCCGTTATTTATTTGTTTCCCCCTTCGTTACTTCTTTGCGGTAGACCCCGAGACCGATGTTGATCTGGTGTTCGACTACTTCACCGTCGAGGATCCGTATTTGTCTGCAAAGCAACCAAGAAAGCAACCCCCCCCCTTATCATTCCTATATCGCCCAATTCTCTCTCTCTCTCATGCTTGCATTAGATTTTGCTATTGTTGTAGATAGTTCATATTCTGATGCATAGCTTGTTTTTGTTAAACTGCTGTTGTACCTACTGTTATAATAAATGCTTAGCATAGGTTGGTTAGTGATTCCCCAGTGACCCCTCTTTGTCCCTGTTGCCCCTGCTTCATCATCGAAGACTCGGCAACCCGAAGACTTGAAGACTCGATCAACTTGATCGACGAGCCATGCCCGTCACATCACATCACACCCCCATTAGTTGTACGACTCTGCAGAGCTACTATCGAGTGCCGAGGGTGATACCTCGTAACGCACTCCTGATGATGACTCTGTAGCATAGCTAATCGGTCGTGGATACCGAGGGTGATTCCTCCTTCACCACTTACGATAACGACTCTGTCGTGCAACACCTCAAGAGTGGGCAATCGAGGGTGATTCCTCTCTGGTCACCTTGACGATTAGATCGAGTGGGATCGATCGAGGCTGACTCCTTGGGTTTCCCCCTTGGTGTTATGAACACACGGTTACATTAACTTTACTACTGAAACATGTTGAGGTCAGGATGACCTGGAGGGTGTTGGTGTAATAATGACAAGGCGTGGACGGGCATTCTTGGCCCTTGCCACAAGTCCTCGAGACGGGGTGACGGGACCACATATCGTGGATCATCGATCGTCACCGCAGTTAACAAAACATTAATGGGTTTGGATATGTGATTTGAGTAGGCCTCTGGCCTATTTCGCACTGACCATCACGCGGGAATAAGTATGGGCACTCTGCGTCGTACATTCGCACGAAAGCTCTTCAGATGTCACAGTTGAGCGGCATGCGCCCGGGTGGCCCGCGTAAGCACCGTCTTTGTATTAAGTGGTGCCAGGACTGACACTGGCCGTCCTCGCAACGCGTAGGATTGTAAAGGGAGATTGGCCCATGACCCCTTCGCATTTAGGATGTAGACCGGCGTGTGGCCTCTCTGTTGAGCCTAGGTAGGACTACGGCGTGTCGATCAGCCGAGGCCTGGCATTACCCGAGCAAGTGTGTCCGGACAGAGTTAATCGAGTGTGTTGGGTAATTTTGTGCACCCTTGCAGGGAAGTATATCTATTCGAATAGCTGTGTCCACGGTAACGGACGCTCAGAGTTGTATCCCGATCTATACAACTAGAAGTGGATACTTGTGAAGTGAAATGAAATTGTTAGCTCCGAGATTGCTTTCTCGGTGGGAGTCGAGGAAGAATCTTGGGGCATTACTAAATAAACTTGCTACTTATATTGTGCTAATCTACACTCTTCTACTGCTGCAAGACATTGAAGATGCTAGTCTTCGATAGGACTAGGCCTTCTCTCTCTTCTGGCATTTCTGCAATCAGTCCAAAGATATAGCAACATTCCTTTGATAATAATGCGTACTTAGCATAGTTCTGATGTCAGTCTTGCGATTACTTTGGATCAATACTCACCGTTGCTTTGCTACCCTTTTTTCCCTCTCTATACGATTGCTACGACCAGATGACGGAGACCAGGAGATGGCTAATCCCGGTGACGACTACTACTACCCCGACGGAGCGTACTACTACGTGGAGGCTGTTGAGTAGTTAGGAGGCTCCCAGGCAGGAGACCTTGCCTTTTCGATCCGTGTTATGTTTGTGCTAGCCTTCTTAAGGCAAAACTTGTTTACTTATGTCTGTACTCAGATATTGTTGCTTTCGCTGACTCATTTGTATTCGAGCCCTCGAGGCCCCTGGCTTGTAATATAAAGTTTGTATGACTTTAATTTATGTCTAGAGTTGTGTTGTGATATCTTCCCGTGAGTCCCTTATCTTGATCGTGCGCATTTGCGTGTATGATTAGTGTACGATCAAAATGGGGGCGTTAAATCAACCTTGCTGCCTCCATGATGATGCGTGAGTAGTCCACCACAGACCTACGGGTCCATAGTGATTAGATAGATCTCTCTCTCTCTCTCTCTCTCTCTCTCTCTCTCTCTCTCTCTGATCTTCAATACAATCTTCTCCTTGGAGATCTATCCGATGTAATCTTATTTTGCGATGTGTTTGTTGGGATCCGATGAATTGTGGGTTTATAATCAGATTATTCATTAAAGTAATTGAGTCAAATATGAACTTTATTATGTGTGATTTTCATAGCTATGTATGCTTTTAGATTTATGAGTTTTCTTCGGCGAAGTAGATGTGTAGATCATCAGAGGGAGTGGTGCATAGTAGTGGGTTCAATCTTGCAGTGTCCTCGCCTCGTGACCAAATTTGTAAAAAAAAATGGTTCTCAATTACTCACGATTTCAAAAAATGTTACGAGTTGAAAAAATACTCACGATTCGAGAAAATGTGTTCAAAATTTTTTAAAATGGCCTTAAAAGTAAAAAATAAAAGGTAAAGTAGAACAATAAAGAAAAACGAAAAATAACAAACGTAAAATAAAAAAGGAGAAAGGAGAAAGAAAGAAAAACTAGAAAACCTCTACTGGGAAGGCTCTAGAACCTTCCAAAAACCGGTGGGTGAGGAATACCAAAATGGGCCTGCCCAGAAAGGAGCATACGCTAGCTCGTTACATCGCATTTTACAAACGGATGCTTGAAGCACTGCAAGCTGGACCGGCCCTTTTTTTTCTTGGACTTCACTAGGGAGCGGCGCCGCATATTAGTCTTCCCGTGCGGCGGTTCCCTCCCGCCCATTTCTTGCATGCATGCAACATTATACAAGTATGACATCATTAAATATATTTTTGATTTTGCATTTAAAAAAGATTTATCTTCCAAACCGTTATCTCAATTAATGATCCGCTTTCACCACTGGCTTTCTCGCGACGAGATCTTCAAAACTAGATCCCATGTCGACATGTTTCGATAACTTTTGTTTTTGTGACTACTTGCCAGATTACTATCACTTACTTGCCACATTATTTTTCACATAGTTGTCACATTAAATCAACTTGGTTATCAGGTTGATGAATGTCGATATACCCCACTAAAAAACTTGATTCATTGTACTTGTGTTGGTTCATGTATTTACTTGCTTATTGTTAGTGCTTGAATACCCAGTCTTTAGCTCCACATAACATTGCAATGCTTAAACAATATAAAATTATTGCCCCGGTAACTATGTATAATTTTTGTGGCAATTGTACATCCGTAAGATGACAACTATGATGACATAAATGTGGCAACTAGGAACGTTGAAAAAAAATCATCGAAACATGTCAACCTGGGATCTTATTTTGAAGGCCTTGTCGAGACGAACCTAACGGTGAAGACGGATCTCCAATCAAATTATTAATCTGTGCGATAAATCATTTTTAAAATTTAGACAAACATTTAATGCGATGATGTAAGCATGAGGTAGAACATTCTTGCATGCCTGCATGTGCACTCTCTCTAGGCAAAAAATCCAATTGAACCGCATGCATGCAATCGCACTAACAAACCGCCGCATGAGAAAGATGTGGTGCGGCGCCACTGATTAGATTTTCCCTTTTTTTTCTTTCTTTTCCTGTTTTAGAAACGGCACCACTTCGTTGCGAGCCCTCCACTATCACCTCGCCGGTGTAAAGGTATTTCTTTTTTATCTATTTTATTCCGTTCTTCCGTTCGGTTTATTCTTTTTTTTTCTTTTTTCTTTTTTTCATCCTTTTTTGTTTTCTTTTAATGTGCGTTTTTTTAAAATTTGTGAACCTTCATTTCCCAATTGATGATATATTTTTTTTAAATGCGATAAACTATTTTCAAATCCTATAAACATTTTTTTGCAAATTCATTGATTTTTTCAAATTCTTGAACTAATTTGTACAATCAAACATTTTTTTGCAAATTCATTGATTTTTTCAAATTCTTGAACTAATTTGTAAAATCCGTGAAGCTTTTTACAATTTGTGAACATCTTTTTTCAGATCACCGTAAACTTTTTCGAATTCGTGAACATATTTCAAAATTTATGAACCCTTTTTTCAATTTCGTGAACTTTTTGTATTCACATTTTTTTGTTTTTCGTATATTTTTGTTTTTTCTTATTTATTTTTAAAAAGTCAATGGTTCACCGACCAACTGGTTTACCGTCGATCGGTCAACCGTGACCGAGCAAACAAGGTGACGGGTGGGATGAGCGGCAAGGCAGCCTTTAAAACTGGGCCGACCCAATTTACAGGGAGCGTGAGCGCCGGTTCTCCTAACCGGTGTTTAAGGCGCCGACTAGGAGCTCCTCCTCTACCTTGCTAGTTTGGTATATTCCGGACGAGCATTGGGACTTTTCTAAACGGATCCAGGTGAGCACTAGCGCGCTATAGCCAATTATGTGAGCTGGCTTGAGCCAGTGCCCAGCCCACATAGGGTGTATGCTGAAATGCAATCCGGGTTTTAAGCAACTATACTACCTTGCTTCATGTACCGTCATGTTTTCCTTTCAGGGGTGTGTCTAGCTCTTATGTAGATACGAAATGACTAAGTCTTATCTAACTCCTACACCATTTTATTTTTTGTAAAGATTCGTGTGGTTTTTTCTTTTCTTGTTTATTAATTAAATAGTGTAGAAGTTAGATATGACTTGGTTAATTCTCAAATTAGCAAATCCGCACAAAGAAAGTTGCACTTTGATGTGGATCTTCATACCAGTCCTTTGAGGACGAATTATCTGGACTGAAATACATGTTCCGGTTCGGTTTCAGTTCAACGTATGTTTGATCTAAATAGACCGGCAAATTTTAACATGATCTCTCATATCTCTGTTTTTTTACATGTGAGGTAAGAAAATGAAACTTAATCAAATCACTAATTATTGATCTCAACGGCTCAGATCTATTATGTATTCTTATCTTTCATGTGAAAAGAAAAGGGTAGGAGGGAGCATGTTAAAACTGCTCAGAAACACCAGCATACAATTTCAAATGCAACTGGGATCATCATGTAAATGTAATATACAATCTTAGTTGTACAAGCAGCCCAACCTTCTCATTCAGATCATATTCGAAGAACAGGCTAAGTGCATCTTCAACACCAACCCCCAAACTGAGCAGTGCATTTGTCTGCGGAAAAGGGGAACCAGTCCGCAAACCCGGATGCAGGAGGCGGCCATCCAAAGTTGTTCGCATATGTCTGGTTACATTTTGGAACAAATTAAAAAATGAACAAATTTGATGCATATTTAAATGCGTCAGGGGATATTCATTCATATTTGGATATTTTTTACATAAAACCAGATGTTTTTCATCTAAATCGAAGCAAATTCATTAAATTTACACATATTTCAACTAAACCCTCCTCTAAACCTAGTCTAAATGACCACCAGCGTCTGTTCCCCATCTTCGACCTGCCATGCCATGCACAAGAACTGGATCTCTGTCTCTGCAGCCTGCTTGCGGCTAATCGGACGACGATGATGAGACCGCCAAGCTTGGCTTCAATGGGAGGAGAGAAGTGGTGGCCTACCTGGCACACAAGTGCCGGCGACCTCCCATGTGCTACTCTTCCTCACTGTCGGTGGCGCCCGCGGACGTGCCCGCTTCGTGGTCATGGCGGCGGGACGCGGTCGTGGCGGAGCTGGCGACCTCGTCCTCGTTCTCGCTGCTGTCGTACACCCTAACCGCCGCCTCATTGAACTCCCTGAAGGCGTCTTCTAACTCCGTCTGATGGAGGAAGTACCGCCAGCTGTCGCGGCGGATGTTGCGGGCGGAGCGATAGGACTCGAGCAATGCCTCCTACTCGGGCACGTCCACGTCATGCACGATGGACGTGTCGGCGGCGAGTTGCTCCTCTGCGTGCCGATGCTCGTCGGCATGCACCTGCCGGAAAGTAGCCCGCCACTCTTACAACAACATCCCAGTGTAGTGAGCACGAGCCTGGACCATGGTGATGCCGGCATTGGTCCGCGACGACGGTGGCGCTGGCTCATCGTCGGCTGCCTCTTCCATTGGGCCGGTCGCAGAGCTGGCATTCGTCAGCCCGCTGGCCTGCTAGCGTGCTACAATGGTGGCGATCTCCTGTTTCTGCTGGGATGAGAGGTTGCCTCAGCCGGCTATGGAGTTCGAGGAGGCCATATAGCGGGCGTGGTGCAGAGAGGAGAAATGGACCGGAGGATGTTGGATGCGGCTATGGCCGGACCCGTGGTTTTACATAGCGGGGGGATGGCAGGTCAACCGGCGAGGTGATTAATGGTGGGCGGCAGACGGACAGACGGGTGGCGTTGGCTCGCCATTCCTCGGCAACCGCACATGTTTAATGTAGGTAGGTGGACGTACGGGTTGTCGTTTGAACGCGAGCCAGTCGTATGCATTGAAAAGAGGCGAGGCCGATGCTTTCTGCGGGCGCGCCGCTTCAATGCTAGAGGGTTGCGAGAGGTCGGGTCGCTCTGAGCCGACATGAATTTGGCACTCGTGGTCTGGAGCGGTACTACTGTTTCCAAAGGGAAAGCGCACGAGCACAAAAGAGGGTTTCTTGGTGGATCATGGTTGTCGGACGTGGGCGTGATATCAATCTGGACGCCAGTTTGTTTTCAATTTTCTAAAAAAATCACGTCTAAATCGGTCGGCGATACATGTCCACGTTAGATGATAAACACGTTCGAAGCATACCATACAGACAGTTGCGGGCGCGGTCTAAGGGTCGGGTGTTACAGATGCCATAAAAGCAGAGCGACACCAACCTAACATGCATGCTTCCCAATCAATCAATCATCAAACACTTACATCAAAATCAGAGAGATAAGATAACCCAGGAGGATCACAGAAACACTCAAACACCACCACTGCAGTGCTGCACCCCCAAGGTCATGGTGATCCCAGCTATGTTTTGCTGCCACCTGCGCCATGGTGATTACAGATGTCCAGGGAAAGTACGCAAAAGTGCACTTTAGATATCTTCTTTTTCCACAGGTTAGTGCACTTTTGAGGTGGCATGGACTCGTCACCAGGTTGACCCAGGAGGCCATCACACGTATGAAAAGCGCATGGCCTCGAGGAGCGCTTTTTGCTCCGTCCGCGACACACGTCGCGTACGTGCCCTCGTCACATAGATTGACATGACAGTCGCGTAAGTGGGTTTCGATCTGGATTTAAAGATCTGATTGCTCGCATCAGACATACCTTACCACGCATGCTGGAGTACAGCATGCGTGCAGTACCACCATCTCACGAAACAAAGCACAGCCCAACTGGCGACAGATGCATGAAAAGCTCCCGGTACTGTTTTTGAGTCGCTGAAGCTGAAGTTATTTCTTGCTGAAACCGGAGTTAATCAGAGGATTCCTGCGGTTTCATGCAAAAAAATTGAAATGGGTAACTGATATATATGTATACATACTGAGAAGAGAGGATAGAAGGTTTTCTCTCTTTATTTATCTGCGCTCTGGTCATGTGGCTCGTGAGCACCTGAAGGGATGGAACATGCAATATTACAACTTGTCAAGTTAGTAGTTACTTCTGCACCCCGAGCCCATTATGGCATGCTTAACTATGGCCACTTGCAGTGCAATGCTTGGACTGCGTTGCTCGCTGTAATGGATAGGAAAGGATGGGATCAAATGACATGGCTTGGTCCATGGCCGCGTGCGACTGCATGGACATTAGGCTCTTGGCCATCCAGAGCCACCTCGACTAATGAACTACAGCTCGTCTGCTTGGGATAACCTAGCTTAAGAGCAAGTAGCATGGCATCTCGTGGCTAGGATCTACGAGGCTCTCTCACTGCTTGTGCAAAAGCTTAAGAACTATACTTAACAGAACCCTGTCTTCCCCTTTTTCCCGCGCTTTTGTTCTTTGGGACGTCCTCTCCTTTTCTTTTGTATATACAAAAACCGGGGGGATGTGCACGCGTGGTGGATCATCGGTTGCTGTTCATCTTTAGCTCATAGTTGTATCTAAATCTCTTCAGAGCAGCTGCTAAATCACCAGACATTAACTGGGCCCATCGGTCATTCTCTTAACTCCCTTCCTTTTTCTCTCTTTTGTTCCTCGATATCCTCAAACCTTTTGTTTGTTGTGTTGTTGTACCTTGCTCCAATGCCAGCTGCGGTTTTAATCTCTCCCCCCTCAGCAGTCAGCACTCAGCACACACTGCACCGCGCTCCTCAATCTGAACGAAAAGCTGGAATGGACATGATTTAGATATAGCTGATGCGGACCTCTGTATATGCATTTTATCGGGAAGGGATTAGCTCGCCGCACTGCCACATCGATCACTGAGTCATGTTCTAGACTGATCGTCATGTACATATCTTTGTTCCGGCTAATTCTCTGATTCCCATGTTTTATCTACAAGTAGTAGGAGCATAAGGAAGAAGAAGGTTCACTTATGAGTAATAGTACTAGAAAATGGATGCACACTGTCTAGAATTTCTAAAACGAACTACATTTGTAGTTTGAGAAGATAACTGGAAGAAGCAGGAGTTTCCGTGGAAGTGAGTAAAAGTTATGAACAACAAGTTCAATATAAGAGAATGTTTACGTCGTGCCATGTACCTCGCTGGGTCGGACCTAGATATTTTGTGGAGTGGGGCCACTTATTCGAAAGTGCTTTTCTAAGCTGGATCTGACATGAGCTCGAGTGAACTGCAATTTTTTAAAAAAAACTGCATTTTTTGGTAGCAAACATTGACCAATGTTTTAATTTTTTGCAAAGTTTCATCATGAAATGACATTCGTGGAAGATGTGAAAAAATCGATGCTTTGAAATTAACATTTTTGGAGCATCAATTCTTTTGCCATGCCATCCAATGATAAAACTTTGCACTCAATCAAAGCGTTTCACTGTTACAAAAATCATTTTTTATTTAACTTCTAATCTTTTTAGTGTTCGCCCGATCTCACATGAACCCAAGCTCATTTAACCGTGTCCGGCACGTACTGTTCAAATTTGAAGAATATCATTAAGAAACTTAAGAATACGAGCAATTCATATTAAATTTTAAAAAATTGAGTGGGGCTTGGGCACTCACTCAGCCCTATGCAGGTCCGCCCCTGCTACCTTGTCTAGATGCGTTAACAAAGTTTTATTCTATTATGAGTTGTCTCTTAGTGTCTTCAGATCAATTTAATTCTCGCATTCAAATGATTTAAATTAGTGCATTAGTTACAATTAAAATGAAAGAAAAACAAGTGCCAAAGAGAAAACCTTCCAACAACTGAAGAAAATGGTGTTCTTCTTGACGAGATGGATCAACCTTCACCAAGGGAAAATAAACTTATCTCCATTCTTGTTTACGTACTACAGCTTCATAAAAATTCACACGACACCTTGAAGTAAAGGCCAAACACATATTACTGAAGATGTCCTGAACATGATACTTTGGGGTTGTTTGGATGAAGCTCACGGCAACCCTACCAAGCAAGGTGCGCCAAAATATTTACGAAGGAATTCACCACCACGAACTCACCAACACTCGGACGTAGAATCTCGACGGGTGACCAAAATGGTGGTTGTGATCCAAAAAAATTGGCAACTCTGAGCTGCCAAACATGACCTTAATTTCATAGACAAACAAAACCTTGCTTCTAATTTTCTACCTATCGGATACATCCTAGACACCATACCCATTGGTTCTCATCTCTTATTGTGACCTACTCCCTCAGTTCACAAATATAAGATGTTTTTCATATTTCAATATAGACCACATACAGACTGAGATAAGCGGACAAAAATACTAAAATGTGTCTATATACATCTAAATCAGAAAAAAAAAAGCTAGAAATCTTATAATTGTAAACAGAAGGAGTACTTGGCATTATAGGGTGGAGAACCCCAATTTTCTTTTAAGCAAGGTTTGTGCGTCCCGTGGAAAAGAGTCTCAAAGCTCTATTCCTTTTCCAGTGTGATTGTCATGGACGATGTGTTGTTTTGATCTCTTGGACAGACGGATTATGGCCCCATGGATTGTTGCCCTACGCTTTGGTCTGACTTGACCATGGTGAATGTGATGGCAGTGTCAAGTCTATTTTTTTAGTGGTTCTCTCATTTTATTCTTTTTGTGCTTGTGATTTTATTCCCGGACAACAGGTGACCAAGCCGGAAATTGTGTTCCGTTCCCAAGTTCCATGGAGACTTGTTTTGTAACATTCAAAAATATGACTTTTAGATTTCACGAAATTCTGGAAAGTATGTTACTTTTCTGTAAAGTTTCACGGTGAAATACATTTTTCATGCGAGCTACACAAACATAACAAAATCATGTTTTTCTAGCACACATATCATTCACTATAAAAGTACATAATTTTGTTTTTTTGTCAGATTTTTTCAGATTTTATTTTTGAAACTTTAAAAGTTTTCTTTGGATTTATTTTAAAAATTCTGGAACCCATGGAGCTAGCCCAGGAGCTAAAAAATCCGCTTTGTGACAGCATCATTTCTACCAGCATAAGGTATGTGTCCCCTCCCCTCCCCTCCGTCGTCCACCGCGCGGGCGACCGAGGGGACCCAACTCTCCGCCGCCGGTCCCCCTCCTCCTTCCAGCTCCCCTCCGCCGCCGCCGGTGTCGGCGCCGGGCTAAGCCCGCGTGTGCGGGATCTCCGTTCTCGAGGATGAGGCCCCGATCGATGGCGGCGGCGCCGATCTGGCCCACGGCGGCCTCCATCTGGAGCGCGGCGGCGTGGCGGCAGACTGATCCGGGGCGGTCGTGGCGTCAGATCTGGAGGTCCCCTTTCTCCTGCTGCCTCTCTCGTCATTCCGGTGGTTTGCGGCTGCAGGCTCTGGTGATGGTGAGCCCTGGTGGTGTACCTTGGGTCCGGGGGAAACCTTGGCCGGTCTGGCTGGCCCGGCGGCAGCGTCGCCCATGGGTGCCGCTTTCCTTCGTGAAGGCGCAGCTGAGGGCCCAATTTACTCACCCCGATCTCCTGCCGGGTGAAAACCTTCAATCCTCTTCGGATTTGGCGGCGGCGGTGCTGTTCGTATCGTGACAGTCGTGGAGGTGTCGTCAGGGGCCTTGGAGCTCGGTTGCGAGTACAGAGGATCTGCAGGTGGAGGGGATGGGACCAGTGGCTACAGGTGGTGTTCACAAAGGAGGAGTGGCGTTGCATCTAACACGTCGACAACGGCGGGTCTCAGCGGCATGGAGCAGCGGGGTCTCGCTGATGGGCGTGTGTTGATGGACGAGCGCAGGATGGTGGCGTTGTCTGGCGTCGTGGTGGCGTCGACGGCAGCTAGACCGGGCAAGGTTGATGCGTCAGTACAGCTCTGAAGATGGATTGGTGGCAGATGGCGGCGGCGGCCTCTGTGTGTGTGCGCCGGACCGGTGGGTGCCCCATACTCGACAAGTGGCTTGGTTGGGGCCTCGGGTCTTAGATGTTAGGCTTGGCTGCGAGGTCTGTTTGGTATTAGGCCCAGACTATCAGCATCCCTTCATCAACTGGATTGGAGTAGCGACAGAAGTTGCCTAGATAGTGGCTTCAGACTTACTGTTGTATTGCTTTGTAAGGTCTTTTATGAATAATCAATAAAGTGGCTGCATGCACCGCCTAGATGCAGAGGCCGGGGGTATTCCTCCTTTTCTAAAAAAATAAGGTGTGTATCCCCAAAAATTGTATGTTCAGCAATATTAGGCCGTGTTTGGTTGAGCTGTAGATTCTGGAAAAGCTGCTGTGAGCTGTGAGCTGTGAAAAAGCTGCTGTGAAATTTCTGCTGTGGAAAAGCTTGAAGCTGTTTGGTCAAAACAACTATGAAACTGTAGATTTGGCTGTGAATTGTCTGTAATATCCCTAAGGACTAAAAAATTGTTTATATATGCTAGTTAACCGTAAAGTGGCAACCTATACATTGATTTGCCATATTTTTTGCTACAATGACTAGTTTTCTATGGGAATTAACTTAAATTATAAATGTTTGGACATTGATGATTGATTCACGACCATTCCATACACAAACATATCCATGGGTCAATGGTACAATATATCGACAAATCGATATATACATCAATTGGTATAATTAGCAATCAGCATCAAACAAAAAATCGTCAACATCGCATCCATGAGATCAAGTCAACAAAGAGCAGAGTTGTCGCCTAGCAATCAACACCAATTGTCTGTAATTAGCACAAGCACGCCCAGCACAACGCACACACGCACGCACGCTGCAGCAGCACTCACGCGTCCAGCACGCACACACACACATAGCACGCACGCACCCATCGTGCACCCCGCGCGCGCACAGACGTCGAGCACGCACGCATACAGGATGAGCAGCAGCACACATGCACGCAAGTACAAGAGAGGAAGGAGATGGAGCAGCACTACCTCCGACGTCGGTGGTGTGCACTCGGGGCAGTGGCATTCGGTCGAGCACCCTGCCTGCGCTCACCCCGAATCCATCCCCTCTTTCTCCAGCGGACCGACAGAGTAGCTAGCTTGCAGAACGGACAACCAAGGTCATGGCGGATCGGCTGGAGGAGGTGCTGGCGGCGGGGCGCGCGGCGGTGGAGGGCGGCGGCCCTTGCTGGTCCGGTGGTCGCGGCGGGTAGATGCAGAGTAAGTAGCTCCGGCGGGCAGCAGATGAGGGAAGAGATCGCGACGAGGAGGCGGACCCGGAAGGCGGCGCCGGCGGCTGGGCACACAAGTACACAACGGTGGAGGGGAGGCGGCGACGCTGACGGCGCTCGGGTCAATGAGGATCGGGTGGTCTCACGAGGACAAGGTCTCCTCTCCTGCGGGCTGCCTTTGACCGAGGGAATAGATCGAAGCGTTTTTCACTTACCAGTGGCAAAGGTGGGTAAATACCATGAAACTCTCAGAGGACAGCTAAAAGTGCATTGCTGAAGTTGGAGTTCACCTGCTTCAAAAAATACACTACGACGCTGCAGATTCTGCTTCTCCTTTTTCCCCTTTGGTTAGCTTATAGCTTCTAAAAGCCAGAAGTTAGCTGCAAAAGCTCAACCAAACATAGCCTTAGACTGTTACATATTCAGATATGAGATTCACGAGTTTCCTTAGCGGTGATACGGTTGAATATCGAGATTCAAAAAGCTAAACTAGAGACGACAAGACTGTAAGTCTAAGACATAGTTTATGTTCTATTCCCTCTGTCACATAATATAAGAGCGTTTTTTGCACTACGTTCTTATATTATGGGACGGAGGGAAGTGTCAAAACGCTCTTATATTATGGGACGGAGGGAGTATTAGACAACGTTCTTGTTCGTATTTGTTTCAGTCTCAATAAAGCAGATCACTTTTTAAAATTAATCATTAAGGTTTACTACTTGGTCGTAAAATGTCTTCTGCTTAAATTTTCATTTTTTGGACAACTGTTTCGGTGGATCCTATCAGGCAGAGGCGTAGCCAGAAATTTTCATCATTGGATTCACTATATCGTAAAGGTATATTTTAAATTAGTAATAAACAACAAATAAGTAATCATTATAAAGAGATTTCCCATATTCCATTGGGTTCACCTAAACCCAATATGTTGGCCCTCCCCTGCTCTCACTGCATTTATAACAGCAACAATAACAAAGCATTTTGTCCCAAACAAGTTGGGGAAGACACTCTGAGGAAGTTTCTTCCAAATGTATAGAATGTTACTATTATTTGGACATTACTATTTATCTGAAGCGTTGATATCAACATAATGTGATTTAGGTTGTATATGATCTAGAGTTACATCTATAATTACACAATTATAACATAACATGTCATGATCTAACTTTCTGCATAAAGTAGGTTGTGATAAATAATGACGTAAAATAGGGTACACAACCATATGTTTGTTATATTGTGAAGAACATGCATTGCACATATTTGTTTTAGGGTATGCATTTCAAGAGAGATGATTGCTAGTATATAAAAAGTAAATCAACATAGGCTAGCAAGACAAATGTTTTGTACCACTCAAACCATAGAGAAGAGATTTTCTACACGCACCACACCGTCACCCCGTTTATGTCGGCAAATCACGCCCCCATCCTCGTCCAGTGGCTTCGCCGGTCTGGGACTGTGGGGAGGCTACGATCTATCGGGTGAAGCTCTAGTTTTTCCAGCTTTGGGGCTTGTAGTAGGGTTATGAGGCATCGCTTTGTTTGTGGTGAATGTGGTGATGATGTTGCGAATAAATTTTCCTCGAGTCTCCGCATATGGATGGTGTTGGTTGCGGTGGCCTCGATGGTTTGTTGGCGTAGACTCTTCCAAGCTTTTGTGGCCAATGAGGTTATGGTTTGTAGGGTTTGTTGGCATAATTTTGTTAGTGGCTTCCTTTGCAATTTGTCCTTTGGCCACTTCTCCATCACGTTGGTGCGGCCTCCGATGCCCTCGTGAGGCCTGCAGGCTTTTTTGGAGGTTGGGATCTTGAATTTGTGCATCTTCAGGTGGCGCCATATTCAACGTTTTCTTCTTCGGGGCGCTCATCGAGCAAGAACGTGGCTTGATGACTTCCCATCCGCGATGGTGACTGGCTAGCTTTGACGATAGAGACATGGGGGCGTTGGTGTACCACAGACCGTTTGTGGATGAAGAAGATGGTCGACCATGATATATTTTTTATATTATTTGGGATGTGTGTATTGTTGGTTTGATCAATAGATTCGAGACCTTTTTTGAAGGAAAAAAAGATGATTTCTAATATAGAAAATAGCTTCATTTTTTTCTTTTATTTTTGAGCAACGGTTCAATTTTCTAGGGTGAAAGAAAAAAAAACAGCTTCATGTGTGGGAAATGTAGTCTAATTGCATATATCAAGATTGGAATGTAATTTATTTTTTTGAGAAAGCTTGTCAAACTTTATTGATTCAAAGCAATGTTCCTAGGTACAAGATTTGGGTCATGCATTTCGAACATCCAGTTCTTTGCACTGCACTCCTTGTTATATGCCATTTATTCCACTAGCTCCTTGAAATGTGGTGAAACAACTCATTTGGGTGAGGTGACACTGGGCCCATGAACGCACTATGTTAGCACAGCCCAGCCCATACATGCCATCTCTCTACACCACTCCACGCGAGAACCACTGGCGCCAACAGAAACTGAAAGCAGCCGGCAGACACAACATAGAGAGACACATCGGACGCCACGTGGTCCAAGGCGGCCGGCACCGAACCAGCCGCGTATAGACAAGTCAGCGCCACCCTGGCGCCTGCCGGTCCACTTGTCACCCCCTAGCGCGCCGGCAGGTCGCGGTTAGTGGAGGTTCCAATGACATGCCGGATTATGATCGGAACATTTTAAACTCCGATTTAATCGCTAATGATGGGCGTAAGTGCGGTCTGGCAAATCCTTACTTTCCGAGCTTCGGCAAGCTAAGCTAAGCTGAGCTGCATCCCCGCTTTGGCCCTACGGAACTCGTATCGGACAGGCAACCCTGTCGGCATGTTGTGGCCTTTGTGCCTATCCCGTGTGCCTGTGGGCATAAAAGATGTGCTGCCACAACTAATAAAGCACAGTGGTTTGCAGCAATTTGAACCCCGAGAATGTTTGAGAACTCATGCTTTTCAGCTTGAGACAACGACACTGTAGCACTCACGCCACACTGACAGGTAACGGCCCTGCACTAGGACTACTAAGAAAGCTAGCCCACTTGGCTTGGCTACTGGAAAACCATGGCCGATGCACGCTCCCATGCGCATGGTAACCATATTTGCATGAACGGAGATAGATACTAGTAGGTGGTGAGAGTGTAAATTAAGGTGTGACCTCTGAAAGCATTTCGGTGCTCTGACCGATGCTCCTCCAATGTGCATGGTAGAAAAAAGCATTTTCAGTGTTATAGTCAAAAGCTTCTCTGGATTTTTGCCGCCCGTTCGGAATCACCACCTAGCGATCGAAGTGTATCTTTCTTATCTCCCCGTGAGTGACTCGGTTACTCCACATTCCACGAAGCACCTCCCGGATCGACAGCGACACGAAATATATTTTTGAAAGAAAATCCCATGCACGTTGTCCCCCTTGGGCTGCTATATAAGCGGCTCCTCGCCGCGCCACAAGAGAACTCTCTCGCTTGTCGAAAAACACACACACACACACGCACACGCACCGTGAGACAGTAGAGGTTGCTACGATGGACATGGGACACATGCAGCATGCCAGGAGGCTTCTGTCGCACGCCGCGGCGACGCCGGCGGTGGCGGTGGCGTCGCCCGGCCCGTCTGGGCAGCAGACGCCGCCCTCGAGCCCCTTCGGCTCCGTGGACGCGACGGTGATCTCGATCCTGTCGCTGCTCCTCTGCGTCCTCGTCGTGGCGCTCGTGATCCGCGCGTTCGTCCAGTGCGCGTGCCGCGTCACGCGGCGCGTGTGCTACGACCAGACGGAGGCTCCCGGCGACGCCGAGGCTGGCGGCCTGGAGATGGCCGCGCTGCACGCCGGCGCCAGCGCCGGCGCCGGCGGCAAGAGGAAGAGGACGGGCAAGGGCGCCGCCATCCGGGCGATCCCGACGATGGAGTACTCGGCCGAGATCGAGCTCGCCGTGTGCTGCTCCACCGAGTGCGCCATCTGCCTCGCCGACCTGAAGCAGGGCGAGCGCGTCCGGGTGCTGCCGCGCTGCCACCACGGCTTCCACGTCCGGTGCATTGACCGATGGCTCTCCGCGCGCCAGACGTGCCCCACCTGCAGGCAGGAGCCGTTCGCGACGCCGGCCCGGCCCGAAGAGACGGAGCCAGCGCCGGCGGCCGTGCTGGTGCACGTCGACGCTGCACAGCTCGAGACGATCTAGACAACCTACATGCAAATACATGGGTGTGAAAAATCGTTCGATGGAAATTGTACAGTACTAGTGAACGGTGGAAAAAAATATATGAATAGTGAACAATTTTGCAGCTCTGTTGTCGTCATTTTTTATTTTCGAAATTGTTGCTGCTCTCTTGTCGTCTTTGATACTGTGGTCGTGATCTTTCTTATTTTTTATATTTTGTTGAGGCAGTAGAAGTGACCCGGGTCCGATGAAGTGAGATGCGAGTGAAAACCACATGGTAAACTTTTGTGCAATTTATGTTTTTTTAACCCAGTACAATCACATACGCTCACATGCACTCAAACAAATTTATGTTTTTTCGAAACAGAGGCAAAGATTGACTCATCTATTAAATAAGCAGAAGAGAATTGCCCAGTTAATTATGGAAAACCGGGCAAAAACAAGAACAACAAGGACCAAACCCACTCACGTAGACCGAAACACTCAGGGCAAAGCCCACCCTAAACGACGACATGTCAACCCACAGCCAGACAACGCAGCTCCGACTCTGACGAAGAACTCAGAAGAACAAAACCAGGCACGGCTGGCGCCACCGAAGATCGCCGAACGGGCCACCTACAACCAGTCATCGTACACCACAGGGCCCCGCCACCGCAGCTTCGACTCCACAGTAACAAACAATCTGAGGCAATACCGTGGACACGCCGGAGAAGAGCCGACTACCGCAACCATTGCCGCGTCGCCGACTTCGCTCCCACCATCATCGTTGCCACAGAAGTCTGGACGCCATAGTGATTTCCCGGGGCCGCCGCCCCGACATCCACCGCTTCGTCGCGCCCCGCGCAATCAACCGGCACCGCCTTCCGGGGCCGCCACCCCGACATACCACCGCTCCCCTCGAGCAGCAACGCCGCACAACCCAGCTGCCCGCAGCCCACGCTGCTCAGGGCAACTGCTCGCAGACCACAAACGTCGCACCACATCCGGGGCTGCCGCCCCGACGTAAAGTCAGACCGCCCCCTCGGGGCGCATCGACCGAGCCGACACCCCTACCGCCCAAGAGGGACAAGGGAGCCACCCAATCAATGTCGAGACAGAGCCCCACCTCATAGAGCTGCCACTCACATTGTTTCCAAGATCGCCATCTCGACGCACAAACAGAAATCACCCGGAGCCGCTGCCCCGACGCCCAGTGTGCCCGACGACGAAGAGATCCGTGCAAACTGCAGAATGCAGACTCTCCAAGACGATGCCTCAAAGAAGGAAACGACGTAGCCGCCGTCATCGCCCGCTTCGACCATCTGAAGCTAGAGATTTCTCCCGGAGAGTCGTGTAATGGAGCTCCACGGCAACGCCTTCAAGAAAGGGAACGACGCCATGGCGCCGCCGTTGCCGGCCCCGACTAAAAGTCAGGGCTGGACTTTCGCCCGGAACTCCACCACACCTCCGAATCCTAGCAGATCCGAAGCACTGCACAACACACAATCCCCATGGTCGACGTCCACCGGCTCCACCTCGTGGTGCGGCGCCCCTGGCCTGCCCGCGAGCACCATCCTTGCGCGCCCTCGCGCCCACTCCCTGCAGCAGATCCACCCTGCATAGCATCGCCGGCCGCCAGAAGCAGCCACCCCGCTCCGCCGCTCGACCTCCCCGCGCCAGATCCACGCAGCCAGGAACCGCACGCCCTCGCCGCACCGTGCCCGGACCCGCGCGCTCGTCCAGGCCTCCCTGCGGCCGCCCCTTCGCGCATCGCCCTGGAGCCAAGCTCCTGCGCAACCGCCTCGCCCGCACCGCACCGAACGCACGCCAGATCTGCCGCGTCCGTGCAGCGCCACAACTGCCGCCGCCCCTGCGCATCTCGCCCGCCACCCGTGCCACCACCGCGACGCAAGATCCGCCTAGCGCCACCACCGCGACCTCGCGCCGTCGGCGGCCGCAAGGCCAGCGCCTTCACGCTGCATCCCGAGCACTCGCCAAGGCCGAGCCGCCCCGCGCCGCGCGCCTTGCGGGAGGGAGGAGAGCCCCGCCGCCGCCGACGCCACGCAGGCTTTGCCGGCGGGCCCTCCGGCGGCGGCGAGGGGTGAGGGGGGGTGTGAGTAGGCGACCGGCGGCGGCGGCTTCGCGTGCGCCCGGGACGCTCGCGAGGAGCGTCTCGGGGCAAGGATATTTTTATGCAAATTATGCATTCTTGTTGGACAACAACGTTCGGGCTATCCAGGTTCGTTGTTCCGACATGAAGTTAGCAAATTATATCTGCGAAAAAAAATTCAAAACGGCCCACTAACGACTCAAGGTATCTGGCCCAAGGACTGCAATTGTTTATACAGTCATCCCTTGAAGTGGCCTAGCCCGTTAGCTCATTTTCCTTTCCCACCCTACTCTACTCCATCGACAGTTCACACCTCCTTCGGTGGCACCGTGAGTCCCTGAGAGCAACTCCAATGCGCCGACCCAAACGGACGGCAGATTTGTCCGCTTTTTGTCCATTTGGGTCGGCCGCCCGCTCGCCGTCCGCCCTCTTTAAGATTTGGGTCGGCAGTGCGCCCAACGGCCGCGACCCATTTCATGTCCGCACGCAAATTTCGAAAAAGGCCCGCGGCCATAAATCGTGCCAGCGGCCATGTCGGCGCCCGAAGTTCATGCCGGCACCATGCCAGCGCCGGCATACAATGCCAGTTTCAAAAAAAAAACAGCACGCAGTTCAGCTGGCGCACTTGCCAGCGGGCCGGCACACATGCCAGCACACAAAAAAGGGCGGGAGAGTTCGACCACGCCATCGCGGCCGTGGTCATGCCAACACGCTTGCCAGCATACAAAAAAGGATGGCGCTCGCCGCCATACATCACTCGTCGTCAAACTTGAGCATGTCGTCCTGCATCTTCTTGAACCACGACCTCTTCCTTGGCGACACGGTGTTGAGATCCACCTTCATGATCTCCACTCCCGTCATCATGCTCGCGAGAGCAACTTCTTTCGCCTTGGTCTTGGCATTGGCGGCCTTGATCTCTAGCATCTTGGCTTGCTTCTCCGCCTCCATCTCAAGCATCTTGGCTTGCTTCTCCGCCTCCATGTCTAGCCTCCTTCTTTGGATCTCCATGAAGGCGTTCATGGACTCTTCCTTGTCTCGCCGGTGCTCCTCCTCCCTCGAGTCCTTGCTCATCATGCCCTCGACGGTTGCGATCAAGGCGTTCACCGCCGCATCCCGCTGGTCCTCCTTCTTGGAGTTGCCCTTCCGGCGCGGCCGTGGCTTCTCGCCTTCTTCCTCCTCCATGGCCTCCTTCCCCCCACGCGCCTTGATGGAGGCATATTGCGCCTTGAACTTCTCCTCGTCTTTGACGATCCTCCAACAATGGGAGAGATTGAAGTGTTGGAAATATGCCCTAGAGGCAATAATAAATTGGTTATTATTATATTTCCTTATTCATGATAATCGTTTATTATCCATGCTATAATTGTATTGATTGGAAACTCAAATACATGTGTGGGTACATAGACAACACTGTGTCCCTAGTATGCCTCTAGTTGACTAGCTCGTTGATCAAAGATGGTTAAGGTTTCCTAGCCATTGACATGAGATGTCATTTGATAACGGGATCACATCATTAGAAGAATGATGTGATGGACAAGACCCAAACTGTAAACGTAGCATTTGATCGTGTCAGTTTATTGCTATTGTTTTCTGCATGTCAAGTATCTGTTCATTTGACCATGAGATCATGCAACTCACTGACACCGGAGGAATACCTTGTGTGTATCAAACGTCGCAACGTAACTGGGTGACTATAAAGGTGCTCTACAGGTATCTCCGAGGGTGTCTATTGGGTTGGCATGGATCAAGACTGGGATTTGTTACTCCGTGTGACGGAGAGGTATCTCAGGGCCCACTCGGTAATACAACATCACATTGAGCCTTGCAAGCAAAGTGACTAAAGAGTTAGCCACAGGATCTTGTATTACGGAACGAGTAAAGAGACTTGCCGGTAACGAGATTGAACTAGGTATAGTGATACCGACGATCGAATCTCGGGCAAGTAACATACCGAAGAACAAAGGGAACAGCATACGGGATTAACTGAATCCTTGACATAGAGGTTCGACCGATAAAAGATCTTCGTAGAATATGTAGGAGCCAATATGGGCATCCAGGTCCCGCTATTGGTTATTGGCCGTAGAGGTGTCTCGGTCATGTCTACATAGTTCTCGAACCCGCAGGGTCTACACACTTAACGTTTGGTGACGATTAGTATAGTTGAGTTATTATGTTGGTGACCGAAGGTTATTCGGAGTCCCGGATAAGATCCCGGACATGACGAGGATCTCCGGAATAGTCCGGAGGTAAAGATTGATATATGTGATAATAGTGTTTTGATCTCCGGAAGAGTTCCGGAGTTCACCGGAATGGGTTCCGGATGTTTACCGAAGTGTTCGGGTGCAATAACACTTTATATGGGCCAAGGGATAAAAGCCCACGAGGTATTGGAAAGTGCAAAAGTAGTTTTGCTGCCGCGTAAGCGGTACTACCGCTTGTGTGAAGCGGTACTACCGCCCGAGCGGTACTACCGCTTGTGTGAAGCGGTACTACCGCCCAAGCGGTACTACCGCTTGTGAGCGGTACTACCGCTTGTGCGCGGCTGTGCACGGTTCGGCAGGGATCCGAGTTGGACTCTTTTCCTGCGGGCCAAACCGACCTTGTGCGGGCAAAACCGACCTGGAGGAGGCTTTTACTCCAAGTTTAGACCCCAAGGCTCAACATATAAATAGAGGGGCAGGGCTAGCACACGGGACACATCAAGATTTCCCCAAGCCGTGTGCGGCAACCCTAGCCCTCTAGTTCCTCCGTCATAATCTCCGTAGCGCTTGGCGAAGCCCTGCAGAGATTGTTCCTCACCACCATCACCACGCCGTCGTGCTGCTGGAACTCAACCACTACTTCACCATCGCTTGCTGGATCGAGGAGGTGAAGGCGTCATCAAGCCGTACGTGTGTTGAACGCGGAGGTGCCGTCCGTTCGGCGCTAGTTCGTGATCGGATCGAGGGACGACTTGCGATTTGGATCGCGGAGACGTTCGACTACATCAACCGTGTTTCTTAAACGCTTCCGCTTAGCGATCTACAAGGGTATGTAGATTCACTCTCCCTCTCGTAGATGCTCATCACCATGGATAGATCTTGTGTGTGCGTAGGAAAATTTTTGTTTCCCATGCAACGTTCCCCAACAGTGGCATCATGAGCCAGGTTTATGCGTAGATGAGATCTCGAGTAGAACACAAACGAGTTGTGGGCGTGGGTGTATACATATTGCTTGCCGTTACTAGTTGATATTTGATTCGGCGGTACTGTGAGATGAAGCGGCCCGGACCGACATTACGCGTACACTAACGCGAGACAGGTTCCTTCAACTAACATGTAACTTCGTTGCATAAAGATGGCTAGCGGGTGTCTGTCTCTCTCACTTTAGTTGAATCGATTTCAATGAAGAGGGTTCTTTTAGAAGATCAAAAAGCAATCACTACACCACGTTGTGGTTTTGCGTAGGTAAGAACGGTTCTTGCAAACCCGTAGCAGCCACGTAAAATTTGCAACAACAATTAGAGGACGTCTAACTTGTTTTTGCAGGGTATGTTGTGATGTGATATGGCCAATTACATGATGAGATATATGTGATGTATGAGATGATCATGTTTTGTATAGAATATCACGACTTGCATGTCGATGAGTACGGCAACTGGCAGGAGCCATAGAGTTGTCTTTAATTATTGTATGACCTGCGTGTCAATCATTAAGCGCTATGTAATGCTTTACTTTATCGCTAAACGTTAGCAATAGTCGTGGAAGCAACAGTCGGCGCGACAACCTTATGGCGACACGTTGATGGAGATCAAGATGATGGAGATCATGGTGTCATGCCGGTGACGATGGAGATCATGCCGGTGCTTTGGAGATGGAGATCAAAAGCACAAGTTCATGGCCATATCATGTCACTTATGATTTGCATGTGATGTTAATCCTTTTATGCATCTTATTTTTCTTAGGACGACGGTAGCATTATAAGGTGATCCCTCACTTAAATTTCAAGATAAATTGTGTTCTCCCCGAGTGTGCACCGTTGCGAAAGTTCGTCGTTTCGAGACACGCCGTGATGATCGGGTGTGATAGACTCCACGTTCACATACAACGGGTGCAAGCCATGTTGCACACGCGGAACACTTGGGTTAAACTTGACGAGCCTAGCATGTACAGACATGGCCTCGGAACACAAGAGACCGAAAGGTCGAACATGAGTCATATAGTAGATATGATCAACATGAAGATGTTCACCATTGAAACCACCTCAACTCACGTGATGATCGGACTTGAGTTGGTGGATTTGGATCATGTTACACTCGAATGACCGGAGGGATGTCAATTTGAGTGGGAGTTTTTTAAATATGATTAACTAAACTCACTATCTAGAACAATAGTCTAAGTTGTCTTTGCAATATTTATGTTGTAGATCATGGCTCGCGCAGTAGCACCCCTGAATTTTAATGCGTTCCTAGAGAAAGCTAAGTTGAAAGATGATGGAAGTAACTTTGTGGACTGGGCCCGTAATCTAAGGATTATCCTTACGGCTTCCCAGAAAGCTTATGTCCTTGATGCACCGCTTGGTGATCCACCCGCTCCAGTTGAGTCTCTAGACGTTGTGAACGCCTGGCAGGCTCGTTCTGATGATTACTCAATAGTTCAATGTGCAATGTTGTATGGCTTAGAACCGGGACTTCAAAGACGTTTTGAACGTCATGGAGCATATGAGATGTTCCAGGAGTTGAAGTTTATCTTTCAGAAGAATGCCCGGATCGAGAGATATGAGATCTCCGATAAGTTCTATGCTTGCAAGATGGAGGAGAACGGGTCTATCAGTGATCACGTGCTCAGAATGTCTGGGTACTCCACCCGTCTGGCTGAATTGGGGATGCCCCTTCCGCCAGAGGCTATCACTGACAGAGTTCTTCAATCATTGCCCCCTAGCTACAAGAGCTTCGTGTTGAACTATAACATGCACGGGATGAACAAGTCAGTCGCCGAGCTGTTTGCGATGCTGAAAGCCGCTGAGTCTGAAATTCAGAAGGAGCATCAAGTGTTGATGGTCAATAAAACCACTAGTTTCAAGAAAAATGGCAAGGGTAAGAAGGGTAACTCCAAGAAGAGTGGCAAAACAGTTGCTCCTCTCATGAAGAAACCCAAGGCTGGACCCAAACCAGAAACTGTGTGTTTTCATTGCAAGGGAACTGGACACTGGAAGCGGAATTGCCCCAAGTATTTGGCTGACAAGAAGGCGGTCAACAACAAACAAGGTATATATGATATACATGTTAGTGATGTGTACCTTACCAACTCTCGTTGTAGTGCCTGGGTATTTGATACCGGTGCGGTTGCTCATATCTGCAACTCAAAACAGGAACTGCGGAATAGACGGAGGCTGGCAAAGGACGAAGTGACGATGCGCGTGGGAAATGGTTCCAAGGTTGATGTGATCGCCGTCGGCACGCTCGCTCTTCGATTACCGTCGGGATTAGTGATGAAGTTATTTGGTGCCTGCGTTAAGCATGAACATTATATCTGGATCTTGTTTATTGCGAGACGGTTACTCATTTAAATCAGAGAATAATGGTTGTTCTATTTATATGAGTAATATCTTTTATGGTCATGCACCCAATGTGAGGGGTTTATTCTTATTGAATCTCGATAGTAATGATACACATGTTCATAACATTGATGCCAAAAGATGTAGAATTGATAATGATAATACCACTTTCTTGTGGCACTGCCGTTTAGGTCATATTGGCGTAAAACGCATGAGGAAGCTCCATGCTGATGAACTTTTGGAGTCACTTGATTTTGAATCACTTGACACATGTGAGCCATGCCTCATGGGAAAGATGACTAAAACGCCGTTCTCTGGAACAATGGAACGGGCAAGTGACTTATTGGAAATCATACATACTGATGTGTGCGGTCCGATGAGCATTGAGGCGCGCGGTGGTTATCGTTACTTTCTCACCTTCACTGATGACTTAAGTAGATATGGGTATATTTACTTAATGAAACACAAGTCTGAAACATTTGAAAAGTTCAAACAATTTCAGAGTGAAGTTGAGAATCATCGTAACAAGAAGATTAAATTCCTATGATCTGATCGAGGAGGAGAATATCTGAGTTATGAGTTTGGCAGTCACTTAAGACAGTGTGGAATTGTTTCACAATTGACACTGCCTGGAACACCACAGCGTAATGGTGTGTCCGAACGTCGTAATCGAACCTTATTGGATATGGTGCGATCTATGATGTCTCTTGCCGATTTGCCACTATCGTTTTGGGGTTATGCATTAGAGACAGCTGCATTCACTTTAAATAGGGCACCATCGAAATCCGTTGAGACGACGCCATATAAACTTTGGTTTGGCAAGAAGCCAAAGCTGTCGTTTCTTAAAGTTTGGGGATGTGATGCTTATGTCAAAAAGCTTCAGCCTGAAAAGCTGGAACCCAAAGCGGAGAAATGCGTCTTCATAGGATACCCAAAAGAGACAGTTGGGTATACCTTCTACCTCAGATCCGAAGGCAAAGTGTTTGTCGCTAAAAACGGAACATTTCTTGAGAAAGAGTTTCTCTCGAAAGAATTGAGTGGGAGGAAGATAGAACTTGATGAGGTTGTTGAACCTTTACTTCAACCTGAGAGTAGCGCAGTGCAGAAAGTTGTTTCTGTGGAGCCTACATTAGCTGAAGAGGAAGTTAATGATGATGATCATGAAGCTTTGGATCAAGCTGGTATCGAACCTCGTAGGTCGACAAGGACGCGTACTGCTCCCGAGTGGTACGGCAACCCTGTCTTAGAGGTCATGTTGTTAGACAACGATGAACCTACGAGCTATGGAGAAGCGATGATGGGCCCGGATTCCGAGAAGTGGTTAGAGGCCATGAAATCCGAGATGGGATCCATGTATGAAAACAAAGTATGGACTTTGGAAGTATTACCTGAAGGGCGTAAGGCCATTCAGAACAAATGGATCTTTAAGAGGAAGACGGACGCGGACGGTAATGTCACCGTCTATAAAGCTCGACTTGTGGCAAAGGGTTTTTCACAAGTTCAAGGAGCTGACTACGATGAGACCTTCTCACCCGTAGCGATGCTTAAGTCCGTCAGAATCATGTTAGCAATAGCTGCCTTTTTCGATTATGAAATTTGACAGATGGATGTCAAAACAGCGTTCCTTAACGGTTACCTTAAGGAAGAGTTGTATATGATGCAACCAGAAGGTTTTGTCGATCCAGAGAATGCTGGCAAAGTTTGCAAACTCCAGCGATCCATTTATGGACTGGTGCAAGCATCTCGGAGTTGGAATCTTCGTTTTGATGAGGTGATCAAAGCGTTCGAGTTTATACAAGTTTACGGAGAAGCTTGTATTTACAAGAAAGTGAGTGGGAGCTCTATAGCGTTTCTAATATTATATGTGGATGACATATTACTGATTGGAAACAATATAGAAATGCTGGAAAGCATAAAGGAATATTTGAACAAGAGTTTTTCAATGAAGGACCTAGGAGAAGCTGCTTTCATATTAGGCATCAAGATCTATAGAGATAGATCGAGACGCTTAATAGGACTTTCACAAAGCACATACCTTGACAAAGTTTTGAAGAAGTTCAAAATGGATCAGTCCAAGAAGGTGTTCTTGCCTGTATTGCAAGGTGTGAAGTTGAGTAAGACTCAATGCCCAGTGACTGCAGAAGATAGAGAAAAGATGAGTGTCATCCCCTATGCTTCGGCCATAGGCTCTATCATGTATGCAATACTGTGCACAAGACCCGATGTCAGCCTTGCCATAAGTATGGTCGGAAGGTTTCAAAGTGATCCAGGAATGGAACACTGGACGGCGGTCAAGAATATCCTGAAGTACCTGAAAAGGACTAAGGACATGTTTCTCGTTTATGGAGGTGATCAAGAGCTCGTCGTAAAGGGTTACGTCGATGCAAGCTTTGACACTGATCCGGATGACTCTAAGTCTCAAACCGGATACGTATTTATTCTTAATGGGGGTGCGGTTAGCTGGTGCAGTTCCAAGCAAAGCGTGGTAGCTGATTCTACATGCGAAGCGGAGTACATCGCAGCCTCGGAGGCGGCGAAGGAAGGTGTCTGGATGAAGGAGTTCATGACAGATCTTGGAGTAGTGCCTAGTGCACTTAACCCAATGACTCTGTTTTGTGATAATACTGGTGCCATTGCTCTAGCCAAGGAACCAAGATTTCACAAGAGGACCAGACACATAAAGCGACGTTTCAATTCCATCCGCGATTACATCAAGGAGGACGACATAAATATTTGCAAAGTACACACGGATCTAAATGTTGCAGATCCGATGACTAAACCTCTTCCAAGGGCTAAACATGAACAACACCAGAACTGCATGGGTGTTCGATTCATTACAATGTAAATCACATAGTGATGTGAACTAGATTATTGACTCTAGTGCAAGTGGGAGACTGTTGGAAATATGCCCTAGAGGCAATAATAAATTGGTTATTATTATATTTCCTTGTTCATGATAATCGTTTATTATCCATGCTATAATTGTATTGATTGGAAACTCAAATACATGTGTGGGTACATAGACAACACTGTGTCCCTAGTATGCCTCTAGTTGACTAGCTCGTTGATCAAAGATGGTTAAGGTTTCCTAGCCATTGACATGAGATGTCATTTGATAACGGGATCACATCATTAGGAGAATGATGTGATGGACAAGACCCAAACTGTAAACGTAGCATTTGATCGTGTCAGTTTATTGCTATTGTTTTCTGCATGTCAAGTATCTGTTCCTTTGACCATGAGATCATGCAACTCACTGACACCGGAGGAATACCTTGTGTGTATCAAACGTCGCAACGTAACTGGGTGACTATAAAGGTGCTCTACAGGTATCTCCGAGGGTGTCTGTTGGGTTGGCATGGATCAAGACTGGGATTTGTTACTCCGTGTGACGGAGAGGTATCTCAGGGCCCACTCGGTAATACAACATCACATTGAGCCTTGCAAGCAAAGTGACTAAAGAGTTAGCCACAGGATCTTGTATTACGGAACGAGTAAAGAGACTTGCCGGTAACGAGATTGAACTAGGTATAGTGATACCGACGATCGAATCTCGGGCAAGTAACATACCGAAGAACAAAGGGAACAGCATACGGGATTAACTGAATCCTTGACATAGAGGTTCGACCGATAAAAGATCTTCGTAGAATATGTAGGAGCCAATATGGGCATCCAGGTCCCGCTATTGGTTATTGGCCGTAGAGGTGTCTCGGTCATGTCTACATAGTTCTCGAACCCGCAGGGTCTACACACTTAACGTTTGGTGACGATTAGTATAGTTGAGTTATTATGTTGGTGACCGAAGGTTGTTCGGAGTCCCGGATAAGATCCCGGACATGACGAGGATCTCCGGAATAGTCCGGAGGTAAAGATTGATATATGTGATAATAGTGTTTTGATCTCCGGAAGAGTTCCGGAGTTCACCGGAATGGGTTCCGGATGTTTACCGAAGTGTTCGGGTGCAATAACACTTTATATGGGCCAAGGGATAAAAGCCCACGAGGTATTGGAAAGTGCAAAAGTAGTTTTGCTGCCGCGTAAGCGGTACTACCGCTTGTGTGAAGCGGTACTACCGCCCGAGCGGTACTACCGCTTGTGTGAAGCGGTACTACCGCCCAAGCGGTACTACCGCTTGTGAGCGGTACTACCGCTTGTGCGCGGCTGTGCACGGTTCGGCAGGGATCCGAGTTGGACTCTTTTCCTGCGGGCCAAACCGACCTTGTGCGGGCAAAACCGACCTGGAGGAGGCTTTTACTCCAAGTTTAGACCCCAAGGCTCAACATATAAATAGAGGGGCAGGGCTAGCACACGGGACACATCAAGATTTCCCCAAGCCGTGTGCGGCAACCCTAGCCCTCTAGTTCCTCCGTCATAATCTCCGTAGCGCTTGGCGAAGCCCTGCAGAGATTGTTCCTCACCACCATCACCATGCCGTCGTGCTGCTGGAACTCAACCACTACTTCACCATCGCTTGCTGGATCGAGGAGGTGAAGGCGTCATCAAGCCGTACGTGTGTTGAACGCGGAGGTGCCGTCCGTTCGGCGCTAGTTCGTGATCGGATCGAGGGACGACTTGCGATTTGGATCGCGGAGACGTTCGACTACATCAACCGTGTTTCTTAAACGCTTCCGCTTAGCGATCTACAAGGGTATGTAGATTCAGTCTCCCTCTCGTAGATGCTCATCACCATGGATAGATCTTGTGTGTGCGTAGGAAAATTTTTGTTTCCCATGCAACGTTCCCCAACATGAAGCACTTGCCAGCATGTTGGACCTTGAATGCCTCCAAAGCTTGGAATGCCTACAAAAGAATTGTATCCAAGCATATTGACAAAATAGGTATGGAAATGAACATGCAAGCATTAACGAAATGACACAAAGAGGACCGTTCGCTAGCATACCATGTCTTGCACGCCGATGCTGCTCACGGGGCGTGCCTTGATGCTCTCAAGAGTGGCACAAAACTTGTTGCACTCTTGTTGGATCACCCTCCAACGCTTCGAAACGGACACCCATCCGCGCGTGCTTTGCATTTGGTATGGTGGGAACTTCTTGCATTCATGAAACTCGCGATGGACGCGAATCCAAAAAGTTGATGCCTTTTGTTCTGCGCCGGTCTTGGGGTCTTGCCCAATGTCCCTCCAACACTCACAAAGAAGCTTGTCCTCGGCCGCCGTATACGCCTTCGTCCGCCTGCTCTTGCGCTTCAGTTTCTCCCCGGCGGCTTGGTCGGCGAGCTCATCCTCAAACAAAGGCTCCCCATCGATGTCGACCTTATCCTCTTCCTCGAGACCGTAGTCCTCTGGAAACTCGTGGTCGAGCGGGAAGCCGTCCAGGTCCAGGCCGATCTGATCATGCATGAAGGCGACTTGATTTTGATCGAAGGCGAACGGCGTGAACGGCACTCGGCCGTCTTGGCTTTGTGTCTCGTCGGGATCGAAGCCAGCCCTGGCGGCACGGCCAGTGGTCGGCGCACCGCCCTCGAAGATAATGTTCTACATGTAGTCATCATCGCCGGAGGCCGGCATTCCGTCGAACAGGTTGCGTGCGCCCGGCAGCACGTCCGCTGGATCTGCCGCGCGCGTTTCCTCGCCCCTCCGGATGACGAGCCACCGGCCACCGGTGTGGCGTTGAGGTCGATCGGCGCGGGAGCGGGCGTGGGCGTGCTAGGCGCCACCACGCTCACCTCGGGCGAGCGCTCCCCGGAGAGTCTGGAGGCCTGCGGGTAGACATGGAAGCCGGGCATCGGCTGCGTCGCCGACGCGCGGGGCGAGTCGGGCAGCACCATCCGAGGAAACGTCGATGAGCCGGTGTTGGCCGCGGCCACGGCGGCATTGACGAGGCCATGCTGGCTAGGGTTTAACCCTAGGTACATTAGCGCCTCCCTCGTTGCCGCCGCGACGCGGGCGTTGGTGGCCTCATGCAGCTCGGCGGCAGCGGCGGTGGCCTGTAGGACCGAAAGTATGTCTAGAGGGGGGTGATTAGACTACTTGACCAAATAAAAATCCTACCTTTTCCCAATTTTAAGTGTTGGCAGATTTTAGCAATGATAGCAAGTCAAGTACACCCTACACATGCATGTCTAAGAGTATAGCAGCGGAAAGTAACAACAAGCATGTATAGTAGAGGGTAGGAAGGAAGATCAAACGCAATTTGTAGACACGAAGATTTTTCCCATGGTTCCGATAGGTGGTGCTATCGTACGTCCACGTTTATGGAGTCTTCAACCCACGGAGGGTAACGGTCGTGAGAGTCCACGGAGGGCTCCACCCATAAGGGTCCACGAAGTAGCAACCTTGACTATTCCATAACGGCTTCCGTCCACGAAGGACTAGCCTCACTATGGGTAGATCTTCACGAAGTAGGCGATCTCCTTGCCCGTACAAACTTCTTGGTTCAACTCCACAACACGAAGTAGGAGGCTCCCAAGCGACACCTAACCAATCTAGGAGGCACCACCCTCCAAAAGGTAATAGGCTCGGCAATGTCAATGAACTCCTTGCTCTTGTGCTTCAAGATGATAGACTCCTCAACACACAATCACTCTCTCACAGATTTTTCATGGTGGAAGAGATTGAATTGGTGGAAAGCAACTTGGGGAGGCGAGAGATCAAGATTCATATGGATGGAGTGGAATATCTTGATCTCAACACAAGGGTAGGTGGCTCTCTCTCGGAAAATTGGATGGGGCATGTATGGAATAGTTCTGAGTGCTTCTCTTTCGAGTGGGTGGTGGTGAAGGGGTATATAGGCATCCCCAAAAATCCAACCGTTACACCTAAAGTGACCAACTCGGTGACACCGATGTGTGAATCTCGGTGGTACCGAAGTGACCAAAAGGCAGTAACTTTTGAATCTCGGTGAGACCGATATATAATTCTCGGTGGTACCGATTAGGTGACCAACGGTCAGATTGCACAACTCGGTGACGCCGATATTCACATCTCGGTGGTACCGATTCTTGACCATGGCTTACCAGAGAGTTGGTCCAGAAACTCGGTGGTACTGATTCACAATTCTCGGTGGTACCGATTCTTGTGAATGGCTATCCAGAGAGTTGGTCCAAAAACTCGGTGAGACCGACTGGCAAAACTCGATGGTACCGAAGACTCAAAATGGCTAAACAGAATGTTGGCAATTGAACTCGGTGGCACCAAAGTGGAATCGGTTGCTCCGATGTGCTAGGGTTTGGCATGGGTCTGTGTTAGTTTGGGAATCGGTGTCACCGAGTGGGAATTGTTGGTTGCACCGATTTTGGATATTTGGCTTTGGACAGAGTTTTTTGGAAGAGCTTGTGGGTGTTTTTGGTGACTATCTCTTATGCACGTGGAGCATCTTGTTCACCAACAGTACCTTACCCCCTTTTAATAGTATTGGCTTTCCTATGGACTCAAAGTGATTTCTCACAAAGTAAAATGTAGAGTCCTCTTGCTTGAAGCTTTGCCAATCCATTTCCTTGCATCTTGGGGTATCTCCACAATCCTTTTGCCATCCCTATAATTGAACTTTTCCTGAAATATACTTTGTGGAAATATTAGTTCAATGACATATATGTTGTTATTAATTACCAAAACCACCAAGGGAGCAAATGTGCTTTCAATCTCCCCCTTTTTGGTAATTGATGACAACATATAGATCAAAGCTTCGACATATGATATAATCAATGAATATAATCGTCGCTTTGAGAAGTATGTGATAAGCAAGAGCTCCCCCTAAATTTGTGCATTATTTTGAATTTGCGTTTGAATGCAAATGCACAATCGATTAGGTTCATGGGGCACTCTTCCATGTCTCATAGAACTTGGTGGTGTGCGAGAATAATAAGAATGAATATCATAGCACAACACAATCAAGTAACGGTGAATGACCATCTCATAAGCATCATAATGATTGGAAGTAGTAGCAATACACATCAAGTGTATGATCAAACACCAACAAAGTTCAACACAAGCAAACCAAAAGATCAAATGTTTTGGAAAAGCGATAAAAACCAGCGCTCTCTCACTCGAAGCCTAAAGATCTATATACATCTTCTCCCCCTTTGGCAACAAGTTACCAAAAAGATCAAAGGTATATAGCTAATCGGCGAAGACTTCAGCTGATCTCCTCCGGTAGCTGGTGAAGGAGTCGAGAGAACTGCGTCGGCGAAGACTTCAGCTAATGTCATGGACGGAGTTGGAGTAGCAACTGGAGGTACTGGAGGAGCTGATGGAGCTGAAGAGGCTGTAGCAGGTGCTGATGAAGAAGGCCTCAACTCTAGAGCTGGCACTGTGGCTGATCTGGCCTGAGTAGTGAACTGAGTGCCTGGCCTAAGAGGAGAGTCATCCTCATCATCTGTAGTGTGGGGACTGGGCACGCTATCAACTTCCTTCTTGAGCTCGTTCACGGTCTTGGTCAGCCCATCCACCTTGTCATTGAGTGTCTTGATCCTATTCTCCATGATCCTCACAAGACTATGCTGATTCGCCAAGATGTCCTTGATATCCTTCTGCATGCCCTGAACGGTATTGATCAAGAGATCCATTTGGCCATTCCTGGATCTAGGGACTTGAGCGCTAGTGGCTCTAGCTGCCTCTGCCTCTGCCTGTGCTGCAGCTGAGGTGGGATGATCTGGGTTCATCACCACAATGTTGTCTTCTAGATCAGGCTGTAGGGGCAAATGTGGCCTGTCAAGAGCAAAGATGTACTTCTCCAGCTTAGAGTTGATGAGCATCTGAATGTAGGGTGCATAGCAGCATGAGCGCTTCTGATTAGCAGCAACGGTGGCGTCAAGTAGGGGAATGGCAACGTGGAAGGTTATAGGAACAACAGATAAGATGCAAGCTCAATATCGGGGTTGCTTTTCAAGACAAACAACATGATGTTGAAGGCTCGACGTAAGCAATGCTCACACTCTGAAGAATTTGCGCACCAGAGAAGGACGAGGTAGCACAGTCAAAGATAACAAGACAAGGATGTAGCCGATAGTCTAGGAATGACCAGATTGACTTTGATATTCCCAGTAACAATTACAAGGGGTATTGAATTGCAGTGTGGAATAAATTTTCCAACCGGTGTTCTCGGTTGACAACAATCCCAGAACCCGTGGAGTGATTAAGACAAGGAAAATTATTACCTCATCAAAGTTAATAAGATGTAGTGCAAAGGCGTGATACCCTCGAAATACCAGAGGGTAAAACTCGAAGGTAGAACATGATAGAAGTAGAGCTGGGTCATTGACCTGCGACAGCAGATACTTTAACCTTGTCAAAAATTGACGAGGCACCGGAATGAATTACTTTCGGATAAATTAATAAGGATAGCATGGTCGGAACCATAACTGCAATCGATCAAATTAAGGATACTGAAAGAATCATACGGATGAATAATTACTTTGCAAGAAGCTTCCGAGACGGTCTACATCATTTCCATGGGCATGAGCACAAGTTCACTGTCGACTCCCATTTCATCAATGTATATCATTTCATTCATTTCTTGCTTTGGACGATGTTGTAGTGTTGAAAATTTATCTGGCAAAACTCCATAAGAGTATGACCCTTGAAAACTTTCGGGTTCTCACGGATTAGGGAGGGCATAGGTTCAACCCATCGGGGTATCTTAGGAACATATACCACCAGCTTCAAGAGTAATTAACACAAGCTCGAAGGTAGAGCATGGTTGGCAAAACAGAGGATACAATTTACTAAAGGCATTATGTATCAGGGGAAGAACTCACAAGGGGATCGAATATGAACGACACTGTCGGATAATAATCCAACAATGGATCGGGCGATCCACAACGAAGTTGAGGTGAGTATCGGTACTCAATCAGAGGAGGAAGAACGCAGAGGTATCGGATTCAAGAAACACCTGAATAGTCTGATGCTTAAAATACAAAGGAATTATGATTTCCAAAACTAAGGATCAGAAGCAGACGCTCTGATCAAGGATGGATAAGTTGAAAGACTTAGTCGGACAATCAATAGAGGTTTGAATTGCCGAGAACCAACTCATGTCCGGAAGGACGTCTGAGCCGGAAAGATAATATAAACGGATCACCTGATGACTGCGTGCATACGCACACATTGAATCAATAGGCTCAAAATGGCAAAGACAAGGGATGTCAACGAAGACTACTAGACATATGGAATTAACCATAATGCGAGCAGGCAAGAATTTCAAGAGTAACAAGCTGCAGAGGATTTTCGGAAGATCGAAAAAGTATGTCGAACAATTTTGTGAAACACATGAACAACTGGGATGAACGGATCCTCGACAATTGTGAGGAATTATCCGTAAGGCTTCCATGCGGAAAAGAACTATAAGGCAGTAACTCAAAGGGTTATCGGGGAAATGGAGAGTATTTCGGGCCATTTTGTAATAACAAGAGTAACAGAGAAGGATCGGGAGGATGACAAGTGTATGCAGATATCCATAGGGATATATCGGTGGTAGGGAATTGCAAAGGCGATGAGCACAAGGGTCTCGGGAAAACAACAAAGGTTATCTTCAAAATCTTCTGATGACGCAGATGATCTTCCAGAATGAGGGCACTCTGGGAGAAAGTAGTTACGAGAACCTAGAGTCAGAGTTAATAAAATCTTTAACCCGAAAAGAAGAGAGATCAGAGTCCCAGAGTATAGAAGAGGAATAAAAGATCCTAATACCACCCGATTGAGATGTGGGCCCATAACCCACAGGTCCCAGGATCGAAACCTGGCTCTGATACCAACTTGTGACGCCCCCGATCTCGACCGTATGCTAATCATGCACACAATGCGTACGACCAAGATTAGGGACTCACTGATTGATATCACAACACAACAAAAGACACAAATATAAAGTCATACAGCTCCATATTACAAGCCAGGGGCCTCGAGGGCTCGAATACAAAGCTCGACATAAACACGAGTCAGCGGAAGCAAATATATCTGAGTACAGACATAAGTTAGACAAGTTTTGCCTTAAGAAGGCTAGCACAAATATAAGCAACTGATCGAAAGAGGCGAGGCCTCCTGCCTGGGAACGTCCTAACTACTCCTGAGCGTCGGCGTTCTCCACGTACTAATAGGCTCCATCGGTGGTGTAGTAGTCGTCTCCGGCGTACTCCAGCTCCTGGGCTCCATCGTCTGAATGCGGAATCCTATCGAAAGGGGAAAGAGAATGCAAAGCAGCGGTGAGTACTCATCCAAAGTACTCGCAAGGCTGACATCAGAACTATTCTAAATATGCACCATTATCAAGGGAAGGGGTTATATCTGGACTGACTGCAGAAAGCAAGAATAAGGAGAAGGCCTAGTCCTATCGAAGACTAGCATCTTCAACATCTTGCAGCATTAGAAGAGTGCAGATTGGTATCTCACATATAGTCATATTATTGTAGCAAATTTTAATTAAGTAACCACGCCCAGAGATCCTTCCTCGACTCCCTGCGAGGAAGCAATCCCGGAGCCACAATTCATTTCCAATTTAAATCACAGTTATAGTTGTATAAGGTCAAGGTACAACTCCAAGTCGTCCTGTTACCGTGGACACGGCTATTCGAATAGATTGTTCTTCCCTGCAGGGGTGCACCGCATTTCCAACACGCCTGATCACCTCCGGCCGGACACACTTTCCTGGGTCATGCCCGGCCTCAGGATAGCAGCACGTCGTCGCCCCACCTAGGCTCAACGAAGAGGCCAGCCCGCCGGTCTAAATCCTAAGCGCGCAGGTTCGTGGGCCCACTTGCCCTTGCGCTCCTGCACGATGCGTACGCGGCCGGAAACAGACCTAGTACACTCCAGTACAAGAGCTGCACCGTCCAGTCCAATCCGTCGCGCGCCGCTCCATTGCTGACGTCTGAAGAGCTTCGGTTGATACAACGACGCTGAGTGCCCATAACTTTCCCACGCGATGGTTTGGTGCGTAAAAAGGCCAACAACCCAACTCAGATCAAATACCCAACCCATTAGCATTTTATTAATGCGGGGCAAGCGTGACCCTCAAAGTGCGGTCCCGTCACCCCGTCTCGAGGATGTGTGGCAAGGGCCTCTCCTGCCCGTCCACGCCTCAACATAACCCGGATGCCTTACCGGCGCATCCCACCACATCTCACACGGGTACCCTTGGGGCCGACCCGTCTCAAGACTGTCGGGAACTCAGGTCCACCTCAACCAGGGTGGTACCGCCTGTCCCTCCAGTCCCGTCTTTCACATGTAACAAGGTCAAGTTAAAGTAACTGTGTGGTTATACACCAAGTGGATATCCGAGGAATCACCCTCGATGGATCCCACTCGAGGTATGTGTATGACAAGAGTCGCTATCGATAAATGGGAAGGAGGAATCACCCTCGATACCCACGATCGATTAGCTACGCTACAAAATTAACATCGGGAGTGCTAAGTGAGGTATCACCCTCGGCACTCGATAGTAGCTCTGCAGTGCCATACTTAAGGGGTGTGCGGTGATGTGAGGGGCTTGGCTCGTTGGTCAGTTGACCGAGTCTTCGAGTCTTCGAGTCGTCGAGTCGTCGGTGAAGAAGCAGAGGCAACTGGGACTAAGGGGGTCACAGGGGATTCACTGATCAACCTATACTAAGCAGTTGGTATGATTGCAGGTAAAGTAACAGTTTATCAAAAACAGGCTATGCATCAGAATAGGAGCTAGCTAATACAGTAGCAAAATCTAATGCAAGAATAAGAGGGAAAGGAATAGGCGATATCGGAATGCTGAAGGGGGGGGTTTGCTTGCCTTGCTGCTCTGCGGAAAAAGGTTGAACGTCAACGGCATAGTCGTACTCGGCAGCCGCGTCAGTCTCGGAGGCTACCGGAGAGAAGAGGGGGAAGAAACAATAAATATAAAGCAGACAATCGTACACAAAGTATGACATGGCGATACGCAGTGCCGGGTGTGTCCTAACGCAGTGTTACACGATACCGAGAAAGGGGGAACCCATCCGGGAAAGTTTCCCCGGTTCCGAACAAATGTCGGACAGATGACCGGAGGGGGGGGGGAATGTTCCAGGTTTGCGGTGTTAGAGGCATGTGACAGCTAGGATGCAGTGCAGGGTTGCCTAAAATCATGTCTAAACCCTTTTAGCTATTTTAGGATTAAAGTTGGAATTAATAGTCGGTAGTTATGCACTATTCATCTATCGGAAACAGGCGAAAAGTTGCGGGTTCACCTATGTAGAGGGTCCCGACATGGAAACAGGTAGCGCGATTAGATTCGTGGGATCTTTCTGATCAACTTTCATGTATAAAGTTTTTCGATCTGAGCTATGGTTTATTTTCTATTAATTTTTAAAGTTTTATTAATTTTCTGAAATTATTTAATTATTTAAATCCGAATTATCCAGAATAGTAAATGATGACGTCATCATGACATCACCATGATGTCAGCAGGTCAACTCTGGCTGACCAGAGTCAAATCTGACCAGTGGGTCCCACTGGTCAGCCTCACAGTAGCTAAATTAGGTTTTATTTAAACTAATTAGGATTAATTAGTGGGTGGGGCCTACTGTCAGTGACTGGCTAGTATTTGAATTAAACAATTATTTAATTAACAGATTTTCTATTTATAAAATACATTTTAACAGGCGGGACCCACATGTCATAGACAGGGGCCGCCCAGTCAGCACAGTTGACCGGGTCAACCAGTCAACGGGGCCCCCAGGACCCACTCGTCAGCGACTCAGGGGCGGGGCCCGCCCATGCCATGTCGGCGACGACACCGGAGCAACGCCGGCGAGGCAAAACGCAGCGGCGCGGCTCGGGAGGTGGCTGGAAATCGCATACAGGGCACCGTTCGTCGCGTTTTCGGGCGCGTTTGAAAGCTATGGCTGCGCCACGTCCAACGGTGGCGGTTGCGGCGATGGGGGTGACCGGAAACGAGCGCGGCGAGCTCGTCAGCGGACGGCCAGAGTCGGGCGCGAGTGGAAACAGTGATGCAGCGCGCTACGGGGCAAAAGGAATGGTTGGGGAGGCGCTGCGCGACGCGGTGAGAAAAATGGGCTCGACCCCGTGACCATTTGGTCACCGGAAGGGCGCCGGCGGCGAGCAGAGGCGGTGGCGCGTTCGGGTGGTCGATGGAAACGTAGCTATGGCGTGCAGCAGCTCGAAACAGAGGGCTAGTCGTGTTCCACGCGTCGTGGTGAGTGTGATGGACATGGCCTCATGACCACTGAGTCACCGGAGACTCGCCGGCGACGAGCTCCACGGAGGTGAGCTCAGGTACTAGCAGAACGGCGCCTACGTGCACGCTGGAGCGAGGGGAAGCGAGCGGGGAGGAGCTGCGGCTCACCTTGCGGCTATGAAAAGCCCTCGACGGGTTAGTAACTGCAGCGGTGGCCGGAGCGGGCGGAGCTCGTCGGAGACAGAGGCGGAAGGGGGCGAGGCGATTCCGGCGCTGTGGTGGCTCCTGGCTCGGGCGGCTTGCACCGTTCAACGTGGAAGACGACGGCGAGCAGCTACGGCATCATGGCGAGGTGAGGCGATGCCGGTGGCCACGGGAACGACGGCGAGTGGCTACGGTGGCGCTCGGGCGACGGATCTGGAGAGGGAGAAGGAGCTCAGCGAAGCGAGGGAGAGAGGGGGAGAGTGACAGGGAGCGTCCAGGGGGGAGGTAGGCGTCGGCCTTACCCCCTCGGCTCACCTGCCCTCATCGCGGTGGCGCGCTGCGGCCGGCGGAGGCGCGCGCGCCCACGGAGAAGACGACAAGGAGGGGGAGCAGGTGAGGGAGGCCGGGTGGGCTGGGCCGTGCTAGGCCACTGGGCCTGTTGGGGCCGGCCCAGTGGGGAAAGGGGGGGCTTTTATTTTTTATTTTTTTGTTTTTATATAGTTTCTATTTTCTCTTTGTTATTTTTCTTTTTAAGACTTTTCTGTTTTACCTTATCTTCACATTATTTTAGTTTTATAAAATATAAAAATAGTTCCTAAATTAGTACCACTAAATATATTACTGCCACAAAAAGTTTGGTGCAATGATAAAATACTTTGCAAAACTTTATTATTTAAAAGGCATTTAATTAATCGCTTAAGCTACTGTTTATTTATTTTAGTGCATTTATACCTTTTATCAAAATGTGGTTTCAACATGACAAATATCCAGAGAATATTTGCCATACTTTGAGCATTTTTGTTTTCATGTTTGAAAAAATTAAATCTTGACTTTAAATTTGAATTTGAATTTGAATAGGATTTGGATTAACGTGAGATTAACAACAGTAACAGTGATGACATGGCACCATTAGCATGGGATTACTGTAGCTTAATTATCCGGGCGTCACATCATTGTACATGTTAGCCATAGCATTGTGGCTCTCCTTGGATTCAGAATAGACATCGAGATCTCCTTCTTCCACCTTTGGGACTCCTAAGATGGCAGTCCATTCCTCAACAGTTGATTCATACCTTGCTCCTTCAGTCATCCATACAATTCTACCATCTCCATAGAAATGAGCAGTGGAGTAGAATTGCATGATCATCTCATCGTTCCATGCAGTGAATTCCTTGCCAACAAATTCATCCAAACCAATGCAGTGAAAGTTGTCTTGAACACTTGGGAAGTAATCTTGATTCTCCTTGATATACTTCCAATCAACATATCCCATGTCACTCACAGCAGGGCTCTTATCAAGCAAGATTGTCTCGTAGAAATCTTATTGCTCCTTGGTATAAAACATGTAGTCCACAACTGTTTTCCTTCTCTGGGCATATGGATCAATGGCTTTCCATCCCCTCAAACCAGAGTCCTTCCTCTTCTTCATGTCTTCAGCAAGCAGGTGGCTGGCATTGTGTTTTGGAAGATGTGGTCTTCGCTTCATCAAAGCAGTGAAATCATCATCATCCTCAGCTTCCCTAAAAGTGGAGGTCTTGTTCTTGCTGGAAGCTGGTATCTCTCTGGAGAACCTCTTGGGTTTTTCAGCAGCAGCAGCCTTCTTGGGTGCAGTCTTGGTGCTCTTGGATGTGTTAGTTTTGGGCATAGCATCTGCCATAAGTTTCTTCTTATTCTTTGGAGGGGCCTTTGCAGCTGGCTCTTCCTCCTCCTCTTCAGCAGCTGCCTCTTCTGGATCCTCATACATAGAGGTTTTTCTGCCAATGACATGGATGATCCTCTTTCTGCTCTTCTTCTTCTCCCCGGCCTTCTTAGGCATAGACTTCTTGGGAGGCTCAACGGTCATAGTTGCCCTAGAGCTCTCTGGTGCTCTAGCTAACTCAGAACTAGCATACTCTTTCCTGATGGCTTTCTTCTTCTTGGAAGAAGTGGCTGCAGTGGTGCTCTTGGCAGCATCATCTTTCTTGGACGGCTCCTCAAGGATGAAGTCCTCATCCTCCTCATCAGAATTGAGCTTCCTCCTTGCCCTGGTTGCAGCTTTGGGCAGATCAGGAGAGCTAGGTATATCATCATAGCTTCCCTCAGGACTAGTGCCTGAGCTCATGTCAACACTCTACTCTCTGAGATCATTCTGGCTATCATCTGAAGCAGACATCTCTGACCCTGTGAATAGATTGTAGAAGAGTGGAAAGGGATGAGTCATCACAAAATGCAGACATTTTCAAAAGATTGAACTAAAATTTCTCAAGTCTTGCATTATGCCAAATGTATGTCAGTAGAACCGAAGCAAATATTTCGGACCTACCGAGACAGACAGTCTCCATAACAGAAACTTGGCACCACTTTCGGTGAGACCGAAAATGGGCACTCGGTTTCACCGAGACTGTTCTCAGTTGACCAGAAAAGCGAATCGGTGCTACTGATTCTTTTGCATCGGTTCTACCGAGATTCATGTGGCGGACGACAAAACCTAAAAAATCATTCGTTCACTATTCTACTGGAGTTTCTCGTGGATGAATCAATCTCAAACTATGGATTATCGATGGAAAAGCCCTAATGCGCAAGAATCGGAGGTTGGAGCGCATGAGGGGGTGAAATCGTACCCTAGCTTGGTGATGACTTCGCTACGGCGGCGACGGGGGAGAGGATTCCGTCGACGGCGGAGACTTCCAATGGCGGAGGCACTCGGCAGCAAGGGTTTCGGAGGGGGCGACGGTTGAAGAATAGATTTCAAAAGTCGGGTCCGCCTCTATATAAACCCATCGTTGTCGGTGACACCGGTTCTAACTTTTTGGTGTCACCGAGTTCCTCAACTTTCTGCTGACAGGGAAACTCGGTGTAACCGAGAAGATGGAATTGGTGGTACCGAGATAGAAAACCAGATCAACCCTAGGCATTCGGTGAGACCGAGATTTTTTGGTTGGTTCCACCGAGATGCACTTGGGAGGTTTTAATGGTCAGTCCTTTGTCGATACGGAACTCCGAGTGCTCCTCACACAGAGAGATCGAAAAGTCCTTGTTCAAATTTTGTAATGCAGCAAGAATAGAATATGAGGTAAGAAAGCATAGATAGCTAGAGAGTGGTCCTAGGCATTTTTGTCCATCCAATTGGCAAAAGAAAAATCAATAGCCAAATAGCAACAATTGGATGTCCTCTAATGGATAAATAAATGCAGACCAACATGCTCACACAATAAGATGTCAAATGAAATCACGGCAAACATGCACATACATACTAGCATCTATCAAGCATTTTGGCGATGACGGAGTCATCTATATATGATTATATTGACTTAGGAGCCAAGTAAGAATACTTGATCATAGGTCATACTCATCGTTTAAGCACAAGTGTGGTTACCACTTTTGCATAAAGCATTTAATGTTGTCACATACTATGAGATGCTTTAACTCAAGTCTTAGAGTAAAGCTCCCCCTTAATGTGACATCCCCCCATAGGAGGGATAAACTAACCTTGGGTTTTGTCAATGAAGACTTCATGTTGGTGAGGTAGTGGTGGATGCTCAAGGTTGATGAAGATCACCAAGAGTTGGGAGCATCCTTGTTCTTTCCTTACCCTTCTCACCTACATGGGTTAGTCCCAACATACAAGAGACAAATACAAGGATATCTATGGACATGGAGTGCAAAGCATACATGATGTGTCCATTGATTTGTTAATTACCTTGTCCCTTGCTTACCTTTGAGGGAATGTGTGACTCCTTGAACTATTGCATGTTGTTGATGTTGATTGCAAATAGTTCTTGCCAATAATGAATGTGAGTGAATTTCATTGGCGGAGTCACCCCTCAAGAACTTCTCTAGTTCTTCTTCTTGGGGACCCACATCAACTTGATGGGGATCTTTGGTGTTGAAGTGGCCCTTGTAGAAGTTGAGCTTGAAGTAGCCTTGGGAACCCACTCCACCAAAGCTTGGGATTCATCTTCATATGAGTCAATGTCCTCTTGAAGCTTGTTCTTGCCCTTGAGCTTGTGGTCATGTGGTGGAAGGTAATCTTGAAAGCTTGTTCCCTTGGGGAGAGTATGTTCATACTTCTCCTTTTGAGGAACAAACTTGGGCTTGGGGTATTGACCTTCTTCCCATTCAACTCCATTAGCGTTGAAGTAGCCAATGCCATGGTTCTTCCGGTATCCTCCGTGCTTGTGTACAATCTCCTCAAATTGCTTACACCCGGCAAGACTCTTGTAGATACCTTTCTCTATAATTCCTTTCAATAAAGCGTTTTCTTGCTCAAGTGTAACTTGGCTAAGAGAATCATCCACTACTAGGAGAAAGCCTATAGATAGGATTTTAGCAGTAGCGCTGGAAAGAGGGAAAGCGCTATTGCTAAGTAGTAGTAGCACGGGAAACCTACCAGCGCTACAAGTAGACAAGTAGCAGTAGCGTGGGCTACCAAACAAGCGCTACTGATAAGTGGTCCCGTTGTCAGTGCCAGTGGCTACCTGTAGTTGTAGCGGCTGTCCAAAACCGACGCTACTACTACTGCCGTAGCAGTAGCGTGTGTCTGTGGACCACCGCTACCACTATGGCTGTACGTTGCCAGCAGGTGGGCCCTGATTATCAGCAGCGCTGGGTTTCCGACCAGCGCTACTGCTATGATGCTTAGCAGTAGCGGATTTCTGTTCCAGCGCTACTGCTTCTCGTCGCACCCACCTACCACCGTCCCCCACCGTCTCCCTCTCTCCCCATTCGATCCCCTCTCCCTCTCATCAGTCCCTCTCCCCCGACCGCCACCGTCGCCATCGCCTCTCGACGCCGCCACCGTCGCGCCCCCTCCCTCGCCGTCTCCCCCGACCGCCGCCGTCACCATCGCATCTCGACGCCGCCACCATCGCGCCCCCTCCCTCGCCATCTCCTACCACCGAGCCCCGACCCGGACGCCACCACCGTCGCCCCCTCCCTCACCGTCGCGCCCCCAACCTCCGCAGGTAGCCCTTACTCCCTCCTTCCTCCCTCTTCCCTCTCCCCTCACTCCCTTCACCCCCCTCTCGCATCCGGCCGTTTTGTAATATTGGGGGGTTAGGTTGATTCTAGGGTTAATTAGGTTGATTCTAGGGTTAATTAGGTTGATTCTAGGGTTAGGTTGATTCTAGGGTTAGGTTTGTTAGCTAAATTAGTTTAGAGCAAAATATGAATGTGCCCAAGTGCCCAAGTACTTTGAATTGTTCGATAATTGTGCCCAAGTGCCCTATATAATTGTGCCCAAGTGCCCTATTAGGACAGAAATTTAGCTAGGTTTCAAATTAGGACAGAAATTTAGGTAGGCTGAATTTAGTTTCAAATATTGTGAAGAAAAACCTTATTGCATTTTCTTCAAGTTCTATATTTTTCTTACTGTTATATGCAAATGATCCGAGTGGCCTATGTTTCGCCGGAATGTTGATTCATTTCCATTCCGGTGAATTTCAGGCGCTTGATATGTCCACTTTTTAGCAAAGGTCATGTCGAACTTTTGGCATGACTTGTGCTAGAAAGTAGGCATATCGAGTGCCGGGATTTGCTGGGAAACGGCATTCCGGAAAACCGAGTCAAAAATGAGTCCAAAATGAGTTTAAGAAATTAAGCATTTCTGAAATAGCAAAACATTAAACGATAAGAAAATGTTCTCATAGGAATTTGTCTCGACGTCGACGATGCCTGGCCCGCACCCTCGTTGTCGTCGAGTCGGCGTCGACATCCTTGAGAGGCGCAATGTCCGGGACTGGGCTCCGCCGGGCTGGCACTGCGAGGTGTTACCTTCCCAGTCTCAGAGCTTGGTGAGGAATCCTGGTCTCGTCATCGAGCCGGAGCTTCTTTGGTGGCGGTCGCGTGGGCCACTTTCGGTGCAGAGGGAGCGGGCCCCCTCGGAGGTGGTACGTCGCCGTGTCAGGGAGGAGGACGAGCACGTCCGTCGCTACATGGCGGCGTTGGACGCCAGGTTCTCCAATACCTGGCAGGTTCTTCAGGGATCTCACCCAAGTTATGATCCGGTGATGGTTCCTTATCTTTGGGTGTCCACCGCCAGCGACTCAGAGACCGCTAGTGAACCGAGTTCACCGTCCTCCACTTTGTATTCTAGGATATTCGATCTGTATTAGTGGTCTTATATGATAATATTCGAGATGTATTAGTTAATATTTGATGATGCATTAACTGGATTATTCGAGATGATGTATTAGTGATATTATATTCGAGTTCATTATAAATGTATTAGTGATATTATATTCGAGTTCATTATAAATGTATTAGTGATATTATATTGGTATAATGCGTGTGTGACTTTCGGTCTGTCGTTGCTCCTTGTGTGACTATCATGTGTGTTCTTGATGGAGGAATCCCGACTGTTGTCGTGGGGGGCGCTTCTTCCTCTTCTCTTCTTGCGATATATACCTCGGTGTAATGCGCAAGGAGAGGAGAGGAAGTGCGTCCATCACCGACGGTCGAACTATTAGTGTGAGAGAGTGTCCACCAACATATATACACCACCATATCAGTATGAGAGAGTGCGCACCAACACACCATAAGATATGAGAGTTATTTAAGGAAAGCCTCGACGGACCGAAAGTCAACCGATATGGAATTAGGTCTATTTGGACATGTGTGTATGTTATTGCTCAATATGTCTTACATTAGCAATGGTCATGCCGTAATTTTTGAATCATGAACACAGGAAATGTCGTCGTCTGATGACGACGATAGGATCCAAGCGTGTGAACTCTGCGGCGAAGATAAGGGTCTTTGCGACCAGCCTGGGCTGCGAGACGGCAGGTTCTTCACCATGAAGCTTTACGAGGACTTCGATATTTCTACGGTACGCAACGATGACAACTGTTTTTTCGTAATTAAGCATGACTTCTGTTTCTTTGCTTCAACGTGTAATTTTTGTTTTATACAATTCGACTAGTTCATCCCCTGTCATGCAAGACGGTATTTCTTGGAGAGGCTCGGTTTCGAAGAGCACGAGAGTTTCGACACGAGGAGAGCCAACCTGAGGACTAAACATGGTCACACATTTCTGGTCAAAGTAATGAATGCAGTTAATAACACAGAATTAGGGTGCTCAAATTGGGAAGCTCTTTGCAAGGCATATGGATTTCAGGAGGATATGGAAATAACCTTCGATCTTCGTCCTGAAGATCATATTGAAGGTAACATCGACATTTGGGTGGATGTCGATATGCTTCCTGTTTTACCTCCATGTGAGTTTATCAACCATGCATATTTGTCAAGTAATTTGCACTCTATATTTAAAAATAGTTGGTGTTCATCCATACTAAATTTGTTAATTTATAATTTACAGCTTATTTCGTTTCTTCGAGTGAAACACATAAAATAATTGACACGACACACTACACTTATGGGTCACATCTAACTTGGGAGGAGAAGGATGATCTTATCAACTTTGTTATTGGTGTCCTAGTTGGTAGGGAGATCTTCCCGTATAATTTGGGAACTGGTCCAAATTATACATTGTACAGGACACTAGTGCATAGGTTGAGGGCGGATGACATTCGCCGAAATATCTTGGTAAGAGTTGCTAATTAAGTACACTATACTATTGCGTAAATGGTATTGATTACATTGCTAACTAGGATACTATTATGTTCTTCAACAGAAACTGCCAAATGAAGTTGTGCCTCCGTTGATGCAAGCCGAAGGTAATATGACAATTAAAAGCCCTATGAGGCCCGAGTTCTCTTTTGCATACTCGACTGAGCGCAAACCACCAAGACGGCTCCAAATTGAAGCATGGGGACAAATAAAGAAGGACCGCAAGCCACAAGTTGGAGACCGTTGGATCTCTTTGCTTCATCAGGGAGACATAGGTGTTATTTTGTTTTATGTCATTTTACCTAGGAGGGAGGACTAGGTCCTATGAGAGAGAAGTTTAGTTAACTTGTATGATCGATTAGGATGATTACTATTATGATGTTTTTTTGTTTTATGAGATTTTAACTTGATATGATTAAGATGATGATGAGTTGTTAGATGAGTAAGATGATGTTGAGTTATATGACATATATATATTTGATTAAGGTGGATGGATGCAAGTGATCATGTTCAGTTAGAGGAAAATATGATGTTGCGATTGACAACATCATATTTTCTTCTAATTCAACATGATCACTTGCATCCATGCACTTTAATCTAAATGTAGTTGTTGGCACAATAATTATTGATGTTGTCATATGATGAAACTACTGTATAGAGCATGCACAAATACGTAGAGGGGAATGTAATCTGTGAAAGCAGGAATACTAGCAACAGCGCTGGAAGGCATCTAGCGGCAGCGCTGGATTAGCAGCAGCGTTTGTCTTTCTGCAGCGCTATAGATAGTTAGCAGTAGCGCTGGTCAGTGCAGCGCTACTGCTAACCATACTTAGCAGTAGAGCTGCACCAACCAGCGCTACTGCTACAACTTAGCTGTAGCGCGTTAGCAGTAGCGCTGGACCCAGCGCTACTGCTATAGGTATTTCAAGCGCTACTAGTAGGCTTTCTCCTAGTAGTGATCATTAGTGGAATCAATAGAACTACTAGAAGCAACATCATTAGATTTAGCATTTTTATTGTTGCTACTAGATGAAGAACCTTTCTTGCCTTTGTTACTAGTTTGTCTAGATTTAACTTGTGGCATGAATGTAGATAAGAGTAATCGTTTGGCTAGATAAGATGAAGTCTTCTTTCGGAGATCGTCATTGATAGCTTTAAGAAACTCATGCTCTTGCTCCAAGTTGACCTTCTCGAAGCGTAGCTTCTCATGAGTCCTTACAAGCTCTCTATGATCTTCGAGAGTAGATTCATGGGCTAACTTAAGAGTGTTTAATTCTTTAGTTAGCTGTTCTATTTTCATCTTATCATCATCAAATGACTTATCTTGGCTAACATGAGAATTATCAAGTTCATTTTGACTAACATTACTAGTTTTATCAAAGTGCAAGTCATCATCACAAAGTAAGTCATCTTCATCACTATCGAAATCAAGATACTCGGGGTGTGATACCTTGGTGCTAGCCAGTCAAGAACGACTCGAAGACCGTGGGAAGCCTTTATCCATGAAGCAACTTCCACTCCCTTCATTTGGTGAATCAAATAGATCATAGGAGTTGGTAGTCACTAGTGCAAGTCCGGCAACACCTTCATCTTGACTATAGTCGGAGTTGGAGTGATAGCTTCTCTCCGAGTTGTTGTCGGAGTCGGAGCTGGAAACCCATTCACCAACATGAGCTTGATGTCTTCTTCTTGTGTAGCTCTTGGAGTACTTGTCCTTCTTCTCCGAGTCTCTACTTCTCCTTGAGGGTCTTCGTTCATAACGATCATCTCTACTCCTTCTCTCTCTTTGAGGTGATTCATTCCTCGAGCTTCGTCTTCTAGGTGACTCTTCTCTTCGTTTGTAGGGAGTCGTGCACTCATTGGAGTAGTGTCCGGGATTCCCACAATTGTAGCAGTTTCGGTCACGACTTGACGAACGCTTCTCTTCATATCTTGAGTTGGAGCTTCGTTCTTTGCCTCTATTCTTGTAGAACTTGTTGAATTTCTTGACCATGAGGCTTATCTCTTCATTGGTGACAAGGTTGTTGCTTGAAGTTGCGGGAGCATCACCTGTGGCTTTGTAAGCACCGCTAGACTTGTTGTGAAGCTCTTCTTTGTCTTTGAGTGTCATCTCATGAGCAACAATCCTTCCAATGACTTCCGTAGGCTTGAGATCTTTGTAGTTGGGCATCATTCGGATCAATGTGCACACGGTGTCATATCTCTCATCCAAAGCTCTAAGTATCTTCTTGATGATGAATTTGTCGGTCATTTCTTCGCTTCCTAAGCCGGCAATCTCATTGGTGATGAGAGCTAGCCTAGAGTACATCTCAGCGACTCCCTCACCATCCTTCATCTTGAACTTGTCAAGCTAACTCTGAAGAACGTCCAACTTGGATTCTCTCACGGATTCGGTACCTTCGTGCATATCAACCAAAGTATCCCAAATCTCTTTTGCATTCTCAAGATGTCTGATTTTGTTGAATTCTTCGGGGCATAGGTAGTTGAAGAGAATGTCACATGCTTGAGCGTTGTATTGCAACATCTTCAATTCATCCGTAGTCACTTCACGATACGGTTCCTTTCCATCACCAAAGAATTCACCTTGCAAGCCAAAAAGAACAACAACCCAAACGGCGGGGTTATGACCAAGAATATGCATTTTCATTTTGTGCTTCCAACTAGCAAAATTTGTGCCATCAAAGTACGGACCTCTATGGTGATAATTTCCCTCACTAGACGCCATACTCTCCTAGGTTGTGAGACCAATGCAATGGAGACCAAAACTCTCATACCACTTGTAAGACCGAAAGTATGTCTAGAGGGGGGGGGGGTGATTAGACTACTTGACCAAATAAAAATCCTACCTTTTCCCAATTTTAAGTGTTGACAGATTTTAGCAATGATAGCAAGTCAAGTACACCCTACACATGCATGTCTAAGAGTATAGCAGCGGAAAGTAACAACAAGCATGTATAGTAGAGGGTAGGAAGGAAGATCAAACGCAATTTGTAGACACGAAGATTTTTCCCGTGGTTCCGATAGGTGGTGCTATCGTACGTCCACGTTTATGGAGTCTTCAACCCACGGAGGGTAACGGTCGCGAGAGTGCACGGAGGGCTCCACCCATAAGGGTCCTCGAAGTAGCAACCTTGACTATTCCATAACGGCTTCCGTCCACGAAGGACTAGCCTCACTATGGGTAGATCTTCACGAAGTAGGCGATCTCCTTGCCCGTACAAACTTCTTGGTTCAACTCCACAACACGAAGTAGGAGGCTCCCAAGCGACACCTAACCAATCTAGGAGGCACCACCCTCCAAAAGGTAATAGGCTCGGCAATGTCGATGAACTCCTTGCTCTTGTGCTTCAAGATGATAGACTCCTCAACACACAATCACTCTCTCACAGATTTGGCTGTGGTGGAAGAGATTGAATTGGTGGAAAGCAACTTGGGGAGGCTAGAGATCAAGACTCATATGTATGGAGTGGAATAGCTTGATCTCAACACAAGGGTAGGTAGCTCTCTCTCAGAAAATTGGATGGGGGCATGTATGGAATAGTTCTGAGTGCTTCTTTTTTGAGTGGGTGGTGGTGAAGGGGTATATATAGGCATCCCCAAAAATCCAACCGGTACACCTAAAGTGACCAACTCGGTGACACCGATGTGTGAATCTCGGTGGTACCGAAGTGACCAAAAGGCAGTAACTTTTGAATCTCGGTGAGACCGATATATAATTCTCGGTGGTACCGATTAGGTGACCAACGGTCAGATTGCACAACTCGGTGATGCCGATATTCACATCTCGGTGGTACCGATTCTTGACCATGGCTTACCAGAGAGTTGGTCCAGAAACTCGGTGGTACCGATTCACAATTCTTGGTGGTACCGATTCTTGTGAATGGCTATCCAGAGAGTTTGTCCAAAAACTCGGTGAGACCGACTGGCAAAACTCGGTGGTACCGAAGACTGAAAATGGCTAAACAGAAAGTTGGCAACTGAACTCGGTGGCACCGAAGTGGAATCAGTTGCACCGATGTGCTAGGGTTTGGCATGGGTCTGTCTGAGTTTGGGCATCGGTGGCACCGAGTGGGAATTGTTGGTTGCACCGATTTTGGATATTTGGCTTTGGACAGACTTTTGTGGAAGAGCTTGCGGGTGTTTTTGGTGACTATCTCTTGTGCACGTGGAGCATCTTGTTCACCAACAGTACCTTACCCCCTTTTAATAGTATTGGCTTTCCTATGAACTCAAAGTGATTTCTCACAAAGTAAAATGTAGAGTCCTCTTGGTTGAAGCTTTGCCAATCCATTTCCTTGCATCTTGGGGTATCTCCACAATCCTTTTGCCATCCCTATCATTGAACTTTTCCTGAAATATATTTAGTGGAAACATTAGTTCAATGACATATATGTTGTTATTAATTACCAAAACCACCAAGGGAGCAAATGTGCTTTCACGGCCGCCGCGATGGCTTCCTCCCTCGCGCCCGCCGCGTGCCTCCGGTTCTTTCTCTTCGTCGACTCTCATGCCCGCTCCTCGGGCGTCAGCTCCTTCTTTGTCTTGGGCGCGGCGGCGGTCTTGCGGGGGGCGCGAGGCTTGACTTTGCCGGAGGGGCGCGATGTTTGGTGGGGCCGGACGATGCGAGGGAGGCGAGGCCGGCGGTGGCATCCAGGTCTGCATCCATGGCGAGCGGCGGGAACGCGCGCGGGCGGGGGTTTTTTGGGGGGGAATGGTGGAGGCTGCCACCGACCAGCGGGCCAGGGAGGGAGTAGGCGGGCGCGCGCGCGTCTGTCTCGTGTCCGTGCCGACGCAAATTCGGCTCAAAAATGGGCCTGGAATGGGTCGGCAAGCGGACGAAAAGCGTACGCGCGTCCGTTTGGGTCGGCGCGTTGGGCCGACTTTTCTGTCCGCGCCGATCCAAACGGACGCGCGTGGACGAAATGGGTCGCCGCGTTGGAGTTACTCTGACCCGTTCCCACACATGCTCGCGTGCGTGCATACACACGCATGTTCAGAAACATACACACACAACACAGACACACATCTTGTTTTACGGGATGGACCCATGAGAAATCATAAGGGGCAGCTATATGTTCTTGGGAGCATGTCAAAAGAAAGGTAGGGCAACCGGACATGTTCAGTTCACCAGGATAGATGGTGTATACTTCATAACCACTCCCTTCGTTTTAAGTTAATTGAAGTTCTACGAATGTCTTAAGTTAAACTTTTGAAAGTTTGATCAAGTCAATAGAAAAATCTGCAAATACTATAATATCAAAAAAATGCGGATGATATCAAACATATAGGAAATATGATAATATATTTCATAGTGAACCTAACGAAGCAAATTTGGTTTTATAGACATTGATATATTTTCATATAGACTTGGTCAAACCCAATGAAGTTTGACTTGGGACAAACATAAAACTTCAATTATTTTGAAACAGAGGGAGTAGCAAAAAATAAACATCACTCGACCCTTCATAGTCTACCGCCATCCTCTCTCGATCTATCTTGCTACTATGGCATCTTTTTAGGTCACTCCAACTCCATAAAACATTAAGAAGGGGACAAATACTGCTTCCTTTTCATGTAGTGGCTCAACTTACAGGATGTGTCAGCGGTATTCCTTTCCATTAGTATGATATTTTCATTATAATAATTGGAGGATAAATATCTTAAAATCAACACGTGTTTAGGTGAACTAGATGTTGCCTCGGAGGGGATGTTAGTGTTTTAAAACAATTACATATATAACTTAACTCTGATGTGGAACCAACCTATTAGAGTTTGTTCACGCACAAACCATAAATATGATAGGAAGTGCACTAACAATCTGTGCTAAGCAAGATTTGCAAATAAGGGAAACTAGCAAGCAAATAAAATTATGCTGAAGATTTATAATATTAAGTATGAACAACTAATATATTTCCAGGAGATCAAACATCCACCTATTCTAAATTTTGTTGTGGGTGCTCATGGGCGGACCCTCTCTCGAGTCACTCTTCTCTCAAGGAACTATCCTCGATTCAGTATGCATGGACATGGGAAGCTATACAACCCACAAGCAAATTCCGGTTGCTTCACAAGCTTCTCGAAGAGATCGTTCAGACAACGGTGGTGGTCTCCAAGAATAACAAGTCCCTCGACGAGCTCTCAGGTGTGGAGTTCTGCTTCTGAGAAGAAATTCAGCCTCGTAAACAGTAAAATAAAAAAGAACGGTAAAAAAATTCAAAATATTATATTTTTTGGCGACAAACATTGTTGAATGTTCTACATGCATCCAAATTGTCGTTAAGAAAATCATTCCTAATGCACTGGCAGAGGAAAAGGAAAACCGATGCTCCAAAAAGACCATTTTTAAAGCATTTTTGATAGCTGATTTTGCTATCTTTTTCCCAGACCTTAACGAATGTGATTTCATCACAAAAATTTGCACGCAGGAAGAAAAATTAGCAATGTTTTTTTGTAAAAAAATAGATTTTTTTGAATTTTTAACTGTTCATAGAGAAGCATTTGAGCTCGGGATTGGAATAACACTTTGGGCCAACTCTCATGTTAGTCATTCCTTCTTTCTAGGTAGTCTAGCTTAAAGAATGTTGACTTGTAAAATTTCATAGGACTGGCTTAAAGAAAATCAGAGGTAGCACATGATATTTTGAATCCTTTTTCCTAGATGAAACATAGCTGCACGGTTACACGGTGCTACCGGTGCACCGGTGTTTTGCTGTCGAGCTAAATCACCTTACTTACACGGTGCAGATTAAGCATAAACTGTGGGGTAAAGTAAGCATACATTACCCTAAACCCTAACCCATCCGGTGCACCAGTAGAACCACAAGCACCGGTGCACCAGATACATTCCCCTTGCTTGGAAGGTGTGACGTCCATGATACCAGGATTTTCCTTTTTGACATCTTGTTTTTGAGAGGTCCAACACTGGACCTTGGATTTAGTTCAACCATGTTCATGCTCCCTTGCTATCCACTCCGATCTCGTCAGCAACAGTGGTTCACCCTCTTGATCATCATCGCCATAGCCCCGCAGTCACTAGTAGAAAACAGACCTTTTGTCCACATCATTAGTCCCGGTCTGGTTTTGAACCGGCACTAATGTGACCATTAGTCGCGGTTCGTGACGGGCATCATTAGTGCCGGTTCATTCCGGAACTTTAGTCCCGGTTCGTGCCACGAACCGGGACTAAAGGGGTGGTGGCAGGCTGGCGTCAGCCTGGGGCCCCACGATAACCTTTAGTCCCGGTTCGTGCCACGAACCGGGACTATAGGCTAACCTTTAGTCCCGGTTTGTGTCTCGAACCGGGACTAAAGGTCCCCTATATGAACCCTTCGGCCAGCCCGAGCTCTCTGTTCTTCTCCTTTCCTCTCCTCTGGTTCTTCCTCTCTTCCCCGAGCTCATCCTCCATTTTTGCCAAAATTTGTCAAGATTTGGAGGCACCCCATCCATCCAAGTGTTCACAAAGGTTAGCAACTTTGTCCTTTCATATCTCATTGCTAGATTAGCTCTTGCAATGCTCTATAAGTATAGTGATTTGTGGGTTTTAGTTTGGGAGTATTTATATGTGGTAGTTTATTTGATTTATATGCAATTTGAGCTCAAATTAACTTCTTACTTTGCATAAGTAGGTGTGGTTTACTTAGTGCCTTCCCGTCCCCATCCTAACCATCATCGATCGCCCGCACCGTCCCGTCGCCGGCACCACCTTGGTGAGCCTCTTGTTCTTATCTTTTTTATAAAAAAAAATCATGTTTGTAAGATTTAGATAGTTACTTGTATAGTTTTCTTACCTATATGGTTGTTTGTTATACATAGTGGCATGGTTTTGATATCCGTCCCCGTCGGCCCTCGTCCGGTTTATGATTCGGATGTGGTATATACTTTCTTTTATAACTGTTTGTTGCATTTCGTGTTTATGACAATTATGCCCATCAAGTTGACATAGATATTTTTATCTAGGAGGTATGTGAACCGGAAATTGCAACCGACATAGATATTCTTGTCAAGAAGTTAAATTTAGTTGAAAAAGAAACGAGTATTTGAAAGAAAAATTGAAAAGAGTTGAAGAAGAGAAGATGAAACTGGAGTTGTATGATGCCGATGTCGTCGATGATCACAAGATCAAGATGGATGCAATGCGCTTGAAGATTAGAAAATTTAAAAAATATGCCATTGATAGTGAGGCTTGGTATCACTATGCTGTTGGATCAATTGTTACCTTAGTTGCGATCTTGATCGCATTTGTTGTTGCATTTAAATGCTTTAGCTAGAGAGTTTGTATGTTGTTTTATGTGAACAAGTGTGTATGAACTTTATGTATGAACTTGTATTAATTTGGTCTTTTCGGTGTTGTGTAATGAAGATGAGCCGGCAATGGATGTACGATGACCGATGCTCTCCCCAGTTCATTAATGGCGTGCATACTTTTCTGGTTGCGGCTGAGGCAAACAAGCGGGCGGATGGTTTTATGCATTGTCCATGTGCTGGCTGTAAGAATGATCGAAATTAATCTAACTCAAGAACCATTCACGTGCACCTGTTTGAGTCCGGTTTCATGTCCGGCTATAACTGTTGGACCAAGCACGGAGAAAGAGGGGTCCTAATGGAAGAGAATGAAGAAGAGGATGACGACAGCTATCCTGGCCATGGGTTCCATGAATATGATGGTACAACAATGGGGGAAGAAGCTGAGCCGGCAATGCGGGAAGGAGCTGAAGAAGAGGCATCAGATGAGCCCGCTGATGATCTTGGTCGGGCCATTGCCGATGCAAAGAGAAACTGCGCAAGTGAAAAGGAGAAGCTGAAGTTGCAGCGCATGTTAGAGGATCACGAGAAATTGTTGTACCCAAATTGCGAAGATGACAAGAAAAAGCTGGGTACCACACTGGAATTGCTGCAATGGAAGACAGAGAATGGTGTACCTGACAAGGCATTTGAAAAGTTGCTGAAAATAATGAAGAATAAGCTACCAAAGGACAACGAATTGCCCGACAGTACGTACGAAGCAAAGAAGGCCGTCTGCCCTCTAGGATTAGAGGTGCAGAAGATACATGCATGCCCTAATGACTGCATCCTCTACCGCGGTGAGTACGAGGATTTGAATGCATGCCCGGTATGATGTGCATTGCCCTATAAGATCGGCCACGATGACCCTGGTGATGTTGAGGGCGAGCGCCCCAGGAAGAAGATTCCTGCAAAGGTGATGTGGTATGCTCCTATAATACCACGGTTGAAACGTTTGTTCCAAAACAAAGAGCATGCCAAGTTGATGTGATGGCACAACGAAGACCGTAAGAAAGACGGGAAGTTGAGAGTACCCGCCGACGGATCGCAATGGAGAAAAATCGAGAGAAAGTGGAAGGACTTTGCAAAGGACGCAAGGAACATATGGTTTGGTTTAAGTGCAGATGGCATTAATCCTTTTGGGGAGCAGAACAGCAATCATAGCACATGGCCTGTGACTCTATGTATCTATAACCTTCCTCCTTGTTTGTGCATGAAGCGGAAGTTCATTATGATGCCAGTGCTCATCCAAGGCCCCAAGCAACCCGGCAACGACATTGATGTGTACCTAAGGCCATTAGTTGAAGAACTTTTACAGCTGTGGAATGGAAAAGGTGTACGTGCGTGGGATGCGAAAGAACAGGAGGAATTTGACCTACATGCGTTGCTGTTTGTAACCATCAATGATTAGCCTGCTCTCAGTAACCTTTCAGGACAGACAAACAAGGGATACCACACATGCACGCACTGTTTAGATGATACCGACAGTATATATTTGGATAAATGTAAGAAGAATGTGTACCTGGGGCATCGTCGATTTCTTCAGAGCAGGCATCCCGTAAGAAAGAAAGGCAAGCATTTCAATGGTGAGGCAGATCACTGGAAGAAGCCTCGCCACCGTACTGGTGATGATATACTTGATGTGGTCAAGGATTTAAAAGTAATCTTTGGAAAGGGTCCTGGCGCACAATCTGTTCCGAATGATGCTGACAATCGGGCACCCATGTGGAAGAAGAAATCTATATTTTGGGACCTACCCTATTCGAAAGACCTCGAGGTTCGCTCTGCAATCGACGTGATGCACGTGACGAAGAATCTTTGCGTGAACCTGCTAGGCTTCTTGGGCGTGTATGGGAAGACAAAAGATACACCGGAGGCACGGGAGGACCAGCAACGTATGCACGGAGAAGACGGCATGGATCCAAAGCAGTTTCAGGGTCATGCCAGCTACGCTCTTACCAAAGAAGAGAAGGAAATCTTCTTCGAATGCCTGCTCAGTATGAAGGTCCCGTCTGGCTTCTCGTCGAATATAAAGGGAATAATAAATATGGCAGAGAAAAAGTTCCAGAACCTAAAGTCTCATGACTGCCATGTGATTATGACGCAACTGCTTCCGGTTGCATTGAGGGGGCTTCTACCGGAAAACGTTCGATTAGCCATTGTGAAGCTATGTGCATTCCTGAATGCAATCTCTCAGAAGGTAATCGATCCAGAAATCCTACCAAGGTTAGAGAATGATTTGGTGCAATGTCTTGTCAGTTTCGAGTTGGTGTTCCCACCATCCTTCTTCAATATCATGACGCACGTCCTAGTTCACCTAATCGAGGAGATTGCCATTCTGGGTCCTGTATTTCTACACAATATGTTCCCATTTGAGAGGTTCATGGGAGTCTTAAAGAAATATGTTCATAATCGTGCTAGGCCAGAAGGAAGCATCTCCAAGGGCCATGAAACAGAGGAGGTCATTGAGTTTTGTGTTGACTTTATTCCTGACATTAAGCCGATTGGTGTTCCTGAATCGCGGCATGAGGGCAGACTGGGTGGAAAACGCACGCTAGGAAAGAATTCACTAATATGCCGGGACGGGCATTCTTTGGCGCAAGCACACTACAAAGTTCCACCTTGGTGGCTCCGTATATCGAGCAACACAAGAATATTCTACGCTCCAAACACCCGGAGCAGTCTGACGACTGGATTACACATGAACAAATGGTGACTTTCGCCGGTTGGTTACAGACACGTCTCATGCATGACGACACTGTTGAAGATGACATGTACTTGCTGTCCAAGTTACCATCTTCGACTATATTGACTTTCAAAGGGTACGAGATAAATGGGAATACATTTTACACGATCGCCCAAGATAAAAAGAGCACCAACCAAAACAGTGGTGTCCGCTTTGATGCAGCAAACATCAATGGGCCAAAGGACACATATTATGGTTACATAGAGGAGATATGGGAACTTGACTATGGACTTGGTTTGAAGGTCCCTTTGTTTCGGTGCAAATGGGTCAATCTGACAGGAGGCGGGGTAAAGGAAGACCCGCAGTACGGAATGACAACAGTGGATCTCAACAATCTTGGGTACGCAGACGAACCATTCGTCCTAGCCAAAGATGTGGCACAGGTTTTCTATGTGAAGGACATGTCTACCAAGCCGAGAAAAAGAAAAGATAAGGAAGGGAATACATCATACGATGAGCCAAAGCGCCACATAGTTCTTTCAGGGAAAAGAAACATCGTGGGAGTGGAGGACAAGACAGACATGTCAGAAGATTATGAAAAGTTTCATGAAATTGCTCCCTTCAGAGTGAATGTTGACCTGAGCATCAAGTTAAACGATGAAGATTGTCCATGGTTACGACGCAAAGGGACACACGCGAAGAAAAAGTTTTATACCCAAAGATCCCACTCTGGGATGTGACCGGCTTCACCGCCAATTGAGCATCATCCTTTCTATTTGTCTTTTGTTTCTTTCTAAGTGTCTTTGTAAAAATGGAGTTGGAAAAATGAAATATACCGTCGGAAAATGAAAGGATTTCTAGATAGATCAACAAAACACACGGTTTCCCCTGCATACAGCCCGACGGTGGCTCGTGAGTGCCCGCATATGAAATGCACCGTCGGACCGTATGCAGGGAATCCGAATGATTTGTATTCGGTCGATGAACTAAAGGATTTCTAGATAGATCAACAAAACACACGGTTTCCCCTGCATACAGCCCGACGGTGGCTCGTGAGTGCCCGCATATGAAATGCACCGTCGGACCGTATGCAGGGAATCCGAATGATTTGTATTCGGTCGATGAACTAAAGGATTTCTAGATAGATCAACAAAACACACGGTTTCCCCTGCATACAGCCCAACGGTGGAAATATGAAATGCACCGTTGGACCGTATGCAGGGAATCCGAATGATTTGAATCCGAATGAGTACACACACTAAGTGTCGAACATGTCCGAGAGGTAGGCTATATATAGGGTCGTGTGCCTCTTTAGTCCCGGTTGCTAGCACGAACCGGGACTAGTCGTTATAGTGCTGATCCAACAGCTCACAAGCACTTGAAAGAAACACACGATCCGTGTGCTTCTTCCTGATTGGTACGACCTTCACCCACATAGCATGTGCTAAAAAGTTGAGAGGGTTACGGCAAAAACTGGATGCACTTCGTGTACAAAATGGACAATCTCTTTCGAAGTATCAGGCCTTCAGACGAAAACTCGTCTGTTACAAAGGCATTTCATTTTTTTAAACTTATTTCAACTCCAGACTTTTTGTGCTTTCAGTATGCACCATTCGAAGCCACGCCATCAATTTTCAACCATTTCTGACTTGATTTGCTATTTTTCATGCATTTACTGATTTTTTGAGCTAAATGACCCAGAAATTGAAAAGCACTACAAATAAACTCTGAAAAGGTTGAAAGTTGGCATGGTATCATCATTTCACCCACATAGCATGTGCTAAAAAGTTGAGAGGGTTACGGCAAAAACTGGATGCACTTCGTGTACAAAATGGACAAACTCTTTCGAAGTATCAGGGTTTCAGACGAAAACTCGTCTGTTAGAAAGGCATTTCATTTTTTTTAAATAACCTAAGTATTACCAAATTGAATATAATGATAAAACACAATAAAATTAAACAGAAGAAAAAATAATCACTGAAAAATCTATTTTTAAAGTAAACTTATTCACAAACTAGTGATTCACACAAATTTCAAATAATTCAAATTTAAACTATTCAAATTTGAAAACTACTGGCACTAACAGAAAGTTTATATTTTGTTTTACCTAAAGCAAAAGGATTCACAAAGAAACTCTAAATAAAGAAAAAAACAACTCAGAAATAAAAAAATTAAAGCAGAAAACAAAAAAATGAAAAATAAATAAATTAAAAAAATCCCGCCTACTGGGCCACGCAGGCCCGCAAGGCCCAGTAGGCCCACAGGGAATCGCAGCAGAGGTAGACCCAGAAGGCCTGCATTGGAGAGGAGCTCAATGCAGTGCCCGCGCTGGGGCTTATAAACTGGTCGAGGCGCCCCTCGACTAGCGAGGTGGGACTAAACTTCCTCCGCAGTGCGCCGTGCCAGGAACAGGTCTTTAGTCGCGGTTGGTGGCTCCAACCGCGACTAAAGACCCCCCTTTAGTCGCGGTTGGAGCCACCAACCGCGACTAAAGGGTTTCGCTTCCCGCCGCTTCGGCTGATGAAATTCACCTTTAGTCGCGGTTGGTGGCACCAACCGCGACTAAAGGGGGGGTCTTTAGTCGCGGTTGGAGCCACCAACCGCGACTAAAGGTCCTCCTATATAAGCAGCAGTTGAAATTTTTTCATTTTCCCTCTGCTTCTTCGTCTCTTCGACCACTGAACAGAGGAGATCGCCGCCGCGCGCCGATGCACCGCCTGCCCCGAGGCCGTCGCCGCCCCCAACGCGCCGTCGTCGCCGCCCCCGACGCGCCGCCCACGCCGTCGCCACCCCCGACGCGCTGCCCCCCGTCGCCGCCCCCGTCGCGCGCCGCCCCCTCCTCGAGCTCGCGCGCCGTCGCAGTCGCAGTCGCCGTCGCCGTTGCCGTCGCCCCGCTGTGAGCCCCTGCCGCCATGGAATTTTTTTTATAAATGTTAATTAGACGTATATAATGTTAATTAGATGTTAATTATATGTATAGAAATGTTAGATATTAGGGTATACTAATAATGTTAATTAGATTTATAGAAATGTTACTTAGATTTTTTTAGATTTAATTAGATGTATAGAAATGTTAAATCTTAATTAGATGTATATAATTTTTTTATAAATGTTAATTAGATGTATATAATGTTAATTAGATGTATAGAAATGTTAAATGTTAATTAGATGTATAGAATTTTTTTATAAATGTTAATTAGATGTATATAATGTTAATTAGATGTATAGAAATGTTAATTAGAATTTTTTTTCATAAGAATTTTTTCTCGGAGTCAACGATGCCTGGCCCCCATCCTCGTCGTCGACTCGTTCACGACGGCGTCCTGCTTCAGAGGGGCAACGTTCGGGACTGGGCTCCACCGGGCTGGCACTGGGAGGTGCTACCTTCAGGGGCGCGCAGCTTGGCGAGGAACCCGGCCCCGGGTCCCGTCGTCGACCCGGAACTTCTTTGGTGGCGTTCGCGTAGGCCACTTTCGGTGCGGAGGCAGCCGGCCCCGCCGGAGGTGGTACGTCGCCGTGTCAGGGAGCAGGACGAGCACGTCCGTCGCTACATGGATGCGTTGGACGTCAGGTTCTCCAATACCTGGCAGGTTTTTCAGGGATCTCACCCGAGCTATGATCCTGTCATAGTTCCTTCTCTTTGGGTGTCCACCGCCCGCACCTCAGGAACCGCGAGTGAACAAGATTCTTCGATAATATTCGATCTGTATTAGCTAGTGATAATACTCGAGATGTATTCGAGATTATATTCGATAATATTCGAGACGATTTATTCGAGATTATATTCGATGATGCATATTATATGAATTATTCGAGATGCATATTATGTACTATGATTCAGTTTTTCCTTATTGATTGCATCCATTCTAATTTGAATACTAAATTGTTTTATCTTTCTTCTGGATTAGTTAAATAAAAGCTATGGACAATACCGGCAGAGAAGGAGAAGAGGCTCTGTTCGACATCATACGCTCCAAGAGCCCAAAGCATGAACCTGAAGATGATGACGGCTCGCAATATCTGAACAATTCCGGTGAGGGTTGTATGATATTTGATGAAGACGAACGAATAGATGAAGGCGACGACAACGATGTTGACGAAGAAAATATTCTTCAAATAACAAAGACCGGCGAGGTATATTTAATATATAAGCCATCCAGTGATCATTACATGTCTTAATTGATTTGTATGTATTAATGAATCGATCTTTCTTCTTTTAGGCCTCCGGATCGAGCAAATCTTCTACAAGCGACAGGGTAGTTCGAGGCCCGGCCAAAAAGTTGGACAAAGGCGTAAAGTTCAACATCGATTCCATCAAAACATCAACTGGCGAACCGCTTGAACCTAGGAAAAATGCGACCAAGTTCAAGAATCAATGCGGAGTTATTGTCAGGGACCAAATCCCGATCTCCGTTCAAGAATGGAAAAAGCCAGCAAAGGGAGATCGAGCAGGAGTTACTTTTGTCGACGAAAGAGCAAAAGATGTGTTTTGGACTACGCTCATGGAACATTTCACCCTACCAGATAATTTGACAGATGCAGATCTGAAGAAAGTCAGAAACTATGCTCTTAAAAAGATGGCGATCGCATTCAACACCTTCAAGAAAAATACATGGACTAAGTACGTCAAATCCGGAAAGAAGACTCCAGAATTCACGGGAGCACTGGTGAAGGCAAAAGATCACTGGGACGCTTTCATGAAGTTCAAGGAATCGGAAGAAGCTCAGGAACGGTCGAGAAAAAACAAGATTAATGCTGCGAAAAAGAAGTGGCACCATCATATGGGGCCAGGTGGCTACCAGGTGGCCCTGCCTAAGTGGGATAAATCTAAGCAAGAGATGATTAGTGCAGGGGTCAGTCCAGTTACATTGACATGGCCCCCCAGGTGCAGGACATGGTTTTATGCGCATGGGGGGGGAGTTGGACCCAGAGACAGGGCTGGTTATGGTGAAGGCAAGTCTTAAAGAAGCGACAGACGAAATACTTATTGCAATAGAAGAAGCTCGAACGGGGGTGTTCACGCCCAATAGAGAGAACAACGAGCTTACGCGCGCCCTGAAGAATCATGAACACCCGGGAAGAACACGAGGCAAAGGCGTTGTTCCGTGGTTTGAGGGGTTTGCGGATTGGAACGACGACTATAAAAGCCGTGCGAGAAAGAAGATGCAGGAGGAGAAGAAGAAGGAGGAGGAAGCACTCCGCCTTGAAGGCCTAGAATCAAAGCACCTGGAGTTGGAACGATTTGTCAGGCGGCAGCAGGAGCAGATCGACTCACTCAGCCAGGAAAGGGCGTCTCAGCGGCAGCATGAGAGGTCGATCCAGCATTGGATAGCACCGTCCCATCTATGCCGAGAAGCAGCGTGGGTTCCGCCCACGCCAATATCGATAATGCACTGCTAGCTAGCTACCCTGTGGATGATATCAAGGACAGGACTAACTGTGAGCCACACATGAAAGTGAAGAACTTATCCATGAAGGTGGCGGACGGCTATGCTTTAGCAAATCCCCCTGAAGCAACCTTCCATTGCAATCCCATTCCAGCAGGCTATGCTCGTGTCGGGGTTGATGAAGTGATGTCAGGATATAACGAGCTACAACTTGACATTCTTGGAGGTGACGAGGAGAGAACACTGGGAGAGGCCATACATCGTATCATTCTATGGAAAAAGGATTGCATCGTCTTCCCAAGGCCACCGACTCCTCCTCCTCCAAGTCCGCCGCCGCGTCAGTCGACTCCTCCTCCTCCAAGTCCGGCACCGCGTCAGCTGATTCCTCCTCCAAGTCCGGCACGGCGTCAGCCAACTCCTCCTCCTCCAAGTCCGCCGGCACCGCATCAGCCGACTCCTCCTCCAAGTCCGGCACGGCGTCAGCCTAAGCAACAGCGGAAGAGAGAGGCCGCAGCTATGACGGCTAGCGGTACAACAGGCAAGAAATTCAAATATGGTCCAGATCTCAAGCCTCTTCCGAAGTTGTCTTACCACCTGACTCAGGAGGAAATCGACGATGCATGTGATGCCCAATTGAAGGCCCATTTTGCACCGAAACCGCCCGCGCCCCCAAAGGAGAAAGTACCTGAGCATGTCTCACAACACTTTATTGATATGGCTGCACCGGCTGACAATCAGAAGGACTCCGACTATGTGCGGTCTATCAAGAAGTCATATTTGGCAGGGCAAAAGGAGTCGAGCTCGAGCTCGAGCCAAGCAGTTGGCAAAAAAAGCGGGAAAACTGTTCCCCAGCTGGGAGAACAGGCAGTGCAATCGACCCCCCGCTCATTGTACAAACAACTGTAAGTACCGCCGATCGGCTGGTAATAACCGACGATCTTAGAAGGCAGGCTAAAGAGGCCGGTGTCACTGTTGAACAACTCCTAGGCCTTGAGGAAATCCCCGGGATTAAAGAGGAGGAAGTAAAATGGCAATATGTCCGCGGCAAACCTCTGGTCAAGCCTGACGAAGTCAAGCTTCTACCAACGAGAATGTACGATTTGCATACGTGGTACATGCAAAAAACAGCAAATACCAATGAAGAGTCCCTCATGGTGAAAGTCAAGAAAAGGCATTACTTCCATAAAAAAGATGAGTGGATTCATTATTCAGAGTTGTTACAGTTATTCAATCAAGACGCACTCGACAAATCTATCGTCAGTTGCTATTGTCTGTAAGTGATTTCTTTCTGTAATTTAAGTCTCTAGCTAGCTAGCTATGCTCTCGTTCATTACCTGTAATTATCCTCACTATATTCTTTTCTGTGGTATTATGCAGAATGAAGATGTATGAAATGAAAAAAGCTGGACGCTATGGCATTGGGTTCATTGACCCAAATACGGTTAATCAGGCGATATGGGAAGATCAATATTCGAGAAAAGACACAGAGAAATCCCTGCTAGAGTTTTTGAAGCAACTAAACACCCAACCAGAAATACTACTTCCTTACAACTTCGGGTGAGTGTTACTATATCTTGTACTACAAATTCTATTTTTTGCTTAATTACTAGATGTTAATAAGTGTAGTTGATGAGTTATGCACGTGCCCGCTTATTTATACAAATCGTGTGCGCATGCAGTTACCACTGGATCTTGTTAATCATTGAAGTTGACAAGGCCAAAGTTGAAGTACTAGACTCACTATATAAGAATCCATCCGAATAAGCAACCGTGAGGGGGATGGTCGACAGGTAATTTCAATCATTATCGCACTATGTCGGCCTCTTTACTTCATTTCCTGATATCAACTAGTTAATAACTCCTTTATTCATTTTCTTTGCCGGCGGGCAGGGCTTGGCAAAAGTTTATCAAAGAGGTCCCCGGCGAATGGAAACAAAAGCTGACATGGGTGCGACCCAAGGTAATTAAGTAGTACTAGCTAGCTACGTTCGTGCATCTCTTTAATTCTAGTTTCAATACAATTATCATGCTTGATTAATTATTACCTGATTGAATTTTATTCTCGTAAAGTGCATGAAGCAGGAGCAGGGGAATGCTTTATGGGCATACAACGTTTGCGAGAACATTCACATGATCATGTCTGAAAGGAGCAGAAACGAAAGAAATCTTTGGGTACGACGTTTGCCAGAACACTATCCATATTTTTTTAATCATGATCTAGCTAATATATATACACACAACTAATATATTCATCTTGATCTCCTGATTATAGCTGAACGAGATGCGAGGCCAGCTCCTACCAACGGCTCACGTACGAGCAATTCAAGAGGAAATAGCTGGATTTCTGGTCGACCAGGTCATAGATCCCAAAGGAGAATACCATTACAAGATCAAGCAGTAATGCCTGCATATGTAATGATCCACAAATTGTAGGAGAAATTGTATATACCAAATTGTATATATATATATATGTATGTGTGAATGGTCGCCGTACGAGAAATTTGATGATATATATATATATATATATATATATATATATATATATATATATATATATATATATATATATATATATATATATATATATATATATATATATGATCGGTTCTACGAGAAATTCTATTTATATATATATGCACAACGTGTACAGTATGTAGTAGCGTAATATATGTTTGAAATGAAAAATAATTAAATGGAAAACACAAAATTAAAAGGAAAAATAAACCATAATTAATTCATAAACCCCTGAAGGATTAAAAGGAAAAATAAACCAAAATTAAATGAATTAAATACTTTTAGTCCCAGCCCACGGTACCGGAGGTGCCACGTGGTGGGCCTTTAGTGCCGGGCCGTGTTGAACCGGCACTAAAGGGGGGGGGGGGGGCTTTAGTCCCCACCCTTTAGTGCCGGTTGGAGAACCGGCACTAAAGGCCCTTACGAACCGGCACTATAGGCCGATTCTGCACTAGTGAGTCATTCCTCGTGAACCTTTAACCTTCCTATGACTTCATCCATGGTCATGGTCTTGAAATCACCAAACTGCTCTATGGCAGATGCAATCTGAAGAAAGTTTGACGGAACCGCTCGAAGAATTTTCTTGACAATATTAGTCTCATCAAACTTTTCTCCAAGTCCTCTTATCCCACTAGCGATGGTTGTCATCCTGAGGGCGAAGTCATCAATTGATTCAGTGTCTTTCATCTTGAGCCTGTCAAACTCAGATTTGAGGGTTTGCAATCTCGCCTGCTTGATGCGATCGTCTCCAAGGCGATTCGTCTTTATTGCCTCCCAAGCTTCGTGTGACGTCTCCTTCTCAGCGAGGAAGACAAACACATCATCCGGGATACTTTGTTACATACCCGATGCTGACGAAGAGCAACTATTCTATTTGGTAAGTATTGTTGCAAATCGTCCTCGGGATCGATCACATCAAATCACAACGAACATGCGCACTATCTAGAGCTAGGTTCAAGGTCGTCGGCTGAGCGCTGCGATTGCGTAGAGTGACGACCAAGATCATGGCTAAAATTTTCGCGTGTGCGCGTGTTCGTCGTGATTTGATGTGATCGATCCTGAGGGCGATTTCCAACAGTTTTGAGACGTCCTTTTGACATGTTTGTTGAAGAAAATATGCTAAATTAAGATTGTAAATTTCTGCTCACACCAATCCCGCAAGAAATGCTTGACAGTTCATCTAATGAGGCCAGGGGTCCAATTAGACATAAGCGTCGGTCTGAAGGATGTCAGGCCACGCGCCACCGACTCTCGACTTTTACTCAACAAAGTTGAGACAAACAAATAACCTTTTTTCCTCTCGAGAATACCATGTGCCAGGTTTGACTTTTCCCCCCTTTAAACCTCCATTTCTTTAATTAGTGCTGTTTAGCTCGACAGCAAAGCTAAACTGAGGATGCACGAAACACGATTCTAACTCGTACGTAGCCCGGAAACTTCCCGCTCTCCGGCCGGAGCCGGCCGGCCGGCCAGAGTGGGTTGCTAGCTGCAGGCACCGCATGGACCTCCTTTTTCCGCCGGCACCACTGCATTATTGCCTCACGTACCCGCGCGACTAATGGGTTCTCCTCAGGCCTTCCACTAGTGGAAGCTTCAAGCCATGAAACTGTGTACGGCAGCGCACAGCGCGCGCCTCCTGGCGAAATGACAACCCTTTCCGTTGCCAATAATGCAGCCACTTGTGTTGTGCAGTTGTGCCCCCACTACGTACGCACATGCACATTATGAAGACCTAGGGGTCTGGTCTAGGCATATGCGTATCACCTTATCAGAGCCCCGAGTGCTGAAAGCACCATCGGGGTATCACCTGCAGGCTTCCAGCGTCAGAGGAGCAGCGTCAAGCTTTCTGAGAAAGGCAATTATTGGGCTTGTTAAACTCCGGGAGTTCGGTTTACGATGGATCCAGCGGCGGCGAGTGGTAGTGCGGCAATTAGTCTGCCGGAGAGGCCCCAGCTCGATCCAATGGCGGAGCTCCTTGCAGCGATCGTGGTCCAATCGGCCGGTGGAATCGTGTCAGGTGTTGACGGAGTTCCGAGTCACGAGGCATGAGGAGGATGTTCAGACTTGACAGTCACACAGAGATGGTGCTTCACATCGTAGCACTAGCTCGTTAGTTAGTTAGTCAGTCAGTCGCTTGCAGCGAAGATCGTGATCATGCGTCCGAGGAGGAGGGATGGATCTTTGTTGCGGGGTGACTAATGCTCAGGCTCAGCGTTTTACTCGTGCAGCTACGCTGTAAAAACTCTGTGAGCTCGGATCGCACTTGGTAGAAAGTGAATGCAGGAGTGGAAAAATGATGCGGTTCCGTTAGGTGTTTATCACATGTGACTTTTTTGTAGGACTGTGGCTCTATCACTTTTGTTTTTTGAGTGGTTGTAGCTGTATCACATGAGACTTTGGTATGGAGTTGACTAGATATTTCTGGCCTGGTTGACCTCATGAGGCCATGGGAAGGACACGATCAACGACCACACGTTCGCCTCCTTGTCACCGTGAGCAAAGAGGTCAACAAAAGAGTTCTGCGCATCCTATTTAGCGCCTGTTGCGTCACTTCTAGGCAAATTGGTAACTGGCGCACACCCTGCAGTGTACCCTCTTTTTCTAAGTAGGCCGGCCCATCGGGGAAACGCTTTTATACAGCACTTCGGTTTCTTTTTAAAGCCATAACATACATCAAGTGACTTAATAGAACACCCCATTGTCACTATTTCGGTGTGTTGTCTAAACAAAATCAGTTCGGTTGTCTCAAAAAAAAATCAGCTTGGTTTCTTTCAACGTTTTCTGTGGGTTTTTCCACCATTTTTTGTTCTTTTTTCTTCTTCCTTTTTTGCTTTTCTTTACTTTTCGGTTTCCTTTTAGTTTTAGTTTTTTTCTGTTTTATTCTTATCTTATTTTATTTACATTTTTACCGAAAAAGGTTTTCGCGGTTTTAGTTTTTTTTTCTGTTTTATTCTTATCTTATTTTATTTACATGTTTACCTGAAAAGGTTTTCGCTTTGCTTTATATATAAAGCATCACACTAATACAAAGTGATGGGTACAAAGCAGATCAAAGATAAAAACAAGATTACAGGAATGCCCACACTCCATAACGACACACCCGAGACTACTAACTAGAAGAAAGATCGTGCCTCCATGAGAAACCACCAGACGTTGAGGCAATCAAGTTGTTGTCGGAGGGGACCGCCTGCCCTCTCGCTCCGGTCCGTGGAGCGCCAATCCTGCCTGCATACAGCGAGGACCGAGAGTGATGCCCTCGACATCACATGTAAAAGATAGGGAGTCGTAAGGATCACTCCAAGCCAGAGCCAAAGGAGCTTCGAGATAGGATCCAAGCTCGCTCGCCGATGTCGAAGAAACGCAACCGGAGGGCACCTAAGCTCCATGACGATGCCCTGAAGAGGGTTACAACGCCACACACCGCCGCCGTCAAGACCGAAGACACGATGAAGGGTGATACGGGGCACGCCCGTGTAGGTCGACCTTTTCACACTTGGAGGGGGAAGAAGGGAGAAATCACAAGAGAAAACACGAACACAAGGAAGATCTCCGATCACACATCCGCTAAATCCACTTAAGCACACAAGATACAAAGATCCAAAGTCAAACAAGCGATACAAGGTAACCGATAGTCGTCTCACTCCATGGAGATGAGGTCTTGATATCCCGTAGGATCTTCCCTAGAAGGGGCCTTGGCATCCAACTCGGATCTTCTCTCAATGGAGGTGGTCAACTCCGTGGGAGAAGGAGGTAGATGGAGCTATGCTCAACAATATCCAATGCTAAACATAAGCTAACCCTAGAGAGAGGAGGGGGGTGTTTATATAGTCTTAGGCGAAAATAGGGGATACAAGGGCCAAGGCCCGAGCGGCTACGCTCAACAGGTGTCGGACGTCCGAGGCTTCACGGCGGTCCGGACGTCCGGAGGTGGCCGGTCGTCCGAGGATTCGGCGCTGGAGCGTAGTTGTCGGATTTCCGGGACGTGTCGGACGTCCGAGGCTCGGTCGTCCGGAGGCCTTTGGATTTTCGAGGATTCGGCTCTGGGTAGCTGGCGACGGAATTCCGTAGAGGGGCCGGACGTCCGGGCGCTGGGGGGTCTCGGACGTCCTAGCGGCATCGGTCGTCCGAGAGCTGTAGCTCGTCTGCGGCTCCTTCTTGGGGCTTCCAAGCTTGGCGTCCTCATGGCCTCTTGCGTGTTCCTCTCCCGAGTACTTGAGTATGCAAAGGGTCTCATTGTGAGGTAGCATCCATGTTCCGTTGATATTCAAGTCTAACTCGAAGAGGAGTGAGTTCACCTTAGCTCCAATGTCGCATGCGCGTGCTCTTGTCATAGGACCACTTGGGGGTTGGTTTGATGTAGTAGGTTTCATGAGGACGGTGGTGGGATGCTCCGCATCATCTCCCCCCCCCCCTGGGGAAGATCCATCTTCGGATCAAGATCTTCATCACCATGAAAAGGGGATAGATCCTTGACATTGAAGGTGTCACTCACGTTGTACTTGTCGCGGGGGATGTCGATCTTGTAGGCATTGTTGTTGTAGCGTGCCAACACCTTGAAGGGAGTAGCTTGGACTTGCGTTCATTGGGGAAGCGGTCCCTGCGGAGGTGTAGCCACACAAGATCACCGGTCTTGAACACCATGGGGTGCTTGTTGAGGTTGCGCTTGTTGGTGACGCGGTCCACTTGACGTTCTATCGTGCGCCTTGTATCTTCATGCATCCTCTTGATGTAGCTTGCCCTTGCACTTGCGTCCATGCTGACGCGCTCTTGGAGTGGTAGAGGAAGTTTGTCCAATGGAGACAAAGGGTTGAAGCCGTAGACCACTTCGAAAGGAGACTTGCTGGTGGTGGAGTGTTGCGCGCGATTGTAGGCGTACTCGGCGATGGGGAGGCATTCTTCCCATTCCTTGATGTTCTTCTTGATCAACACGCGTAGGAGAGTAGATAGCGTCCGGTTCGTCACCTCCGTTTGGCCATCGGTTTGTGGATGATATGCCGAAGAGAATAGTAGCTTGATTCCGAGCTTGGCGCATAGAGTCTTCCAAAAGTAGCTTAGGAACTTGACGTCGCGATCTGAGACAATGGTCTTGGGCACGCCATGTAGTCGCAAGATGTCCCTACAAAAGAGATTTGCAACATGTGAAGCATCGTCTATCTTGTGACATGGAATGAAATGAGCCATTTTGGAAAAGCGGTCCACAACGACAAAAACGGAGTCATGGCCATTTTTAGTTCGTGGCAAACCAAGCACAAAGTCCATACTAATGTCTTCCCATGGTTGGAAAGGTATAGGAAGAGGCATGTAAAGGCCATGGGATTGAGCTTTAGACTTAGCTTTGCGGCATGTAGAGCATCGGTTGGTGGAGCGTGCAACATCACGAAACATCTTGGGCCAAAAGTACTTGTTGGATAGTGTGGCATACGTCTTGTCGCGTCCAAAGTGACCCATAAGTCCTCCACCGTGAGCCTCTTGCAAAAGCAACAAAGGAAGAGAAGAGTCGGGTATACAAAGTTTGTTAGCATGCATAAGATAGCCATCTTTCATATAGTAGTTCTCCCAACAAGTTTTCACTTGACATTTAGCATATGGAGTAGCAAAAAAAACATCATGCTCATACAAGTCTTTGATATTCTCAAAACCAATAACATTCAATTCAAGTTGAGTAACTAGCATGCATTTGCGGGAAAGGGCATCCGCCACAACGTTTTCCTTACCCTTAATGTATTTGATGACGTAAGCGAAATACTCAATAAATTCACTCCATTTAGCATGTCGTTTGTTCAACTTAGTTTGACCTTTAAGGTACTTGAGAGTTTCATGATCGGTATGAATAACAAACTCATGAGGTCGCAAATAATGTTCCCACACATGTAAAAGTCTCGCCAAAGCATACAATTCTTTGTCATAGATAGGATAGTTAAGTTGAGCGTCGGAAAGTTTCTCGCTAAAGTAGGCAATTGGGCGCTTCTCTTGCATAAGCAAACCACCTATTCCATTACCACTAGCGTCACAATGCACTTCAAATGTTTTATCAAAGTTGGGCAAAGCAAGCAAAGGTGCATGAGTGAGCAAATTTTTAAGTTCATGGAAAGCAGTGTCTTGGGAAGGACCCCAAATAAATGGTTCATTCTTCTTGCTCAAAGCATGGAGAGGAGATGCAATAGTGCTAAAGTCCTTGACAAAACTTCCATAGAAACCGACTAGTCCTAGGAAACTACACACTTTTGCAAATTGGTGGGTGTAGGGCAAGTTTTAATCGCATCAATCTTAGTTTCATCTACATGAACGCCCTTAGAAGATACTACAAATCCTAGGAAAACTACCTTCTCAACACCAAAGGTGCATTTCTCCATGTTTGCATAAAGTTGTTCTTTCCTAAGAATTTGCAAAACATCACGAACGTGGGTAGCATGCTCCTCAAGAGACTTGCTAAAGACAAGAATGTCATCAAAATAGACCACAACACAATATCCTATGAGGGGTCGCAAAACATAACGCATGACGCGCATGAATGTACCAGGTGCTTCGAATAAGCCCATTGGCATCACTAGCCATTCGTAGAGACCAAACTTAGTCTTAAACGCCGTTTTCCACTCATCGCCCTCTTGTATGCGAATTTGGTAGTAACCACTTTTTAAGTCAATCTTAGAAAATATAGTGGCACCACTAAGTTCATCTAGCATATCATCTAGGCGAGGAATGGGATGACAATAACGAATAGTGATAGCATTGATAGGACGGCAATCGGAACACATGCGCATACTACCATCGTGCTTAGGTACTAGTATCACCGGAACCACACAAGGACTCAAACTCTCACGTACATGCCCTTTATCTAGGAGTTTTTGGACTCGCCTTTGTATTTACTTTGTTTCTTCAGGGTTGACGCGGTAGGGAGCCTTGTTAGGAAGCGGTGCTCCGGGGATGAGGTCGATGCGGTGTTCGATCCCTTGTTTTGGTGGTAGTCCCGGAGGTAGCTCATCGGGGAAAACATCTTGGAATTCCTGCAATAATTGAGATAAGACAAGAGGCAGATGTTGTGAAGGGTTAGTCCGAACAACGTCATCTTTGCACACAAGTACATAGTGAAGAACGGTCGATGGGCTCTCACTCACATCCCTCAAATCTCTTTTGGTGGCTAAAAGAACTATATCTCTCATGTCCCTTATCGTGGAGTCGCTCATTTTTGGCTTGTAGCACTCACTCTCTTTGAGCTGGATCACTCTCTCACTTTTATCTCCACGATGGGATGAAGCTTGTTTGTCGGCGATGACTTGACTTGGAGTCATTGGTCGAAGTACATATTGCTTGCCCTTCATCTTGAAACTATAGTGATTAGTCCGACCGTTGTGGATGACGCCACAGTAGAATTGCCATGGTCTACCAAGTAGAAGGTGGCAAATGGACATGGGAACCACATCACACTCCAAAGTGTCTTCATAAGCTCCTATCTTGAAGGAAACTTCCACGGTATGTTCAACTTGGAGGGTGCCGGAATCACTTAGCCATTGGACCTTGTAGGGGCGAGGGTGCTTCTTCTTGACCAATTGTAGCTTGGAACAAAGGTCCTCACTTGCCAAATTGTGGCAACTACCACCGTTGATGATGACCTTGACGGATTTTCCTTGGATGTCCGCCTTGGTGTGGAAGATGTGGCAACGTTGGCCCTCGTCTTCTTGTTGTTGAAGCGTCAAAACCTTGGAGACAACGAGAGCGGGGCTCGGATCGTTGTCGCAAAAGATTTGCGAATCTTCATCTTCATTGACTTGACGAAGCATGGCCACATGCTCCAATGCTTCCATCTCAACGTCACTCATAGAGTCATAGGTGCCATCTTCTTGAAGGATCATGGTGTGTCTTGTTGGACACTCATATGTCTTGTGGCCTCGGCCTTGCCACGTGAAACACTTGATGGAGCTTGTCTTGGCGGTAGCATCCGGTGTTGGAGTAGAGGATGAAGCTCTTGGCTTGTAGTTGGTTGTAGTAGGTCGGCTTGACAGAGTCATCTTGTCCTTGTAGCTTGACTTGTCGCCGGTAGGTGTTGTAGTTTTCATAGTCGAAGGCGTCATGGTTGTAGTAGCTTGAGCACTTGAGCCGTAGGTCTTGGAGGAGAACTTGGAGTACTTGTTGTCATCTTTCACTTGTCGTTCCGCCTTGGTTGCTTGATGCACGAGCTCAAGTAGGTTTGAGTATGGTTGGAAGTCCGCGATTTTCTTGACTTGGTAGTTGAGGCCATTCAAGAATCGCGCCATATTTTGCTCGCAATCTTCCTTGACATTGGCTCGGATCATTGCAATCTTCATCTCTTGATAGTACTCTTCTACTGACTTGGTGCCTTGCTTGAGTTGTTGTAACTTCTTGAAGAGATCCCGGTTGTAGTGTGTAGGCACAAAATGAGCCCGCATGAGATCCTTCATTTGGGCCCAAGTCGTGATAGGTGGTTCACCTCTCTCTCTTCTTCACTCAATCACTTGTTCCCACCAAATAAGGACGTAGTCTTGGAACTCGAGTGAAGCCATGGCGATCTTCTTCTCTTCATTGTAGTTGTGGAGGCGAAAGATCTTGTCAACTTTGAGTGCCCATGATAGGTAATCTTCAGGATCATTGCTTCCGGAAAACTTTGGCATTGTGAACTTGAGCTTGCCGAAGCGTTGTTCATCGTTTTGGTGTTGATGCCAAAATCCTTGTCTTGGGGGTGGATCCTCAATGTCTTGGGCTTGTTGACGTTGTTCTTGGCCTTGCTCGTCTTCATGCTCAGGTTCGTCATGATGAGCTTGGTGACGGCGATGAGGTGGACGCACTCGGTTGCGCCTTTCTTGGTGCTCCTCTTGGTGATTGGCTTCTTCTTGTCATTGTCAACAAAGTTCTTCTTGTTCTTGTCTTGCTTGACGGTTGCATTCCTCCAACGCACGAGTAGCATCAGGAGTGCACGTTGGGCTTCTAGCGCTTGTTCTTCGCGGTGGCGTAGTTCTTCCTCATGGCGTTGTTGTTCTCGTTCTTGTTCCAATGCTTCTTGTTCTTGTTGGTGACGCCTAGCATGCTCGCGAAGTCGATCTTGTAGCCCATTGCCATGGAAGGGATTGTCCGAAGCTTGACGTTGGCGGCCTTGGTGTGAACTTGGACCAGAGTGGTCATCACGGTGATGAGCACGTGCTCGAGGTGGACTCTCGTCGGAAGAGTACTCCGATGAGTGGCGACTTGAGTTGCGCCTCCTTTACGATGTAGATGTGGAAGAAGCGCGCTTGACCATCAAGGCGCGAATTTCCTCCATTTGGCTTGAGAGCTTGGTGTCGAGGTAGTCCGTTGTTCGCACTTCGGATTCGTGAACGTCGGTGGCGAGGTGCTCGATGCGGTCATTCAAAGCGTCATGTGATTGGCGCATTGCCTTTTGCGCACCGAAGAATTGCATCTTGGTGACGAAGGTGGTTTCGTCGTCCTCTTGCTCCTCAAATGTCGGGTTGTGGATGTTTGACCTATCCATAACAACACTCAAGTAGATATAAGTGGAAGAATGAGACGACAATATCAACTACCGGTCCACAAGTTTGAAAATAGATCAAAGATCACTCGATGTGCAAATGTGGAAGTAGTAGAATTGGTACCGAAGATCGTCCTTCTCACACCTACACAAATAAGGCTTATGGAGGAGCTCGGTTAGGATAGGGTCACAAATTTCAAGCAATCCGCAAGATAAGATTCAATAATGTTGAAAGAGATTCGTAAATTCGCAAATGAGATAATGTAGATCAATAGCAATGAGTATACACGGAAACACACACACGGAAGAAAATTGGGGTCGTGCAACCAAGGATGAGCCAAAATGTGGAATCCACGAAAAACACTCGTGTTGCACAACACTAGAGAGACGCTAGCACGATTGCTCAAATGGGCGTGATACGAACTTGTGCACAACCTATAAGAAACAAAACGTGTCGTCTTCCTCTGCCCGACTTGCTATGTATGTATGAGGCACGTGTCACTCGCTCAAGTGATCCAAGATGATCAAGTATGCTATGCAAAACTTGCGATGCTATTGCTCTTTTGCTCTTTTGCTCTTGCTTAAAAGCTTTGCTTCTCTTTTCTTTTTGCAATGATGTTTTGTATGGTCACAATGCGGGACGTGCACACCAAGATAGCAATTATGTATGCGGGTACTACTTGAACACAAAAGATACCAATATGATACCGAAATGATACTAAGATATATGCACGCAATTGAAGCTATGCAGAGTATGTATCACTAAAGTGCACAAGTAGCGTAGCCCGGCAATACTCAATGGCTAGTCTCGATAGGCATGTAACGCAAAGGCTTAGGGTAACAATGCAATGGAAAGGGTAGAGTCATCAAGAGTGTTGTCGCGGTTACCGTCCTTGCTTACGGTGTAGTATCAATGAAGAGTTGGTCGGCGACGAACTGGGGCGATGATGAGTGGCGATGTCGATGAAGAACCACTCCTAATTAGCCGAAACACCTTAGGAAGTGGTGATGCTCGCGACTCACAATCTCAAATGCAAAAGGTTGCGGAAGAAATGGCGGAAGGTTTGTGAAAAAATGGAAGATAGAACAAAAATTTTGGGCTGAAAAAAATGCAGTTTCGTCAGAGTTGCTCGGACGTCCGGGCCCTGTCGGTCGTCCGGCGTCCGGTCGTCCGAGGCCTGCGGGCTTCACCAGTTCACCAGGGGAACTATGAACTCGAAAGGGAAAGCAAATTTTGGGCAAAATTCCTTCGATTTGACAGTGGAAAATGATGGGAAAGATGGGGGAAAAGGTAGATCCACTTGTCCACAACGAAATCCACGGATCAAAATCAACAAAATCTCCTCAAATCAAACGAATCCAAGAAATTTGGTATGGCTATTTTTGTGGTGATTTTCGAAATTTGGTCAAATCAAAACAAAAAATTGGATAGAAAGTGGGGGATGGGACTCCAAGGTGTGAATCAACGTGGCTCATGATACCAATATGATACGGGGCACGCCCGTGTAGGTCGACCTTTTCACACTTGGAGGGGGGAGAAGGGAGAAATCACAAGAGAAGACACGAACACAAGGAAGATCTCCGATCACACATCCGCTAAATCCACTTAAGCACACAACAGACAAAGATCCAAAATCAAACAAGTGATACAAGGTAACCGATAGTCGTCTCACTCCGTGGAGATGAGGTCTTGATATCACGTAGGATCTTCCCTAGAAGGGGCCTTGGCACCAACTCGGATCTTCTCTCAATGGAGGTGGTCAACTCCGTGGGAGAAGGAGGTAGATGGAGCTATGCTCAACAATATCCAATGCTAAACATAAGCTAACCCTAGAGAGAGGAGGGGAGGTGTTTATATAGTCTTAGGCAAAAAGAGGGGATACATGGGCCAAGGCCCGAGCGGCTGCGCTCAACAGGTGTCGGACGTCCGGACGCTGTCGGACGTCCGAGGCTTCACGGCGGTCCGGACGTCCGGAGGTGGCCGGTCATCCGAGAATTCGGCGCTGGAGCGTAGTTGTCGGATTTCCGGGACGTGTCGGACGTCCGAGGCTTGGTCGTCCGGAGGCCTTCGGATTTCTGAGGATTCGGCTCTGGGTAGCTGGCGACGGAATTCCGGAGAGGGGCCGGACGTCCGGGCGGTGGGGGGTCTCGGACGTCCGAGCGGTGTCGGTCGTCCGGAGGCTGGGTAGTCTCGGACGTCCGAGCGGTGTCGGTCGTCCGAGAGCTGTAGCTCGTCTGCGGCTCCTTCTTGGGGCTTCCAAGCTTGGCGTCCTCGTGGCCTCTTGCGTGTTCCTATCCCGAGTACCTGAGTATGCAAAGGGTCTCATTGTGAGGTAGCATCCATGTTTCGTTGATATTCAAGTCTAACTCGAAGAGGAGTGAGTTCACCTTAGCTCCAATGTCGCGTGCACGTGTGATAACCCACAAGTATACAGGATCGCAACATTTTTCGAGGGTAGAGTATTCAACCCAAATTTATAGATTCGACACAAGGGGAGCCAAAGAATACTTGAGAGTATTAGCAGTTGAGTTGTCAATTCAACCACACCTGGAGATTAAATATCTACAGTAAAGTGATCAGTAGCACAGTAATATGATAGTTTTGATAGCAGTAGTGACAGTAACAGCAGTAGCAGTAGTTTTGTAGCAGTTGGAACAGCAGCAACAGTAGTAGTAACTTAGCGAGAACAATAAGTGGAAAGCTCGTATGCACTGGATCGGTAACTCGTTGGATGATATTCGTCATGTAACAGTCATAACCTAGGGCGATACAGAACTAGCTCACTTCATCAATGTAATGTAGGCATGTATTCCGTAAATAGTCATACGTGCTTATGGAAAAGAACTTGCATGACATCTTTTGTCCTACCCTCCCGTGGTAGCAGGGTCCATAAGGAAACTAAGGGATATTAAGGCCTCCTTTTAATAGAGAACCGGAACAAAGCATTAACACATAGTGAATACATGAACTCCTCAAACTACGGTCATCACCGCGAAGTATCCCAAATATTTTCACTATTGGGTTGACGGATCATAACACGTTATAGGTGCATATGACTAGGCAAGATCGGATCAAGAACATGGATATAGAGATGATAACATAAACGGTTCAGATCTGAAATCATGGCACTCGGGCCCTAGTGACAAGCATTAGGCATAGCAAAGTCATAGCAACATCAATCTCAGAACATAATGGGTACTAGTGATCAAGCCCTAACAAAACTAACTCGATTACATGATGAATCTCATCCAACTCCTCACCGACCAGCAAGCCTACGAAGGAATTACTCACTCCCGGTGGGGAGCATCGTGGAATTGGCGATGGAGAAAGGTTGGTGATGACGAAGACCGAAGATTCCCCTCTCCGGAGCCCCAAACGGGCTCCAGATCTGGCCTCCCGATGAAGAACAGGAGGTGGCGGCAGCTCCGTATCGTGAAATGCGATAATTCTTTCTCCCTGATTTTTTTCTCCGAAAATAGGAATTTATAGTGGCGGAGATAGGGCAAGTGGGGCCACGAGGTGGGCACAACCCACCAGGGCGCGCACAGGGGGCCTGGCGCGCCCTGGTGGGTGATGCTCACCCTGGCCCCCCTCTTCGGTGGATTTTGGGTCCAATAATTCTCACTTATTCTGAAATAATTCTCCAAAAAGTTTTGTTCCATTCCGAGAACTTTTATTTCTGCACAAAAACAACACCATGGTAGTTCTGCTGAAAACAACGTCAATCCGGGTTAGTTCCATTCAAATCATGCAAATTAGAGTCCAAAACAAGGGCAAAAGGGTGAGGAAAGGTAGATTCGTTGGAGATGTATCAACTCCCCCAAGCTTAAACCTTTGCTTGTCCTCAAGCAATTCAGTTGACAAACTGAAAGTGATAAGAAAAACTTTTATAAACTCTTTTGTTCTTGTTTACATATATATGCTTAAGTAGCACCCAGGTTTTCAGCAAAGATTATGACTAACCATGTCAACAATAACTCTTAGAAATTATATTAACTCATATCAATAACATAAGAAACTAGCGAGCAATAATAAGATATCTCAGGCGCCAACACTTTGTCAAAACAATCATGATACAATATGACAATAGTGGTATCTCGCTAGCCCTTTCTGAGACCGCAAAACATAAATGCGGAGCACCTCCAAAGTTCAAGCAGCGACTAAACATTGTAATTCATGGTAGAAAAGATTCAGTCATGCTGCACCCAACATCAACTATACACAATGCATGAGGATGACAATAGTGCTCTCAGGTCTGGCGCTTATTTGAGAAGGTGATGACTCAACATAAAAGTAAATAGATAGTCCCTTCGTAGAGGGAAGCATGGATTTGCAGCGGTGCCAGAGCTCAAAGTTTAAAACAGAGATAGATATAATTTTTGGAGGTACACCCTTCCTGTCAACGTTACGACCAAGAGTTATCGATATCTTCCATGCTAAACAATTTAGCGGCGATTCCCAAGCGGTAAAAGTAAAGGTTTACTCCCCCTCCACCAACAATCACACTCCACGGCGAGCCGCATCCACGGGTACCGTCCAAACTAACAACATTCCTGAGGGAGTTTTGTTTAATTATTTTTGATTTTTGATTTCGGGACTGGGAATCCCTATTACCGCCCCTCTCGTGTAAGGACGAGTGAATAAACACTCATCATGAGAATAAGCCGCTTAGCATGGAAGATACTGGCCGCCCCCTGTCGCTCCATGAGCGGTCCAGGCACACAAAACAGATGTTCATTTGAATTTTTAGAGGTGGCACATGCAAATTTACTTTGGAACGGTAGGGTAATACCGCACATAGGTAGGTATGGTGGACTCATCTGGCATAACTTGGTTTAGGGGGTTTGATGCACAAGCAGTATTCCCGCTTAGTACAGGCAAAGGCTAGCAATTAGATTGAGAAGCGGCCAGCTAGAGAGCGAAGACGGTCATGAACATGCATTACGTATAATCAACATTGAATACTAGCATGAGTAGGATATGGACACCATGAACATAAATATCATGAAGGCTATGTTGGTTTTGATTCAACTACATGCGTGAACATGTGCCAAGTCAAGCCACTTGAAACATTCAGAGGAGGATACCATATCATCATACCGCATCACAACCATTTTGATGCATGTTGACACCCAAGATAAATCATTATCCACTCCTAGCTACTTAAGCATGGCATGAACAACTATAATCTCTAATGGTCATTGCAAACATGTTTGATCATAATGAGCTGAATCAAGGGATACTAGGTTAAACATATTTACAAAAACAAAAACAAGTTGAGTTCATACCCGCCTTTCTCTGCCACAGTCAATTCGTCAAATGTCGTCATTATTGCCTTTCACTTGCACGACCGAATGATAAGAGAAATAATAATAGTGCAAGAATGCCGTGGACTAAGCTGGAATCTGCAAACACTTTATTCAAGAGGAGAAGACAAAGTAATATGGGTTCTTTGTTAGATAAACGATAATGCAGATGAGAACCACTCAACAATTTCATCGTGTTCTTCCCCTTAGGCATGACTCGAGTAAAAAGAAAAGAATTTCAGAGAAACACACTGAAATATTTTTGAAGTTTTTGGTTTTTCTTGAAGAAAGCAAATTGAAGAGGAAAAACAAAAACGAGAAAAACTATTTACACGGGAAAGCTCCCAACAAGTAAAAGAAGAAGCGAGAAATCTTTTTGGGTTTTCTTTTGATGCTATAATTAAGCTAGAAAGAAAAACTAAAAAGAAGTAGGAAATATTTTTGGGTTTTCTCAAAGTTTTTCAAACACACAAGAAGAAAGCAAGAAAACAAATCTAGCATGGATATTACAATGGAAAAGTGTGAACACCGACAATTGGAATGAAAAGTGTAAACATGAATGTATTGTCGGTGGAAATACGTACTCCCCCAAGCTTAGGCTTTTGGCCTAGCTTGGTAATCACCATTCATATGAATAATAATCTGGGCGATGGCTCATCGATGCCCTCGGAGCAATCTCCATAGCCCTCCTGACAGCTTCAACCTCCGCGTTGTACGCATGAGCTTCGCTCTCAAGAACATAATATCTTCCCCCGGTATGAAAATCAAAGAGAGCAGGAGCAGGCAAAGCAACAGGCACCACGGGTTTTTTATTAAATCTTAAGTTATACGTGTAGTTGGTGGCCGTACCCGTAAGGAACTTATGACGCTTCATGGCATCAAAGTCTAAATACTGAGTGGGTAGGATGGGGTCATTAGGCCAGGGTGAAACATTTAATCTCTCAGCTACACTAGAGGCATAAATTCCTCCATAAAAATTACCACTAGCGGCATTAAGCTGCAACCTCCGTGCAACAATTGCACCAAGATTATAATCCTTATTCCCAGTTATGGCAGCGTGTAAGAGACTCAAATCATGAGCACACAGTGTGCTACAATCTTGTTTGCCTACAATACATTTACCGTTAAAGAGCGCTAAATATTGGAGGGATGGAAAATGGATGCTGTTAATTCTCCCTTGTGTAACCCCCCTATCTTCGCCAAAGCAAAGATTAACTAAAAATGATTCGTACTCGGATTTTGTTGGTTCATTGAAGGAACCCTCATATGGAAGTTTGCATGCTTCGCTAAACATTTCTAACGGCATGGTAAAGGAATGATCGTACAGGTTGAATGAAACTCTAGACTCACGGGGAAAATATTTAAATTTCTTTGTGAAGGTTTTCGTGAGTTCGAGGTGTTGGGGGCACTTATCTGCGATGAAGGGAGCAAGCCCTGTGTTGTGAATAAATTGATCAAATTCCTCCTTAATACCTGCACCTTCCATGAACTCGTTGCAAGGCCACAAGCATGATATGGTGGCGGCATCTCGCATCGAGCTTTCGCTTGGTTCAACATAAGACTGTCGAACCGAACTTCCACTTGATGAGGCTCCCGAGGATCTCCTCCTCGAAGAACTCCTAAAGAATTGCATTTTTATTCCTATAAAAATTCTGAAAACAAATTAGTCCACAAACAAAACTTTGTAAGATTGTTAGCAACTACTCCTAAGCATGCATAGAGGCCATATTGAGCATTCAAACTACTTAGCTCCTAAGAATTCAATATGCAAGCTCATCTACAGCAGCACCAAGAGTAGCAAATTACTCTAAAAATAACCCACTAAAACAAAAAATAATTGGAGCAATGGAGGAGTCACATACCTAGTAGCAATCCCTCCAAACAGTTTCGGAAACGGAGCTTCGAGCAAAGAGATCAAAATCCGCAGGTTTGAGAGCAAGAACACGAAAATGGTGGCTGTGGTGATTTTTGCTGGAGGTAGGTGATGATGTGGGCTGAAGAGATAAGTGAGGTGGCCCACGTGGGGGGCACAACCCACCAGGGCGCGCCTGGGGGTGCTGGCGCGCCCTGGTGTCTTGTGGGCACCAGGTTCACCCCCCTCTGGTGTTATTTGCACCAAAAATTCATAAATAATCGGGAAAAAATCGTGTTAAATTTTCAGGGCATTCTGAGAATTTTTATTTTTGGGTCATTTTTTATTGCACGGAGAAAACAGAAAACAGGATAAACATGGCATTTTATTTTATTTGACTAACTAAAACAAAAAATAAAAGGTGGAAGCAGAGAGTCGTGCTTACTACATTCATCGACGTCATACCTCTCAAAAAATGATTCATTAATAAGGTTGATCAAGTCTTATTAACAACCACTTCCGATTAGCATGAAACCGAAGAACTTTCGTAAAACACTTACCTCAATGGGGATGTGCATATCCCCAACAATAAGTATATCATATTTCCTTTTGGCAGTAGGTAGAGGTAATTGAAAACTTCCAATAGTGATGGTCGGAGATTCTTCAATAACATTTATACCATTCACCTGGAATTGTTTCTTCGGAAAGTGCACCGTGTGCTCATTACCATTAATATGAAAAGTGACCTTGCTTTTATTGCAATCAATAACAGCCCCTGCAGTATTCAAAAAGGGTCTACCAAGGATAATTGACATGTTGTCGTCCTCGGGCATCTCAAGAATAACAAAGTCCGTTAAAATAGTAACATTTGCAACAACAATGGGCACATCCTCGCAAATACCAATAGGCTGTTGACTTGTCAGCCATTTGCAATGATATCTCAGTAGGTGTGAGTTTATTCAAATCAAGTCTTTTATATAAGGAGAAAGGCATAACACTAACACCGGCTCCCAAATCACACAAAGCAGTTTTGACATAGTTTCTTTTAATGGAGCAAGGTATAGTAGGTATTCTCGGATCTCCAAGTTTCTTAGGTACTCCATCCTTCAAAGAATAATTAGCAAGCATGCTGGAGATTTAAGCTTCAGGTATTTTTCTTTTATTTGTGATGATGTCTTTCATATACTTTGCATAAGGGGCCATCTTTAGAATATCAGTTAAGCGGGTACGCAAAAAGACTGGCCTAATCATTTCAGCAAAACGCTCAAATTCTTCATCATCCTTTTTCTTAGATGGCTTAGGTGGAAATGGCATGGGTTTCTGAACCCATGGCTCTCTTTCTTTACCATGTTTCCTAGCCACAAAGTCTCTTTTATCATATCGTTTATTTTTTGGTTGTGGGTTATCAAGATCGGGAGGAGGCTCTATTTCAACATCATTATCTGGTTCTTTATCATTACTAGGTTGAGCATCATCATGAACATCATCATTATCATTTTCATTATCACTAGGTGAATGTTCACTACCAGATTGAGTTTCAGCATCGGAAATAGAGACATCATTATTATCAGGAGGTTTTTGTGTCTCGGGTTCACTAGAGGTATGCAAAGTCCTATCATTTTTCTTTTTCTTCTTAGAAGGACTAGGTGCATCAGGATTAATTCTCTGAGAGTCTTGTTCAATTCTTTTAGGATGACCCTCAGGATAAAGTGGTTCTTGGGTCATTCTACCTCCTCTAGTTACTACTCTAGCAGCAAAATCATGCATATTATTGTTCATTTCATCAAGCAATTCTTTTTGAGACTTAGTAACTTGTCCCAATTGAGTTTGAACCATGGAGGCATGCTTTCCTACACCTCTAACATCAGAATTGTATTTCAATTGTTTCAGAACATGAGCATTGAAATGATCTTGCTTCATAATATAGTTGTCAAACTCATATAAGCATTGACTAGGATGTTTATTGTGAGGGGTGTCACTTTCATTAAACTTTAATAAAGAATTTACCTCTACCACCTGTGGAGGTGGTGGTGTGTCAAGGCCATGTATTTCTTCAATAGGTGGCAAATTCTTAACATCCTCAGCTTTAATACCTTTTTCCTTCATAGATTTCTTTGCTTCTTGCATATCTTCAGGACTGAGAAATAAGATACCCCTCTTCTTCGGAGTGGGTTTAGGCGGTGGTTCAGGAAGAGTCCAATCATCATAATTCTTCAATATGTTATTCAATAATTCCTCAGCTTGTTCAACTGTTCGTTCCCTGAAAACATAACCATCACAACTATCTAGGAAGTCCCTAGAAGCATCGGTTAGTCCATTATAAAAGATATCAAGTATTTCATTTTTCTTGAGAGGATGATCAGGCAAAGCATTAAGCAACTGGAGAAGCCTCCCCCAAGCTTGTGGGAGACTCTCTTCTTCAATTTGCATAAAGTTAAATATTTCCTGTAAGGCAGCTTGTTTCTTATGAGCAGGAAAATATTTTTCAGAGAAGTAGTAAATCATATCCTGGGGACTATGCACACAACCAGGAGCAAGAGTATTGTACCATGTCTTAGCATCACCCTTTAATGAGAACGGAAATAACTTAAGGATATAATAGTAGCGAATCTTCTCATCATGAGTAAAGAGGGTGGCTATATCATTCAGCTTAGTAAGGTGTGCCACTACAGTTTCAGTTTCATATCCATGGAAAGGATCAGATTCAACCAAAGTAATTAACTCTGGGTCAACAGAGAACTGATAATCCTTATTGGTAACAAAGATAGGTGAAGTAGCAAACTTAGGATCACATTTCATTCTAGCATTCAAAGTCTTTTCCTTATACTTGCATAGCAATTTCTTAAGATTGTCTCTATCCTTGCAAGAAAGAATTTCTCTAGTTATCTCCTCGTCCATAACATAACCTTCAGGTATCTTAGGCATTTCAAACTTATGAGAGCTAGGACTAATAGGAGTTTCATAATCATCATCAGTTTCATAAGCTTTATCAGTTTCAGCGATCTCATCAGTTTCAGTGGTTTCATTCTCTTTAGCTCTAGCAATTTGTTCATCAAGAAATTCTCCTAGTGGCACATTATCATCAAGCATGGTACTAGCATCATCAATAGCATAATTCATAGCAGAGGTAGCATCATCAATAACTTGCGACATATCAGGATTACTAGCATGTAGTGGTGTTGCAAGCTTACTCATAATAGAAGGTGAATCAAGTGCAGAGTGTGATGGCAGTTCCTTACCTCCCCTCATAGTAGAGGGAAAAATCTTGGTCTTTTGATCCTTCAGATTCTTCATAGTGATAAATTGATATAAATCCCAAGTGACTCAACAAATATTGCTATGCTCGCCGGCAACGGCGCCAGAAAAAGGTCTTGATAACCCACAAGTATAGAGGATCGCAACAGTTTTCGAGGGTCGAGTATTCAACCCAAATTTATAGATTCGACACAAGGGGAGCCAAAGAATACTTGAGAGTATTAGCAGTTGAGTTGTCAATTCAGCCACACCTGGAGATTAAATATCTGCAGCAAAGTGATCAGTAGCACAGTAATATGATAGTTTTGATAGCAATAGTGACAGTAACAGTAGCGGTAACAGTAGTAGCAGTAGTTTTGTAGCAGTTGGAACAGCAACAATAGTAGTAGTAACTTAGCGAGAACAATAAGTGGAAAGCTCGTAAGCACTGGATCGGTAACTCGTCGGATGATATTCGTCATGTAACAGTCATAACCTAGGGCAATACAGAACAAGCTCAGTTCATCAATGTAATGTAGGCATGTATTCCGTAAATAGTCATACGTGCTTATGGAAAAGAACTTGCATGACATCTTTTGTCCTACCCTCCCGTGGCAGGGGGGTCCATAAGAAAACTAAGGGATATTAAGGCCTCCTTTTAATAGAGAACCGGAACAAAGCATTAACACATAGTGAATACATGAACTCCTCAAACTACGGTCATCACCGCGAAGTATCCCAAATATTGTCACTATAGGGTTGACGGATCATAACACGTAATACGTGCATATGACTAGGCAAGATCGGATCAAGAACATGGATATAGAGATGATAACATAAACGGTTCAGATCTGAAATCATGGCACTCGGGCCCTAGTGACAAGCATTAGGCATAGCAAAGTCATAGCAACATCAAGCTCAGAACATAATGGGTACTAGTGATCAAGCCCTAACAAAACTAACTCGATTACATGATGAATCTCATCCAACTCCTCACCGACCAGCAAGCCTACGAAGGAATTACTCACCGACCGACCAGCATCATGGAATTGGCGATGGAGAAAGGTTGGTGATGACGAAGACCGAAGATTCCCCTCTCCGGAGCCCCAAACGGGCTCCAGATCTGGCCTCCCGATGAAGAACAGGAGGTGGCGGCGGCTCCGTATCGTGAAACGCGATAATTCTTTCTCCCTGATTTTTTTCTCCGAAAATAGGAATTTATAGTGGCGGAGATAGGGCAAGTGGGGCCACGAGGTGGGCACAACCCACCAGGGCGCGCCCTTGTAGGGATGGCACCCGCAGAGTATGGGTACGGGTGGAGCCTCCCCATACCCTTACCCGTCCCGCCTGAGCTTACCCATCACCCTTACCCATACCCGTCAACGGGTACAATTTTTTCCCATACCCGTTACCCGACAGGGTAGGCAGGTACCCGTGGGTAAAATTACCCATGTTTGCAAAGAATCAATTTGAACAACTTGTAGTTATAAACTGCATCATATAATATCGTTTACAAAAAGGCATTATAACAACAACATATACTTACAAAGAACATCATATAGTCATAAACAACAACACATAGGCATACACTTCAAGTTCACAAATTCTTGACATAGTGTAGTGATACGTCCATTTTGCATCATGCTTTTATATTGATATTTATTGCAATATGGGCTATTATTACACATTATGGTACAATACTTATGCCTTTTCTCTCTTATTTTACAAGGTTTACGTGAAGAGGGAGAATGCCGGCAACTGGAATTCTGGACTAGAAAAGGAGCAAATATGAGAGACCTATTCTGCACAACTCCAAAAGTCCTGAAAAGTTATGGAGAATTATTTTGGAATATATAAAAAATATTGGGCAAAAGAAATACCAGAGGGGACCCACCAGGAGGCCACAAGCCTGGGGGGCGCGCCCCTGTGGCTTGTGGGCCCCCTGGTAGCCCTCCGGTGCCCATCTTCTGCTATATGGAGGGTTTTGACCTGGAAAAAATCATAAGAGAGCTTTCAGGACAAAGCGTCGCCGTCTCGAGGCGGAACCTGGGCAGAAGCAATCTAGGGCTCCAGCGGAGCTGTTCTGCCGGGGAAACTTCCCTCCCGGAGGGGGAAATCGAAGCCATCGTCATCACCAATGATCCTCTCATCGAGAGGGGGTCAATCTCCATCAACATCTTCACCAGCACCATCTCCTCTCCAAACCCTACTTCATCTCTTGTATCCGATCTTTTTCTCAAAACCTCAGATTGGTACCTGTGGGTTGCTAGTAGTGTTGATTACTCCTTGTAGTTGATGCTAGTTGCTTTACTTGGTGGAAGTTCATATGTTCAGATCCTTAATGATAATTAATACTCCTCTGATTATGAACATGAATATGCTTTGTGAGTAGTTATGTTTGTTCCTGAGGACATGGGATAAGTCTTGTTATAAGTAATCATGTGAATTTGGTATTCGTTCGATATTTTGATGAGATGTATGTTGTCTCTCCTCTAGTGGTGTTATGTGAACGTCGACTACATGACACTTCACCATTATTTGGGCCTAGGGGAAGGCATTGGGAAGTAATAAGTAGATGATGGGTTGCTAGAGTGACAGAAGCTTAAACCCTAGTTTATGCGTTGCTTCGTAAGGGGCTGATTTGGATCCATATGTTTCATGCTATGGTTAGATTTATCTTAATTCTTATTTCGTAGTTGTGGATGCTTGCGAGAGAGGTTAATCATAAGTGGGAGGCTCGTCCAAGTAAGGGCAGCACCCAAGCACCGGTCCACCCACATATCAAATTATCAAAGTAACGAACGCGAATCATATGAGCATGATGAAAACTAGCTTGACAGAAATTCCCATGTGTCCTCGGGAGAGCTTTGCTTTATATAAGAGTTTGTCCAGGCTTGTCCTTTGCTAAAAAAAGGATTGGGCCACCTTTATGCACCTTTGCTCCATTTATTACTTGCTATCCATTATGAATTATCTTATCACAAAACTATCCGCTACCGATAATTTCAGTGCTTGCAGAGAATACCTTACTGAAACCGCTTGTCATTTCCTTCTGCTCCTCGTTGGGTTCGACACTCTTACTTATCCAAAGGACTACGATAGATCCCCTATACTTGTGGGTCATCAATACTCTTTTCTGGCGCCGTTGCCGGGGAGTGAAGCGCCTTTGGTGAGTGGAATTTGGTAAGGAAAATTTTATATAGTGTGCTGAAATTTAATGTCACTTGTTACTATGGAAAATAATCCTTTGAGGGGCTTGTTCGGGGTATCTTCACCTCAACCGGAAGCACAAAAAGTTGCTCCTCAACCTACTAAACCTACTGAAAATATTTATTATGAAATTCCTTCGGGTATGATAGAGAAACTGCTAGCTAATCCTTATGCAGGAGATGGAGCACTACATCCTGATTTGCATCTAATCTATGTGGATGAAGTTTGTGGATTATTTAAGCTTGCAGGTTTGCCCAAGGATGATGTCAAGAAGAAGGTCTTTCCTTTATCTTTGAAGGAGAAGTCATTGACATGGTATGGGCTATGTGATGATATTGGATCATGGAACTACAACCGATTGAAATTGGAATTTCATCAGAAGTTTTATCCTATGCATCTGGTTCATCGTGATCGGAATTATATTTATAATTTTTGGCCTTGTGAAGGAGAAAGTATCGCTCAAGCTTGGGGAGGCTTAAGTCAATGTTATATTCATGCCCCAATCATGAGCTCTCAAGAGAAATTATTATTCAGAATTTTTATGCTCGGCTTTCTCGTAATGATCAATCCATGCTCGATACTTCCTGTACTAGTTCCTTTATGAAGAAAGATATTGAATTCAAATGGGATTTATTGGAAAGAATTAAATGCAACTTTGAAGATTGGGAACTCGATGAGGGTAAGGAGTCAGGTATAAACCTTAAGTTTGATTGTGTTAAATCCTTTATAGACACCGATGCTTTTCGTGAATTTATCACTAAATATGGACTTGACTCTGAGATAGTAGCTTCTTTTTGTGAATCATTTGCTGCTCATGTTGATCTCCCTAAGGAGAAGTGGTTTAAATATCATCCTCCCATTGAAGTGAAAGTAGTTGAACCTATTAAAGTTGAAGAAGAAATTATTATTTATAATGTTGATCCTGTTATTCCTCCTGCTTATATTGAGAAACCACATTTCCCAGTTAGAATAAAGTAACATGCTAAAGCCTCAACTGTGGTTCGTAAGAGTTATACTAGAACACCTACACCCCCTGAACAAATCAAAGTTGAACCTAATATTGCTATGGTCAAAGATCTCTTGGTTGATAATATTGATGGGCATGTTATTCATTTCTGTGATGAAGCTGCTAGAATTGCTAGACCTGATACTAAAGATAAACACAGACCTATTGTTGGCATGCTGGTTGTTTCTGTTAAAATAGGAGATCATTGTTATCATGGCTTATGTGATGTGGGTGCTAGTGTGAGTGCAATTCCCTTTACCTTATATCAAGAAATTATGAATGATATTGCACCAGCTGAATTAGAAGAAATTGATGTTACCATTAAGCTTGGTAATAGAGATACTATAGCACCAGTTGGGATTGTTAGAGATGTTGAAGTCTTGTGTGGGAAAATAAAATATCCTACTGATTTTCTTGTTCTTGGTTCCCCACAAGATGATTTTTGTCCCATTATATTTGGTAGACCTTTCTTGAATACTGTTAATGCTAAGATAGATTGTGAGAAAGAAACTGCTACTGTAAGTTTTGGGGATGTGTCCCATGAGTTTAATTTCTCTAAATTTCATAGACAACCCCATGATAAAGAATTGCCTAGTAAGGATGAAAGTATTGGTCTTGCTTCTATTGCTGTACCTCCCACTGATCCCTTAGAACAATATTTGCTAGACCATGAAAATGATATGCATATGAATGAAAGGAATGAAATAGATAAGATTTTCTTTGATCAGCATCCTATTTTGAAACACAACTTGCCTGTTGAAATACTTGGGGATCCTCCTCCACCCAAGGGTGATCCCGTGTTTGAGCTTAAACAATTACCGGATACTCTGAAATATGCCTATCTTGATGAAAAGAAGATATATCCTGTTATTATTAGCGCTAACCTTTCACAGCATGAAGAAAAGAGATTATTGAAAACTCTGAAGAAGCACCGTGCTGCTATTGGATATACTCTTGATGATCTTAAGGGCATTAGTCCCACTCTATGTCAGCATAAAATTAATATGGAGCCTGATGCTAAACCAGTTGTTGATCACCAACGATGGTTAAATCCTAAAATGAAAGAAGTGGTAAGAAATGAAATATTAAAGCTTCTGGAGGCAGGTATAATTTATCCTATTGCTGATAGTAGATGGGTTAGTCCCGTTCATTGTGTCCCTAAGAAGGGAGGTATTACCGTTGTTCCTAATGATAAAAATGAATTGATCCCGCAAAGAATTGTTACAGGATATAGAATGGTAATTGATTTTAGGAAATTAAATAAAGCTACTAGGAAAGATCATTACCCACTACCTTTTATTGATCAAATGCTAGAAAGACTATCCAAACACACACACTTTTGCTTTCTAGATGGTTATTCTGGCTTCTCTCAAATACCTGTGTCAAAAGAGGACCAAGAGAAGACCACTTTTACTTGTCCTTTCGGTACCTTTGCTTATAGATGTATGCCTTTTGGTTTATGCAATGCACCTGGTACCTTTCAAAGATGTATGACTGCTATATTCTCTGACTTTTGTGAAAAGATTGTTGAGGTTTTCATGGATGATTTCTCCGTTTACGGAACTTCTTTTGATGATTGCTTGAGCAACCTTGATCGAGTTTTGCAGAGATGCGAAGAAACTAATCTTGTCTTGAATTGGGAAAAGTGCCACTTTATGGTTAATGAAGGTATTGTCTTGGGGCACAAAATCTCCGAAAGAGGTATTGAAGTTGATAAAGCTAAAGTTGATGCTATTGAAAAAATGCCGTGTCCCACGGATATCAAAGGTATAAGAAGTTTCCTTGGTCATGCTGGTTTCTATAGGAGATTTATTAAAGACTTATCTAAAATTTCTAGGCCTCTCACTAATCTCTTGCAAAAAGATGTTCCATTCATTTTTGATGATGATTGTGTAGAAGCATTTGAAATTCTTAAGAAAGCCTTGATCATTGCACCTGTTGTTCAACCACCTGATTGGAACCTACCCTTTGAAATTATGTGTGATGCTAGTGATTATGCCGTTGGTGCTGTTCTAGGACAAAGAGTTGATAAGAAATTAAATGTTATCCATTATGCTAGTAAAACTCTAGACAGTGCTCAAAGAAACTATGCTACCACTGAAAAGGAATTTTTAGCAGTTGTGTTTGCTTGTGATAAGTTTAGACCTTATATTGTTGATTCCAAAGTAATTGTTCACACTAATCATGCTGCTATTAAATATCTTATGGAAAAGAAAGATGCTAAACCTAGACTTATTAGATGGGTTCTTTTGCTACAAGAATTTGATTTGCATATTATTGATAGAAAGGGAGTTGAGAACCCCATAGCAGACAACCTGTCTAGGTTAGAAAATGTTCTTGATGACCCACTACCTATTGATGATAGCTTTCCTGATGAACAATTAGCTGTCATAAATGCTTCACGTAATGCTCCATGGTATGCTGATTATGCTAATTACATTGTTGCTAAATTTATACCGCCTAGTTTCACATACCAACAAAAGAAAAAGTTCTTCTATGATTTAAGACATTACTTTTGGGATGATCCACACCTTTATAAAGAAGGAGTAGATGGTGTTATTAGACGTTGTGTACCTGAGCATGAACAGGAACAGATCCTACACAAGTGTCACTCCGAGGCCTACGGAGGACACCACGCTGGAGATAGAACTGCACACAAGGTATTACAATCTGGTTTTTATTGGCCTACTCTCTTCAAGGATGCTCCTAAGTTTGTCTTGTCTTGTGATGAATGTCAAAGAATTGGTAATATTAGTAGACGTCAAGAAATGCCTATGAATTACTCTCTTGTTATTGAACCATTTGATGTTTGGGGTTTTGATTATATGGGACCTTTTCCAAAGTCCAACGGGTATACTCATATTCTAGTTGCTGTTGATTATGTTACTAAGTGGGTAGAAGCTATTCCAACTAGCAGTGCTGATCATAACACTTCTATTAAAATGCTTAAAGAAGTTAATTTCCCTAGATTTGGAGTCCCTAGATATTTAATGACTGATGGTGGTTCACACTTTATTCATGGTGCTTTCCGTAAATTGCTTGCTGAGTATGATGTTAATCATAGAATTGCATCGCCTTATCATCCTCAGTCTAGTGGTCAAGTAGAATTAAGAAATAGAGAAATTAAATTGATCTTGCAAAAGACTGTTAATTGATCTACAAAGAATTGGTCTAAGAAACTTGATGATGCATTATGGGCTTATAGAACTGCTTACAAAGACCCTATGGGTATGTCTCCGTATAAAATGGTTTATGGTAAAGCATGTCACTTACCTCTAGAACTAGAACATAAAGCTTATTGGGCAATCAAAGAGCTCAACTATGATTTCAAACTTGCTGGTGAGAAGAGGTTATTTGACATTAGCTCACTTGATGAATGGAGAACCCAGGCCTATGAGAATGCCAAGTTGTTTAAAGAAAAGGTTAAGAGATGGCATGATAAAAGGATACAAAAGCGTGAATTCAATGTAGGTAACCATGTCTTGCTATACAATTCCCGTTTAAGATTTTTTGCAGGAAAACTTCTCTCTAAATGGGAAGGGCCTTACATTATCAAGGAAGTATATCGTTCCGGTGCCATCAAGATCAACAACACCGAAGGCACAAATCCGAAGGTGGTAAACGGGCAAAGAATCAAACATTATATCTCAGGTACTCCAGTAAATGTTGAAACCAATATTAGCAATACCATAACTCCGGAGGAGTGCATTAGGGAGACCTACCTGAACGTTTCAGACTCCGAAAAGGAATAGGTACATGGTACGGTAAGCAAACCGACTCCAAAACTTTTCCAATAGCAATTTTTCTCCGTTTTGGAATATTTAATAAATTAGGAAAATTTAAATTAGTCCGAAAAGTGCACGAGGAGGCGACAAGCCAGGGGGCGCGCCCTACCCCCCTGGGCGAGCCCCTGTGGCATGTGGCCACCCCGTGTACCATCCGGACTCCGTTTTCTTGTGGTATACTCCTTTAGGTCGGTAAAAATTCATTATATAATCTCCCGAAGGTTTTGACCTTCGTATCACAACAATATCTCTTGTTTTTGTTTCGAGTTGTTTCCCGGACAGATTTAGATCGCCATGACGTCCCCAAGTGCTTCGAAGGACAAGTTCTTCGAGAAGGTCATCAACCCTTACCTTGCGGAGGTGCTGCGACACCCTCAAACCATTGAGATGCGTGAGGGGGTGCTGCACATCCGTGATGTTGAGGGGCCAAAGAAGACCGGAAGCATGGAGACAAGGCTCGAAGCAATGGAGCAGCAAGTCTTCAAGTGCCAAGGGATGGTGGAACATGGACTCAATGCCAATCACATGATGATCGCGGAGTTTACCCATAAGCACAAGCTGGACGCCAAGGACATCGGGGAGGATATCTTCAAGCTTTACGAGAAAATCGAGCATCTCCAAGCCCAGATCTATGACCTGCAAAACCAAAACTGTGAGTATGAATACAGATTTAAGAAAATGAGTTTGGCTGCATATTTGAGGATCCCGGAGACTCGTTCATCTTTTTACGATGGTGAGCCTATGCCTTGGAAGACGGAGGACAAGCCTCCAACCTCATCAACAACTCCAACATCACCACCTCCGAAGAAAGACAACTAAACACATGGGTACGGGCACTCCCCTTGGCTTGTGCCAAGCTTGGGGGAGGTGCCCCGGTATCGTATCACCATCACATCTTTTACTTTCATCGTTTTTCTCAGTTCGATCCTTTTGGTTATATCTTGATCTCGTAGAATAAAGTTTTTAGTGTGATCTAGTTTTGATTTTTGCTTTATGTTCCCCCTATGTAAGCGAGTCCGAGAGTTATATAATAAAAAGTAGCTTTGAGTTGAGGGATTTGCTTGCTTGCTATGATCTTGAGAAAAATAAATAGAAAGAAGTATAGAATAAAAGCAAAGAGTATATATGATGATCTTATGGGGAGTGATGACTTCACATATAAGAAGTATGTCGATTGAAATTTGTTGTGAGTTAACAAACATAGCGATTGGTCATTGTTGCAATTAAAAGGAAGTAATAAAGAAAGAGAGGTTCACATATAAATATATTATCTTGGACATCTTTTATGATTGTGAGCACTCATTAAAATATTATATGCAAAGAAGTTGATGTTGGACAAGAAAGACAACATAATGGGTTATGTTTGCTTATTTCCGAATAGAAGTTATATGGTTATAGATCCTTTAACATGTGACGCTTGCTTCCACCCCATATCAGCCAAAACTTCCGCACCAAGTAGAGATACTACTTGTGCATCCAAACACCCTTAACCCAGTTTTGCCATGAGAGTCCAGCATACCTACCTATGGATTGAGTACGATCCTTCAAGTAAGTTGTCATCGGTGCAAGCAATAAAAATTGCTCTCTAAATATGTATGATCTATTAGTGTGAGGAAAATAAACTTTATACGAACTTGTGATATGGAAGAAATAAAAGCGACAGACTGCATAATAAAGTTCTTTATCACAAGCGGCAATATAAAGTGACGTTCTTTGGCATTAAGGGATTGCGCATCCAACTATAAAAGCGCATGACAACCTCTGCTTCCCTCTGCGAAGGGCCTATCTGTTACTTTTACTTTCTAGTACTAACCTTTAAGCAAGAGTCGTGGTGATCCTCACCACTTCCTTTATTTCGCCTTTCTCTCTTGGCAAGTGTCATGTGTTGGGGAATGATCTAGACACATATATCCACTCGGATGTGGATGATCATGAGTTATTGTAAGGGCATTCTCTTACCTTGGTGTTTTGGCGATGATGACAACTCACTATGATCTAACCGTGTGTCAAGTTATACAGGGATTGTATGTAGTACACAAGACGGTTAGGTGGATCCTCCAAACGGAAAAGATTGAAGACGGGGTTCTCTACGTGTTTATTCTCTTTGGTCATAGGGATCCCGTACTATTAAGAGGGAATCCACATTGGAAAGTCTTGGGTGAATCAGTTCTTTCGCACATCCATCTTCACCCATCTCACTTCTCCGCATCATAGAGAGAGAGGCCCCTCTTTCCTTAGTTGCTTGCGAGGTAATACGATGTCTCGACCTAAATGGACAGCTTGCTCTAAGCTTCTGGTTCGACCACCACTCTAGGGGTGATACCCTGGGGGTGCTGCCACTAAGTGGTCCCCAGCGGTTGTACCGCTGCCCCCGGGCGGTAGTACCGCCAAAGGCTGGGTGACCCAGGGTGGCAGCTCTGGGCGGTTAAACCGGCCCAGCACTGGGCTACAACCGGACCTGGTTCTGTTGTGCCCCGGTTGTTGGGCGGACCTGGAGCAGTTGTACCGCTATATTCATATAGCCCGGTACAACCGGGGTCCCGAGCGGTTGTACCGCTTAGGACTTTGCCTGGTCCGGGGCTCAGGCCTGGCTGCTGCATCCGGGCCACCATTCTGTTGCGGTCTGGTGGTTGGGCGGTGGTTGGCCGGTTGTACCGGTTATACCGGTTGTACCGCCCACCACTCCGGTTGTACCGCTTAGGACTTTGCCTGGTCCGGGGCGCAGGTCTGGCTGCTGCATCCGGGCCACCATTCTGTTGTGGTCCGGTGGTTGGCCGGTTGTACTGGTTATACCAGTTATACCAGTTGTACCGCCCACCACTCCGGTTGTACCTCTCCCATGCTTATCTGGCTGTAACGGTTGGAAAAGGGGGGGGCCTATATAAGGAGGTGCTTCTTCCACCTCTCCCTTATCTCTTACCTCTCTCTCTCCACCATTGATGCCCCTTGAGCTTTCTTGCCCGATCTATCTCTATAGCCACCCAAACTTATTGTCTTGCTAGGGATTGAAGGAGGAGATCTAGATCTACACTTATACCAAAGGAAAATTGATTCCCTCATAGTTTCTTGTGTGGATTTTGCTACTCTTGGGTGTTTGAGCACCCTAGACGGAAGAGGTCACCTCGAAGCCATATTCCATTGTGGTGAAGCTTCGTGGTTTCGTTGGGAACCTCCAATTAAGTTGTGGAGAGGGCCCCAACCTTGTTTGTAAAGGTCTGGTTGCCGCCTTCAAGGGCACCACTAGTGGAATCACGGCATCTCGCATTGTGTGAGGGCGTGAGGAGAATACGGTGGCCCTAGTGGCTTCTTGGGGAGCATTGTGCCTCCACACCGCTCCAACGGAGACGTGCTTCCCCTTACCGGGAAGGAACTTCGGTAACACATCCTCGTCTCCATTGGTTCCACTTGTGGTTACTCCTTACCCTTACTTTGTGCAAGCTATTTATATTGTTTATCTTCTTGCTTGTACGGTTATTATTGTTAGCATCATATAGGTTGCTCATCTAGTTGCATATCTAGCCAACCTATTTGTTGCTAAGCCTAAATTGTTAAAGAAAAGTTAAAAAGTGGTAGTTGCCTATTCACCCCCCCCCTCTAGTCAACCATATTGATCCTTTCAATTGGTATCAGAGCCTCGTCTCTTTATTAAGGGTTTCACCATCCGAAGAGTATGAAGGGCGAAGAGGAGCGGTTGGGAGAACTTCCCGAGGCCGTGGGAGTGAACACGGTCTCTCACGAGGATTTAAATGAGGCCATGTCCTCGCTTAAATCCTCCATGACGACCGAGGTCAAATCCATGTTTAAAGAATTCCTTGACACTCTTAAACTTTCCACCGATGCGGTTCAAGTGGTTAATCCCACTAACTCGACATCGGATGTCAACTCCGGTAAGGAGGGGGCTAGTGCTGATAAAGATAATCGTTCTCAAGGAATTAATGGGTCGGGGACTTTTGCCTCAGTTCCCCCTCCCTTGGTCTATGGAGGACTGCTGCACCCACCTCATATAGTTAATCACGGTCCTCCTCCTAAGCTTGTTAAAAATGATTTTGCTAATTGGGTTTTTTGTATCATGTCTCATTTGGATCACAGCTCAATTCAACTCATGCGAGTCATTGAAGAAGGATACTACCCTCGTGATCCACGCAACCTCACTCCAAGGGAAGAAGCGGATAAACAGCTAAATTCCTCCGCCTTGTTCATACTCCAAGCTGCTGTTCCTACTGAAGACCTACCTCACCTGCGCCACTTCACTGTTGCTAAAGAGTGTTGGGAACACATTATCTCCATGTACAAGGGCAGCTCAAGCATTCAACGGTCAAACTATGAAGTTGTCCTTGATCAGTCAGATGAGTTTGTAATGGTAGAGGATGAGCAACCGCGTGAGCTCTATAGAAGGGTGACTGCCCTCGCTGTTGCCCTCAAAGATCATGGCAGCAAGGATTTGGATGATACTTGGATCAAGCGTAAGTTTCTGAAGGCTATCATGCCCTACAACAAGGCCATGTCCGCTGTCATCCGTCAAAGACCGGACTTTCACACCTTGTCTTCTGGTGATGTGTTGGATGAATTTATTGCAATGAACATCTTGAACACGACAGCTGATAATGCTCTCGCTCGCGTGCAACAGTCAAAGAAATCATCCCCCAACCTTGCTTTGAAGGCCAAGGTCTGTCAAGAGGAAGAAGAAGAAGAAGAAGAAGAGGGTTGCCCCGAGGACACCAAATATGCTTATCATGAGCACATGGCTCTTGCATCCAGGCAATTTTGGGGCAACAAGAGAAACACAAGGCCCAACTTCTCCAAGAACAACTCAAACGGGTCAAAGGGCAAGCAACGTGTGAGGATCTTCTACAACTGTGGCAATGTGAGTCACTTTGTGGTGGATTGTCCATACGAGAAGAGGGAAGACAATGGTGGCAAGCTCATCCGCAAAGATAAGGCCAAGTCTTTCCCCAACAAGACCAACTTCACCAAGAAGACTTCACACAAAGTGTTGGTGGCTCAAGAAGAGTATGCATCGGATGATGATGGTGATGACGGAGACACAAGTGGTGAAGGAATGGCAATGGCATCTGTGGCAATTGCATCCTCTACCCCAACAAAGGTGTCACTCTTCGACGCCCCCAATGAGAACCACATCGCTAGGTGCCTCATGGCAAAAGGTATCACCAAGGTAACCTCCAACGCCAAAACCTCAAACATTAAGACTTCTGTTTCTTCCACTCCGTCTTTGTTAGATTGTGTGGATGAACTTGAGGAGGCGATAGAGGGTGAGAATGAGTTTGACAAGTTCTTGTATAAACTCAAGGGAGAGTCCAAGAAGCACTTCGTTGCTCTCTTGGAACAACTTGGTGAGGCCAATGACACGATTGATTCTCAAGAAGAATCTCTTGAGGAGATGAGAGGCCATAGTCGTGATTATGCCGACAAGATAGCAGATCTTTCTATTGCTCTAGAGGAAGAGCGAGGTCTTCATTTGACTGTTAAGGAGTCACAAAATGACGACTTTGCTAAATTACGTAAAGATTATGATCATGCTATTGTTCTTAACCGTGTTCTTAAATCTGAAAAGGTTGTACTTGGGGTTGACCATGCTCGACTCAAGGATGAGTTTGTCTCTCTTGACAATGCTCATAAGGCATTGAAGAGCGTTCATGCTTCCCTTAAAGAGTCGCATGATCAACTCCAAGTAAAACTCACTAAAGAAATTGCCACGTGTCCTCCCTTTGTCTTAATTGATAATGCATCTGCTACTAACCCGTGTTGTGAGCATGCACATCTTGTGGAGGAAAATGCTAAGCTAAAAGATCAGCTTGAGAAAGGCCTAGTGACATGTATACAAGGTGAGAAGAATCTCAATGACCTTTTGAGCAATCAAAAGGAAGTGATTGCAAAGGAAGGAGTTGGGTTTGCACCCAAATCCAAAAAGAAGAAGAAGAAGACCACGCAGGTTCCTCCGCTCAAGGAAACATTTGTCAAAGCGGGGAACATTACTCATGAGAAGAAGAAAGACAAGGTTGTGAATGATAGTGCCAAGAAGGGCAAGATCGCTCCCTCCAACAGGACCGGCGATTTTAACCCCTCCTATGTTTTGTGCCGTGCTAGTGATGGGCATGTTTATGACAAATATGTTGGTTCTTCTTATGAGTATATTGAGTGGTCTATTTGGGTTCCTAAGACCCTTGTCACTAACATGAAAGGACCCATTCAAGAATGGGTACCTAAATCCAAGCATTGATCTATTGTAGGACTTTGCTTCCGGGGGAGTCTCATGGTTGCTCGATAGCGGAGCAACGAATCATATGACCGGAAGCAAGGACTTGGTGGTGGATGTTCGACCCGATGCATCCGTGGCCACCCAAGTCTCATTTGGAGATGATGCAATCTCAAAGGTATTGGGTCTTGGCAAGGTGGTTATCTCTCCGACATTAACTATTGAGAGAGTCATGCTTGTTGAGACCCTTGCATACAATTTACTTTCCGTTCGTCAACTTGCACTCATGGGTTTTAGTACCTTCTTTGGCATTGATACCGTGACCCTTTTGTGGAGCAAGACTCTTAAAGTAGCCTTTGTTGGGCATGTCGAAAACGGCCTCTATGTGATAAACTTCTCGGAGCGACCCACTAAGACCGCGACATGTCTAATGCTAAAGTTGATGTGGGATGGCTTTGGCATCGCCGACTATCCCATGTCAATATGAGATCTTTGCAAAGTCTCCTCAAAGGGGATCACATTCTTGGACTAACAAATGTGAGTTTTGCCAAAGATCGTGCTTGCAGTGCCTGTATCAAAGGAAAGCTACATGAGAAAGCTCATCGTCCAACTACTACAATCTACTCAAAGAGGACCTTAGAGCTCCTTCACATGGATCTCTTCGGGCCTCCATCTTTTGACAGCCTTGGAGGAAGAAGATTTTGCTTGGTGATTGTGGATGATTACTCGAGATACACATGGGTATATTTCTTCAAAAGGAAGAGTGAGACCCAACAGACCGTCATCAACTTTGCAAATGAAGTCCAACGTCAACATGAAGCAAAGATTTTGATGATTAGAAGTGACAACGGCACTGAGTTCAAGAACTACACCCTAGATGAGTTTCTCAGTGATGAGGGGATTAAGCACCAATATTCCACACCTTACACCCCTCAACAAAACGGTGTTGCGGAGAGGAAGAACCGGACGTTCATGGATGCAGCAAGAACCATGATGGCAGAGTTTAAATCTCCGTACAACTTTTGGGCCGAAGCCATCAACATAGCGTGTCATGCATCAAATTGGCTCTATCTCCGCAAAGGCTTGAACAAGACTCCTTATGAGATTCTTACCGGGAACAAGCCCAACCTCAAATACTTCCGGGTGTTCGGTTGTAAGTGTTTCATTCTCAAGAAAGGTGTTCGTTTGTCTAAATTTGATTCTAGAGCCCATGAGGGCATATTTGTTGGTTATGCTGCAAACTCTCATGCTTACCGTGTCCTTAACAAGTCCACCGGACTCATTGAGGAGACGAGTAACGTAGAGTTTGATGAAAATAATGGCTCCCAAGTGGAGCAAAGTGGTCTTTGTGATGTAGGTGATGAAATTCCTCCCCAAGCCATAAGAAGAATGGGTGTGGGATACTTCCTACCCGTTGAGGAACCCCTTGTGGCTGAAGGAGAAGGACAATGTTCCACTCAAGTGGAACCATCACCGACGCACGACCCACTCGCTTCCGAAGAACGCAGTGAAGGCCCTCAACCCCGTGATCAAGATCAAGGGCAAGATCAACTTGATAGTGATGTTTCTACTTCACATGATGCTCAAAATCTTGTTCACACCCCCGTGCAAGCTCAAGATCAAGATGAAGCTCAGGACCAAGATCAACTTCAAGATCAAGGTCAAGCTAAAGATCAAGATCATGCTCAAGATCATGAGCAAGCCGGTGCTAGTACCAAAGCTCGTCAAGTTACCAAGCCTCAACTTTCCATGGAGGAAATTCTTGAAAGACGAGCTGCCATGATTGCTTCCAAGCTTCAGAAAAAGCAACACCTCCTAGAGAACGTCTACGGAAGCTTGAAAAGAGGGGTAACTACTCATCGTCAATTAACAAACTTTTGTGCATATCATGCGTTTGTTTCTTGCTTTGAACCCCTCAAGGTACAAGATGCGCTCGAAGACGAGGATTGGCTTGAAGCCATGCATGATGAAATCAACAACTTCGAGCGCAACAAAGTGTGGCAATTGGTGCCAAGACCAAAAGAGAATCACAATGTCATTGGAACCAAATGGATCTATAAGAACCAGCAAGATGCACATGGTATCATTATTCGCAACAAGGCAAGACTGGTGGCTCAAGGCTACTCCCAAGTCGAGGGTATCGACTACGGTGAAACCTTTGCCCCTGTTGCTCGCCTTGAATCTATTCGCATGTTGCTTGCTTATGCTTCTCTTCATGATTTCATATTATATCAAATGGATGTGAAGAGTGCTTTTCTTAATGGTCCACTTAAGGAGTTGGTATATGTCAAGCAACCCCCGGGGTTTGAGGATCCCAAGTTCCCCAATCATGTATACATTCTCGATAAGGCACTATATGGCCTTAAACAAGCCCCACGTGCGTGGTATGAGCACCTTACCGAGATGTTGCAAGATCGTGGGTTTGAAATTGGGAAAATCGACCCCACTCTTTTTACTAAGAGGGTTAACGGGAACTTGTTCGTATGCCAACTATATGTAGATGATATTATCTTTGGTTCTTCTAACAAAGCTTTTAATGATGAGTTCGCCGCACTAATGACCAAAGAGTTTGAGATGTCTTTGATGGGAGAGTTGAAGTTCTTCCTTGGATTCGAAGTCAAGCAACGAAGCCAAGGAACCTTCATCAACCAAGCCAAATACACTCAAGATATGCTCAAGAGGTTCAAGATGGATGAGCTAAATCCTCCAAAGGCCAACACTCCGATGCCACTCAAATGCCAACTTGACAGTGATCCCAATGGTAAAGTTGTGGATCAGAACGTATATCGCTCCATGATTGGATCTCTGCTTTACCTTTGTGCATCTAGGCCGGATATCATGTTGAGTGTGGGAATTTGTGCACGATTTCAATCCGCACCTAAGGAGAGTCACTATGTGGCTGTCAAGCGAATCTTTCGATATTTGGCTCATACCCCAAACTTTGGCGTATGGTACCCCAAAGGTGCTTCGTTTGATCTCATTGGATATACTGACTCGGATTGGGCGGGAGACCATGTGGAAAGGAAGTCCACTTCCGGAGGTTGCCAATTTCTTGGCCGCTCTCTGGTAAGTTGGTCTTCCAAGAAACAAAACTGTGTTTCTCTCTCGTCCACCGAGGCCGAGTATGTAGCCACCGCAAGCTGTTGTGCTCAGATTCTTTGGATGAGGCAAACTTTAAAGGATTATGGTGTCAACTGTGACAAAGTGCCTCTTTACTGCGACAATGAAAGCACGATCAAGATCTCCAACAACCCGGTTCAACACTGCAAGACAAAGCATATTGAGATTCGTCATCACTTCATCCGGGATCATATCAAGCATGGAGACATAGATCTTATTCATCTATATACTAAAGAACAGCTTGCAGATATATTCACGAAGCCACTGGATGAAGCAAGATTTCGCGAGTTAAGGCATGAGCTAAATATCATTGATTCGAGCAATGTGGCTTGACTTAGTGCACACCCCACCACACTCATCATCATGTCTTGTTTAGGTGTAGGCATGGACATAGGGGGAGTCTAGTTCTCTCAATGAACTATCCCTCCTCCTATTATGCATAAATTGATCAAGTCCTTCACATTCGTCATTTTTGATGACTACTGTGCTTCAAAGATGAGTTTTGGTCATGGGCCCAAGGTTCATATCTTCGCGGTGCCATACCAATTGACTCATACATAGGTGGCCTCGGCCACCGCCCCCTCTTGCTCTTATTTTAAGTCTGAAATTTGTGTTCGTGATGCTTTGAGTCCTAGGTGTGGGCATTCTCCATGGCACTTTATTGGAGTTTTGTTTTATTCCAACCATGGAGTTTTCCCCACCATACTCCCCTGCCGTTTGTTTTCTATCCCAAGCCTTTCTCATCCCGGAACCCTTCTTTTCAAAATTGTACGCTTTGATCTTCTGGTGGTGGTGCCTGTGGCCAGGCGGTACAACCGGTGTGAAAAGCGGTTCTACCGCTAATCCACCGGTTGTCCCGTCCCAGCGATACAACCGGGGGTGTTTGCGGTTCTACTGCTAATCCCCTGGCCCTGTACTTGGACCGGTACAACCGCTCCCCTGGAGCAGTACAACCGGTCGCGACCTGGTACTTAGATCGGGAGGGCCGGGCCGAAGGGGTATTCAGTTATCCCCTTCGTGCCTGACTCCTCCCTGGTGCCCCTGTCGCCGGCCGCCGCCACCACCGCCCCGGAGTGCCTCCGGCGCCCCGAATTCGTGGCCTCCTCCCGGATCTGCTCCGTGGAGACCCTTCCTCTCCTCGATCTTCTCCCATGGATGCCGGTAATGCCCTAGTTCCTCCCCGTTCTTGGTTCTTCTTTGAATCCACCATTGTTAGGGCATTGCTCGGTTCCCGCGTTTTCTAGTCAAAACTATTGATGGGATAAGATCATACATTATTATTTCAATTAGCTATGATGATTAGAGACCTCAAAGAGGGGTGCATTTCTCTAGATCCGGATCTACCGGTTTCCCAGCAGCGGTACAACCGCTCTACACTAGCGGTACAACCGCTGTAGCGGTACAACCGCGAGGGCAACCGGTTGAACCGGCCTCCCTGAGTCCTGCTCCCTGTTTCTTGTCTCTTATCTTCGCACCTAATTTATTCCTTCTTTTGCATACAATCCTCTCATCCTTTCTGGGTTTCCACTCTGTGTTTCTCGTGTGCTTGTCTGCAGGTGGTTCTAGCTCTCGTTCTGCTCCTCGGAAGAAGACCAAGAAACGTGCTCACAGGTGCAGGATTGTCGAAGAGTCTGAGAATGAGGAAGTTGTGATCCCCACCAATCCCACTCGCCGTGAGAAGTCCCTGGCCGCCAAGTAGAAAACTGCCAAGCCCGTGCATTCCTGGAAGCAAGCTGATTGGGAGAGGGTTCGTCTTCAAAATCCGTATGAGGTTCCAGTTGCTCCCAGGTGGACCACCCCTCAGTTCTGGAATGAGTTGCAATTTTGGATCGTGCATGAGCTCTATGACCATCACAAGAACAAGTATGCCAAGCAATGGACAATTGACATCGAGCACTGGAGGAACAACATGGATTACTTTGGCGAGGCTTTGGCATTGTGCGAAGAATTTGACCTGATCAAGCTCATGACTTTCAACTGTGCCTTTGATGTGCAGCTCATTCACCAGTTCTACGCCACGGTCCACTTTGGCACTGATGCAGAGCGTCATCTTTCCTTCATGTGTCGTGATGAATTCTTCCATGTTCCGTGGCGCGCCTTCTGCAATGTGCTTGGCTATGATGATACTGGGCTCACTGGGAATGGTGGCATCCGTCCACATGATCGGGCTCAATCTATGGATAAAAACAAGTTAGCCCCCTGTACATTCGCGGGAGGGGGATTATGGGAGCCTCTAAGGACCTGCAGCAGGTCTATGACATTTTACACCGAGTGTTCCGGAATGTTCTTCTGCCCAAGGTTGGAAATCAGGATGAGATTCATGGGTACTTTGTTGATCTGTTCGTTGCCATGAAGACTAAAGCTGGCTCTGTAGCTACCTTTGATGTTTCCAAATGGATGTGGGAGGACTTGTACTCCACGGTCGTCTACCGGAAGGTTCCCACCTATGCTCCTTATATTATGAGTTTTCTCAACTCTATGTGGGCAATTCGTCGGCCGGGCGAGCTTCTCACCTCTCCAGACAACCTTATTGTGCACGAGGTCAAGCAACTCCGGAAGAAGAAACACCCTGCACCTCGCTACCCTGATGCAAACCCTGAGGATGTCTTTGCTACTTCCAGTGACAGTGATTTTGAGCTTCCTGTAGGTGCCAAGCCATCTTGGGCCTCCAAGCTCTCTGACAAGATTAAGAAGACCTTCTGCCTCCAGACTCATGTTAAGAAAAAGCTCTATGAAGCCCATGTCAATGAGAAGCATGCCCGACGCAGACAGATTTAGATTATGCGGGCTCTCCATCTTGAGGCCGCCAATGGTTCTGAGAAGACCATCACTCCTGAGGCACAGTGGATCTATGAACATAGCACTTGGACTGATGATGAGATCCCGAATCAGCCTGCTGTCTCCTCCTCTGCTGTTGCCGCTACTGATGCTACTGATCATGCTTCTGATGATGATTATGATGGGGATGGCTCTGGGGAGGATGATTCCGAGGAGTATGATACCTACGAGGAGATCTACTAAGTTCCGGGGCGCTAACATCACTCTTTTCCTTTTTGGTGTCTTGATGCCAAAGGGGGAGAAAGTACTTTATAACGGGATTTGCATGGCTGTTGCGTGGTTGTTTATTGGTCTCTTTGTTGCATCTTCCAGTTGAACTCTTATTTGCTTTTTATCGGTTTGTGTGGAGACTATGTGTGTTTAAGTAGAGTCTGAGGCTCATCGTACCCTTACTATTAAAGCTCTACTTATTATCTCGTTCATATTGCTCCTTAATGTTTCATCTTATATTTGTCCCCATTGGTTGGTCTATAAAATCAAGGGGGAGCTTCAATTCTTGCACAAGTCTTATCTGTTGCACACATTGAGGGGGAGCTCCACTTTTATTTTATAGATCATCAATGCAAATCGTGTTGTTGTCATCATCCACCAAAAAGGGGGAGATTGTAAGGGCATTCTCTTACCTTGATGTTTTGGCGATGATGACAACTCACTATGATCTAACCGTGTGTCAAGTTATACACGGATTGTATGTAGTACACAAGACGGTTAGGTGGATCCTCCAAACGGAAAATATTGAAGACGGGGTTCTCTACGTGTTTATTCTTTTTGGTCGTAGGGATCCCGTACTATTAAGAGGGAATCCACATTGGAAAGTCTTGGGTGAATCAGTTCTTTCGCACATCCATCTTCACCCATCTCACTTCTCCGCATCATAGAGAGAGAGGCCCCTCTTTCCTTAGTTGCTTGCCAGGTAATCCGCTGTCTCGACCTAAATGCACAGCTTGCTCTAAGCTTCCGGTTCGACCACCACTCTAGGGGTGATACCCTGGGGGTGCTGCCACTAAGTGGTCCCCAGCGGTTGTACCGCTGCCCCCGGGCAGTAGTACCACCAAAGGCTGGGTGACCCAGGGTGGCAGCTCTGGGCGGTTAAACCGGCCCAGCACCGGGCTACAACCGGACCTGGTTCTGTTGTGCCCCGGTTGTTGGGCGGACCTGGACCAGTTGTACCGCTATATTCATATAGTCCAGTACAACCGGGGTCCCGAGCGGTTGTACCGCTTAGGACTTTGCCTGGTCCGGGGCTCAGGCCTGGCTGCTGCATCCGGGCCACCATTCTGTTGCGGTCCGGTGGTTGGCCGGTTGTACCGGTTATACCGGTTGTACCGCCCACCACTCCGGTTGTACCGCTTAGGACTTTGCCTGGTCCGGGGCTCAGGCCTGGCTGCTGCATCCGGGCCACCATTCTGTTGTGGTCCGGTGGTTGGGCGGTGGTTGGCCGGTTATACCGGTTGTACCGCCCACCACTCCGGTTGTACCGCTCCCATGCTTATCTGGCTGTAACGGTTGGAAAAGGGGGGGCCTATATAAGGAGGTGCTTCTTCCACCTCTCCCTTATCTCTTACCTCTCTCTCTCCACCATTGATGCCCCTTGAGCTTTCTTGCCCGATCTCTCTCTCTAGCCACCCAAACTTGTTGTCTTGCTAGGGATTGAAGGAGGAGATCTAGATCTACACTTCCACCAAAGGAAAATTGATTTCCCCCATAGTTTCTTGTGTGGATTTTGTTACTCTTGGGTGTTTGAGCACCCTAGACGGAAGAGGTCACCTCGAAGCCATATTCCATTGTGGTGAAGCTTCGTGGTTTCGTTGGGAGCCTCCAATTAAGTTGTGGAGAGGGCCCCAACCTTGTTTGTAAAGGTCCGGTTGCCGCCTTCAAGGGCACCACTAGTGGAATCACGGCATCTCGCATTGTGTGAGGGCGTGAGGAGAATATGGTGGCCCTAGTGGCTTCTTGGGGAGCATTGTGCCTCCACACCGCTCCAACGGAGACGTACTTCCCCTTACCGGGAAGGAACTTCGGTAACACATCCTCGTCTCCATTGGTTCCACTTGTGGTTACTCCTTACCCTTACTTTGTGCAAGCTATTTATATTGTTTATCTTCTTGCTTGTACGGTTATTATTGTTAGCATCATATAGGTTGCTCATCTAGTTGCATATCTAGCCAACCTATTTGTTGCTAAGCCTAAATTGTTAAAGAAAAGTTAAAAAGTGGTAGTTGCCTATTCACCCCCCCCCCCCCCCTCTAGTCAACCATATCGATCCTTTCAGTTATTTCTGTTGACATTACCCTTGAGGTAAATAGTTGGGAGGCAAAACTATAAGTCCCTATCTTTCTCTGTGTCCAATTGAAGGTTTGACCTCATAGGTACCGCGTGAGTGTTAGCAATTATGAAAGACTAAAAGATGATTGAGTATGTGGATTTGCTTTACAAGCTCTTATATTGACTCTTTCCAATGTTATGATAAATTGCAATTGCTTCAATGACTGAGATCATAGTTTGTTGGTTCTCAATAGAGTTCTTGATTCATACTTTACCTTGTGAATGAATTGTTACTTTAGCATAAGAAATTATATGTCAATATATGTTGTTGTTCTAAAGATGATCATGATGCCTTCATGTCCGTATTTTATTTTATCGACACCTCTATCTCTAAACATGTGGACATATTTATCGATTTCGGCTTTCGCTTGAGGACAAGCGAGGTCTAAGCTTGGGGGAGTTGATACGTCCATTTTGCATCATGCTTTTATATTGATATTTATTGCATTATGGGCTGTTATTACACATTATGGTACAATACTTATGCCTTTTCTCTCTTATTTTACAAGGTTTACATGAAGAGGGAGAATGCCGGCAGCTGGAATTCTGGACTGGAAAAGGAGCAAATATGAGAGACCTATTCTGCACAACTCCAAAAGTCCTGAAAAGTTATGGAGAATTATTTTGGAATATATAAAAAATATTGGGCGAAAGAAATACTAGAGGGGACCCACCAGGAGGCCACAAGCCTGCGGGGCGCGCCCTACCCCCCAGGGCGCACCCCTGTGGCTTGTGGGCCCCCTAGCAGCCCTCCGGTGTCCATCTTCTGCTATATGGAGGGTTTTGACCTGGAAAAAAATCATAAGAGAGCTTTCGGGATGAAGCGCCGCCGTCTCGAGGCGGAACCTGGGCAGAAGCAATCTAGGGCTCCGGCGGAGCTGTTCTGCCGGGGAAACTTCCCTCCCGGAGGGGGAAATCGAAGCCATCGTCATCACCAACGATCCTCTCATCGAGAGGCGGTCAATCTCCATCAACATTTTCACCAGCACCATCTCCTTTCCAAACCCTAGTTCATCTCTTGTATCCGGTCTTTCTCTCAAAACCTCAGATTGGTATCTGTGGGTTGCTAGTAGTGTTGATTACTCTTTGTAGTTGATGCTAGTTGGTTTACTTGGTGGAAGATCATATGTTCAGATCCTTAATGATAATTAATACTCCTCTGATTGTGAACATGAATATGCTTTGTGAGTAGTTACGTTTGTTCCTGAGGACATGGGATAAGTCTTGTTATAATTAATCATGTGAATTTGGTATTCGTTCGATATTTTGATGAGATGTATGTTGTCTCTCCTCTAGTGGTGTTATGTGAACGTCGACTACATGACACTTCACCATTATTTGGGCCTAGGGGAAGGCATTGGGAAGTAATAAGTAGATGGTGGGTTGCTAGAGTGACAGAAGCTTAAACCCTAGTTTATGCGTTGCTTCGTAAGGGGCTGATTTGGATCCATATGTTTCATGCTATGGTTAGATTTATCTTAATTCTTCTTTCATAGTTGCGGATGCTTGCGAGAGAGGTTAATCATAAGTGGGAGGCTCGTCCAAGTAAGGGCAGCACCCAAGCACCGGTCCACCCACATATCAAATTATCAAAGTAACGAACGCGAATCATATGAGCATGACGAAAACTAGCTTGACAGAAATTCCCATGTGTCCTCGGGAGCACTTTGCTTTATATAAGAGTTTGTCTAGGCTTGTCCTTTGCTACAAAAAGGATTGGGCCACCTTGCTGTACCTTTGCTACATTTGTTACTTGCTATCCGTTACGAATTATCTTATCACAAAACTATCTGCTACCGATAATTTCAGTGCTTGCAGAGAATACCTTACTGAAACCACTTGTCATTTCCTTCTGCTCCTCGTTGGGTTCGACACTCTTACTTATCGAAAGGACTACGACAGATCCCCTATACTTGTGGGTCATCATGTAGATTCTAGAGATAATTTTGAGTTTACATAGATTTTGTATGGGTACATGGGTATGTGGGCATGGGTTATATGATCCCATACCCGTACCCGCTCTACCCAATGGGTTTCAGATTCTCCTATTTATATACCCATGGGTAAATTTTTGTGCCATACCATTACCCTAATAGGGTTTTTACCCACAGGGTATGTGGGTAATGTGTACCCATTGCCATCCCTACGCCCTGGTGGGTGATGCTCACCCTGGCCCCCCTCTTCGGTGGATTTTGGCTCCAATAATTCTCATTTATTCTGAAATAATTCTCCAAAAAGTTTCGTTCCATTCCGAGAACTTTTATTTCTGCACAAAAACAACACCATGGTAGTTCTGCTGAAAACAGCGTCAGTCTGGGTTAGTTCCATTCAAATCATGCAAATTAGAGTCCAAAACAAGGGCAGAAGGGTGAGGAAAAGTAGATACGTTGGAGACATATCAGCGTGCTCTTGTCATAGGACCACTTGGGGGTTGGTTTGATGTAGTAGGTTTCATGGGGATGATGGTGGGATGCTCCGCAACCGGAGGGCACCTAAGCTCCATGTCGATGCCCTCAAGAGGGTTACAACGCAACGCGCCGCCGCCGTCAAGACCGAAGACACGATGAAGGGTCTTCACCCAGAGCCTTGACACATGGAGAGAGACCACAAGGACGGCCCTAAGAGGGACACGACACCCACAAGCATCGTCGTCTTTGGCGCCGGAGCACAAAGCTTTCACCCGAAGACTCTCCCGCACCACTTGAAGCTACCACGATCCAAGTCTACCGCCACCAAATCAGGCCTTCACACCACGATATGGGAGATGTCATTGTCGAAGCACCGCTATCGCCAGGCCGCCGAGCTCCTTGCTGCACACATAGCCAAGGAGAGACTCCACCACCACCGCAAACGCACAGTCCACCTTCCAGGGCCGTCGTCCCGGCATCCCATGTCGCTGCTCCCAACCCCCGCCCAGCCCTTGGTCACCGCCCACCAGAGAAACGAGACGAAAGGAAGCTTCTTTCCGTCATGGACGACCCCGCACTGCTCCTCGCTCCGCCTCCGTCAACCACGACCCACTACCATGGACCCAAGACCTCAGATCGGCACCGCCACCTGTTGGGCCAGATCTGGCTAGTCCTGTCCAGCCCACCCCTGGGCTGGGTCGAGGCAGCTGTCGCATCGGCACCAGCCACCGGGCAAAGGAGCAACACGCCCCGCAAGGACGTGAGGGCACCAACCCCACAGTTGGTGGCGCACCACAAGGACATGGGACGATGAGGAGGCTCGAGATCCACGCGCTCCGCAGCCAACACCGGCAAGTCGCCCCTCCGCCACCACATGCACGCCAGGCACGCACCACCGGAGTTGCTGTAGCCATCCACACTGTTGCAATAGTTGTTGCAGCGCCTCCGCGCTCCACGTAGTGTGGCGCCTTCCCCCGTCGATGCCGTGCCACACCAACCACCACCATGCGGAGGAGAGAGAAGGCCCCACCGCCTCCCACGGAAGCACACATTTTTCCAAAGCAAGGAAGGATGGGGAGAGACGGAGGGCTTATGGTCGGCGCCGGCACGGGTCGCCCTCGGTCGCACGCGGGACGATGCGGGGGGGGGGGGGGTTATCGGTATTTTCCTTTTTTACATTTTTCAAACTCATAACTTTTTCATAATTCATAAACTTCTTCAATCCATGAACTTTTGGAATCCATAACTTTTTTTCAAATTTGTATATGTTTCCAAATGCATGAATTATTTTGAAATTTATTATGAATGTTTTTGAATTAAATATCTTGTCTAAATCCATGAACTTTAAACAAATTCATGAAGTTTTCTAGAATTTCATGGACTTTTTTCAAATCCATGAAACCTTTTCAAAATAACACTTTTCAGTTTTTTAATTCCTGTTTTTTTATTCACTGAGGTTTTGAATTTACGGACATTTGAATTTGACGGGTTTTTAAAAACATTGTGACCTATTCTCAAACATTGTGATATTGGTTTCAAAAAAACAAACTGTTTTTAGGAGGTTACTTTGGTTTTTTAGTCAGCAGCTCCTGGTTCATATTTTTTTGTAAACTCCGCAATCATTTTTTTTAAATAATGAACTTTTATTCAGTTATGTGAACTTATTCAAATTTGGGAACATTCTTCAAATATGTGAACCATTTTCAATATCGGGAATATTTTTCAAATAACACTTTTCAGTTTCAGGAAACTTTTTCAAAATATGGGATTTTTTTAAGTCAAAGGTCGACCGCTCAATTGTTGACTGAGTGAATGAGTACGACGTCTCACAACATTTCCTATTTGGTACCTACATTGCAATTTGCAAACAGTTTTTTATTCGTGATTTTTTTTTCAAATTCACTGACTTTGAAAAATTGCGGACATTTGAATTTTATGGGGTTTTAAAAACATAATAAACTATTTCAAACATTCTGATATTGTTTTCAAAAAAAGAAACTGTTTTTAGGAAGTTACTTTGGTTTTTTAGTCAGCAGGTCCTGGTTCATTTCGGTTTTTGTAAAACCGCAATTATTTTTGCAAAATAATGAACTTTTACTCAGTTATGTGAACTTATTCAAATTTGGGAACATTTTTCAAATATGTGAACCATTTTCAGAATCGGGAATATTTTTTAGATAACACTTTTCATTTTCAGGAAACTTTTTCAAAATATGGGATTTTTTAGGTCAATTGTCGACTAAGCGAATGAGTAGAAGGTCAGAGAACATTTTCCTATTCGGTGCCTACAGTGCAATTTGCACACAGTTTTTAAATTCGTGATTGTTTTCAAACTCACTGAATTTTTGAATTTGCGGACTTTTGAATTTTACGGGGTTTTAAAAACATTGTGAACTATTCTCAAACATTGTGATATTGTTTTCAAAAAAAGAAACTGTCTTTAGGAGGTTACTTTGGTTTTTTGGTCAGCAGCTCCTGGTTCTTTTCAATTTTTGTAAAATGCCGAGTTTAGATATAGATATGTGTGAGCCTAGGCATCCTTTGCGAGAATTCTAGGAGTCGAACTCCGGTTGCCGGGTGCACCACTGCGAACCCAACCATTGGGCTACTGCCCTATTCTCAGCTCCTGATTCTTTAGACTACCCACAGTAGGAGTAACATAGGTAGTAACATCGATGCCACCTAAGCGAAAAAAGATGATGTGACAGCTAATTATTGAGGAAAGAGACAAATTAACTAACATCACACATATCAAGACAAGATGACTCTATAAGCTAATAAATGAAAATCTCTATGTTATTGCATCTATGTTACTATCTACTAGCAAACATGCCCGTGCGTTGCAACGGGAGAAAAACACGCGCCCCTGACCCCAATATGCATGGCGATGAAAATGTGTGTTGAGGAATAATATGAAGGAGAATTGTGATTTCAGCCAACCAATCTTTGCAAATGGCTAACAAACTTATGCATTGTACAATTTGCAGGTTAGGCTATAGACAATCACCCGCAAAAAAAGGTTAAAGACAATCATCTCCAACAGAAATGAAAAAATTTAACTCAAGCATAAAAACAAAAAGACATACAAAAGATAACAAAATTCGAAGTACCAAAACATAATTTCTTCTGCTAATGCGAGATGTTATTCCTCACATTCATTTCATTATCAGAAGAATCAAAAATTAAGATTTAATACATCTTTTAATAGGAATCACACAATATACTACAAATAACAACCTAGTATATTGTGTCCACTAATCTACGAAATTGTAATTTATAATCAACTAATATATGAATGCTGGATTCTCCACTAAAAAGGGGGAAAAGATGGTAGTACCTTGCCTGCTGGTGACGCCATGGAGGAAGAGATTCGGGAGCACCCCATGGGAGAGGATGGGGAGTAGCCAAGGGGGAGGGGAATGGGGTCCAGGCAGGCGACCAGAGTGGCGGAGGAGCTGGATCATGGATGTGTAGTGTGGTGGCTGGCATCGGTGAGGACCTGGCTAGCTACCAACCAGGTTAGGAGGGGATGAAAGGAGAATGAGGGAGCGGGAGAAGGGCCAAACCCTAGGTATTTAGTAGCAAGAGGGGTGGGAGGGGTTATGTGCCAAATTTTTGGGATTTGTTTGCCCACCAATTAACGGGTGAGGAGTGATTAATCGGTCTCGCAACTAATTAATCGGTATGATGACTGATTAATCGGTGTAACTGGTCAATTAATCGGCTTGGCAAGTTAACGCGGTGAACATGTGCTATTCGATTCGGTCACCCTACAAGTAGCGATTAACTGGCAAGTTAACTCGTTAATTCGGCGAATTCTTGAACAGTGGTTCTAACCGCATGTGCACATTTTTTTTCTTTTGTGTTGGCTCCATGTTTGCATATTTCTTTATTCCTTGTGTCTTTTTTTTCCAACTGGGTTGAATCTTTAATTGTTTTATTTGTACTCACAAGTTTCACGATGCTTTTTTAGTTTTTTCTGTTTTTCTTCATTAGTCATCCGTGCATGCCGCTCTCTATCCCTTATCCTTCTGTTACTTGGTATCAATGACTGGAGATTGCGATCCAAATTGCTTTCTTGCATGAGAGCTTTTTATATCCGTTGTTAATTCAAAAAAAAAACTGAATAGAATTTGTAGTGTCCGGTTTTTCCATGAGAGCTTGTGACGCTTGTTCAAGATTCACTTAGGTCTGGACTCGGCCATGACTTCATTGTATGGAATCACCTATATTCCCGTGGTCTGGACTCGGCCATGACTTCATTGTATGGAATCACCTATATCCCCGTTTATATGTTTAATTTTGTACTTCGATGTGTTGCTTTCGGGATGTACGAGCTTGTGACGCTTGTTCAAGGCCTCATGATGCAATGCGAATTCACACGTCCGTTTCTCTTTGCTTCCACGTAACCTATTTTCTGAAATCCGAAACCCGCAACCTGAATGAGGTCCGTCTATTTGCTTCCTTTTTTCTTTTTGTGTTGGCTCCATGTTTGCATATTTCTTTATTCCTTGTGTCTTTTTTTTCCAACTGGGTTGAATCTTTAATTGTTTTATTTGTACTCACAAGTTTCACGATGCTTTTTTAGTTTTTTCTGTTTTTCTTCATTAGTCATCCGTGCATGCCGCTCTCTATCCCTTATCCTTCTGTTACTTGGTATCAATGACTGGAGATTGCGATCCAAATTGCTTTCTTGCATGAGAGCTTTTTATATCCGTTGTTAATTCAAAAAAACAAACTGAATAGAATTTGTAGTGTCCGGTTTTTCCATGAGAGCTTGTGACGCTTGTTCAAGATTCACTTAGGTCTGGACTCGGCCATGACTTCATTGTATGGAATCACCTATATTCCCGTGGTCTGGACTCGGCCATGACTTCATTGTATGGAATCACCTATATCCCCGTTTATATGTTTAGTTTTGTACTTCGATGTGTTGCTTTCGGGATGTACGAGCATGTGACGCTTGTTCAAGGCCTCATGATGCAATGCGAATTCACACGTCCGTTTCTCTTTGCTTCCACGTAACCTATTTTCTGAAATCCGAAACCCGCAACCTGAATGAGGTCCGTCTATTTGCTTCCTTTTTTCTTTTTGTGTTGGCTCCATGTTTGCATATTTCTTTATTCCTTGTGTCTTTTTTTTCCAACTGGGTTGAATCTTTAATTGTTTTATTTGTACTCACAAGTTTCACGATGCTTTTTTAGTTTTTTCTGTTTTTCTTCATTAGTCATCCGTGCATGCCGCTCTCTATCCCTTATCCTTCTGTTACTTGGTATCAATGACTGGAGATTGCGATCCAAATTGCTTTCTTGCATGAGAGCTTTTTATATCCGTTGTTAATTCAAAAAAACAAACTGAATAGAATTTGTAGTGTCCGGTTTTTCCATGAGAGCTTGTGACGCTTGTTCAAGATTCACTTAGGTCTGGACTCGGCCATGACTTCATTGTATGGAATCACCTATATTCCCGTGGTCTGGACTCGGCCATGACTTCATTGTATGGAATCACCTATATCCCCGTTTATATGTTTAGTTTTGTACTTCGATGTGTTGCTTTCGGGATGTACGAGCTTGTGACGCTTGTTCAAGGCCTCATGATGCAATGCGAATTCACACGTCCGTTTCTCTTTGCTTCCACGTAACCTATTTTCTGAAATCCGAAACCCGCAACCTGAATGAGGTCCGTCTATTTGCTTCCTTTTTTCTGAGATCACATGCCTTTGTTTCCCTTAAGCCTCTCTCTTTCCTTCCTTATATAGCCTCTGATGCTGTGTAAATCAGGTTCGTTTCTCTTTACGTCCCCTTATTTCTGAAATCAGAAACCTCTCTTTCCTTCCTTAGCCTCCCTCTCTTTCTTTCCTTAGCTTCTCTCTCTTTTCTTATTCACAAGACGAGTTCTTAACTCCCAAGAAAGTCAATGACATATATAAACTGGGTGGATTATATGTAAGGAGGCGATGTGGGATTATTTAAAAGGAGAATTGACCTTCTATTTAGCAGAAAACATAAGCTTGCTCGGTTGGTTGTGACGTTATGTACTCATCGGGAGGTTGTGGGTTCGATTCTGCAATCTAGCACTTTTTGCCTCGGGCTGGCTTGGCAGGATAAATGGGCCCGATTCCTTGGGCCACACGGGCGGGGGTTTTTGGCCTGTTCGCGTGGATGTTGATTTTCGTTCCTTTTTGGGCCAGACTGGACGTACGAGGGTTAGAAGCACGTAAGAAGCGTTAGTCCTTTTATTAGTAGGTAGGTATAGACTATAGCTTAGACTGGTAACATGTGTGGGTAGTCTTAATGCTAACATGAACGGGAAAATCTGAGCAACGTGACTAGCACTAGCGACACGAGCAGGAGTGTTGTGTCGTGGCCCACCTTATTGCGATGCGAGAGCTGTAGTTAGAAATTAATGCACGAGGCGACGAATAGGAGCACTCTCGCTTATCCGACGTAACGATTACTAGCCTACCAAGGTGAGCCCATCCAGTAGAACCAAATTGCTCTCGTGAATTTGCAGAACGGTTTTGCGAAGCCTCTGTGTTGGTTTTAGGAACCTTCCAATTGTATTCTTCCTTTTTCCTCCAAGTTTTTTCCTTTATCTTTTTTTTATTTTTCTTTCTTTTTCCCTTTTGAAATTCATGAATTCGTTCTGAATTCGCAAAAAAAATGGATTGTTTTGACTTGGTGAACAGTTTTAAAAATTAGTAAAAGCTCTTGAATTCAAGAACTTTTTCCCAAATTCATTGATTGTTCTTTCAGTTTTGTGATATTTGTTTAAATCCTTCACCAACATTTTCAAATCTGTGCACAATTTTAGAAATTCAATAATACTTTTTCTACCCCCACCCCCCCAAAAAAAAGTTTATAATTCACGAACATTTTTTATAAGTCCATGAATATTTTTAGAACTAGCAAACAGTTTTCAAATTCACGATTATTTTTTAATTCGAAAAATTATTTCACTTCGTGAGATTTTTTTTCATATTCAAATACATTTTTAAAATTCACACACATTTTCTTAATTCATGATTTTCCTCTGAATTAACGTATATTTATTTAAATTCACAAATACTTTTTGAATTTGTGAACATTCTTGCGTAAACGAAACCAAAATAAAATTGTCGTAAATATTTTTCCGTTTTTAATATATTATTGCGAACACTTAGATATCATAAAGAAAACCTCGAGATGAGAGAAAACAAATAGCGTGGCATGAAATAAAAAAACGGTAAATGGTCCTAGCCTAAGCTATAGGAAGAAAAGGGGCAAACCCTCGCCTGGGCGAGCCCAGCAACGAAGGAACAAGGAGGTGCGTGAGCGACGCTTTATGTATCACTAAATATGAGTGATACATATCACCTCACCTAGACTTATTGCACAAATGATATATCTATACCTACTATTAAAGTACGTCATTAAAGTTGCCCCCAAAGTTACAAAATATTACCCACCAATGCCACCTATAAGTTATAAAAAACGTTCAACATAGAAAAATCCGGACTGGGCCGGCCCATTTAAGAATCTCCTATACTACACCCAGCGCGCTAGAAAAAGACACAGCTTGCCTGGGCCGGCACATATATGGGTGATCAATTTTTTATTTTTGGTTTTTCTTTTCCGTCGTTGTTTTTTTCTACTTTAAATAATTCGTGAATATAAAAAAGTTTCCAAAATTTAAAACTGGGAATTTTAAAAAAATATTTAATAATTCATAAATGTTTGTGGCTTCAGAAATTGTTTGTGTTGTTTAAAAAATATTAGCAAATTTTCTAATAAATGTCCGGAAAATAAACATACATTCATGAGTTTTTCTAAAAAAGTTCATGTATTAAAAAATGTTTTAAAATTTCACAAAATTTGGCTAATTCAAAAAATATTCATGTATTAAAAATAGCATTAAAAAACTGTTCATAAATTCAAATATATAGATTATTGATTCACAAAATATACGCTGATTCAAAAAAGATCATGCAGTTCAAAAAAATGTTCATTAATTTAAAAAATTGTTTCATCAAATCCCGAAAAAATGTTAGTCGATTCTAGAAATGTTCGCCGATTAAACAAAATGTTTGCAAATAGTATAATATGTTCATGAATTCAGAAAACGTTCTTGATTTTACAAAATATTCGTGAATTTAAAAAATGTTCATAATTTCAAATATGCTCACGAGTTTAAAAAAATGTTTATGATTTTTAAAAATTGTTCATGTTTTCACAAAAATGAGAGTGATGGTGTATATCGATGAGGTAGTAAAATGTGATCATTGCTATTCGAAATTATGATTTTTTTCTCCCGTTGCAACGCACGGGCATGTTTGCTAGTATTGCTTATGTGTGCTCCTAATCAGCGCTTTTGGCGCGAGTTCACCAATCAGCGCTCATGTGCAAGTCGGTTGGGCCACGGACCAAAAAAAGCTGCATGTTCATGTTGCCATGTCGCTTGCTGCCATGCATGCTGCCACACCAGCTGGGTCCCACAAGTTCACAATTGACCTGACCATTGACGTCCAGTGGACCATTATCTTTGTAAAATACCATGAGTTCAACAAAACTCATGCAATTGAAAGGAAGTTCGCAAACTTGAGAAAAAAATCACAATTGAAAAAGTTCATGGATTTGAAATATCGTTTGCGATTTCGTGGATTTGAAAAAGTTCATGGGTTTGAAAAAATGGTTCATGAATTAGTGAAAACTCATGAATTTGAAAAAAAATTGTGAATTTAAAAAGATCATGAATATGAAAAAGGGATAATTAATTTTATGCCCCAAGTTCACACAACTCAGCAGTTTTACCCCTAGTGTCCCAAAACCCTTGGTTTTGCCCAAGCCACTTTGCTCCTCTTTTACTTTTGCCCTTTTACTATTTGACCATCACTTTAAAAACTTCATAAAAATTCATACTAATTTGGAAAAATGCAAATAAGATGTTAAAATGTTCAGAAAAACATCACCTATATATGCATGTCATTTGCATTCATGACACAAGTGTTGGAAATTCCCCGTCTTAGTTTCAACTCATATGATCTCAGCATGAATAGTAAAAATAGAAAAAAAACAATTCGGAAAAATCTTTGTTTGTGGAAAACATTGACCAATGTTTTGAGTTCTTCCAAAATTTCATCACGGAATGTTATTCGTGCAAGTCGTGTCAAGATAACAAATCAGCACTCCAAAATGCTTTTGTTTTGGATCATTGAATTTTTTTTGCCATGACTTCCACGAATGGCATATCCTGATGAAACTTGGCAAGCATTTTTTTCATGAATGCAAATGGCATGCACATATAGGTGATGTTTTTCTAAAGATTTTGATACATTACTTGAATTTTTTCAAGTTAGTATGAATTTGATATGAAGTTTTGAAAGTGACGATCAAACGGTTAAAGAGTAAAAGCATAAGAGGAGCAAAGTGACTTTGGCAGAACAAAGGGTAAAACTGTCGATTAAGACACAACTAGGGGCATAAAATTAATTATCCCTTTGAAAAAAGCTCACGAATTTGAAAAAAGGTCATGAGGTTGCAAAAATGTTCACGAATTTTTAAAAAAAAATTGGAAAAAAGTTCACGAATTTGAAAAACAATCATAAAATTAAGGAAAATTTGAAAAAGAGTTCAGGAATTTTGAAAAAGTTCATGATTTTTTAAAAAAATCATGAATTTGTTAAAAGTTCACGAATTTGAAAAGTAAAAAAGCTTTAAATTTAAATGAGAGAACTAAAAAAACTGAAAAGCAAAAAGAAAAAGGAAAGGCGGAAACAAAACTAAAAGACCAAAAATTGTCCTCAAAATGGACAGAAACGAGCCGAAATAAAAAAATGCGACAAGAGAAAAACGCAAATCGAAGCAGACTTATACAAAAAACTTTGACGTCCGAACTAAATCAATTTTTTTGGTACCGATCCAAAATTGGTCTTAAAATAAATTTGTGCTTCCGTCGTGCTTTAACATGGTACATTCGATCTTCAGACTTCAAGCGGGTCAGCCTTCGGCTTCAAACTCCTATCCCGAGGGCAGAGTTCTTCTCAGACCAGTTTAGGGAACTAAACTCGAACGAATTTAGAGGGAAATTAGGCTACCCGGCTATTGACCACACACTCACGTCGGAAAAACGAGTAGTAGAAAAAGATTTTGCAATGACTAAAAAGAAAATATTTATTATAAAACGACTCGTATAAATTTAAGAACCCCCAGTTAACTTGGAAAAAGTAAGTGTTTTTAACAAACGACGCTTTTAACAAGATAAGTTTTTAACAAACAACTTTTTTGTTTAACACAAATATAATGCTTAGTTGAACCGTACAAAAATTAAAAATTAAAAAAAAGGTGAGAATGAAAGCGACTTAGATGGTTAATGTGCTCGGTGTTGATGACGCGGGCCGAGCTTGCGGCAGGTCGAGGTCCCAGCCCTCAAGCCGGTCCTGAGGTGCACAAGCAAAGAGCTCGGCTTGATGAAGTGGCGACGTAGCACGGTCGATGTGGCGAGGCAAAGCCCCCGGTCCAGCTGAGGTGATGAAGCTGGTCGACTGGTGATGCCGAAGTCCCGGGAGTAGGTTGATGAAGAGATGGTGAAGCCCCCGGTCTAGCCGAGGTGACGGAGCAGGTCGGTAAGGTGACGCTAGACCCCCCATGCCAGCTGACGTGTCGAAGCAGGTCGGCGTGGTGGGAAGAAGCGACGGCGCGGCAATGCTGACGCAGGTCGGAATTTGTGACGCGGTCAATGTTGTCTTGATGAAGCAACGACGTGCCCGATCCGTGCAACCTTTGGGGTGACGAGATTCTTTTGATAACTATTTGGCCCTCGCGATGCCGAACCCTTCGTCGGCTCGTGGAGGTGATGATCCGATGAGGTTGACCTTGGCTCGACGTAGTGATGATCTGTCTAGCGCAGGTCGGCAACCATGAAGCAACGTTGTCGGGCTGGTTTGACACCAACGCGACGACGAAGATTACCTCGGAAAAAGGCTTAAAATTTGTGGGCACGTTTTTTAGAACAACACATAATACCATGACAAAAATTCCTCCAAAAAGGATGTCCAATACCCCGTTTATGAAGAAAGATGAACTCGGGTCGGATTCGTTTTCTCGTGGAAAAGAGATCCGAAAATTGATGCACTCATCGTATGTTTCCCAGAGTTTGAATGGTCGGATCAAACTATAATTTTGAGGGGTGATCGGTATAGGAATTCCGCAGTCGGTGAACGGTGGGATCTTCCAAATTATTTCCGATCTGGACGCCAGACTCTTCGCCCTAAACTCGTCCGGATTCTCGTCCAGATTCGACAGGACTCCGGTAGATCGGAGTTTGCCGGAGATTCCTCCATGGAAACGCGATGAAATTTTACAAGGTTGTTCTAGACTCAATTCCGCACAATTCCACCGAAGCAATCATTAAAGCGATGCTCGAGGATGCGGGGACGATGAACACGATTCTGCTGTCCAGAAAAAACTGCAATCTGCACACGAGCCATCGATCCTTCGGCGATCCCACGGCGGAACTCTCAATGAAAGCACCAATGTCGGTGTCAAAACCGGCAGATCTCGGGTAGGGGGTCCCGAGTTGTCGATCTTAGATCAATGGGGAATAGGGAACGTAGACACAGTGTTTTTTTAGAGAAAGGCATCAGCCATTCTTTATAAATAAAGCCACCAGACAACATTCATAACACAGAGAAAATATCACAGCTGAACAACGCCAGCAGAAAGAGTTTAAACAGTACTGAGCAACAAGGCGCCCAGGCCAAAAGAGCAGCACGCGGGCCGAACAGCTAGGAGAAAGACAAAATGAGCACTCCAAAAGGGACCTCCAAGTCCTCTAGCCTCCAGTCTGATGCTGCGATAGAAAGATAGCTGAAGCCCGAACCTTAGAAGTGATACGTCTCCAACGTATCGATAATTTATGAAGTATTCATGCCATATTCACCTATGTTTACAATACTTTTATATGGTTCTAATGCACTTTATATGATTTATTTAGAACTAACCCGGACTAACGCTGTTTCAACAGAATTACCGTGGTGTTGTTTTTGTGCAGAAAATGAAAGTTCTCGGAATCGCCCGAAACTTTTTTGGGATTTTTTCTAGAGGAAATAAGCAACATTGGAGCGAAGACCTGCCGGAGGGGGTGTGCCAATGGGCCACCAGGCAACAGGCCACGCCCCCCTAGTGGCGCGGTGAGATATGTGGTGGGGCCCATGTGGCTCCGTTTGGCGTGATTCCAACGCTGAAAAATCTCATAAATACCAGAAACCCCAAAAATAAAGAGAGACTCCTCGTTCCGTCGCCGCAACTCTCTGTATTCATGAAAAACCAACCTGGAGGCGTTCCAGTACCCTGCCGGAGAGGGTAGATCATCTTCGGTGGCCATCTTCATCATCCCGGCGGAGGCCATGACGAGGAGGGAGTAATCCACCCTCGGGGCTGACTGTTTGTACCAGTAGCTATGTGTTTAATCTCTCTCTCTCTCGTGTTCTTGAGATGGCACGATCTTGATGTATCACGGGCTTTGTTAATATAGTCGGATCAGATGATGTTATTCCCTTGCTACCTTGTTGTGATGAAGTGAATCTTTACCTTTGAGATCTCGTTATGTTGGATTGAATATTATGGTTTGAGAACACTTGATGTACGTCTTGCGGGGGATACTCGTAGTGATATTGGGGTATTCTATTGATTCACTTGATATATGTTGAGGCATCAACTTGCGGATTCCAGTTACCTAGGAGATCTATGCATAGGGGTTGATTGCACGTTTTCATACCACGTTCTCCGATAGAAATCTTGGGGTGCTCCTTGAAGTTCTTTGTGTTGGATTGAATATGATAGATCTGAAATTGTTTGAGGCATGTCGCATAATTTACCCACGGATACTTGAGGTGACATTGGAGTATCTATGTGACATTAGGGTTGATTGATATGTATCATTGGTGTTATTCTAGTAGGAACTCTAGGGTTGTTTGTGACACTTATATGAATAGCCCAATAGATTGATCGAAAAGAATAACTTTGAGGTGGTTCTACTACCTACACCAATTTCATCTTATTGTTCTCCTCTAGATAGGAACTTTGGAGTGATTCTTTGTTCCACGTTGAGGGATGATCATATGATTGAACTATGTTAGCACTATTGGGAGATTGCACTAGCGAAAGTATGAACCCTAGGCCTTATTTCCAAGCATTTATACACCGTTTTGCTCGCTGTTTTACACTTGCTGCCTTGCTGTTTTTATATTTTCAGATTACAAAATCCTATATCTATCATCCATATTGCACTTGTATCACCATCCCTTCGCCGAACTAGTGCACCTATGCTATTTGCCATTGTATTGGGTGTGTTGGGGACACAAGAGATTTCTTGTATTTGATTGCAGGGTTGTTTGAGAGATACCATTCATCCTACACCTCCCATGGATTGATAAACCTTAGGTCATCCACTTGAGGGAAAATTGCTACTGTCCTACAAAACTCTGCGCTTGGAGGCGCAACACGAGTCTGCAAGAATAAAGTTGTGTAGTAGACATCAAGCTCTTTTCTGGCGCCGTTGCCGGGGAGGTGAGTGCTTGAAGGTGTATCTTTAGATCTTGCAATTAAATCTTTTAGTTTCTTGTTTTTCACTAGTTTGGTTTTATAAAAGAAAAACTACAAAATAAAGATAAATGGATCCTCATCCACTTGCTAATCTTTTCAAAAGACCCGATTATGTTGGAACAATTGCTAGTGAGAGTTCACTAGATTATCTTTATGAGGTCTTGCTTGAAAATCATGAATCTAAAACTTGTGAAATTTATAAAGTGATTCGTGATAGTTCCTTGAATGAAAAGCATGATAGCAATATTGCTAGTATGAATTCTCTAAATATCCATGATGCTAATGATATGCAAAGCCACAAGGTTGGGGATGCTATGTTTGATGAGGATGATATGTTTAGTCCCCCAAGTTTTGATGAGCAAATTTATTATGATGATGACATGCCTCCCATCTATGATGATTATGATGATGACATGTATGCTATAAGGAATAATTATAACTATGAAACTTGGTATCATGATTTTAATATTCAATATGGTTATGCCAATCAAGTGTCTCATGGTAGCTATTTTGTTGAGTTTGCTCCCACCACAATGAATGAGAACAAAATTGCTTATGTGGAGAGTAATAAATTTTCTATGCTTGTAGATCATGAAAAGGATGCTTTATGTGATAGTTATATTGTTGAATTCCTTCATGATGCTACTGAAAATTATTATGAAGGGGGAACATATGCTTGTAGGAATTGCAATAATATCAAGTTTCATCCCCATGTGTTGAAATCTTGAAGTTATGCTTGTTTTGCATTCCTATGCTAGTTGATTCTTGTTCCCATAAATTGTTTGCTCAAAAAATCCCTATGCATAGGAAGTGGGTTAGACTTAAATTTGCTTGTCATGAGATTCATGATGCTCTCTTGCATGTTTCAATTACTACTTTTTATGTGAGCATCATTGAAATCATCGTGCCTAGCTAAAAGGCATTAAAGAAAAACGCTTGTTGGGAGACAACCCAACACTTTTCTTTCTGTTTTTGAGTGTTAACATGATTACTATACTGTAGTAATCATGTTTTGTGTCTTTTATTTCAATAATGTGCCAAGTAAAGCCTTTGGGATGACTCGCAAGATGAGTAGAATTGATGCTGAACCAAAACAGAAAATTTTAACTCCTGTACAGGAATTTTCGTTTTTTACTGGAGCGTGATAATGATCTGAAATTTTTACACAGTGTCGATATACAAATTCTTCAGGTTTTCCTAATTTTTCATAATTGTTAGAAACAGGGAAGTATGGTTACACTACAGATCTTCACAGACTATTCTGTTTTTTGACATATTCTGTTTTGCATGCATAGTTTGCTTGTTTTAGTGTTCCGATAACTTATATTCAGTGATATAAATTATGTGAATGGTAGAATACAGTAGGTATTATGTGAGAACAATTATGAATCTTGTCTTGACAGTACCTAAGTGAATGATCTTTACTTATTACACTAACCCTTCTCACGAAGTTTCGTTAAGTTTCGTGTGATTGAAGTTTTCAAGTTTTGGGTGAGACACCGATATGAGGACAATAAGGAGTGACAAGAACCTGAGATTGAGGATGCCCAAGGCGCCCCCAAGATAATATCCAAGGAATACTCAAGCGCCTAAGCTTGGGGATGCCCCGGAAGGCATCCCCTCTTTCGTCTCCAACATTATCGGTACATCTTACTTGGAGCTATATTTTTATTCATTACATGATATGTGTTTTACTTGGAGCATCATTATAATTTGTTGTTCTCTATTAGATGATATTTATAATCTTGTTTTTCAATAAAAAGTTTCAAGAATTGCCTCTTAGGATGCTTGAGTTACATGTTTGATATGTGTTGTGTAAAAACAGAAACTTTTGCTGTAGTGTTTGAATTTTCATATTTTATTGGAACGTGGAAAGTTTCTGAAATTTTTACACAATGTTTTCATATAAATTCTTTATCACGTCCTAAATTTTGATAATGTTTTGAGTTACATAAGTACACTATTTTCATAAATTGCTACAGACTATTCTGTTTGGACAAATTGTTGTCATAGTTTTGTTATCTACTTATCCTATAGTTTCCATAGCCTATATTGGTAGATATAAATTGTGGAAACGATATTAAACAGTAGATGATGTTTGAAAATTAATTTTCAACTTGTCTTGGCATTACATGAAGTGTGGATTTATTCTTATGTGTACTAACCTATCTCACGAGTTTTTTCGAGTTTTGTGTGGATGAAATTTTTGAGAATAGGTGAAACCATGATATGAGGGGATTGAACAAGATACAAAAGCTCAAGTTTGGGGATGCCCAAGGCACCCCAAGTAAATATTTCAAGAAGTCTCAAGCATCTAAGCTTGGGGATGCTACGCATCCCACCTCTCTTCATCAACAATTATCGGTTAGCCTATGTTGAGCCTAAATTTTTATTTGTCCACGTGATATATGCTATTCCTGTAGTGCTATTTTTGTTTTGCTCAATGTTTAAATAAAATACTCAGATCTGAAAATCTTTATTGAGAGAGAGTGCTCACATAGCTACTTTATTGTTTGACTACTCATTGATCTTCACTTATATCTTTTGAAGAGTAGTTTGATGTTTACTCTTGTGCTTCACTTATATCCTATGAGTAAATTGTGAATCAATGAAATATCATAAATATGAAATTATCAATGTGCTTTATGCTTAGTAGTAGCTTCACATCTGGTTTATAAAGTAAAATCTATTGAAGTTTGGTAATCATCAAATTGGCCATACAAGCAATTCATGAATGATTAGTATAAGAAAGAGAAATTTCACATGCAAATATATTATCTTGGACATCTTTTATGATTGTGAATACCCATCAATTATTTTCAAACTTGATCAAACCGTTGAAGTTGAACAAGAAAGACAACATAATGGTTATGTTTGGTTATATTTGCATAGAAGTTATATTGTTATGGATCCTCCAACATGTGGTGCTTGTTTAGAACCTTTTGCTAGCCAACACTTCGTACTAAGTAGAGATACTACTTGTGCATCCAAATCCTTGAGCCAAGTTTCTTCCATAAGAGTCCACCATACCTACCTATATATGGTATTTCATTGCCATTCCAAGTAAATCTGCATGTGCCACCTCTAAACATTCAAATAAACATCTGTTTTGTGTGCTCGTACTACTCATGGAGCGATGGGGCAGTCATTATCTTCCATGATAAGCGAGTTATTCTCAAGATGAGTGTTTATTCACTTGTCATTGCACGAGAGAGGCTGGTAAAAAGGATTCCCAGTCCTGCATAACACAAAAATAAATAAATAAAAACTCCCCCTAGAAAGTTGATTGTTTGGAGGGCAACCATGGATTCGGCCAGCCACGGAATGTGTTTGAATGGTGGAGGAGGAGTAAGAATTTAAATTCTGTTTGGGAACCGCCAATAATGTGATTAGCATGGAAGATATTGAATACTCTGTTGTGACGTTGACAGGAAAGGCACACCACTCAAAATTACATCTTCATCTCTGTTTTAAACAATGAGCTCTGGCACATATGCAAATCCCTGCTTCCCTCTGCGAAGTGACAATCTATTTACTTTCATGTTACTTACTGTAAGAGCACATTTATCCATGTGTGGTTTTGGTAATTGATCACAATCCCTATGGACTAATGGTTGCCTTGAGTTATATTCGAAGGATTTGTCCATAGGCACTTCTTGAAGTACATGTGTTGGTTTCAAGGAGTTTATATGGTGACCAAGGTGGCATGTAAGGTTTTATCCAAAGATTGGTCATGTGAGAGTTGATCTCATTGCAAGCATGTCTTGAAGAAGAAGATTGTGTGAACTTTCATGTTTACCTTCAAGACATCATCTTTGTGAAGAGAGAAGAGAAGACACAAGTTTGATCAAGATTAAGGCAAAGAATGATTCAAGTTGATCAACACACAAAGCGTAGAAGATGTACCAAGTGGGATCAAGTGATCCCATGGTATGGTAAGCATTGTCCATTACGCTTTGTGTACGAACCCATGGTCTATGTGAGAGTTCATTGTGGGGTTAGGTATATTTCCATGGGCTTGCGTCAAGAGGAAGATCTCATACAACCCATGGAGGATGACATCAAGTGGTGATCGTCATCAAGGGTGCAGTGTGCAAGTTCAAGTGAAGCATCACAGAGAGACCATGCTTGAAGCTTGCCGTCCATTGTGGTGACAATGGACTTGTGAAGATGTGCCAAAGAGTGGCTCACCCATAGTGGAGTATGGGGGAGCAATCTACTAATCTTCATCAAGCCGGCGCAATCAAGAAAGGTGGTTCATCTTGAGGAAGTCAAGATCATCATCTTCTAGCTCAAGTGGACTATGCGCAAGGCAAAGGTTTGACCTTGATAGGGTTTTCTATTTTACCGGTCTCATGGTGGTAGTTGGGAGACCGGGTTATAGGATCGATAGCCGTACTATCAAAGGGGGCCTCTCAAGTGAGTAGCTTGATCGTATCATTCGTTGAGAGCTCAAACCTTTTGCATCCTTGAATCATCTTTCTTGGTTCTTGTTTGGTGTTTCTCTTTGTGAGTTTTAGAGCTTATGGTCATCTTCATGACAAGCTCGAGTTCATCGAAAACGAAGTCCATATGCATCTTCTATGATGTTTTCGATGTTGGAGTTTTTGCCGGTTCTTCATTCATAGAGGTGTTTCACATCTCTAGTCCATAGTACTTGTCGTGTGCTATCCAACAAGCTTGAGTTTGCTCAATTCGGAGCTCGTATGCGAAAGTTATGGCGGTTTTAGTGCTAGAGTTGTTCTTCTCTGAACAGGCGGTAGTACCGCTTGGTACCACGGTAGTGTAACGTCCCGACTGAAAATGAGTCAAGCCTCTGTGTGTTCCGTGCCATCCCTGGATCAGTATGCTGGCACACACAGTACATCAATGTATATATCAAAGTGCAATCACATGTAATAACGTAAATCTGATATATACCTCAAAATCTCAGCGAAAACAGTCAACGGGAGTGGAGTCCCAATAAACACCAACGGCAGGTTGAGTGTAGACCGTAACCCTGAATCGTACTCTTACTCGTCGTAGAAAAGTATCTGCAACATAAGATGTTGCAGCCGTGTAGGTCAGCATATTGAATATGCCGGCAAGTCACAAAAGAGAGAGGTGAAAATCTCATCTATACTATATGCATATATGGCAGGTGGGGCTTGTAAGTTTAAGTTTGCATAAAGCCAATTTTATTCCTACAACAAGAGAGAGGGCAAAGCGAAAATTGTTACTACAATGTTGGTTGTTTAATGAGATGGTTCCACCAACCAATTCTCATACCCAAGTTAACAATAATACCCTCATCATTATAACTATTTGTGTTGAGACTTCCTGATAGTTTCAGTTCCTTTGGCCCAAGTTGTCCATGACCATGGACACGGCTAATCGATTAGGTTTGGTACTCTGCAGAGTTTTGCACACGTTCCCCACAAGATTTGATCACCTCCGTCGAAATCCTCGCACTTCAAGGTATTTGAGAAACGGATGATCAAAACATGGTCTTTCAAAGGGTTCCTCTGAGCCACTGTCGGTGCCCATCCATTCCTACCGTTCTTCTACATCTCGTAGCACCGCCCGTCCAAAGTCACCACAATGTCCAACCAAGCCAGAGCCCATAATGGCTTGTGGCTGTGCAGGTAAGCCTCGGGTCTTGAAGTATCCATCCATCTCTTTGTGCCTGGGTGGACCTTTCCGCGTGAATACTGGCACTTCTCCAGCAACACCTATGCTAACCACTGGTTTCTCCAGGGCGCCATTCATACCATCATCCACCCAGAGGTATATTGCAGCATGAGGTCTTGAAAAGTAATTCTTGAAGTCCTGAGGTCTTGATCATCAATTAATTCTCACAACTCTCATTGTAAACACTCAACCAAACCCCGTCTACTAAAAGCATAGCAAAATAAAAATAACGTTCCCGGGGCCAAAGTAATAAAAGGTTTATGGGTGCCTACCACATGATACTACTCAAGAATCCAAGTTTCCAAGTACCTACTTTGCATGCAATGGGTGGAAGGTTGAACTAATGCAAATTGAAAACATAGGTAATAATATGATCAATGTGAACTTGCCTGGTAAGGTTGATGAAAATAATATCGCTCTCAGAAAATAACTTGATAGAACTATTCGTCACTCTCCGATGAAATCTATATAATCAAACATTGCACTCATAAGCAAACACTTCTAGCAATCAATACTATCAAACAAGATGCAACACAAAAATTAAACACAATAGGGTTGTGATGAAGGAAATACTTAAGACAAAAGTTAAAACAACAAAAATTCATCAAAACAACCAAAGTAGTTTTCCCTACAAATAATCCTATTTTCAACAGCAACAAGACAACAACAAAGTAGAATCTAACAAAAGTATTTTAGTAAATATTTTACTAGCAAAAGAATTAATTTTGAAGAACAACTAAAGAACTATGAAAAGAATACACCAAACAACATAGGTTTTTGTCTAATAAACTTAACAACAAATAAAACAATAAAAATACTAAAATAAGAGAAGGCAAAATATAAAACAACTAAGTTAACAGAAAGTAAAACTTATAAAACAATATAAAAAATATTTTCAAATAGGAAATCAACTAGCAATGAAATCAATTTGCAAGTTATTATGAAACTAGAATTGATTTCATGCTATCAAAATAATAAATGACATAAAAATAAACTAGGTTGAAATACGCTAACTAACAGAAAACAAGGTAAAACTTGTCAACTAATATAAAAGAAAATAAATTAAAAACAATTAAAACAAAACAAATAGAAATAAACCTAAAAGAACTAAAACATATTCTGTTTTGCTTGAAACCCTAATTTAAAGTATTCTAAAAATTCAAAAATCATACCTACTGATAAATAAAATCACTAGTGACAAGTAGAAAAAAGAATCAACTCAAAATCTATTTTTAAACTCAAGATATAAGCAATTTAGTGTTTGAATCAAATCTGTTTGAATTCAAATTTTAAAAATTCAAACATGGTCAAATTTTATATCTACAGAAACTAGACAAAATTTTTGACACAATGCTAGAAGAATCAAATTAAAACTCAAAAATGCTAAAAGATAAAGCAAAAAAAAACAGAACTATTCTGTTTTTAAAACAGAAAACAGAAAATAAAGAAAAACCTAAATAGTGAACAGGCTACGTGGAAAGCTCTGAGTGGCTGATGGGGGTGCACTGCGGTACTAAACGAGTGGACGTTCGGTTTATAACATAAAATGGTTCGGCTAAAATAACTAAACAGAAAATCGGCCGGTTCACTAAAAATAAACAAAAGGGGTATGGGGCTTCTAATCTTGGCCGTCTATCTAGATCGGATGCAGGAGGAGGAAGGAGAGCTCACAATGGTGGAGGTGGCCGACGATGGTGGACTCCGGCGACGGCGACGGCTCGGGCGTGATGCGGGCGAGCGTTCAGTGGCCCTCCGGCGTCGGGGATGACTCCGTTCGATGCGGGCAAGGACGGCGATGACGATGATCACTTCGGTGTGGCTCGGGGGCGACGGGATCGACAACGGAGAGCTTCGAGGCGGCGGTGGTGTACGGGTGGTCGAGGGGGAGGGTGTTGGGGAACGTTGCATGGGAAACAAAAATTTTCCTACGCACACACAAGATCTATCCATGGTGATGAGCATCTACGAGAGGGAGAGTGAATCTACATACCCTTGTAGATCGCTAAGCGGAAGCGTTAATAAACGCGGTTGATGTAGTCGAACGTCTTCGCGATCCAAATCGCCGAGCGTCCCGCGATCCAATCACGATCCTTCCGATCTAGTGCCGAACGGACGGCACCTCCGCGTTCAACACACGTACGGCTTGATGACGCCTTCACCTCCTCGATCCAGCGAGCGATGATGAAGTAGTGGTTGAGTTCCAGCAGCACGACGGCGTGGTGATGGTGGTGAGGAACAATCTCTGCAGGGCTTCGCCAAGCACTACGGAGATTATGACGGAGGAACTAGAGGGTTAGGGTTGCCGCACACGGCTTGGGGAAATCTTAATGTAACCCGTGTGCTAGCCCTGCCCCTCTATTTATATGTTGAGCCTTGGGGTCTAAACTTGGAGTAAAAGCCTCCTCCGGGTCGGTTTTGCCCGCACAAGGTCGGTTTGGCCCGCAGGGAAAGAGTCCAACTCGGATCCCTGCCGAACCGTGCACAGCCGCGCACAAGCGGTAGTACCGCTTCACACAAGCGGTAGTACCGCTTGGGCGGTAGTACCGCTTCACACAAGCGGTAGTACCGCTCCGGCGGTAGTACCGCTTCACCAAGCGGTAGTACCGCTTACGCGGCAGCAAAACTACTTTTGCACTTTCCAATACCTTGTGGGCTTTATCCCTTTGGCTCATATAAAGTGTTGCTGCACCCGAACACTTCGGTAAACATCCGGAACCCCTTCCGGTGAACTTCGGAACTGTTCCGGAGATCAAAACACTATTATCACATATATCAATCTTTACCTCCGGACTATTCCGGAGATCCTCGTCATGTCCGGGATCTTATCCGGGACTCCGAACAACTTTCGGTCACCAACATAATAACTCAATTATACTAATCGTCACCAAACGTTAAGTGTGTAGACCCTGCGGGTTCGAGAACTATGTAGACATGACCGAGACACCTCTACGGCCAATAACCAATAGCGGGACCTGGATGCCCATATTGGCTCCTACATATTCTACGAAGATCTTTTATCGGTCGAACCTCTATGTCAAGGATTCAGTTAATCCCGTATGCTGTTCCCTTTGTTCTTCGGTATGTTACTTGCCCGAGATTCGATCGTCGGTATCACTATACCTAGTTCAATCTCGTTACCGGCAAGTCTCTTTACTCGTTCCGTAATACAAGATCCTGTGGCTAACTCTTTAGTCACTTTGCTTGCAAGGCTCAATGTGATGTTGTATTACCGAGTGGGCCCTGAGATACCTCTCCGTCACACGGAGTAACAAATCCCAGTCTTGATCCATGCCAACCCAACAGACACCCTCGGAGATACCTGTAGAGCACCTTTATAGTCACCCAGTTACGTTGCGACGTTTGATACACACAAGGTATTCCTCCGGTGTCAGTGAGTTGCATGATCTCATGGTCAAAGGAACAGATACTTGACATGCAGAAAACAATAGCAATAAACTGACACGATCAAATGCTACGTTTACAGTTTGGGTCTTGTCCATCACATCATTCTCCTAATGATGTGATCCCGTTATCAAATGACATCTCATGTCAATGGCTAGGAAACCTTAACCATCTTTGATCAACGAGCTAGTCAACTAGAGGCTTACTAGGGACACAGTGTTGTCTATGTACCCACACATGTATTTGAGTTTCCAATCAATACAATTATAGCATGGATAATAAACGATTATCATGAACAAGGAAATATAATAATAACCAATTTATTATTGCCTCTAGGGCATATTTCCAACAGTCTCCCACTTGCACTAGAGTCAATAATCTAGTTCACATCACTATGTGATTTACATTGTAATGAATCGAACACCCATGCAGTTCTGGTGTTGTTCATGTTTAGCCCTTGGAAGAGGTTTAGTCATCGGATCTGCAACATTTAGATCCGTGTGTACTTTGCAAATATTTATGTCGTCCTCCTTGATGTAATCGCGGATGGAATTGAAACGTCGTTTTATGTGTCTGGTCCTCTTGTGAAATCTTGGTTCCTTGGCTAGAGCAATGGCACCAGTATTATCACAAAACAGAGTCATTGGGTTAAGCGCACTAGGCACTACTCCAAGATCTGTCATGAACTCCTTCATCCAGACACCTTCCTTCGCCGCCTCCGAGGCAGCGATGTACTCCGCTTCGCATGTAGAATCTGCTACCACGCTTTGCTTGGAACTGCACCAGCTAACCGCACCCCCATTAAGAATAAATACGTATCCGGTTTGCGACTTAGAGTCATCCGGATCAGTGTCAAAGCTTGCATCAACGTAACCCTTTACGACGAGCTCTTGATCACCTCCATAAACGAGAAACATGTCCTTAGTCCTTTTCAGGTACTTCAGGATATTCTTGACCGCCGTCCAGTGTTCCATTCCTGGATCACTTTGAAACCTTCCGACCATACTTATGGCAAGGCTGACATCGGGTCTTGTGCACAGCATTGCATACATGATAGAGCCTATGGCTGAAGCATAGGGGATGACACTCATCTTTTCTCTATCTTCTGCAGTCACTGGGCATTGAGTCTTACTCAACTTCACACCTTGCAATACAGGCAAGAACCCCTTCTTGGACTGATCCATTTTGAACTTCTTCAAAACTTTGTCAAGGTATGTGCTTTGTGAAAGTCCTATTAAGCGTCTCGATCTATCTCTATAGATCTTGATGCCTAATATGAAAGCAGCTTCTCCTAGGTCCTTTATTGAAAAACTCTTGTTCAAATATTCCTTTACGCTTTCCAGCATTTCTATATTGTTTCCAATCAGCAATATGTCATCCACATATAATATTAGAAACGCTATAGAGCTCCCACTCACTTTCTTGTAAATACAAGCTTCTCCGTAAACTTGTATAAACTCGAACGCTTTGATCACCTCATCAAAACGAAGATTCCAACTCCGAGATGCTTGCACCAGTCCATAAATGGATCGCTGGAGTTTGCAAACTTTGTCAGCATTCTCTGGATCGACAAAACCTTCTGGTTGCATCATATACAACTCTTCCTTAAGGTAACCGTTAAGGAACGCTGTTTTGACATCCATCTGCCAAATTTCATAATCGAAAAAGGCAGCTATTGCTAACATGATTCTGACGGACTTAAGCATCGCTACGGGTGAGAAGGTCTCATCGTAGTCAACTCCTTGAACTTGTGAAAAACCCTTTGCCACAAGTCGAGCTTTATAGACGGTGACATTACCGTCCGCGTCCGTCTTCCTCTTAAAGATCCATTTGTTCTGAATGGCCTTACGCCCTTCAGGTAATACTTCCAAAGTCCATACTTTGTTTTCATACATGGATCCCATCTCGGATTTCATGGCCTCTAACCACTTCTCAGAATCCGGGCTCATCATCGCTTCTCCATAGCTCGTAGGTTCATCGTTGTCTAACAACATGACTTCTAAGACAGGGTTGCCGTACCACTCAGGAGCAGTACGCGTCCTTGTCGACCTACGAGGTTCGATAGCAACTTGATCCAAAGCTTCATGATCATCATCATTAACTTCCTCTTCAGCTAATGTAGGCTCGACAGAAACAACTTTCTGCGTTGCGCTACTCTTAGGTTGAAGTAAAGGTTCAATAACCTCATCAAGTTCTATCTTCCTCCCACTCAATTCTTTCGAGAGAAACTCTTTCTCAAGAAATGTTCCGTTTTTAGCGACAAACACTTTGCCTTCGGATCTGAGGTAGAAGGTATACCCAACTGTCTCTTTTGGGTATCCTATGAAGACGCATTTCTCCGCTTTGGGTTCCAGCTTTTCAGGCTGAAGCTTTTTGACATAAGCATCACATCCCCAAACTTTAAGAAACGACAGCTTTGGCTTCTTGCCAAACCAAAGTTCATATGGCGTCGTCTCAACGGATTTCGATGGTGCCCTATTTAAAGTGAATGCAGCTGTCTCTAATGCATAACCCCAAAACGATAGTGGCAAATCGGCAAGAGACATCATAGATCGCACCATATCCAATAAAGTTCGATTACGACGTTCGGACACACCATTACGCTGTGGTGTTCCAGGCGGTGTCAATTATGAAACAATTCCACACTGTCTTAAGTGACTGCCAAACTCATAACTCAGATATTCTCCCCCTCGATCAGATCGTAGGAATTTAATCTTCTTGTTACGATGATTCTCAACTTCACTCTGAAATTGTTTGAACTTTTCAAATGTTTCAGACTTGTGTTTCATTAAGTAAATATACCCATATCTACTTAAGTCATCAGTGAAGGTGAGAAAGTAACGATAACCACCGCGCGCCTCAATGCTCATCGGACCGCACACATCAGTATGTATGATTTCAAATAAGTCACTTGCCCGTTCCATTGTTCCAGAGAACGGCGTTTTAGTCATCTTGCCCATGAGGCATGGCTCACATGTGTCAAGTGATTCAAAATCAAGTGACTCCAAAAGTCCATCAGCATGGAGCTTCTTCATGCGTTTTACGCCAATATGACCTAAACGGCAGTGCCACAAGAAAGTGGTATTATCATTATCAATTCTACATCTTTTGGCATCAATGTTATGAACATGTGTATCATTACTATCGAGATTCAATAAGAATAAACCCCTCACATTGGGTGCATGACCATAAAAGATATTACTCATATAAATAGAACAACCATTATTCTCTGATTTAAATGAGTAACCGTCTCGCAATAAACAAGATCCAGATATAATGTTCATGCTTAACGCAGGCACTAAATAACAATTATTCAGGTTCATCACTAATCCCGATGGTAATCGAAGAGCGAGCGTGCCGACGGCAATCACATCAACCTTGGAACCATTTCCCACGCGCATCGTCACTTCGTCCTTTGCCAGCCTCCGTCTATTCCGCAGTTCCTGTTTTGAGTTGCAAATGTGAGCAACCGCACCGGTATCAAATACCCAGGCACTACAACGAGAGTTGGTAAGGTACACATCAATAACATGTATATCATATATACCTTGTTTGTTGTTGGCCGCCTTCTTGTCAGCCAAATACTTGGGGCAATTCCGCTTCCAGTGTCCAGTTCCCTTGCAATGAAAACACACAGTTTCTGGTTTGGGTCCAGCCTTGGGTTTCTTCACGAGAGGAGCAACTGCTTTGCCACTCTGCTTGGAGTTACCCTTCTTACCCTTGCCATTTTTCTTGAAACTAGTGGTTTTATTGACTATCAACACTTGATGCTCCTTCTGAATTTCAGACTCAGCGGCTTTCAGCATCGCAAACAGCTCGGCGACTGACTTGTTCATCCCGTGCATGTTATAGTTCAACACGAAGCTCTTGTAGCTAGGTGGCAATGATTGAAGAACTCTGTCAGTGATAGCCTCTGGCGGAAGGGGCATCCCTAACTCAGCCAGACGGGTGGAGTACCCAGACATTCTGAGCACGTGATCACTGATAGACCCGTTCTCCTCCATCTTGCAAGCATAGAACTTATCGGAGATCTCATATCTCTCGATCCGGGGATTCTTCTGAAAGATAAACTTCAACTCCTGGAACATCTCATATGCTCCATGACGTTCAAAACGTCTTTGAAGTCCCGGTTCTAAGCCATACAACATTGCACATTGAACTATCGAGTAATCATCAGAACGAGCCTGCCAGGCGTTCACAACGTCTAGAGACTCAACTGGAGCGGGTGGATCACCAAGCGGTGCATCAAGGACATAAGCCTTCTGGGAAGCCGTAAGGATAATCCTTAGATTACGGGCCCAGTCCACAAAGTTACTTCCATCATCTTTCAACTTAGCTTTCTCTAGGAACGCATTAAAATTCAGGGGTGCTACTGCGCGAGCCATGATCTACAACATAAATACTGCAAAGACAACTTAGACTATTGTTCTTAGATAATGAGTTTAGTTAATCATATTTTAAAAAACTCCCACTCAAATTGACATCCCTCCGATCATTCGAGTGTAACATGATCCAAATCCACCAACTCAAGTCCGATCATCACGTGAGTTGAGGTGGTTTCAATGGTGAACATCTTCATGTTGATCATATCTACTATATGACTCATGTTCGACCTTTCGGTCTCTTGTGTTCCGAGGCCATGTCTGTACATGCTAGGCTCGTCAAGTTTAACCCGAGTGTTCCGCACGTGTAACATGGCTTACACCCGTTGTATGCGAACGTAGAGTCTATCACACCCGATCATCACGGCGTGTCTCGAAACGACGAACTTTCGCAACGGTGCACACTTGGGGAGAACACAATTTATCTTGAAATTTAAGTGAGGGATCACCTTATAATGCTACCGTCGTCCTAAGCAAAATAAGATGCATAAAAGGATTAACATCACATGCAAATCATAAGTGACATGATATGGCCATGAACTTGTGCTTTTGATCTCCATCTCCAAAGCACCGGCATGATCTCCATCGTCACCGGCATGACACCATGATCTCCATCATCTTGATCTCCATCAACGTGTCGCCATAAGGTTGTCGCGCCGACTATTGCTTCCACGACTATAGCTAACGTTTAGCGATAAAGTAAAGCATTACATAGCGCTTAATGATTGACACGCAGGTCATACAATAATTAAAGACAACTCTATGGCTCCTGCCAGTTGCCGTACTCATCGACATGCAAGTCGTGATATTCTATACAAAACATGATCATCTCATACATCACATATATCTCATCATGTAATTGGCCATATCACATCACAACATACCCTGCAAAAACAAGTTAGACGTCCTCTAATTGTTGTTGCAAATTTTACGTGGCTGCTACGGGTATCTAGCAAGAACGATTCTTACCTACGCAAAACCACAACGTGGTGTAGTGATTGCTTTTTGATCTTCTAAAAGAACCCTCTTCATTGAACCGATTCAACTAAAGTGAGAGAGACAGGCACCCGCCAGTCACCTTTATGCAACAAGTGCACGCAGCGGTGAAACCAGTCTCGCGTAAGCGTACGCGTAATGTCGGTCCGGGCCGCTTCATCTCACAATACCGCGGAATCAAGTATCAACTAGTAACGGCAAGCAATATGTATACACCCACGCCCACAACTCGTTTGTGTTCTACTCGAGATCTCATCTACGCATAGACCTAGCTCATGATGCCACTGTTGGGGAACGTTGCATGGGAAACAAAAATTTTCCTACGCACACACAAGATCTATCCATGGTGATGAGAATCTACGAGAGGGAGAGTGAATCTACATACCCTTGTACATCGCTAAGCGGAAGCGTTAATAAACGCGGTTGATGTAGTCGAACGTCTTCGCGATCCAAATCGCCGAGCGTCCCGCGATCCAATCACGATCCTTCCGATCTAGTGCCGAACGGACGGCACCTCCGCGTTCAACACACGTACGGCTTGATGACGCCTTCACCTCCTCGATCCAGCGAGCGATGATGAAGTAGTGGTTGAGTTCCAGCAGCACGACGGCGTGGTGATGGTGGTGAGGAACAATCTCTGCAGGGCTTCGCCAAGCACTACGGAGATTATGACGGAGGAACTAGAGGGTTAGGGTTGCCGCACACGGCTTGGGGAAATCTTAATGTAACCCGTGTGCTAGCCCTGCCCCTCTATTTATATGTTGAGCCTTGGGGTCTAAACTTGGAGTAAAAGCCTCCTTCGGGTCGGTTTTGCCCGCACAAGGTCGGTTTGGCCCGCAGGGAAAGAGTCCAACTCGGACCCTGCCGAATCGTGCACAGCCGCACACAAGCGGTAGTACCGCTTCACACAAGCGGTAGTACCGCTTGGGCGGTAGTACCGCTTCACACAAGCGGTAGTACCGCTCCGGCGGTAGTACCGCTTCACCAAGCGGTAGTACCGCTTACGCGGCAGCAAAACTACTTTTGCACTTTCCAATACCTTGTGGGCTTTATCCCTTTGGCTCATATAAAGTGTTGCTGCACCCGAACACTTCGGTAAACATCCGGAACCCCTTCCGGTGAACTTCGGAACTGTTCCGGAGATCAAAACACTATTATCACATATATCAATCTTTACCTCCGGACTATTCCGGAGATCCTCGTCATGTCCGGGATCTTATCCGGGACTCCGAACAACTTTCGGTCACCAACATAATAACTCAATTATACTAATCGTCACCAAACGTTAAGTGTGTAGACCCTGCGGGTTCGAGAACTATGTAGACATGACCGAGACACCTCTACGGCCAATAACCAATAGCGGGACCTGGATGCCCATATTGGCTCCTACATATTCTACGAAGATCTTTTATCGGTCGAACCTCTATGTCAAGGATTCAGTTAATCCCGTATGCTGTTCCCTTTGTTCTTCGGTATGTTACTTGCCCGAGATTCGATCGTCGGTATCACTATACCTAGTTCAATCTCGTTACTGGCAAGTCTCTTTACTCGTTCCGTAATACAAGATCCTGTGGCTAACTCTTTAGTCACTTTGCTTGCAAGGCTCAATGTGATGTTGTATTACCGAGTGGGCCCTGAGATACCTCTCCGTCACACGGAGTAACAAATCCCAGTCTTGATCCATGCCAACCCAACAGACACCCTCGGAGATACCTGTAGAGCACCTTTATAGTCACCCAGTTACGTTGCGACGTTTGATACACACAAGGTATTCCTCCGGTGTCAGTGAGTTGCATGATCTCATGGTCAAAGGAACAGATACTTGACATGCAGAAAACAATAGCAATAAACTGACACGATCAAATGCTACGTTTACAGTTTGGGTCTTGTCCATCACATCATTCTCCTAATGATGTGATCCCGTTATCAAATGACATCTCATGTCAATGGCTAGGAAACCTTAACCATCTTTGATCAACGAGCTAGTCAACTAGAGGCTTACTAGGGACACAGTGTTGTCTATGTACCCACACATGTATTTGAGTTTCCAATCAATACAATTATAGCATGGATAATAAACGATTATCATGAACAAGGAAATATAATAATAACCAATTTATTATTGCCTCTAGGGCATATTTCCAACAGAGGGAGCTCCGGTGGGTTCGGGGCTCGGGCGAGTGCACGGGGAGGTGCAGGAGAGCGGGGTGGAGCTGTTGGTGGCGGTGGGAGGGCTCGGGGTGGTCGGAGGTGAGCGCTACGAGCTCGGGGTCGACCGGTTGGTGGTGGAACTCCGACGAGCAATGGCGGCAAAGGCAGGGCACGGGCGAGGGGACTTTGGGGTGGAACAAGGTGCGGGAGGTCTCCGCTATTTATAGATGCGGTCGGGTGCTCCAGAACGGCAGGGAATCGGGAGATCCGGTCGGATTCCGGTCGGCTCCGGCGATGGAAAGAGGAGGAAGAAGAAAGGAAGGAGGTGACCGCGACGGTGGCTCGGTCGGGCGGTGGGACCGGGTGTCAGCGAGGGGGAGGGAAAGGAAAGAGTGATCGGTCACCGATTCGGAAGGAAATCGGGATCGGGAGGGGATTCCTCGGCCGAAACTATTCCAAATGGGCCACAGCGCTTTCCTAAAAGATAGTCTTTTCCTTTTTATTAAAAACAGGAAATAAAAACTTGATTTGGAAAATCAAATCAAACCGAAACATGGAAGTTTTACATACTAAAAATATCAGAAAAATACAATCAATAAGGTGAACATTTTTCCACGGCCAAATAAATACTTTAAAAAAACTATTTTTCAGAAAATGCCTAAATTGTTTTATTTCTTTTTGCAAATATTTTTCAAATAACCCCATGGGTTTTATGGTTCAAATATTTCACAAAAAAATACCCCTGGTTTAGAGGGTCATGTTCCTCCTCTCAATTATTTTTTTAATTTGGGCAAGTGAATTTGAATTTATTCAAAAATAGAATCAAATGAATTAAATACCAAAATAGAGAATTTTCAGTAGTTTTCAGAATCCAAATTTTTTAATTCCTTCACTTGAAGAAGTCATGTCATCTTCTCTCATTGTTTTGCATTGGATGGAATTTGAATTCAAAACAAAGGGAAAGTCATTTTATTCCCTCTCATTCAAAAGTTTTTAAAAGTTTCAAATTTCACTCAATTTCAAACAATCATTCAAACAATCTATCATTCAATTAATTAATATAACATTCCAAAATTTGGGATGTTACAAACCTACCACACTTAAAATGAATCTCGTCCTCGAGATTCGGAAAGGGCTAGAAAGAAAAGGTTAGGGTTTGGGGGTCTCCTAGCAAATCCATTGACCCTGAAAGTGTGGGGGCTACCACACTTAAAATGAGAGTTACCGGTCCCTCAATATCATGACAATCCTCTCGGGTCTTGGCATCTGTCTCTTCACAGTACTCACAATAAATTCCTCATTGATGCTCTTCCGTTATACTCATAATGTTTTCCTCAAAATCCAGTGTTTCCTTGGTCAATACAAAGTTCTTTCGTTACTGGGTCTTCTTAACTGACAAGTCTCGTGATTATTCTAAATAACTTACCGATGATCTCATGGTGGTCTACCATTAGTGGTTATCCTGCAGTGGAATGTGTCTTGGCTTCATTCCTCACCGAAAAATTCCTACGTTTGGCAATAGCTGACATGTACAAGGGGCTTCCATCATACCATTCTAGGGCTTAAAACAAAAGCTTCAAAGAACGTCGTCTCTTTACTATGGGTAAGTCTCTCAGATTTACCATTCTGAATAGCAAGAGAAATGATAACACTAAGTCGTCATGGTGATCAATCCATTCCGCACCCAAATCATTACCTTGTATAAGGTTTAGTGAATCTCGTAGTCTAACACTTGGGCATTCTCACAAGCGTTGCAGAATTTCTCTTGTCCACAGACGAAGTTCGGATATATCCATTGATTCTGCAAGTTGAAAGAACAATCTATCGTTTCTTCACAACTCTCAGGTTTACGTATCCTTCTAAGAAAACGTATGTTGATCAATCACAACTTCTTGTTGCAAGCTCTTGGGGTAACCTTCAAGAAATCTTGAGATATATCCTTGGTACAGGTTCAACTCCTTGAACTCATTTTCCTTTCCATTGGTCTGTTTACCAATAAAGTGTTGGTTAATCATATTCATTCCTTCATTTCATCCTTATTTTATTCTCAAAACTCCAACTTCAAAAGTACTTTATTACAAATGCTATCATCCACATAGTTTGATATGGTCCAGCATTTCCTTCTTCTTCATTCATTTATCCAAACTCCTTGGCATGAAGTGTACATTCTTTTTCCTTGGTTCTTGTGGTCTTACCGATTACTACCACACTTAAAATGAATGATACTCATGCCTGCATAGACCATATTTTCTCATATCCTCGAAAAATGGTCAGTGATCTTTGTTCATTGAGTAACAACTCACACAATAAATTATATTTATTCATTAAGTTATTACAACCTCTGAGACTTCCGTTACATGATCCAACTTCATAACCTCAAGAAAAATAAGAGTGCTTCCTATTACATTTATTACTTCCAAAAATCCAAAACTCAAAACTACTCATGTTTAGTCTTCTTCTCCGGGCAGGTATAGGAGTAGTGTCCGGTCTTGTTGCACCGATGACAAGTGATGTGGCTCAGATCCTTCCGTGTAGAAAACCATGGAGTCCTCTTCTTCTTCTTGGGTTGGGTTCCTTTCCTGATGCTAGGCTCATACCTCTTGCAAAAACAGTGGGGCCTCTCCAAGCTACAATGCAAACATCCGATGCCTCTACTTACTTGGCCTTTCTTCTTGTCCAGGTTGATCATCACTTCTATCTCCTTAGGATTGTATTGCACTTCTTCTGTCGGGAAGTCTCCCAGATACTTGTTCGGACAATCCTGGGAGACATGTCCTTCTTCTCCACATGAATAACATGACTTGGTTTCTATGATTGGGTCTGGCGTATCTTTCATCATCATGGGTCCTTCAAATTTTTTTCCGAGGGCTTCTTTCATTGCTTCCTTCTGCTGCTTCATGACTTCTTGTACCTTGGGGTAGAGTTGACATTGTGCCGGAAAATGAGTGGTTCCTTCACACAAGAAACATGTCACCTGCCCAGTTGGGCATTCCTCAGCTGGGTGATTTCCTTCACAATGAGGGCATCCTTCCTTGTGTTCTTCTTGGGTGTGTCCTATCTCTCCACAGATCTTGCATGCACAAGGCGTCTTCATCGGGTTATCACAGTGCTTCTGAATGAGACGTGATCTTAATAGAGTCCTCTTGAATTCTTCCCAAGTTTTTTCTCCATTAAAACCTTGTATGGTGTGATGCATTTTCCACCAGATAGCAGCACTTTAGATAAAGTACTGAAGAGCGTGTGGCACCTCATACTTACTCGTAATCAAGTTGCTCTCGAAGTGGTTCTCCATGTTCTGAATCCATATTTTAGCCTCCAGCTGGGTCATTGATCCGGAGAATACAAGTCTAGCTTCATACGCCATCTATTGGGTCCAAGGATTTGGGGATGAGATGGGTAAGAGAGAGAGAGGGAAGGGATACAGACAACTCAAAGACACAAAACATAAAAAAAAAACTCAAATCCACACATTCATAAAGTTCAATCAACACTATAGTATCGCCACCCACATAAGGTTGGTATGGTCGATCACACAAATCGCAAAAACGTTCATCTCTATTTCTCTCATGGTGGGGCTACTACTAAGCTGGTTTATATCATGTCTTCATCGTCGGTGGGCTTCTTCTGGTCATTCTTGATCTTCTAAAGTTCTTCTGCCAGATTATCCTTGTTGACGCGGAGTTTTCGATGTCGTCCCTGTAGTTCCAGGAGTTGGTTCTTGAGCTTCTGGATTTCAACATCACCAGCATGTGCCATGGCCTGACTGTTCTTCAAGCCTTGACGAAGCTTCTGAATCTCAGGATCGTGTTTCTTCAGATTGGCTACCTTCAGCTTCTTGGCCTTGAGGTTCTCACGAAGTGCTTTGTTCTCAAATAATTCTGAGAGAAGGTCCATTTGAAGGTTCTTGATGTAGTGCTCCAGTTCTTGATTATACACCAGTACAGGTGAACACTTCCTCTTCTGTTCGTCTGTCAGGATGATGTGTGCTCCATCAGGCTTCTGCCATCCGAGCCTTCCAAAGTAGTGGGTACCTAACTCAACACGATGACGATAGCTCAAATGGGCGATAGCATCATGGACGGCAGTGTTCATGCCCATCTCACATTCATGGTTCAATGTGCCATAGTTGATGTCTTCAGTCTTGGGGTCTTCTTTACGTCCAAAAACTTTAGTTCTGACGCCCCAAAATCCAGACTTCCTCTTAGTCACCTTGATCTCAGGTATTGGCAGCTTCATCATCTGCACCAGCTCCATGAGGAATGGACCTCCGAGAACATCCTCGTAGTCCTCTCTTGTGTTCAGGGTGTAGCTCTCCATCTATAGTTTGAAACAGGGAGGGTTTAGTAAAGGGATTTAGAAGGTACGAGAGTAGTGAAAACAAAAGTTGTTAGGTCTTCCTATTTCAAAGCCATTTCCTAGGGTCACGTCCTACAGTCAACACGTGCTCTGATACCATTTCTGTAGTGTCCCGACTCAAAACGAGTCAAGCCTCTGTGTGTTCCGTGCCATCCCTGGATCAGTATGCTGGCACACACAGTACATCAACGTATATATCAAAGTGCAATCACATGTAATAACGTAAATCTGATATATACCTCAAAATCTCAGCGGAAACAGTCAACGGGAGTGGAGTCCCAATAAACACCAACGGCAGGTTGAGTGTAGACCGTAACCCTGAATTGTACACTTACTCATCGTAGAAAAGTATCTGCAACATAAGACGTTGCAGCCGTGTAGGTCAGCATATTGAATATGCCGACAAGTCACAAAAGAGAGAGGTGAAAATCTAATCTATACTATATGCATATATGGCAGGTGGGGCTTGTAAGTTTAAGTTTGTGTAAAGCCAATTTTATTCCTACAACAAGAGAGAGGGCAAAGCGAAAATTGTTACTACAATGTTGGTTGTTTAATGAGATGGTTCCACCAACCAATTCTCATACCCAAGTTAAGAATAATACCCTCATCATTATAATTATTTGTGTTGAGACTTCCTGATAGTTTCAGTTCCTTTGGCTCAAGTTGTCCATGACCGTGGACACGGCTAATCGATTAGGTTTGGTACTCTGCAGAGTTTTGCACATGTTCCCCACAAGATTTGATCGCCTCCGTCGAAATCCTCGCACTTCAGGGTGTTTGAGAAACGGATGATCAAAACATGGTCTTTCAAAGGGTTCCTCTGAGCCACTATCGGTGCCCATCCATTCCTACCGTTCTTCTACATCTCGTAGCACCGCTCGTCCAAAGTCACCACAATGTCCAACCAAGCCAGAGCCCATAATGGCTTGTGGCTGTGCAGGTAAGCCTCGGGTCTTGAAGTATCCATCCATCTCTTTGTGCCTGGGTGGACCTTTCCGCGTGAATACTGGCACTTCTACAGCAACACCTAGGCTAACCACTGGTTTCTCTAGGGCGCCGTTCATACCATCATCCACCCAGAGGTATATTGCATCATGAGGTCTTGAAAAGTAATTCTTGAAGTCCTGAGGTCTTGATCATCAATTAATTCTCACAACTCTCATTGTAAACACTCAACCAAACCCCGTCTACTAAAAGCATAGCAAAATAAAAATAACATTCCCGGGGCCAAAGTAATAAAAGGTTTATGGGTGCCTACCACATGATACTACTCAAGAATCCAAGTTTCCAAGTACCTACTTTGCATGCAAGTGGAAGGTTGAACTAATGCAAATTGAAAACATAGGTAATAATATGATCAATGTGAACTTGCCTGGTAAGGTTGATGAAGATAATATCGCTCTCAGAAAATAACTTGATAGAACTATTCGTCACTCTCCGATGAAATCTATATAATCAAACATTGCACTCATAAGCAAACACTTCTAGCAATCAATACTATCAAACAAGAAGCAACACAAAAATTAAACACAATAGGGTTGTGATGAAGGAAATACTTAAGACAAAAGTTAAAACAACAAAACTTCATCAAAACAACCAAAGTAGTTTTCCCTACAAATAATCCTATTTTCAACAGCAACAAGACAACAACAAAGTAGAATCTAACAAAAGTATTTTAGTAAATATTTTACTAGCAAAAGAATTACTTTTGAAGAACAACTAAAGAACTATGAAAACAATACACCAAACAACATAGGTTTTTGTCTAATAAACTTAACAACAAATAAAACAATAAAAATACTAAAATAAAAGAAGACAAAATATAAAACAACTAAGTTAACAGAAAGTAAAACTTATAAAACAATATAAAAAATATTTTCAAATAGGAAATCAACTAGCAATGAAATCAAATTGCAAGTTATTATGAAACTAGAATTGATTTCATGCTATCAAAATAATAAATGACATAAAAATAAACTTGGTTGAAATACTACTGCAAACTAACAGAAAACAAGGTAAAACTTGTCAACTAATATAAAAGAAAATAAATTAAAAACAATTAAAACAAAACAAATAGAAATAAACCTAAAAGAACTAAAACAGATTTTGTTTTGCTTGAAACCCAAATTTAAAATATTCTAAAAATTCCCAAATCATACCTACTGATAAATAAAATCACTAGTGACAAGTAGAAAAAAGAATCAACTCAAAATCTATTTTTAAACTCAAGATATAAGCAATTTAGTGTTTGAATCAAATCTGTTTGAATTCAAATTTTAAAAATTCAAACATGGTCAAATTTTATATCTGCAGAAACTAGAGAAAAATTGTGACACAATGCAAGAAGAATCAAATTAAAACTCTAAAAATGCTAAAAGATAAAGAAAAAACAAAAACAGAACTATTCTATTTTTAAAACAGAAAACAAAAAATAAAGAAAAACCTAAATAGTGAACATGCTACGTGGCAAGCTCTGAGTGGCTGAGGGGGGTGCACTGCGGTGCTAAACGAGTGGATGTTCGGTTTATAACATAAAACGGTTCGGCTAAAATAACTAAACAGAAAATCGGCCGGTTCACCAAAAATAAACCGAAGGGGTACGGGGCTTCTAATCTTGGCCGTCTATCTAGATCGGACGGAGGAGGAGGAAGGAGAGCTCACAGCGGTGGACGTGGCCGGCGATGGTGGACTCTGGCGACGGCAGCGGCTCAGGCGTGATGCGGGCGAGCGTTCCAGTGGTCCTCCGGCGTCGGGGATGACTCCATTCGATGTGGGCGAGGATGGCGATGACGATGATCACTTTGGTGTGGCTCGGGGGCAACGGGATCCACGACGGCGAGCTTCGAGGCGGCGGTGGTGTACGGGTGGTCGAGGGGGAGGGAGCTCCGGTGGGTGCGGGGCACGGGCGAGTGCACGGGGAGGTGCTGGAGAGCGGGGTGGAGCTGTTGGTGGCGGTGGGAGGGCTCGGGGTGGTCGGAGGTGAGCGCTACGAGCTCGAGGTCGACCGGTTGGTGGTGGAACTCCGACGAGCAATGGCGGCAAAGGCAGGGCACGGGCGAGGGGACTTTGGGGTGGAATGAGGAGCGGGAGGTCTCCGCTATTTATAGATGCGGTCAGGTGCTCCAGAACGGCAGGGAATCGGGAGATCCGGTCGGATTCCGGTCGGCTCCGGCGATGGAAAGAGGAGGAAGAAGAAAGGAAGGAGGTGACCGCGACGGTGGCTCGGTCGGGCGGTCGGACCGGGTGTCAGCGAGGGGGAGGGAAAGGAAAGAGCGATCGGTCACCGATTCGGAAGGAAATCGGGATCGGGAGGGGATTCCTGGGCCGAAACTATTCCAAATGGGCCACAGCGCTTTCCTAAAAGATAGTCTTTTCCTTTTTATTAAAAACAGGAAATAAAAACTTGATTTCGAAAATCAAATCAAACCGAAACATGGAAGTTTTATATAATAAAAATGTCAGAAAAATACAATCAATAAGGTGAACATTTTTCCATGGCCAAATAAATACTTAAAAAAAACTATTTTTCAGAAAATGCCTAAATTGTTTTATTTCTTTTTGCAAATATTTTTCAAATAACTCCATGGGTTTTATGGTTCAAATATTTCACAAAAAAATACCCCTGGTTTGGAGGGTCATGTTCCTCCTCTAAATTATTTTTTTGAATTTGGGCAAGTGAATTTGAATTTATTCAAAAATAGAATCAAATGAATTAAATACCAAAATAGAGAATTTTCAGTAGTTTTCAGAATCCAAAATTTTTAATTCCTTCACTTGAAGAAGTCATGTCATCTTCTCTCATTGTTTTGCATTGGATGGAATTTGAATTCAAAACAAAGGGAAAGTCGTTTTATTCCCTCTCATTCAAAAGTTTTTAAAAGTTTCAAATTTCACTCAATTTCTAACAATCAATCATTCAATTAATTAATATAACATTCCAACATTTGGGATGTTACAGGTAGTACCGCTTGGGCGGTACTTCCGCTATGTACTACCGCTCTACTTCTGCTTATAATTTGTCCTCTGGTCAGGGTGGTTTTCTGGACGGTAGTAGTGGGCGGTAGTAGGGCGGTAGTACCGCCCGCGCGGTACTACTGCTCTCTAGTACCGCTGCTACTACCGCTTATTTCTAGGGTCTGGCGTCTTACTGCATCCCAACGGAAGTACCGCTGGGTAGGACGGTAGTACCGCTCCGACGGAACTACCGCCTCGAGTTTTCTGCCGTTTTGAATGTTTTCCCTAAAACTACCGCGCGGGCGGTAGTACCGCTCAGCCGAGCGGTAGTACCGCCTATGCACGACCTATGCACATAACGGTTGGATTTGGGGAGGCCTATAAAAGGGGGTCTTCTTCCCCATTGCTCCCTAATCCTTTAAGCTCGTGTTTGCCCCCCATTGTTAACCTTCTTCGAGCTTGCTAACTCTCAATCCCTCCAATGATTCTTGCTAGTTCTTGAGGGAAAAGGGAGAGGAGATCTAGATCCACATTTCCACCAATCACTTTCTCCTCTTTGTGAGGGGAACCCCTTGGATGTAGATCTTGGAGTTCTTCGTGTTCTTCTTTGTTCTTCCTCTCATTTTCCTCCCTAGCATTAGTTGCTTTGGTGGGATTTGGGAGAGAAGGACTTGGGCACTCCGTGTGCCCTTGCCATTGCATTTGGTGCATAGGTTTGAGTTCTCCACGGTGATACATGGAAGTGAGAAGTTGAGAAGCTTATTACTCTTGGGTGTTTGTGCACCCTAGAGCTTGTTCCTCTTGGGCGCCTTGGCACCCTAGACGGTTGGTGGTGTCTCGGAGCTCAATCATTGTGGTGTAAAGCTCCGGGCAAGCGTCGGGGTCTCCAATTAGGTTGTGGAGATTGCCCCGAGCAATTTGTACGGGTACTGGTGAACCGCCCCCAAGGGCTGCCAAAGTGTACGGGTACCGGTGACCGCCCCCAAGGGTTGCCATTTGTACGGGTTCGGTGACCGCCCTCAAGGGTCCCTTAGTGGAATCACGGCATCTTGCATTGTGCGAGGGCGTGAGGAGATTACGGTGGCCCTAGTGGCTTCTTGGGGAGCATTGTGCCTCCACACCGCTCCGAACGGAGATTAGCATCCGCAAGGGTGTGAACTTCGGGATACATCATCGTCTCCACGTGCCTCTGTTATCTCTTACCTGAGCCCTTTACTTATGCACTTTACTTTGTGATAGACATATTGTTTCTTGTTATATATCTTGCTATCACTTAGTTGTTTATCTTGCTTAGCATAAGTTGTTGGTGCACATAGGTGAGCCTAGTTGTTTTAGGTTTTGTGCTTGACATATTGAACGTTAGTTTTATTTCGCATTTGTTCAAGCCTAAACCGTAATTATTTTAAAGCGCCTATTCACCCCCCCCCCCCCTCTAGGCGACATCCACGTCCTTTCACTTACTTTCATGTTGAGTCAACTTCTTATTCCAACCTCAATATATTAGTTGGAAAGCACCATGTGGTGGGGAAAGACCCAAACATATATATCCACTCAAATATATTTGATCATGATTCATTATTGTTGACAATTATCTTTATGATAAGTGTGTTGGGAGGCGAAACATCAAGCTCCTATCTTTCTCTGTGTTCAATGGATGTTGTTTGTTCTAAAAATATGCCTTGAGTATTAGCAATCATAAAATACTATATGATAATTGAGTATGTGGAGCTCTTACTTAGACTTGATGATGTATTGAAATTGTTTGGTGACCAAGAACATAGCTTGTCAAGTTTCAATAGAATGCATTGTTTGAACCATGACATGTGAATAGATTGCTACTCTATCATGATGATTTTTATGAGAAAAAGTTGTTGGTTATGATGCTAGAAAAGTGACTAAAATTATCAATGATCAAAACATTCACTAAGATAGCATTCACACTTCATAAATTATTTCTATTATCATTTACCTACTCGAGGACGAGCAGGAATTAAGCTTGGGGATGCTGATACATCTCCAACGTATCGATAATTTATGAAGTATTCATGCCATATTCACCTATGTTTACAATACTTTTATATGGTTTTGATGCACTTTATATGATTTATTTAGAACTAACCCGGACTGACGCTGTTTTCAGCAGAATTACCGTGTTGTTTTTGTGCAGAAAATGAGAGTTATCGGAATCGCCCGAAACTTTTTTGTGATTTTTTTCTGGAGGAAATAAGCAACATTGGAGCGAAGACCTGCCGGAGGGGGTGTGCCAGTGGGCCACCACGCAACAGGCCACGCCCCCCTAGTGTCGCGGTGAGATATGTGGTGGGGCCCACGTGGCTCCGTTTGGCGTGATTCCAACGCTGGAAAATCCCATAAATACCAGAAACCCCAGGAATAAAGAGAGACTCCTCGTTCCGCCGCAGCAACTCTCTGTATCGACGGAAAAACCAATCTTCAGTGGCCATCTTCATCATCCCGGCAGAGGCCATGACGAGGAGGGAGTAGTCCACCCTCAGGGCTGGCGGTTGATACGTCTCCATCGTATCTATAATTTTTGATTGTTTCATGCCAATATTATAGAACTTTCACATATTTTTGGCAACATTTTATATGATTTATTGGACTAACATATTGATCCAGTGCCCAGTGCTAGTTCCTGTTTTTTTCATGTTTTTTGTTTCGTAGAATATCCATATCAAACGAAGTCCAAACGCGATAAAAATTTACGGAGATTTTTTTTGGAATATTTGTGAACTTTGAGAAGTGGAATCAACGCAAACGGAGGCCCATAGCCCCCACGATAGACCAGGGCACGCCCAGGGGGCCCAAACGCGGCCTGGTGGGTTGTGCCCACCTCGTACGTCGGTTGGAGCTCTCCTTCGGGCACAAGGAAGCTAATTTTTGGATAAAAATCCCCTCAAAATTTCAGACCGATCGGAGTTACGGATCTCCAGGAATATAAGAAACGGTTTTCGGCCAGAAAACGGGAACGCGGAACAGCAGAGAACAGAGAGGGAGATCCAATCTAGGAGGGTCTCCTGCCCCTCCGCCACCATGGAGGCCATGGACCAGAGGGGGAACTCTCCTCCCATCTCGGGGGAGGCCAAGGAAGAATAAGAAGGAGGGGGGCTCTCTCCCCCTCTCTCCTGGTGGTGCCGGAACGCCGTCGGGGCAATCATCGTGACGTGGATCTACACCAACAACTTCGCCGTCGTTAACACCAACTCTCTCCCCCTCTATGCAGCGGTGTAACACCTCTCTTCCCCGTTGTAATCTCTACTTAAAAATGGTGATCAACTCCATATATTATTTCCCAATGATATTTGGCTATCCTATGATGTTTGAGTAGATCTCTTTTGTCCTATGGGTTAATTGTGGTATGATGTTATGGATGTGAGTTGTATGTTTATATGGTGTTGTCCTATGGTGCCCTCCATGTCGCGCAAATGTGAGGGATCCCCGCTGTAGGGTGTTGCAATATGTTCATGATTTGCCTATGGTGGGTTGCTTGAGTGACAGAAGCATAAACCCGAGTAGGTGGGTTATTGCGTATGGGAGTAAAGGGGACTTGATACTTAATGCTATGGTTGGGTTTTACCTTAATGAACTTTGGTAGTTGCGGATGCTTGCTAGAGTTCCAATCATAAGTGCATATGATCGAAGTACGGAAAGTGTGTTAGTGTATGCCTCGCCCTCATTGCATATGACAAGTATCTATCATATTATATTCAATTGGCTATGGACAATCTTTCTCTTGCGTTACACAAAAAGCTTTCTACTAGTCTATTTACTTTTATTGTTCTTTATTAAAACAGCACCTAACTTTTATTTTCACGTTCTTTATTATCTTGCAAAGTACTTCTAGTTTTATTCCCGCAAAGTAGTTTCATACTTGTTCTAGGTAAAGCAAGCATTAGTGTGCGTAGAGTTGTATCGGTGGTCGATAGAACTTGAGGGAATACTTGTTCTACCTTTAGCTCCTCATTGGGTTTGACACTCTTGCTTATCGAAAAAGGCTACAAACGATCCCCTACACTTGTGGGTTATCAAGACCTTTTTCTGGCGCCGTTGCCGGGGAGCAATAGAGTGGGGTGAATATTCTCGTGTGTGCTTGTTTGCTTTATCACTACGTAGTTTTTATTTTGTGCTCTTGTTTTCTATCTTTAGATATGGGTAGGAAACGCAAAATACCAAAAAAAATAGATGTACTTGCTGCTCCAAAAGTTGAGGAACCACTAGTGTTCCGTACTACCGAAGAATATTATTTGGATCATCTTCGATCCATTTGTGCTCGTGCTGAAAACCCAACTAGCTTAGTTGAGGAAAATCATTAAATGAGCATGCTTATTATGTGCGACACCGCATATCTCAAAAAGGGAAACTCTTGTGGCATCAAATTAATACTTTGTGTTGCTATGCTTGGAATTTATGTGAATTATATGATTTTACTTGTTGTTCTGAAGAAACTAAAAAACACCTTCCCTACCAATGTGTGTTTAATGATAATGAAATACTATCCTCTTATGCCAAGGAAGTCTACTGTTATTTTGATGTTGAACAAATTGAAGAATTTGTTGCTTTTAAGGGTGCTTATGAAATTGCTTCTTTGATTGAAAAGTATGATGCTACGAATCTGAAAATTTTGCCATACTTAATTATTGCTATGAAAACTATGCTTCTAATGCTTATGTTAAAGAATTTATTGAAAGAATGATCGCTGCCTTGGAAGAGACTAATAGTTTGCAGGAATCTATGGAATAAGAAATTGCTGAAATTGTGAGCTCATTAGATGAAAAAGATGAGGAGGAGAGCGAAGAACAAAACGAGGAAGAGCGGATTAGCTACCCGTGCCCACCTTCTAATGAGAGTAACTCTTCAACTCATACATTGTTTAATTTTCCTTCGCGCATACAGAAGGATGAATGCTATGATAATTGCTATGATCCCTTGGATTCGTTTGAAATATCCCTTTTTGATGAACTTGATGCTTGGTATGCATGTGGCCAAGATGCCAATATGAATTATGCTTATGAAGATGAACTTGCTATAGTCCCTTATGTTAAGCATGAAATTGTTGCTATTGCACCCACACATGATAGTCCTATTTTCTTTTTGAATTCTCCTAACTACACTATATCGGAGAAGTTTGCACTTATTATGGATTGTATTCATGGGATGCGTTTTACCACTACACATGATGATTTTGATGAATATAATATGCATTTACTTGCTGCTCCTACTTGCAATTATTATGAGAGAGGAACTACATCTCCACCTCTCTATGCTTCCAATACTATAAAATTGCAAGAAACTGTTTATACTATGCATTGGCCTTTACTTAATGTGCATGAATTATTCTTGTATGACATGCCGATGCATAGGAAGAGAGTTAGACTTAGTTGTCACATGATATATATCACTTTGTGCTCACTACTAAATTACAAATCATTGTTAATTAAATTTGGCTTTGATATACCTTGGAATCCGGGTGGATCCATTACTTGAGCACTTTATGCCTAGCTTAATGGCTTTAAAGAAAGCGCTGCCAGGGAGACAACCCAGAGGTTTTAGAGAATCATTTTATTCTGTTGTGTGCTTTTATAAAGTTTAAAAACAAAAAAAAATATAGAGGGGAACCTAAAACTTCACAAAAAGAAAGGTGAAAGTGAGAGAGATGATGAGCACCGTTGAAGTGGGGGATATCCTTGAACTTTGTTCATGCCCATGGAAACTTTGTGAGTCTTGAATCATGGAAACTTTTCCAACAAAAATAATTATCCCCTTGTAAAAATCCATTGTATTATAAAAATAATGTGCCAAGATTTGCCTTTAGGATGATTAGATTGCTTGTTGGTATGTGCGGTGTAAAAACAGAAACTTTGGCTGTAGTGCGTGAATTTTAATTTTTTACTGAAACGTCAAAAGTTTCTGAAATTTTTACACAGTATTTATATACAATTTTTTTATTTCTTCCTAATTTTTCAGAATTTTTGGAGTTACATAAGTATGGTCAAAGTTCAGATTACTACAGACTGTCCTGTTTAAGACAAATTCTGTTTTTGATGCATTGTTTTGCTTGTTTTGATGAAACTATCGATTTTATTGGTGGTATAAGCCATGGAAAAGTTATAATACAGCAGGGATAATGCAAATATAAAATATGAATGAGTTTTCAACAGTACTTAAAGTAGAAATTTGCTTTATTATACTAACGGATCTCACCAGTCTTCTGTTAAGTTTTGTGTGGATGAAGTGTTCGAACATCGAGGAGGTCTCGATATGAGGAGAAGGAGGAGAGGCAAGGGTTCAAGCTTGGGTATGCCCAAGTCACCCCAAGTAAATATCCAAGGAGACTCAAGCGTCTAAGCTTGGGGATGTCCCGGAAGGCATCCCATCTTTGTTCAATAAGTATCGGTATGTTTTCGTTTTCGTTTCATTCATGTGATATGTGTAAATCTTGGAGCGTCTTTTGTGTTTAGTTTTCACTTTTATTTTATGCACCATGCTGGTATGATATAGTCCATGGTTGATTTATAGAATGCTCGTTGCACTTCACTTATATCTTTTGAGTATGGCTTTATAGAATGCTTCAAGTGCTTCACTTATATCATTTGAAGTTCGGATTGCCTGTTTCTCTTCACATAGAAAACTGTTATTCGTAGAATGCTCTTTTGCTTCACTTATATTTATTAGAGCATGGTCTTTTGTAGAAAGAATTAAACTCTCTTGCTTCACTTATATCTATTTAGAGAGTCAACAGGAATTGGTCATTTGCATGGTTAGTCATAAAATCCTACATAAAACTTAGGGATCACTGAATATGATATGTTTGATTCCTTGCAATAGTTTTTGCGATATAGAGATGATAATATGTGGGAGGTACTAGTGGATGATCGTGCTTAGTAAGATATTGGTGTTAAGGTTTGTGATTCCCGAAGCATGCACGTATAGTCTCCCGTTATGCTAGGAAGTTGGAGCACAATTTATTCTTGATTGTCTATCTTTGTGTGAAGGTCGGGGGCGTGCGATGGTTAACTCCTACCAACCTGCCCCCTAGGAGCATGCGTAGTAATACTTTGCTTCGAGGGCTAATAAACTTTTGCAATAAGTATGTGAGTTCTTTATGACTAATGTGAGTCCATGGATTGTACGCACTATTACCTTTCCGCAATTTGCTAGCCTCCACGGTACCGTGCATTGCCCTTTCTCACCTCGAGAGTTGGTGCAAACTTCGCCGGTGCATCCAAACCCCGTGATATGATACGCTCTATCACACATAAGCCTTATTATATCTTCCTCAAAACAGCCACCATACCTACCTATTATGGCATTTCCATAGCCATTTCGAGATATATTGCCATGCAACTTCCACCGCCTCCGTTTTGATGACTTGAGCATTCATTGTCATATTGCATTACATGATCGTAAGATAGCTAGCAGGATGTTTCCATGGTTTGTCCATTTTTTTATATCTTTGCTACGCTAGATCATTGCATTCATATAGAGTCATACTTTGTTCTACTATCGTTGTAATATTGAGTTGTAAGTAAACAGAAGTGTGATGATCATCATTATTCATTATTAGAGCATGCCCCAGTGATGAAAGGATGATGGAAACTATGATTCCCCCACAAGTCGGGATGGGGCTCCAGACAAAGAAAAAAAAGAGAAAAAAATATAGAAAAAAAAAGAAAAAGAAAAAAAATAAAAAAAATGAAAGAAGAAGGAATAGGGGCATGCTAATTCCACACTTGTGCTTCAAAGTAGCACCATGTTTTTCATATAGAGAGTCTCTTGTGTTGTCACTTTCATATACTAGTAGGAATTTGTCATTATAGTTAGATGCATACCCACTTAGTTTTCATATTGAGCTTTCATACACTTATAGCTCTTAGTGCATCCGTTGCATGGCAATCCCTACTCCTCGCATTGATATCTATTGATGGGCATCTCCATAGCCCGTTGATACGCTGAGTTGATGCGAGACTTTCTTCTCCACTTTTACCCCTTTAAAACCTACCACCATATTCTATTCCACCCATAGTGCTATATCCATTGCTTGCGCTCATGTATTGCGTGAGAGTTGAAAATGCTGAAGCGCGTTAAAAAGTATGAACCAATTGCTTGGCTGACACCGGGGTAGTACATGATTTATACTTTGTGTTAAGAAGACAGAGCATGACAAGGATATATGATTTTGTAGGGATAGCATTCTTTAGCCTTGATATTTTGAAAGACATGATTGTTTGTTGGGATGCCTGAGTATTAATGTCTTTATGTCAAAACTAGACTATTGCTTTGAATCACTTGTGTCTTAATATTGATGCCATGATTAGATATATGATCAAGATTATGCTTGGTAGCATTCCACATCAAAAATTATATTTTTTATCATTTACCTACTCGAGGACGAGAAGGAATTAAGCTTGGGGATGCTGATACGTCTCCATCGTATCTATAATTTTTGATTGTTTCATGGCAATATTATACAATTTTCACATATTTTTGGCAACATTTTATATGATTTATTGGACTAACATATTGATCCAGTGCCCAGTGCCAGTTCATGTTTGTTGCATGTTTTTTGTTTCATAGAATATCCATATCAAACGAAGTCCAAACGCGATAAAAATTTACGGAGATTTTTTTTGGACTATTTGTGAATTTTGAGAAGTGGAATCAACACAAACGGAGGCCCACAGCCCCCACGATAGATCAGGGCGCGCCTAGGGAGGGCCAAACGCGGCCTCGTGGGTTGTGCCCACCTCGTACGTCGGTTGGAGATCTCCTTCGGGTGCAAGGAAGCTAATTTTTGGATAAAAATCCCCTCAAAATTTCAGACCGATCGGAGTTACGGATCTCCGGAAATATAAGAAACGGTTTTCGGCCAGAAAACAGGAACGCGAAACAAAAGAGAACAGAGAGGGAGATCCAATCTAGGAGGGGCTCCTGCCCCTCCGCTGCCATGGAGGCCATGGACCAGAGGGGGAACTCTCCTCCCATCTAGGGGGGAGGCCAAGGAAGAATAAGGAGGAGGGGGGCTCTCTCCCCCTCTCTCCCGGTGGCGCCGGAACGCCGCCGGGGCAATCATCATGACGGCGATCTACACCAACAACTTCGCTGCCGTCAACACCAACTCTCTCCTCCTCTATGCAGCGGTGTAACACCTCTCTTCCCTGTTGTAATCTCTACTTAAACATTGTGCTCAACTCCATATATTATTTCCCAATGATATTTGGCTATCCTATGATGTTTGAGTAGATCTCTTTTGTCCTATGGGTTAATTGTGGTATGATGTTATGGATGTGAGTTGTATGTTGATATGGTGTTGTCCTATGGTACCCTCCGTGTCGCGCAAACGTGAGGGATCCCCGCTGTAGGGTGTTTCAATATGTTCATGATTTGCCTATGGTGGGTTGCTTGAGTGACAGAAGCATAAACCCGAGTAGGTGGGTTATTGCGTATGGGAGTAAAGGGGACTTGATACTTAATGCTATGGTTGGGTTTTACCTTAATGAACTTTGGTAGTTGCGGATGCTTGCTAGAGTTCCAATCATAAGTGCATATGATCGAAGTACGGAAAGTGTGTTAGCGTATGCCTCTCCCTCATTGCATATGACAAGTATTTATCATATTATATTCAATTGCCTATGAACAATCTTTCTCTTGCGTTACACAAAAAGCTTTCTACTAGTCTATTTACTTTTATTGTTCTTTTATTAAAATAGCATCTAACTTTTATTTCCACGTTCTTTATTATCTTGCAAAGTACTTCTAGTTTTATTCCCGCAAAGTAGTTTCATACTTGTTCTAGGTAAAGCAAGCATTAGCGTGCGTAGAGCTGTATCGGTGGTCGATAGAACTTGAGGGAATATTTGTTCTACCTTTAGCTCCTCGTTGGGTTCGACACTCTTGCTTATCGAAAAAGGCTACAAACGATCCCCTACACTTATGGGTTATCAACGGTTTGTACAAGTAGCTATGTGTTCAATCTCTCTCTCTCGTGTTCTTGAGATGGCATGATCTTGATCGGATCATATGATGGTATTCCCTTGCTACCTTGTTGTGATGAATTGAATCTTTACCTTTGAGATCTCATTATGTTGGATTGAATATTATGGTTTGAGAACACTTGATGTACGTCTTGTGTGGGATACCCGTAGTGACATTGGGGTATTCTATTGATTCACTTGATATATATTGAGGCATCAACTTGCGGATTCCGGTGACCTAGGGGATCTATGCATAGGGGTCGATTGCATGTTTTCATACCACATTCTCCGATAGAAATCTTGGGGTGCTCCTTGAAGTTCTTTGTGTTGGATTGAATATGATAGATCTGAAATTGTTTGATGCATGTCGCATAATTTACCCACGGATACTTGAGGTGACATTGGAGTATCTATGTGACATTAGGGTTGATTGATATGTATCATTGGTGTTATTCTAGTAGGAACTCTAGGGCTGTTTGTGACACTTATAGGAATAGCCCAATAGATTGATCGGAAAGAATAACTTTGAGATGGTTCTTCTACCTTCACCAATTTCATCTTATTGTTCTTCGCTAGATAGGAACTTTGGAGTGATTCTTTGTTGCACGTTGAGGGATGATCGTATGATTCAACTATGTTAGCATTGTTGGGAGATTGCACTAGCGAAAGTATGAACCCTAGGCCTTATTTCCAAGCATTTATACACCGTTTTGCTCGCTGTTTTACACTTGCTACCTTGTTGTTTTTGTATTTTCAGATTACAAAAACCTATATCTATCATCCATATTGCACTTGTATCACCATCTCTTTGCCGAACTAGTGCACTTATACAATTTGCCATTGTATTGGGTGTGTTGGGGACACAACAGATTTCTTGTATTTGATTGCAGGGTTGTTTGAGAGAGACCATCTTCATCCTACACCTCCCACAGATTGATAAACCTTAGGTCATCCACTTGAGGGAAAATTGCTACTGTCCTACAAAACTCTGCGCTTGGAGGCCCAACACGAGTCTACAAGAATAAAGTTGCATAGTAGACATCAGGAAGACATCAAGTCGAAAGCATCGCAGTCAGCCTCCTTAGTCAATAATCTCCACTGCTGCAAGAACAAGTAGGACTTAAATAAACAATCAGCAGGTTTAACAGGAAAAGTATGCTCGATGGTGAATTTGTTTCTAGTGGTCCATATAGCCCAACAAATAGCCGCAAAGCCAACCCAAAAGACACGCTTGGTAGCCCCAACAAGGCCAGTGGCAAGATTTCTAAGTTCAGAGAAGGAGGAGGGGTCCCAAGACACACGAAGCCAGGACCTGATACAGCACCAGACCAGCTTGGCCAGGACACAATTAAAAAAGATGTGGTTCGTGTCCTCCAACTCGCCATAGAGCGCACAACGATTGGAACCAGGTCCATTATGTTTGTGAATTTGGTCAGCCACAGGAAACCGCCCTCTATAGGCTTGCCACAGAAAAATCTTGACCTTGGGAGGGATCTGGGCCCGCCATATCAGCTTGACCTTAGTAGTAGGGGTGCCAGAAATGAGCTTAGCGTATAAGGACTTAACAGAAAAACGCCAGGAGGCGGCAAGGGGCCAAACCATCGAGTCCTCCCCCTCTGAGAGCTTGGGAATGCAAGCAACAAGACGCTGCCAGTCATTCCACTCTTCAGGAGACAGAGATCGTCGGAGAGTCGGGTCCCAGTTATTATCGTAGAGCTCAGAGATGGAGATCTCCGGATTCGGGCAATAAGAAAAAAGGACCAGAAAGGAAACTGCTAGGGGAGAATCCCCGCACCAACAATCAAGGCAAAAGCGAGTGGACTTGCCATTATGGACCACAAATTTCACAAGGGATTGAAACACCGGACGGACTTTGACGAGATCTTTCCAGAATCGGGATCCTCCCGAGGAGGGAGCAAACATGGGGCTAGAGTTAGGGAAGTATTTAGCTTTGAGGATATTAAACCATAGAGGGATCTCCCCATTCGACATAATTTTCCACCACCATTTGATAATAAGGCATTTGTTCATGACCGCAGTGTTAATAATGCCTAACCCCCCAAGGTTCTTGGGCCTGCAGATATACTTCCATTTGACCAGCCTGTACTTGCGTTTGTTATCCGTGGCATTCCAGTAGAAGGCACCCCTGTGCTTATCAAATCCACCGTGAGTACCACCCAAGAGGAGGTAAAAGCCCATCAGGAACATGGGGAGGGAGGAGAGGCAAGCATTAATGAGGGCAACCTTGCCCGCCTGGGTGTTATATATGCCCCTCCACGGCCTGACATGATTGCCCACCTTCATTACCGCTGGAGCGAAGTCTTTGGAATACAACTTATCTAGAGAGATAGGGAGTCCCAAGTACTTGAAGGGGAACGATCCCAAAGAACAGTTAAGCAGTTGAGAAACCCGCAAGGCCTCGGCCTCAGAGACCCCAGTAACAATCACTTCACTCTTACAAAAGTTGATCTTAAGCCCCAACAAGGCTTCAAAGCACAGCAACAAGAACTTAAGATGGGCTAGACAATCCTCATTAAGTTCAACCATGATAATCGTGTCGTCCGCATATTATAGATGAGTAATGCCCTCGGGAATAAGATGAGAACTAACAAGGGAGATATGACCAGCAGTGGCCGCCCTAGACAAGATGCGAGAGAAGGCATCCGCGACAAAATTAAATAGAAGGGGGATGCCGGATCCCCTTGTCTCAGGCCCCTACCATTAGGGAAGAAGTTGCTAACCCTGCCATTAACCGATACCGCAGTGTGACCTCCCGTCACCAGCTGCATAATCCTATGAACATAATCCCCATCAAAACCCTTGGCCAGCAAGACCTGACGCAAAAAAGTCTGGCTAACCGAGTCGTAAGCCTTCTCAAAATCAAGCTTGAGAATCACCGCCTTGGTGCCGCGCACCCGAAGATCATGGACTATCTCGTGAAGACATAAGATACCGTCCAAGATGAACCTTCCCTTGACAAAAGCAGATTGATAGTGGCTAAGGACTCGATGAGCGATGGGGGAGAGGCGGGTAGCGAATCCTTTAGAAGAGAATTTCGCAAAATTGTTGATGAGAGCGATAGGTCTGAATTGCGACATAATATCAGCTCCTTTGACCTTAGGAATGAGAGAGATGACAATGTAGTTCAGCCTCGAAATATCAACCGTCCCCAAACAGAAGCCTTGGATAATAGCACACACGAGGTCACAAAGTTGAGGCCAAAATTTCCTGAAGAAGGGGATGGAGAAGCCGTCAGGGTCCAACGCCGAGTTGGGGTTAGCCGAGCCGATGATCTCAAGAATCTCATCCTCGGATAAAGGGGTTAGCGGAGCCTCATTCTCCTCACTAGTGACCCTCCCAGAGGCATCCCAAAGGGAGGAAGCGGTCGAGAAACCCGACTCAAGTTTAGCCAAGAGGAGAGAGGAGAAGAAGTTCACCATGTGAGAGAAAATTTGTTCTTGATCCATGACTCTAACGTTATTGATCAGCAGGCTGTCAATCGTGTAACGCCTGCGTCTCCCATTAGCAATAGCAAAAAAATAGGCCGTGGGTGAGTCGCCATTCAAAGTCCAATTTAAAGTGCCCCTTTGATCCAATATATTTCAGCCTGACGATGCAACTGCATCAAGGCTTGTTTGAGGTTATACCGCATCTGCCAATCCTGGTCCAAAAGCCCAGGCCCATCGGCCGCGGCGTCTAGGGAGATAATCTGATCCATCAACTGCGCCTTCTCCCTGCGTGCCTCAGCCGCCCTATTGCGAGCCCAACCACGAAGAAATTTATGAAGAGCATACGAGCACTGGTGCCAGTCATCCATGGGCCCGAAGGAGCATCTACCCGCAGACAGAAAGGATGAAATCTTGATGGAAATCATATCACAAAAGCCATCAACCAAGAGCCAAGAGGCGTCAAACTGGAAGCGAGATGGAGCAATACGAGATTCTAAACCGGCGTCAAGGACTATGGGAGAGTGATCAGAGCCTACAATGGGTCTGGCCTTCATTATCGCACGAGGGAAAAGAGCGTCCCAGCTCGGACAGACAAACACATGATCCAAAACCGAGTGGATCGGGACCGACTGGTGATTCGTCCAGGTGAAGCATGCTCCCACCCTAGGAAGCTCGCGGAGTGCACAGCCGCGGATAAAACCATTGAAGGCGTCAGCAAGAGGCCAAAAAAAGTTGCTGCTATTTTTGTTCGTCAGAGAACAAAGTAAATTAAAATCACTACCCACCAAGATGGGAATGGAGCTCGATTCGATCTTAATCGAGATCTCATCCAGGAAAAGCGGAGAGAGGGAATGATCAGCAGGCCCGTACACAACCATGACTTCCCAAAGGACATTAAGTTGTCGATGATAAACTACTGTAATCGCCCAAAATGTCATGGTCAAAAGCCACAAAATCGAAAACATCATGCTTAGTGGCAATAAGGATTCCACCGGAGTGGCCAGAAGACGGCAAGAAATTCCAATCAAACCTGTCAATACCCGCAACCGCGGAGAGCTCGTTAGGAGAGAACGAACCTTTAAATATTTCTACCAGTCCTACTATGTAAATGTTGTCACCCCTGACAACATCCCTCAACTGGTCCCGGCGCCGCCTAGCGTCGAAGCCCCTAATGTTCCAGAATAAGGCCCTCATCTGGCAGATAAGTTTTTAATGCGGAGACTCGACCTGCACGGGGCAACGCGGGTTTTGGCACGCTTGACAGGGCCCCGTTTGATAGGAGTCGGGAAGTCCTGGCCCCTACTAGCCCTTCCCACGGCCCCTCCGGCCACAACCGGGGCAGCACCGCGTGTCATATCAGCCTCTTTGGCTTTACCTATGGCTGCCTGGGCGGCCTCGTTGGCACGAACCAGAGCGAGGATAGTAGAAGGGGATTCAAAACCAGACTCAAAAGAGATGCCGACATCCGAAAGTGTTCGTCCGAGCGCGAAGGAAGAACCAACCGAACAGGAGAAGAAGCCAGGGTGTAGGAGGGGAAGGGGTACCTGGAGGGGGAAGATCCTTCGCCGCCAAGCGACGCGCTGCCCGATCAGCCACCCGCTCGTCGCTGTTCTAAACCCGGCCACTCTTGCGGGCAGTAGAGGTCGGGCTTCGAATGGACAGGAACGAGCCACCGGGGAGGGCGAAGCCGCATCAGAGGCCGGACCGGACGTCGCGCCCAGGTCAACATCCAGACGATGGCACAGACCGGCCGCCGACTGCTTGGAGCCCGCCGAGGCCCTGCTCTTTGTAGAGAACTTCACGGCCGTTGATTTCTTCTTGCTAGCACGCACCACCCCATCACGGGAGGGGGAAGGAGGTAGGTCATTGCAAAATAAAATGAAAGGTAAATAATGGCAGCAAGGTAATGATAGGTTTCGTAAATATATAAGTGAATAGACCCGGAGGCCATAGTTTTCCCTAGCGGCATCTCTCATGTAGGCAACATACGGTGGGTAAACAAATTGTTGTTGGGCAATTGATAGAAAAGCACATGGTTATGTGATATTCATGGCAATGATCATGTATATATAGGCATCACGTCCATAAGCAAATAGGCCGACTCCTGCCTGCACCTATTACTATTACTCCCCCCGTCGACCGCTATCCAGCATGCATCTAGAGTATTAAGTAAAACAGAGTAATGCTTGGAGAACATTGACATGATGTAGACAAAGAGAATTCAATTAATATGAACTAACCCTATCGTTTTATCCTTAGTGGCAACAATACAAAAACATGTCTTATCCCTTTCTGTCACTGGGATATAGAGCACCGCCAGTTTGAACCTACTACAACACACCCCTCTCACTAAAGAAATATTAATCTAGTTGGCCAAACTATTTCAATAGATCGGAGAGATTTACGAAGCTATAATGATCATGCAAATAATAATCATAATATTCAGAGGTGACTCAAATACTTTTCATGAATAATCTGAAACATAAACCCACAATTCATCAGATCCCAACAAACACACCATACAAAAGTATTACATCGGATAGATCAAAGCGAAGATGCGATGATCATTGTATTGAAGATCAAGAGAGAGAGAGAGAGAGAGAGATCTAGGTACTAACTACAGACCCATAGGTATGTGGTGAACTACTCACACATCATCATGAGGGCAACAAGGTTGATGAAGAGGCCCTCCGTGATCGATCCCCCCACCAGCAGGGTGCCGGAATGGAGCTCCAGATGGGATCCCGGCAGAACAGAGACTTGCAGCGGCGGAAAAAGTGTTTTAGGATGCCCTCTAGGGTTTTTGGAATATATGTGAATTTATACGCAGAGAACGGGGGTAGGAGGCCACCAGGGAGGGACAAGCCATCAGGGCGCGTCGACCCCCCCCCCCCCGGCGTGCCCTGTTGGCTTGTGCCTCCCTCGTGCAGCCTCCGGTCTTCTCCCGAAGCTTCCAGATCTTCTTTTGGTCCAGAAAAAATCATAAAAAAGTTTTGGGGCAATTGGACTTCGTTTGGTATTGTAAACCTGAAAAGTAAAAAACACACAGAAAAAGCAACTGGCACTGGGCACTGGGTCAATAGGTTAGTGCTAAAAAATAATATAAATTGGTAAATTATTACTCAAAAAGTATCCTAGAATGATAATATAATAGCATGGAACAATCAAAAATTATAGATACGTTGGAGACGTATCATAGATAACTAAATATGAAACATATGGTTTGATTATATTGATGTAGTAATATGAAAGGATATTGTTTCATGATGATTGGTTAGTAGAAATACTGGTAGTAAAGCTTGTTATTAACTTCTCATCTAAGTATTGGTCATGGCATGATGATGAGGTGTGAGCATTTTTATGTCTGAAATGAAATCCTTGAGTGTTGTTATAATCGGATGCGCACGATGGTTAACTCCTACCAACCAATTCCCTAGGGGCATGCGGGTAGTACTTTGCTTTGACAGAGATAATATACTTTCACAATAAGTATATGAGTTCTTTATGACTAATGTGAGTCCATGGATTATACGCACTCTCACCTTTCCGCAATTTGCTAGCATCTTCGGTACCATGCATTGCCCTTTCTAACCTCCAGAGTTGGTGCAAACTTTGTCGGTGCATCTAAACCCCGTGATATGATACATTCTATCACACATAAGCTAACTTATATCTTTCTCAAAACAGCCACCATACTGATACGTCTCCAACGTATCTATAATTTTTTATTGTTCCATGCTGATATATTATCATTCTAGGATGCTTGTTGGGTCTTTATTTACCAATTTATAATATTTTTGAGCACCAACCTATTGAGCCAGTGCCCAGTGTCGATTGTTGTTTTCTGCATGTGTTTCACTTCTCAGGTTTACAGTACCAAACGAAGTCTAATTGCCACGAAACTTTTTGATATTTTTTCTGGACCAAAAGGAGACCTGGGAGATTCGGAAGAAGGCTGGGGGCCACAATAGGGCCCCACAATCCAACAGGGTGCGCCCTGGGGTGGTCGCGCCCTCATGGCTTGTGGGCCCCTGGCGGCTCCCCCAACCTCGTTCCCTAGCCTATAAATTCTCATATATCGTGAAAACCCTGGAGGCAGTCCTGAAACCTTTTTTTATGCCGCCGCACGTCTATTCCGTCGCGAGGCCATCTGGAGCTCCGTTCCGGCACCCTGCCGGAGGGGGGATCGATCACAGAGGGCCTCTTCATCAACCTTGCTGCCCTCATGATGATGTATGAGTAGTTCACCATAGACCTACGGGTCCATGGCTAGTACCTAGATGGCAATCTCTCTATCTCTTGATCTTCAATACAATGATCATCGCATCTTCGCTTTGATCTATCCGATGTAATCCTTTTGTGCGGTGTGTTTGTTGGGATCCGATGAATTGTGGGTTTATGTTTAGATTATTCATGAAACGTATTAGAGTCACCTCTGAATATTATGATTCTTATTTGCATGATCATTATAGCTTCTTAATTCTCTCTGATCTATTGATTTGATTTGGCCAAGTAGATTGATCTATCTTCAGTGAGAGAGGTGCGTTGTGGTAGGTTCAACATGACGAGTTTCTATATCCCAGTGACATAAGGGGACAAGTTGCGTATTTGTGTTGCTGCTACTAAGGATATCACAATGGGGTTTATTCATATTGCTTGAGTTTACTTTGTATACATCATGTCATTGTTCTCCATGCATTACTCTGTTTCACTTAACACTCTAGATGCATGCTGGATAGCGATCGATGAGTGGAGTAATAGTAATAGGTGCAGGCAGGAGTCGGCCTATTTGTTTATGGACGCTTTTCTATCAATTGCCCAATAGTAATTTGTTACCCACCGTATGTTGCCTACATGAGAGATGCCGCTAGGGAAAACTATGGCCCCCTGGTCTATTCACATATAAATTCATAAACGCTACTATTACCTTGCTGCCTTTATTTGTCTTTTATTTTATTTTGCAATTTATAATTATCTACAATTATCTACACAACTCATTTGCTTGCAAATAACGAGATCAAGGGGATTGACAACTCTCTTGCCCGCGTTGGGTGCAAGTTGTTTGCTCTTTTGTGTGCAGCCGCTGAAGACGGCTGAGGATTGATATTCCTATTGGTTCGATAAACCTTGGTTTCATAACTGAGGGAAATACTTACCCACTTTGTGCTGCAATTACCCGTTCCTCTTCACGAAAAACCCAACGCAGATCACAAGTATGAGGAAGGATTTCTAGCGCCGTTGCCGGGGAATATCATCATCAACTATCAAGTAAGTTCACACAAATTGTCATTGACTTGTTTATCTTTTTATTTGTTGTTATATTTAGTTTGTTTCATAAAAAACAAAAAAACAAAAATATTTATCTGTGCTTGTTACTAGTTTACTTCTTTGCTTGCTAGTTTACTTGTCTTGCTTGTTACTTTGCTTGTTCGGTCACCATGTCTCAAGATACTACTAAGTTGTGTGACTTATAAAATACTAATAATAATGATTTTATTAGTACTCCTATACCACCCGCCACTAGTGCGGAGGCTTTTGATATTAATGCTGCATTGCTAAATCTTGTCATGAAGGATCAATTTTCGGGAAGTCCTAATGAGGATCCTGCGTCACATCTTAATACCTTTCTAGAATTATATGATATGCAAAACAAAACGGATATGGATAATGATATTTTGAAATTAAAATTATTTCCTTTTTGACTAAGAGATAAAGCTAAGGCTTGGTTTTCATCTTTACCACGTAATAGTATTGGAACATGGGATAAGTGTAAAGATGCTTTTATTGCCAAGTATTTTCCTCCTGCTAAAATCATCTCCCTTAGAAATCAAATAATGAATTTTAAATAGCAATATCAATAGCATGTTGCACAAGCTTGGGAGAGAATGAAATTTATGATAAGAAATTGCCCTACTCATGGCTTAAATTTGTGGATGATTATCCAAAACTTCTATGTTGGACTAAACTTTGCGTCTAGAAATCTTCTAGATTCTGCTGCATGTGGCACCTTTATGGATGTGACCTTAGGAGAGGCCACAAAACTCCTGGACAACATTATGAAAAATTATTCTCAATGGCATACTGAAAGAGCTCCAACCGGTAAGAAGGTAAATTCTGTTGAAGAAATCACTATTTTGAGTGAAAAAGTGGATGCTCTTATGAGTATGGTTGCTAGTAAAAATGCTCATGTTGATCCCAATGATATGCCCTTGTCTAATTTGATTGAGAAAAATAATTATGCTATTGATGTGAACTTTATCTCACGAAATAATTTCAATAACAATGCTTATAGAGGACATTTCAATTCTAGACTGTATCCCTGTAATTCCTCTAACAACTATTGAAATTCTTATGGAAATTCTTCTATAAATTATAATAGGATACCCTCTGATCTTGATAACACAATTAAATAATTCATTAATTCTCAAAAGGTTTTCAACACTATGGTAGAAGAAAATTTGCATGTAGTTGATGCTTTGGCTAAAAACATGGATAGAATTTCTCTTGATGTAGAAACTCTTAAAAGTAAAGCTTTGACACATAAGCATGAATTTAATGAGACTATTAAATCTATCCAAATATCTATTAATGAAAGTAAGGAGAGGATCGCTAAGATGAAAGCTAAGCAGGAATTCTTAGAAAAGGCTCTTCCACCCGGTTTTTACCGGAATCATGATGAAGATCTTAAAATGATTGGTACTTCTCCTATTGAATCTTTGTTTACATATCTGAATATAAATAATAAAGGTACTGGAGAAGAGTCAACTCTAGTTTAGAAGCGTCCCGTTTGCTTGGAGGGTGATGATTTTGATACTAAAACTGAAAACGTGGGTTTGGAGAGGTCAAAACTTTAACTAGTGATGTGCCTACTATTTTGGATTACAAGGACTTTAATTATGACAATTGATATTTAGTAGAATGTATTTCCTTGTTGCAAACCATTATTATCTCACCTAATGCCTATGAACAAAACAAAGCTTTTACCGAACATATAGTAGAAGCCATGATAAAAGCTTATGATGAGAAACTTGAGCTTGAAGTTTCTATTACTAGAAAATTACATGATGAGTGGGAACCTATTATTAAAATAAATATAAATAGATATGAATGCAATTCCTTGTGTGACCTTGGTGCTAGTGTTTCAACTATTCATAAATCTCTTTGTGATGTGCTTGGTCTCACTAATATTGAAGATTGTTCCCTTAACTTGCACCTTGCGGATTCTACCGTTAAGAAACCTCTAGGTAGTATTAATGATGTGCTTATTATTGCAAATAAAAATTATGTGCCTGTAGATTTTATAGTGCTTGATATTGATTGCAATCCTACTTGTCCCATAATACTTGGAAGACCCTTCCTACAAACTATCGGTGCAATTATTGACATGAAAGAGGGAAACATAAGGTTCCAATTCCCATTAAAGAAAGGGATGGAACACTTCCCTAGAAATAGAATTAAACCACCTTATGAATCAATCATGAGAGCTACTTATAGGTGGAGTGTCGAAGATGACAATACTTGAAACTATGCATTATGCCTAGCTAGGGGCGTAAAACAATAGCGCTTGTTGGGAGGCAACCCAATAGTTATCTTTATTTTTGCTTTTTTATTTCTGTTTGTTTTTTATAACATGATTATTTAGTATGTAATGATTATGTTTTTATGTTTAAATTAGTGTGTGTGCCAAGTAAAGCCTTTGGGATGACTCACAAGATGAGTAGAATCGATGTTGAAACAAAACAGAAACTTTTGACACCAGTACAGGAATTTTCATTTTTTACTGGAGCGTGATAATGATATGAATGTTTTACACAGTATTTATATACAAATTTTAGAGGTTTTCCTAATTTTTCAGAATTTTTAGAGTTACATAAGTATAGGTTCTCTATAGATTGCTACAGACTGTTCTGTTTTAAACATATTCTGTTTTTGCTTGCATAGTTTGCTTGTTTTGATTATGCTATGGATTGTATCGGGGGGTATAAGCCATAGAGAAGTTAGAATACAGTACCTATTATTAAATTATGAAATAAGAATCAATTTATAACAGTACCTAAAGTATTCAATATGTTTCTTATACTAACGGATCTCACGAAGTTTTGTTGAGTTTTGTGTGATTGAAGTTTTCAAGTTTTGGGTGTTATCACGATGGACAAAGGAATAAGGATTGGCAAGAGCCTAAGCTTGGGGATGACCAAGTAACCCCAAGATAATATTATAAGGAATACTCAAGCATCTAAGCTTGGGGATGCCCCGGAAGGCATCCCCTCTTTCGTCTCAAATCCATCGGTATGTCACTTGAAGCTATATTTTTATTCATCACATGATATGAGTTTTGCTAGGAGCGTCGTTTGTTTTTGTTTGCTTTCACATGATATGAGTTGCCATAATCATCGTTTTCTGGACATACCTATTTGAGAGAGACACACCTTCATCATAATTTGTTAGAATACTCTATGTGCTTCACTTATATCTTTTGAGCTTAGCAGTAGCTCTAGTACTTCACTTATATCTTTTTGAGCACGGTGGCATGCAGATTTATAGAAATAATTTCACTCTTGTTCTTCACTTATATTTGTTTGAGAGTTAATAAATAGTGATGGTAATTTGCATGGGTCATAAGACTAGTCCAAAAATAATAGGTATTCAATGAGTGATAATTAAAACCATCATGTAGCACATATAGAGAAATTGTGGGTTAATAATATTGATGTGGTAATATGAAAAAGGTGTGAGTTCATAATTGTTGATTCGTACAAGTGTCGATATTAAGAGAGGTTAACTTCTTGTTCGTCTAAAAATTAAAAAGGCATGGTGATGATGTGTGAGCATTTCTGTTCCTCGTTGAAATCCTAGTGTTGTTTCGGGTCGGAGGCGCGCGATGGTTAACTCCTACCAACCTCCTCCCTCGGGGCATGCAAGTAGTACTTTGATTTGTGATAAAACTAATAAAACTTTGCAATAAGTATATGAGTTCTTTATGACTAATGTGAAACCATGGACATACGCACTCTCACCACCTCATATTTGCTAGCCTCTTCGGTACCGTGCATAGCCAATTCTCACTTTGAGGATTGGTGCAACTTTCGCCGGCATGTGAGTAGTACATGATATGCTTTGTTGCATATAAGCCTCGTTATATATTTCTCAAAACAGCCACCATACCTACCTATCATGGCATTTTCATAGCCATTCCGAGATATATTGCCATGCAAATTCCATCGTCACTTCACATGACTAGTTCGTTCATCATCATATTGCTTTGCATGATCATATAGAGCTTACATAGTATTTGTGGCAAAGCCACCGTTCATCATATTTTTGATACATGTCACGCTAGATCTTTGCACATCCTGGTACACTGCCAGAGGCATTCATATAGAGTCATATCCTCCTATCAGTTCTTCATATCGAGTTGTAAGTAAATAAAAGTGTGATGATCATCATTGTTAGAGCATTGTCCCGGTGAGGAAATGAAATGGGGGAGGCCAACTGAGCCCACCATAAAAAAATGAATGAGAGAAAATGAGAGAATGGACTTTGCTACTATCTTTTACCACACTTGTGCCTTAAAGTGGCACCTTGTTCCTCATATAGAGAGTCTCATGTTATGTCATTTTCATATGCTAGTGGGAATTACTTTTTCATTATTATAAACTTGGCTTGTATATTCCTATGACGGGCTTCCTCAAATGCCCGAGGTCTTCATGAGCAAGCAAGTTGGATGCACACCCCACTTAGCTTCAGTTGAGCTTTCATACACTTATAGCTCTAGTGCATCATTTGCATGGCAATCCCTACTCCTTGCATTGACATCTATCGGCGGGCATCTCCATAGCCCGTTGGTACGCCTAGTTGATGTGAGACTATCTTGTCCACTTTTTACCCCTTTGATATCTACCACCATATTCTATTCCACCTTTATGCTATGTCCAATGGCTCACGCTCATGTATTGCGTGAAGAATAAAAAGTTGATGCATATTGAAAAGTACGATCCAGTTGCCTGACTTGGACACCGTGGTGCTTGACATTTGTATTAATGTGGTGAAGATGGAGCCATTCCTTGTTAATATAATAAGATGAATGGGGGTAAACATCCTTTGAGGATCGTATACTTTGAAAGATTGACAATTTTGTTTCTTATACTTATAAGTATTGCTATGTTAATGTTTGTTAATTCATCGTTTATCAATGAGCATACATACAAAAGATTACATAATGGGTAGCATGTCACATAAAAAATTATGTTTTTTATCATTTACCTACTCGAGGACGAGCAGAAATTGAGCTTGGGGATGCTTGATACGTCTCCAACGTATCTATAATTTTTGATTGTTCCATGCTGATATATTATCATTCTAGGATACTTTTTGGGTCTTTATTTACCAATTTATAATATTTTTGAGCACCAACCTATTGAGCCAGTGCCCAGTGTCGGTTGTTGTTTTCTGCATGTTTTTCACTTCTCAGGTTTACAGTACCAAACGAAGTCCAATTGCCATGAAACTTTTTGATATTTTTTCTGGACCAAAAGGAGACCTGGGAGATTCGGAAGAAGGCTGGGGGCCACACCAGGGCCCCACAAGCCAACAGGGCGCGCCCTGGGGGGGTCGCGCCCTGATGGCTTGTGGGCCCCTGGCGGCTCCCCCAACCTCGTTCTCTGGCCTATAAATTCTCATATATCGTGAAAACCCTAGAGGCAGTACTGAAACCTTTTTTTACGCCGCCGCAAGTCTGTTCCGTCGCGAGGCCGTCTGGAGCTCCGTTCCGGCACCCTGCCGGAGGGGGGATCGATCACGGAGGGCCTCTTCATCAACCTTGCTGCCCTCATGATGATGTACGAGTAGTTCACCACAGACCTACGGGTCCATGGCTAGTACCTAGATCGCAATCTCTCTATTTCTTGATCTTCAATACAATGATCATCGCATCTTCGCTTTGATCTATCCGATGTAATCCTTTTGTGCGGTGTGTTTGTTGGGATCCGATGAATTGTGGGTTTATGTTTAGATTATTCATGAAAAGTATTCGAGTCACCTCTGAATATTATGATTCTTATTTGCATGATCATTATAGCTTCGTAATTCTCTCTGATCTATTGATTTGCTTTGGCCAAGTAGATTGATCTATCTTTAGTGAGAGAGATGTGTTGTGGTAGGTTCAACATGACGAGTTTCTATATCCCCGTGACATAAGGGGACAAGTTGCGTCTTTGTGTTGTTGCTACTAAGGATAACACGATGGGGTTTATTCATATTGCTTGAGTTTACTTTGTCTACATCATGTCATCGTTCTCCATGCATTACTCTGTTTTACTTAACACTCTAGATGCATGCTGGATAGCGGTCGATGAGTGGAGTAATAATAGGTGCAGGCAGGAGTCGGCCTATTTGTTTATGGACGTGATGCCTATATACACATGATCATTGCCGTGAAAACCGCATAACTATCCGCTTTTCTATCAATTTCCCAACAGTAATTTGTTACCCACCGTATGTTGCCTACATGAGAGATGCCGCTAGGGAAAACTATGGCCCCCGGGTCTATTCACTTATAAATTCATAAATGCTACTATTACCTTGCTGCCTTTATTTCTCTTTTATTTTATTTTGCAATTTACAGCTATCTACACAACTCATTTGCTTGCAAATAACGAGATCAAGGGGATTGACAACCCTCTTGTCCGTGTTGGGTGCAAGTTGTTTGCTCTTTTGTGTGCAACCGTTGAAGACGGTTGAGGGTTGATATTCCTATTGGGTCGATAAACCTTGGTTTCATAACTGAGGGAAATACTTACCCACTTTGTGCTGCAATTACCCGTTCCTCTTCACGGAAAACCCAACGCAGATCACAAGTATCACATACCTACCTATTATGGCATTTCCATAGTCATTCCGAGATATATTGCCATGCAAATTCCACTGTTCCGTCACATGACTTGTGTGTTCATCATCATATTGCTTTGCATGATAATATAGAGCTGACATAGTGTAAGAGCACATTTCTCCATGTGTGGTTTTGGGTAATTGATGACAATCCCTATGGACTAATGGTTGCCTTAAGTTATATTTTAAGGATTTGTCCATAGGTACTTCTTGAAGTCCATCTGTTGGTTTCAAGGAGTTTATATGGTGACCAAGGTGGTATTCAAGGTTTATCCAAAGATTGGTCATGTGGGAGTTGAGCTTATTGCAAGCATGTCTTGAAGAAGAAGATTGTGTGAGCATTCATGTTTACCTTCAAGACATCATCTTTATGAAGAGAGAAGATAAGACACAAGGTTGATCAAGATTAAGGCAATGAATGATTCAAGTTGATCAACACACAAAGCGTAGAAGATGTACCAAGTGGGATCAAGTGATCCCATGGTATGGTAAGCATTGTCCATTACGCTTTGTGTACTAACCCATGGTCTACGTGAGAGTTCGTTGTGGGGTTAGGTATATTTCCATGGGTTTGCGTCAAGAGAAAGATCTCATACAACCCATGGAGGATGACATCAAGTGGTGATCGTCATCAAGGTTGCGGTGTGCAAGTTCAAGTGAAGCATCACGGAGAGATCATGCTTGAAGCTTGCCGTCCATTGTGGTGATAATGGACTTGTGAAGATGTGCCGAAGAGTGGCTCACCCATAGTGGAGTATGGAGGAGCAATCAACTAGTCTTCATCAAGCCAACGCAATCAAGAAAGGTGGTCCATCTTGAGGAAGTCAAGATCATCATCATCTAGCTCAACTGGACTATGCGCAAGGCTAAGGTTTGACCTTGATAGGGTTTTCTATTTTACCGGTCTCATAGTGGTAGTTGGGAGACTGGGTTATAGGATAGATTGCCGTACTATCAAGGGGGGCTCTCAAGTGAGTAGCTTGATCGTATCGTTCGTTGAGAGCTCAAACCATTGCATTCTTGGCATCATCATCTTTCTTGGTTCTTGGTTGGTTTTTCTCTTTGTGGGTTCTTGAGCTTATGCTCAGCTTCATGACAAGCTCAAGTTCATCGAAAACGGAGTCCTTATGCATCTTCTATGATGTTTTCGATGTTGGAGTTTTTGCCGGTTCTTCATTGATAGAGGTTTCACATCTCTATACCATTGGCATTTTTATACTGCCTCTTCTTAAGAAAACCAGTCGCTGTTGGATAGCTCTTGTCGTCCTGAATCCAACAAGCTTGAGTTTGCTCAATTCGGAGCTCATTTGCAGAAGTTATGGCAGTTCAGGTTTTCTTGCTTCCTTCTGTTTTCTGTGGAAGTTCAGTGGTATGCAAGCGGTAGTACCGCTGGTGCCCACGGTAGTACCGCTTATGCGGTAGTACCACTGGGTACTACCGTCGCACTACCGCTTGAAGTTTCCCCGAGCGTGCCGCTCTCTGTTGCCGGTTTGCATTTCACGACAGTAGCACGGTAGTACCGCTCTAGCGGTACTACCGCCCGTACTACCGCCGCCGCTACCGCTTGCGGGGTTTCCTATGTGCTTGCTTCTGTTTCCATTTTACCCTAAGCGGTAGTACCGCTCCGGCGGCACTACCGTTGCACACTCAGTGTTTTTTTAGGCTTGTGCGTGGTAGTACCGCTCCTAGGAGCGGTAGTACCGCTTTACTGCGGGCTGGGCAGATAACGGTTGGATTTTCCCCCACCTATAAAAGGGGGGTCTTCTTCCCCTTTGCTCCCCATCCTTTGAGCAAGTTTTCCCCCACCATTGTTGACCTCTTGAAGCTTGCTATCTCTCAATCCCTCCAATGATTCTTGCTAGTTCTTGAGGGAATAGAGAGAGGAGATCTAGATCCACATTTCCACCAATCACTTTCTCCTCTATGTGAGGGGAACCCCTTGGATCTAGTTCTTGGAGTTCTTGGTGTTCTTCTTTGTTCTTCCTCTCATTTTCCTCCCTAGCATTAGTTGCTTTGGTGGGATTTGGGAGAGAAGGACTTGGGCACTCCGTGTGCCCTTTCCATTGCATTTGGTGCATAGGTTTGAGTTCTCCACGGTGATACGTGGAAGTGAAGTTTGAGAAGCTTATTACTCTTGGGTGTTTGAGCACCCTAGAGCTTGTTCCTCTTGGGTGCCTTGGCGCCCTAGACGGTTGGTGGTGCCTCGGAGCTCAATCATTGTGGTGTATAGCTCCGGGCAAGCGTCGGGGTCTCCAATTAGGTTGTGGAGATTGCCCCGAGCAATTTGTACGGGTACTGGTGAACCGCCCCCAAAGGTTGCCAAAGTGTACGGGTACCGGTGACCGCCCCCAAGGGTTGCCATTTGTACGGGTTCGGTGACCGCCCTCAAGGGTCCCTTAGTGGAATCACGGCATCTTGCATTGTGCGAGGGCGTGAGGAGATTACGGTGGCCCTAGTGGCTTCTTGGGGAGCATTGTGCCTCCACACCGCTCCGAACGGAGATTAGCATCCGCAAGGGTGTGAACTTCGGGATACATCATCGTCTCCTCGTGCCTCGGTTATCTCTTACCCGAGCCCTTTACTTATGCACTTTACTTTGTGATAGCCATATTGTTTGTTGCTATATATCTTGCTATCACTTAGTTGTTTATCTTGCATAGCATAAGTTGTTGGTGCACATAGGTGAGCCTAGTTGTTTTAGGTTTTGTGCTTGACATATTAAACATTAGTTTTATTCCGCATTTGTTCAAGCCTAAACCGTAATTATTTTAAAGCGCCTATTCACCCCCCCCCCCTCTAGGCGACATCCACGTCCTTTCACATAGTATTTGTGGCAAAACCACTGTTCATCATTGTTTACATGTTACACTAGATCATTGCACATCCTGGTACACTACCAGAGGCATTCATATAGAGTCATTTTGTATCGTTTTTATTGATTTGTAATATTGAGTTGTAAGTAAGTAAAAGTGTGATGATCATCATTATTAGAGCATTTTCCTAGTGAGTAAAGGATCGTGGAGACTATGATTCCCCCACAAGTCGGGATGAGACTCCGGACAAAAAATAAAAAAAGGAGAAAAAATGGGCGAGGCCAAATGAGCCCACCATAAAAAAAGAGAAAAAGAGAAAAGGGGCAATGTTACTATCCTTTTCCACAATTGTGCTTCAAAGTAACACCATGTTCTTCATATAGAGAGTCTCCTGAGTTGTCATTTTTAAAAACTAGTGGGAATTTTTCATTATAAAACTTGGCTTGTATATTCCGATGATGGGCTTCCTCAAATGCCCGAGGTCTTCATGAGCAAGCAAGTTGGATGCACACCCACTTAGTTTCCATTGAGATTTCATATACTTATAGCTCTAGTGCATCCGTTGCATGGCAATCCCTACTCCTCGCATTGATAGTGATTGATGGGCATCTCCATAGTCGTTGATCCGCCTAGTTGATGCAAGACTTTCCTCCTTTTTCACTTCCCTTTGATCTCTACCACCGCACTCTATTCCAACTATATGCTATATCCATGTCTCATGCCATGTATTGCGTGAAGTTGAAAATGTTGAATCGCGTTAGAAGTACGATCCAATTGCCTGGTTTAACACCGGGGTGCTCATGATTTATACTTATGCAGTGAATATGGAGTCATGTCATGCTAATATGATAACATGAGTTGGGATAACATTCTTTAAGGATTGTATATTTTGAAAAAGTAATGATTATGTTTCTTATGTTCATGGATACTATTATGTTGATATCAATTACTTCATTGTTCTCAATATTTATTTATACCGGAAAGAGATTACATTATACACATGTTAGGAGCATTCAACATAAAAATTTCTCTTTTTATCATTTACCTACTTGAGGACGAGCAAGAATTAAGCTTGGGGATGCTGATACGTCTCCAACATATCTATAATTTTTTATTGATTCATGCTATTATATTATTAATCTTGGATACTTTATATGCAATTATATGTTATTTTATATCATTTTTAGGGACTAACCTACTAACCCAGTGCCCAATGTCAGTTTCTGTTTTTTGCGTGTTTTTGAATTTTTAGAAAATCAATACCAAACGAAGGCAAACATGATGAAACTTTACAGTGATTTTTTCTGCACCAAAAGATACCCTAGAATCTTCGGGAGGAGGCTAGAAGAACTACGAGAGAGCCACGGGCTCACAGGGTGCGCCCTGGGGGGTAGGGCGCGCCCCCTGAGCTCGTGGGCCTCACGCAACTCCGTTTAACCTAATTACACTTCTATATATTCTCAAATATTTCCAAACCAACAAAGAGACACCCAAAACACTTTTTCCGCTGCCGCAAGCCTCTGTTCTTCCGTGATCCCATCTGGAGACCTTTTCTGGTACTCTGTCGGAGGGGGAATCGATCACGGAGGCCATCTACATCAACCTTGCTGACTCGATGATGATGTGTGAGTAGTTCACCACAGACCTACGGGTCCATAGCTAGTAGCTAGATGGCTTCTTATTCTCTCTTTGATCTTCAATATCATGTTCTCCTCGATCTTCTTGGAGATCTATCCGATGTAATCTTCTTTTGCGGTGTGTTTGTTGGGATCCGATGAATTGTGGGTTTATGATCAGATTATTCATTGAAAGTAACCGAGCCTTTTCCAGACTTTATTATGCATGATTGTTATAGCTTTGTATTTCTCTCTGATCTATCTGTCTGGTTTGGCCAACTAAATTGATTTATCTTCACCGGGAGAGGTGCATTGTAGTGGGTTCAATCTTGCGGTGCTCTATATCCCAGTGACAGAAGGGGACAAGACATGTATTTGTATTGTTGCCATTAACGATAAAACGACGGGGTCTGAACATATTGTTTGTCTTACTTTGCCTACATCATGTCATTTTGCTTAATGCGTTACTCTGTTTGTCAACTTAATACCATAGATGCAGGCATGAGTTGGTCAATTGGTGGAGTAATAGTAGTAGATACAGGATCATTTCGGTCTACTTGTCACGGATGTGATGCTTATATACATGATCATTGCCATGAATAATATTATAACTATGCACTTTTCTATCAATTGTCCAACAGTAATTTGTTTACTCACTGTATGCTATGTGTTCGAGAGAGAAGCCTCTAGTGAAAACTATGGCCCCCATGTCTATTTAATCATATTGCTAAAATCCAAAAATACCTTGCTGCAATTTATTACTTTCTTTTTACTTTTCCTTTTTATTTATCTATCACTATCAGAATTAAGCTTTGGCGAGATGTCAAATGACCACCCATGCGAAGAACGGTTGGTCGCATGGAAGGCCGTCGAACGATGTGTCGTCTGTAGCTAACCTTCATCTGTTCATTAAGAAAAGGGGGAAATTGTTTTGCAGGGACATAAAGGGCAGACGGGCGTTGAAACGGGCAGTCCTGATCGCCCAAAATGCCATCGAGCGTTAGGGAGGCGAAGGTCCTGGCTGAAGGACTTCATACGACCAGCCAAGCGACCGGCCACGCTTGTATGGAACGCCATCAATCGTGATTTCTTTCTGATTCTTAACGGAATTTTGCCCGATTGCATTTGGTTTGTTTCCATATCTTTTTAACTTCCTTATCTTGTCAAAACCTACACCCCTAACCTCTTATATATAGAGCAATAGCCTCCTTCTTCATCAAAGCTAACAAATCAATCTAGCCCAAGTCTTCTTTAGTTTTGAAGTGCAAGAAGCGATGGCTCGTTCATGGGATGAGAGGGAAACCTCCTCTCGGGAGGAGGAGGATCTGGAGCAACAGGGGTGCTACTCTCCAGCAAGCAAGAGGGAGAGGACCCATCGCGTACGCGATTGGTCTCCCTCCTCCCAGGATGAGCCCAAAGAGGAAGAAATCTTTCAGGTTGAGTACGAGGAAGAAGAGAAGAAGCCGGAGGCAATCCCCATCAAGTCCCTCGAGGTCATCACCACCGGCAACCGCCTTGAGTTCGTCAAGGACACCACCATCATCAAAGGCAAGTGCAGTTTCACCAACTACACTATCCATGAACCGATGGGGGGGTCCGGAGAGATCGACCCCAAGGCACACAAGATGCACACTATTGGTGCACACATATCTGTAGGAGGACGCAAGAGGGGATGCTTCGTCAACCCTGCTTCAACCGAACAAAATAAGGCACAAGAAGGTGAAAACCCTAAAGCTGGAAATAAAGTTTTAACTGAGAAAATCAAGATGATGGAGGTGGCACTAGCCGCCAAAATTCGTGATGCATTGGATACGAGCCTAAGGATCATCGCCAACCAAGATAACATGTTATGAATTTATCGCTCTCGCATCAACTCACATCAAAGATTTGGAGGTCGCCAACAAGATCCTGATGCACTCACCGTTACACTAGCGCACCGGCGGAGGAAAGCACCGGTATAAATAAAAAAGGAGACTAAATGAATCCAACAGGCTTAGCATGTTAAGATTTGGGGGATTTTGAGGCCCTTTTGTATCCCTTATTGTTTTTCTAGTTCGTTTTGATTACATAGTTGCTTTTCTTATGTTTGAATAAATGAGGACAATCATGCTTTCTTGATAGAGAGAAGAATCTTATCCAAATAGGTCATGGATGATTAGATGAATGGTCTATTGTGCTTTTGTTGCTTGAATTTGTTTGCATGTAGACTTTGCTTGCATGCCCAATATTTTTGCCCATTGATGATGATAAAAAGTCTTCCACATCATTAGTATCGATCGAAAAGTAGAGGTCGACAACTTGACGGGATAAGCAGCGCTTGTTTCATATTTTAATGGCTACCTCGTGAAGAGCTGCAAATTGATGATCCAGGGATGAAATAGAACAAGTTCTATGCATGGCAAAAATAAGATAGTAGTAAAGAACTGAATTGTGAAAAAAAAATAGATGTCAATAAAGAGCATATCTTTTCATGTCACGCCTCTAAAAAGGGGAAAAGATAATTTGGTGACCGTTGCCACGCCCGCAACTGACAACCATGGCCCAGGCAAAAAAACGTCTCTCCCACGCTTTCCATCCAACGCTGGTCCTGCTTCCCGCGCCGCATTCATGCCAGCCCAAAACATGCATCTACCGGCATTGAAGAAGATTGACGTGACCATACAGGAGGGTGACGCTGATGGACGCGACTGATAACCCACAAGTGTAGGGGATCGTTTCTAGCCTTTTTCGATAAGTAAGAGTGTCGAACCCAACGAGGAGCTAAAGGTAGAACAAATATTCCCTCAAGTTCTATCGACCACCGATACAACTCTACGCACGCTAATGCTTGCTTTACCTAGAACAAGTATGAAACTACTTTGTAGGTGATAGGATAGTTTGCACGAATAAAACTAGAAGTACTTTGCGGGAAATAAAACTACGAGTAAAAAGCAAGATAATGAAAGTTAGTTGTTTAGTAGAAAGCTTTTGTCAAACAAGAAGGTTATTTGTCCCTAGGCAATTGATAACTAGACCGGTAATCATTCTTGCAATTTTACATGAGGGAGAGGCATGACCTAACATACTTTCTCTACTTGGATCATATGCACTTATGATTGGAACTCTAGCAAGCATCCGCAACTACTAAAGATCATTAAGGTAAAACCCAACCATAGCATTAAGTATCAAGTCCTCTTTACTCCCATATGCAACAACCCACCTACTCGGGTTTATGCTTCTGTCACTCAAGCAACCCACCATAGGCAAATCATGAACACATTGCAACACCCTACAGCGAGGAACCCTCACGTTTGCGCGAGACGGAGGGCACCATAGGACAGTACCATAATAAAATATACAATCATACCAACCACGATCATCAATTAGCCCATAGGACAAAGCGGATCTACTCAAACCTCATAGGATAGCCATATATCATTGGGAAATAGTATATGGAGTTGAGCACCATGTTTAAGTAGATATTACAGCGGGGAGAAGGGGAGTTACACCGCTGCATAGAGGGGGAGAGAGTTGGTGTTGACGGCGGCGAAGTTGTTGGAGTAGATCGTCGTCACAATGCTTGCCCCGGCGGCGTTCCGGCGCCACCGGGAGAGAGGGGGAGAGAGCCCCCTCCTTCTTCTTCTTCCTTGGCCTCCCCCCTAGATGGGAGGAGAGTTCTCCCTCTGGTCCATGGCCGCCATGGCAGCGGAGGGGCAGGAGCCCCTCCTAGATTGGATCTCCCTCTCTGTTCTCTTCTGTTTCACGTTCCTATTTTCTGGCCAAAAACCGTTTCTTATATTTCCGGAGATCCGTAACTCCGATCGGGCTGAAATTTTGAGGGGATTTTTATCCAAAAATTAGCTTCCTTTCGGCCAAAGGAGAGCTCCAACCAACATACGAGGTGAGCACAACCCACCAGGGCGCGCCTGGGCCCCCTAGTCGCGCCCTGGTATCTTGTGGGGGCTGTGGGCCTCCGATTGCGTTGATTCCACTTCTCAAAATTCACAAATATTTCAAAAAAAATCTCCGTAAATTTTTATCGCGTTTGGACTTCGTTTGATATGGATATTCTGCGAAACAAAAAACATGCAACAAACAGGAACTGGCACTGGACACTGGATCAATAGGTTAGTCCAATAAATCATATAAAATGTTGCCAAAAATATATGAAAGTTGTATAATATTGGCATGAAACAATAAAAAATTATAGATACAACGGAGACGTATCAGCGACCTCTCGGGCGTCGTCGCTTCAATGCAGACGTCGCATCCCAAGAAACCAACTCCGGCTGCTGCGCCACATTGAAGCGGGCCGGCTGTCCCTTGGCATGGCCTGGTCATGGCTATTTAAGTTGTGCAGCGATGATGCGCACATCCACACTTCATCCTCTCAGCCCTTCCTCCTCCCCGAGCATCTCCAACTCCGTCAATGCCAAAGTTATAGTTCTCCGCGCCGGCAGGCGGCGGCAATTCTTTGTCAGGCGGCTCTTGGTGCCGCTGCCCTCGCTCTCCGGGCCCCTTGGCATCCACGGTGGCCGGATCCTTCGGCAAGGTGAAGATCATCATCTCCTCCGGTGACAAAGAGGACCAGGTGTCGCCACAAGAGGAACAACAGTTGGGCCTATTCACAGAGGATGCTCTCACAGACGAGGAATTCGTTCACTAGATGGAGCTCATGACAGAGTGAACGCTCCATTAGATGGTCCCAGCGCCACCCTCACCACCGTGTGCGGTCAAAGAGGAGCAACCGTCCCTGCCTCACTACAGTGTGAAGCAGGAGTCGGCAGGTGAAACAGGAGCCCCCCCCCCCCCCCCCCCCGCACAATCACAACAGTGTCTAGATCGTACATCGCGTCAGGGAGGAACCGCCATCAATGGCACGCAATTACGGCGTCCAAATAGGGTGCCGCATGAAGGAGGAGTCGGCGTCACCTCCGGCGCACAGCCGCTACGCCTGTATTGACGGGCCTGCATCGCCGCCCCGCCGTAACCGTTGCAGGCAATTTGTCAAGGACGAGTTGCCGCCCACGATCACCAATGTCGGTATCGTGGTTTGCGGGTATCCACTAACTCGTCTACGCGTAGGCCACCGTGGCCCTCTTGCCGGGAAGGAACCGGGTGGACACCCGGCAAGGCAAACCATTTCTCTCCATTGAGATGTAATAGCATCAAGATGAAGAGATTTCCAAGCAGGTCAATAATAAAGCTAAGTTCAGATATCCTGGACTTCCACACCAATAAGAAGTCAGACACCAGGGAGAAGTTTGTTCACCATAACCTATGGAACAATTCCATCACCCCTGGAATGCACGGCAACCTGATCTACATCGGCAAGCGGTGACAGTTCTCCACCACACAGTCCGTGAACCCCCACTCACTGAGATGCGTGGCCCAACAACGTCACATCCAGCAGGTCTTTATTTGCAAATGGCATGCATGTTGGTGACTTGGTAGGGTGGTGGTGACAAATATCATGATTCACCATGTTATTACCACATGCTCGACGCCTACTCTGGTGCGTGGCGTGGTAACAACTGGTAGTTACACCACCCAACATAAAGTCGCAGGGGTTCGTTCCCGGGGTCAAGAGGGGAATGACACCCTAACAGAGGCATTAAACGCTTTTGTCCTCATCCTTCAGAGTTAAGTAGACCTTACTGTAGCCACTATGGTAACCCCTTGAGCTATAAAAGGAGGGACAGGCTCCTGTGAGAAAGGTCGACACTTTGGGTAGGCAAACACATAGTACGTAGCGCGCCATTTCCTTTTTCCGCCACCACAGAGACGGTCGTCGGGCGCCGTCAAGGCGGCGAGCTCGCCAAGATCGGCGAGGAATGGTCGGTTAGCGACTCCTCCGCCAAAGCCGACAGGGGCAAGACTGCCGCCAGGGCTCTGTGGGCGCTGTCGGCATTGGCCGCGCCGGCTCTCCGCACCGTGCAGGAGGGAATGGTGCGGCTCCTCCGCGAGTGTCAGGCTGCAGCTAGACAAGGTTACTGCGGCCCACTAGTGCCCTACCGCCGTTGGAGGGACAACGATAAGGACGACACGGGCAGCAACATCGGTGCGGAGGGGCAGGGCAGCCACGCGTACAAGGTGGTCGTCTGGTACAAGCAGTAGTTTTTTTTAATTTTCAGTAAAATGTCTGAAATATGGTTAGTTTATGTAAATTATGACCGAAGTTGAATGAATTCCGTCGTGTTTGAATAAATTTTATCCGGTTTATTCAAATCAGGTTTGAAATGTATGCGGCTAGCTTTTGATGGCCGACTCTTCGTGTCTGCGGACTGGTTTTTGTGTCTACGCGCGGACGGGGCGTCCGGTTTGGGATGTTGGAGATGCCCTTATGTATAAGAGCATCTACAACCGGACCTCTCAAACCCGCCTCATACGCCCGGGCAGGCCGCCCGGTCACTGCCCGGTCACTTTTTTTTTACCCAGACGGGCCTCTCAAACAGCCCTCAAACGTCCGGGCTGACCGGCACCCCCCATATCCAGCCCAAATATGGGGCGGATATGGGGGCGCCCGGGCACGCCCGGGCACGTCGGACTGACGAACGGGGCCCAGCCGGAAACGCCCGCCAACCCGGCGGTCCGAAGGTCGTCTCCTCCGCCGGACCGGTCACGCCGCGTGTCGCAGCTCCGGCGGGCCGCGTAGTGCATTGCCCGACTATTTAAGTGCACCGGCGGACCCCGAAACCCTACATCCATATCTTCCTCCTCATCCTGTCCGCCGCCGCCGCCAGTTTCCACTTGACCCATCCGCAACCATGCCCCCACGCCGCCGGGTGAGGAGCCAGCCGTTCCTGACGCCGGAGCGCCGCCTCGAGCTCCTTGAGCGGATCCTGAATAGGCGCGAAGCCCGGATCGCCGCGGAGCTACCTCCGGATGTAGTGGATCCGGAGGAGTTGGAGGTGGAGGAGGAGGATGAAGAGGTGGAGGAGGAGGGGGATGAGCCGGGGGAGGAGGATGTGGGGGACGCTGACGACGGGGATCTCCGGGCGGAGCAGCAGGCCATCCTCCATTCCCTCCGGGTGAACCGGAGCCCTCCTCCCCGCCCGTTCAGCCGGCGCCCGGCTCCGTCGTCGTGGACATCACCGACGACGAAGAGTAGCTAGGGTAGTACGTATGATTTACTTTGCATGCTTTTGTATGGATGTAGGGGATGAAATTTGAGAGATGCGGATGCAGATTGAGCAATTTGAGGAGTGCCCGGTCAGTGCCCGCGGGCGTTTGAGGGGCCGGATCTGTCATATCCCGCTATAGATGCTCTATAAGAAAGAAAAAAGGTTGGCCTCCACCGCACGCAAGTCCAAAGGCCACGTCCGCCGCCGGTGTGTCCCCACCAGCCACGGCGTCCCGACGTGGACGCGCCGGATCAGGCACCGAAAGCTCCGCGCTGCAGTCGGACACCATCGGACGCACACTACGTTTCCCACTGCTTGACCACGCGCGCCGGACGGACCAGGTCGGCCAGGAGCACGGTGTTGTCCCGGTCGTCGTTCCGCTTCAATGCTCGCGCCGTGCCGTGACATGGATGGTGGCGTCAAGCGCGGCCGAGAACGCAGCAGACACGCGAGCTACCCTACCGAGAGCCCGTCCAACCGGAGCAGGCGGACGGGCGGCCAGCGGAGCATATAAAACTGCTCCCCTCCCCCTTTCGCGTTGCTTCGTCTCCTCTCCCATTTGTCCCCGCCTCGCTCTCACGCTGCTCGCGTCACCCGACTCGGAGCTCCCACGAACCACCCCCCAAACCCGTCAACGCGCCAAACCGAGGTATGCTTTCCTCTTCCTCCTCCCTTCCGAATCGTTTCGCAACGACGGGGTTCCGAGAGATCGTCCTCGTAGATCGCCGCGCGAGGCGTCGGCCGTAGTTTTCCCGGTGGTTTTCGCGCTGGCGTGGTGGGTTTGGGTGGTTGGTACAGTGCGATCCTTGGCGAGTTTGTGCTGCCTGCTGTTGTCGATGGCGTTCGATCATCGGATTGGTGTGGCGCCGCTGGTTCCGGCGTAGGATCATATCTGGTTGTTTGCGCAGCATCCGTTGCTGGTCAAGTCGATGATAGTAGTACACGAGTTCCCTGGTGACCGCTGACCACGGGCTGAAGTATCTTTTCTGTTGACCGCTTCGGCTGCGGGATGATCAGGGAATCGTGAACTAGTACTAGAATCTTCCTTATTAAGCACGTGATTTGCGAAAGATTGGGTCAATCTCGTGATATATGTATGGTACTTTTACCGTGATTGTGGCTAATTAAGAATTAAATCCCCCGCTAATCATACTACTGTACCATACAATTACCTGGAGAAATCTTGCGTGATGACTGGCAAATTACCCGTTTATCATCACGCGTTTCTCTTGGATCCGTAGCAAATAATTGTCGTGAGTCGTGACGCTCAAGACCATGCCCCAGACGCAGTATCATCGAATTTGAAGAAACGAACTGAAAATAAAATTCTTCTTTCGCAGAGAAGAGCTTGAGAAATGGCTGAAGAGGATGTCCAGCCCATTGTGTGTGACAATGGCACCGGAATGGTCAAGGTTGGTTACCCTGTCCTGATGTCAATCCTAATATCTAAATTCAGTTAGCATGTTGTAAAACAGAGTTGGGGCTTCGGCTTACATTTCAGCGCGCGAACTGCTCATTCATCCATCATTTCGTGTCAAACTGCAGGCGGGGTTCGCCGGCGATGATGCGCCGAGGGCCGTGTTCCCCAGCATCGTGGGCAGGCCGCGGCACACGGGGGTGATGGTGGGCATGGGCCAGAAGGACGCGTACGTGGGCGACGAGGCGCAGTCCAAGCGAGGCATCCTGACGCTCAAGTACCCGATCGAGCACGGCGTGGTGGGCAACTGGGACGACATGGAGAAGATCTGGCACCACACCTTCTACAACGAGCTCCGGGTGGCGCCGGAGGAGCACCCCGTGCTGCTCACGGAGGCGCCCATGAACCCCAAGGCCAACCGGGAGAAGATGACCCAGATCATGTTCGAGACCTTCAACTGCCCCGCCATGTACGTGGCCATCCAGGCCGTGCTCTCCCTCTACGCCAGCGGCCGGACCACCGGCATCGTCATGGACTCGGGCGACGGCGTCAGCCACACCGTCCCCATCTACGAGGGCTTCACGCTCCCCCACGCCATCATCCGGCTGGACCTCGCCGGGCGCGACCTCACCGACGGCCTCATGAAGATCATGACGGAGAGGGGCTACTCCTTCACCACCACCGCCGAGCGGGAAATCGTCAGGGACATCAAGGAGAAGCTCGCCTACGTCGCCCTCGACTACGAGCAGGAGCTGGAGACCGCCAGGACCAGCTCCGCCGTCGAGAAGAACTACGAGCTGCCGGACGGCCAGGTGATCACCATCGGCGCGGAGCGGTTCAGGTGCCCCGAGGTGCTCTTCCAGCCGTCCATGATCGGCATGGAGGCCGCCGGCATCCACGAGGCCACGTACAACTCCATCATGAAGTGCGATGTGGATATCAGGAAGGACCTGTACGGCAATGTCGTGCTCAGTGGGGGTTCTACCATGTTCCCCGGGATCGCCGACCGTATGAACAAGGAGATCACTGCGCTCGCGCCCAGCAGCATGAGGGTGAAGGTGGTCGCTCCACCGGAGAGGAAGTACAGTGTGTGGATCGGCGGCTCCATTCTCGCCTCTCTCAGTACCTTCCAGCAGGTAGCCATTTTTTCCCTACATAACTTACTACTACTAATGCTCCGTCACTGCTCGTTTCACCCGGCGAGATTAATGGCGTCCCCGTGTTTGTGTCACAGATGTGGATCTCCAAGGCAGAGTACGATGAAGCTGGCCCGTCAATCGTCCACATGAAGTGCTTCTGATCAGTCCGATCCGTGGCTTACCAACCTGTGCCTGTCATTCAGTTGCTTGAGGTCCAAACCGCAGATGCTTGAATGTGTCATGGTTTCCACGGCGTCGTGGTTCGCTGAAAGTGTTTTGGTCATGGAACAAATTTGAAAGGTAAGGTCGATTGATGGTTTCGAACAATTCTGTAGGGCGTCGGGTCAGTTTCAGTGGGTTCGCTGAAGGTGGGTTGTTAAGCATGCAGTCTGGGACATTTATTTTGGTTTCGGCAATTCAGCTCATGCGTGTGCTGGAAACCTGAAACGGAGTGTCGTTTGTTTGCAGCACCCCGGCGAGGGTGTTGATTCATGTAGTACCTTTGTAGCGGGGTTTTTTGTCAAACTACCTGAAAGCTTATTTTGTTGGTACTTAAGCATTTGTACATTTAAATTATTGAGGGGAGTTTATGTTTGTTATGTCTTGGCTTTTGTATATGGAGTGCATATGTTATTTATTTTTTTGATACACGACAATTCATTCAATTGGTATATCGAGTGGATGCAACCACGTTGAGGGAATGTCCGGCCTCTGCATACAACCAACATGTCCAACACAATCAAAAAAGAAAATATTGTGTTGGTCGGTTTGATCATATCCCCACCTAATCCTGGTTGTCATGAAATCTATGGAGAATCGAGGCCATACGGCACCCAGCACCAACCACGGTGTTAGAGCATCTCCAGCCGTTTGCCCCCAGCGCGCCTGGCGCGGCCGCAAAACGTCCAAGCCGGCGCTATTTTCGCACTGGGGGGATCAACTTCCCAGTCGTGCTCCCGAAGTTCGGTCAGAAAGCGCATGCAATTTAAACTTCTCATTTCCCGCTACCCAAAAAACAACGCGAGTTCGGCGATCATGCCATAGTTCGGCGCCGGTCATGCCACAAGTCGGCGTCCATCATGCTAGGTCCGGCGATCGCCAGCCAGGTCCGGCGATCAAAACATGCCAATAGTCCGGCATACAAAAAAGGCGGGAGACGTGAAGATAGAACTCCTCAAACGGCCAGCTCCTCGTCGTCTCCCGGGGTGACGGGAGAGGTCGATGTAGCGGTCGGCGTCGTAGCGGTCGGCGTCGTAGCGGGCGCGTTCGGCGACGTGGGAGACGAAGGCGCGTTCGGCGACGTCGGAGACGAAGGCGCGCTCGGCGGCGGCGTGGGCGGTGCGGAGGGCGCCGGCATGAGGTTGAGGATGAGGTTGCGCTCCGCCAAGTACCACGCCTTGACCTGCGGGTCCATTTCCGCCGGGACGCCTCCCATGAGAAACACCAGGTCGGTGTTGCGTTTCTTTGCGGCAACGTTGGTCCTGAGGAGGTCGAGCTTGGCGTCCTGCTTCGTCATCAGCGCCGACCACCTCGCCTCCGCCTTCTCCTCCCTCAGGGCAGAGTGGGTCTTTGCGTCGGCGATGCATTGCTCGATCGACGCCTGCAGCCGTTCGGCAACTGGCGCGTCGTTCCTGCCCTTCTTCGCCTTCTTGTTGCCATCAGGCCGCCCCTCTGACGCCCCCGGAACAGGCGCGTCCGGGCTGTACACGCCGTCCTTGTTGGCGAGTGCATGCCGGACCTCGGCCCATTTCTCGCACGACTCAATCCGGGTGAACACATGGAGGAACTTGAAGTCGGAATCGGTGCCACTGTCCCGGCGAAACAAGTCGAACATCCGAACCATCTGCAGGAAAGGGCAAGTGTCGGCGAAACAAGTCGAGCTGAAGGTGGGTTGTTATGAATGCAGTCTGGGACATTTATTTTGGTTTCGGCAATTCAGCTCACGCGTGTGCTGGAAACCTGAAACAGAGTGTCGTTTGTTTGCAGCACCCCGGCGAGGGTGTTGATTCATGTAGTATCTTTTGTAGCGGGGGTTTCTTGTCAAACTACCTGAAAGCTTATTTTGTTGGTACTTGAGCATTTGTACATTTAAATTATTGAGGGGAGTTTATGTTTGTTATGTCTTGTCTTTGTATATGGAGTGCATATGTTCTTTCTTTTTTTCCGATACATGACAATTCATTCAATTGATATATCTAGTTGATACAACTGCATTGAGGGAATGTCCGACCACTGCATACAACCAACACGTCCAACACAGTCGAAAAGAAAATATTGTTTTAGTCGGTTTGATCATATCCCCACCAAATCCTGGCTGTCATAAAATCTATGGAGAATCGAGGTCATACGACACCCCAGCACCAACCACAGCGTCAGAACCCTGGCAAGAAGGCCACTATTCCTCAAGGTTTCCAGGCCCAGGTTCCACCAACTGCGACCTCCAACAAACCTCGTGAGACGGTGACTGGCCAAAAACTCTAGTACTACTTCCAAATCTGCTTCTGTTGTATCAATCGCCTCTGCTCCTTCGTCACCCGCCCAGCTAACCCCACCCATATGTTTTCTGATACAAGACAATTCATTCAATTGATATATCGAGATGATACAACCACATCGAGACCTCCTTTGGTTTGGAGGAATTTTATAAGAATTCTATATGATAGGGCTCTTACAGAATATTTTCCTTTAGAGACTTTTGGTTCGAAGGAATGGATTCCTATTCCTACATAGGATTGGTTACTATCCTCACATTTCAAAGGAAAAAAAACATTAGTCTACACTTAATGAAAAAATTCCTATGATGTGAACCAAATGGTATCTCTTTTCCTATTTCTAGTCATAGGATTTGAGATACATGTCATCTCATTTCCTACAACTTTTATATTCCTGTGATAATCCTATCCTATGAACCAAAATAGGCTTGAGGGAATTCCAACCTCTGCATAGCATATGCACACAACCAACATGGCCAACACAATCAGAACGAAAATATTGTTTTGGTCGGTTTGATCCTATCCACACCAAATTCTGGTTGTTTGAGGGGCTTGGTCCCTGATCCCTTTTATTTGCGGTTGTGGTGAAGAAGTCTATGGAAAATCGAGGTAACCACGACGCTGGTACCCTTGCAAGAAGGCCACTATTCCTCGAGGTGGCCAGGCCCAGGTTCCACCAATTACGACCTCCAATAAATCTCCCCAAGCGATGGCGACCAAAAAATGTGGTACTACTTCCAAATCTGCGTTTGTTGTACCAGCCGCCTCTGCTCCTTCCTCACCCGCACAACTACCCCTGCCCACTACTGCAGCAAGTGCTTGACCCTTAGTATAAGGGTATGACCAGTTTTAACTCTGCTGGCATGGGCACTATGTGGAGAATTGCATAGAACTGAATAAATGCTTCATTTGTGTTGGTAATCACAATGTGGACAACGGTGCCGTATGGGCACATCTCCAATCCACTTCCACCTATTTTGGTAGTGATGCTACAAGGCTTGGATTTTATTACATAGATATTCCGGTTGCATCGGAATCCAGTTTGTTGAATTTCAAAATTGTGTTGTCCTGAATGTGGTCAAGGGTGAGTTTTTTGCCTCTAAGTTACTGATACGTCTCCAACGTATTTTTAATTTTTAATTGTTCCATGCTATTATATTAACAATCATGGATACTTTATATGCAATTATATGTTATTTTATATCATTTTTAGGACTAACCTATATTAACCCAGTGCTCAGTGTCAGTTCCTGATTTTTGCGTTTTTTTGACCTTTTCAGAAAAAACAATATCAAACGGAGTCAAAACATGATGAAACTTTACGGGGGTTATTTTTGAACATGAAGAGACCCTATAAACTTCGGGAGGAGACCAGACGAGCCACGAGAGAGCCACGAGCTCGCATGGCGCGCCCTAGGGGGTAGGGCGCGCCAGCAGGCTCGTGACTCCCTCGACCGCCCCTTACCTAATTCCACTTCTGTATATTCACATATACCCCAAAACCAACATGGAGACACCCGAAACACTTTTTCCGCCGCCGCAAGCCTTTGTTCTTTCGCGATCCAACTGGAGGCCTTTTACGGTGTTCTGCTGGAGGGGGGACCAACCACGAAGGCCGTCTACATCAACCTTGCTGTCTTTATGATGATGTGTGAGTAGTTCACCACAGACCTACGGGTCCATAGCTAATAGCTAGATGACTTCTTCTCTCTCTTTGATCTTCAATACCATGTTCTCCTCGATCTTCTTGGAGTTCTATCCAATGTAATTTTCTTTTGTGGTGTGTTTGCTGGGATCCGATGAATTATGGGTTTATGATCAGATTATTCATTGAAAGTAATTGAGTTTATGCATGATTGTTATAGCTTTGTATTTTTCTCTGATCTATCCATTTAGTTTGGCCAACTAGATTGATCTATTTTCAGTGGGGGGGGGGGGTGCTTTGTAATGGGTTCGATCTTGCGGTGTTCTATATCCCAGTGACAAAGTAGGGGACAAGACATGTATTTGCATTGTTGCCATTAAGGATAAAACGACGGGGTTTATTCATATTGATCGGGTTTACCTTGTATACATCATGTCATCTTGCTTAAGGCGTTACTCTGTTTCTCATGAACTTAATACCATATATGCATGTTGGATGGCGCTCGATTGGTGGAGTAATGGTAGTAGAAGCAGGCAAGAGTCGGTCTACTTGTTTCGGAAGTGATGCCTATATACATGATCATTGATGTGAATAACATTATAATTATGCGCTTTTCTATCAATTGCCCAACACTAATTTGTCTACCCACCGTATGCTATGTGTTCGAGAGACAAGCCTCTTGTGAAAACTATGGCCCTGGGGTCTACTTAATCCTATTGCTAAAAAACTATTTAACTTGTTGCAATTTTATTACTTTGTTTTACCAATCTATCACTATCAGAATTAATCCTTGCAAGTAACGAGTTCAAGGGGATTGACAACCCTCTTGCCCGCATTGGGTGCAAATGTTTGCTTATGTGTGTGTAGTTGCTGGAGACGGGAATTTGCGTGGCTCTCCTATTGGTTCGATAACCTTGGTTATCATAGAGGGAAATAATTATCAACTACAACATTGCTTCACCCTTACTCTCCGGGGAAAAACCTAACACAGCTCACAAGTAGCAGAAAGAATTCCTAGCGCAGTTGGCGGGGAGACATCATCAAATTTTCATCAGGTTCCTACATACAAATTATCATCCACTTATTCTAATTTTTATTTGCCTTTGTGTTTTCCTCTTTTTTTCATCTCCCACCAATTCTCTAAAAAAAATCAAAAACACAAAAATATTTTTGTTTGATTGTGTACTTTCTTTGCCACTATGTCTCAAGAATACCAAATTATGTGATTTCTAGAATACTAATAACGAAGATTATATTAGTACTCTAATACCACCCGCTACTTGTGTGGAATTTTATGATATTAATGTTGTCTTGCTAAATCTTGTTATGAAAGAACAATTTTCTGGAAATCCTAATGAGGATGTTGCTTCCCATCTCAATACCTTCGTTGAATTATGTGATATGCAAAATAAAAGAGATGTGAATAATGATATTTTCAAGTTGAACTTATTTCCTTTCTCGCAAAGAGACAAAGCTAAAAGTTAGTTTTCATCTTTGCCTCGTAATAGTATTGATACTTGGGATAAGTGCAATGATGCTTTTATTGCTAAATATTTTCCTCCCGCTAATATTATTTCTCTTAGAAATCAAATCTTTAACTTTAAGCAACTTGAGCAAGAACACGTTGCACAATCTTGGGAGAGAATGAAATCGAGGATTATAAATTGTCCACTCAAAGTTTAAGCTTATGGATGATAATACAAAAAAACTTATGCAGATCTAAACTTTGTGTCGAGGAATCTTCTAGACTCTACTGCAGGTGGTACTTTCATGGTAATTGCATTGGGAGAAGCTACAAAACTCCTTGATAGTATGATTAAAAATAATTCTCAATGGCACACCGAACGAGATCCAACTGGTAAGAAGGTAAACTCTGTCGAAGAAATCGCTACTTTGAGTGATAAAATGGATGCTCTTACGAATATGTTTTGTTAGTAAGAATGCTCATGTTGATCCTATTGATGTGCTACTATCTACTTTGAATGATCAAAATAATGATGCTATTGATGTGAATTTTATCTCTAGAAATAATTTCAACAACAATGCTTATAGAGGGAATTTCAATCATAGACTGTAGCCCGGTAATCCCGCTAATAATTATGGTAGTTCCTATGGTAATTTGTATAATAATAATAATTAGTATTATTATAATAGGATACCCTCTGATATTGAGAATCATATTAAATAATTTACTAGTTCTCAAAAGACTTTCAATACTATGATAGAAGAAAAACTACATAAAGTCGATGATATGGCTGGAAACATGGAAAAGATTGCTCATAATGTGGAAACTCATAAAATTAAAAAATTTCCACATAAGCATGATATTAATGAGTCTATTAATTCTATCCAAGTCTCCATTAATGAAATCAAGGAGAGAAATGCTAGGTTGAGAGCTAAGCGAGAATTCCTAGAAAAGGCTATTCCACCCGGTTTTTATCGTAATCATGATGAAGATATTAAAATGATTGGTGTCTCACCTATTTCTTCATTGTTTAGTAATATAAAACTTGATGAAAAGGGGATTGGATATGAGTCAACTTTATCTAGAGTGCGTCCCAATTGTTCGGAGGGTGGTAATCCTAATGATAAAAATGATAAAAGTGGGTTTGGAGAGGTCAAAACTTTAAATAGTCATGTGCCCATTACTTTGGATTACAAGGACTTTAATTATGATAACTTTTCTTTGATTGAAGGTATTTTCTTGTTGCAATCCATGATGAATTTACCTAAAGCTTACGAACAAAATAAAGCTTTTACTAAACATATTGTAGAAGCTATGATAAAAGCTCATGAAGAGAAGCTTGATTTAGATGTCTCAATACCTAGAAAATTGCATGATGAATGGGAACCTATTATTAAAATTAAAGTTAAATATTATGAATGTAATATTTTGTGTGATCTTGGTGCTAGCGTCTCTACTATACCAAAATATTTATGTGATGTTCTAGGTCTCACTGGTATGATCATATGAATGAATGTTCTCTTAGCTTGCATCTAGCAGATTCCACTATTTATAAACCATTGGGTAGAATAGATGATGTACTCATTATTGTTAATAGGAATTATGTGCTCGTGAATTTCAGTGTGCTTGATATTGAATGCAATATGTCTTGTCCTATAATACTTGGTAGGCCTTTCCTACGAACCATATGTGTTATTATTGATATGAAGGTAGAAATATAAGATTCCAATTTCTCATTAATGAAATGGATGGAAAACTTTCCTAGAAAGAGAATTAAACCACCTTATGAATCTATCAAGAGGTCCACCTATGGAATGAATTTGAAGGATGACAATACTTAAAACTATGCATTATGCCTAGCTAGGGGCATAAAGCGACAACGCTTGTTGGGAGTCAACCCAATTGTTATCTTAATTTTTTTGCTTTTAATTTATGTTATTGGGTGTTCACACGGTCATTGCTACTGTAATTATTGTGTTTTTATGTTTTAATTAGTGTTTGTGCCAAGTAAAGCCTTTGGGGTGATTTGGATGATAGTAGAATTGATACGGTGCAGAAACAGAATCTATTGCGCCCAGTATTGATTTTTTGTTTTTACTGGAACTTGATAAAATGCTGAAATTTTTACACATTATTTATATACAAATTTCCCAGGTTTTTTTAATTTTCCAGAAACTTTGGAGTTTCGAAAGTATGGTTTTAGTACAGATCATTGCACACTGTTCTATTTTAGACAGATTCTGTTTTTGATTTCATGGTTTGCTTGTTTTAATGATGATATTGATTATGTCAGGGGGGGTATAAGACATGCAGAAGTTAAAATACAATGGGTATTATGAATTAATAAAATATGAATGAGTTTATAACAGTACCTAAAGTTTATGATATGTTCATTATATTAACGGATCTCACGAGGTTTCTGTTGAGTTTTGTGTGCTGAAGTTTTCAAGTTATAGGTGAGACAACGATGGATGAAGGAATAAGGAGCAGCAAGACCCTACGCTTGGGGATTCCCAGGGCACTCCAAGGTAATGTTCAAGGAAGACCCAAGTGTCTAAGCTTGGGATGCCTCGGGATGGCATCCCCTTTTCCGTCTCCAATCCATCAGAATGTTACTTGGAGCTACATTTTTATTCATCGGGTGATATGAGTTTTGCTTGGAGCGTATCGATGTAGTAAGACTCGGGGGCCTTAGTACCCTGACTTATGCACATGTGACAGTGACAGCTCTCTTGTCGATTGCTACTTGTAATCTGTGTTGGGTTTTTCCCCGAAGAGGAGAGTAGATGCAGCACAATAGAGATAAGTATTTGATAGCTCACAACTGTAGGGGATCGCAACGGTCTTCGAGGGAAGTATTTTACCCACATTTGTTAATTCGACACAAGGGGATACAAAGAATATTTATTGGTCTTAGCAGTTGACTTGTCAATTCAACCACACCTGGTTATTCTCTGTCACAAAGTTTAGTAGCACAAAAAGGTAGTAATAGGAATAGTAACAGTAGCAGCAACAGTTCTGTAGTGATTGTAACAGCAGTAGCAGCAATAGTAACTTCGCAAAACTCAGTATGTAAAAGCGTAGGCCATGGATCGGTGATGGATAATTATCTAGATGACATTCATCATGTAAAAGTTACACACTAGAGCGACATAGAACTAGCTCCAATTCATCAATATAATGTAGGCATGTATTCCGTATATAGTCATACGTGCTTATAATAAGACCTTGCATGACATCTTTTGTCCTACCCTCCCGTGGCAGCGGAGGCCATAAAGAAACTAAGGGATATTAAGGCCTCCTTTTAATAGAGAACCGAGACAAAGCGTTAACACGTAGTGAATACATGAACCCCTCAAACTATGGTAATCACTGGAAAGAATCCCAATTATTGTCTCCTTGGGGTATGCAGACCATAACACGTAATAGGTGCATACAACTTGCAAGATAGGATCCAAAACATTCTCATATTTATGAAAACATAATAGGTTCATATCCGAAATCATGGCACTCGGGCCCTAGTGACAAGCATTAAGCATAGCAAGGTCATAGCAACATCAATCTCAGAACATAGTGGATACTGGGGATCAAGCCCTATCAAAATAACTCGATTACATGATCAATCTCATCCAATCCCATCACCAACCAGCAAGTCTACAAAGGAATTACTCACTCCCGATGGTGAGCATCATGGGGGTGTTGATGGAGAAGGGTTGGTGATGACGACGACGACGAATCCCCTCTCTGGAGCCCCGAACGGACTCCAGATCAGCCCTCACAAGGAAGAACACGAGGTCGTGGCGGCTCCGTCTCGTAAAACGCGATGGAAACTTCTCTCTTATGTTTTCTCCGGAATTAGGAATTTATAGGACTGGAATTAGGGTCGGCAGAGCCACGTGGCCTCCCAAGGCAAGAGGGCGCGCCCTGTTGCCTTAGCGGCAACTGGCGGCCCCCCTCCGGTGGTTCTTCGCTCCAATATTTTTTATATATTTCAGAAAAAATCTCCAAAAAGTTTCGTTCAATTCCGAGAAATTTTATTTCTGCACAAAAATAACACCATGGGCGATTGGTGGTGTAATATTAGTAGATGCAGGCAGGAGTCGGTCTACTTTTTTGGAAGTGATGCTTATATACGTGATCATTGTCGTGAATAACATCATAACTATGCGCTTTTCTATCAACTGCTGAGCAATAATTTGTCTACCTACCGTATGCTATATGTTCAAGAGAGAAGACTCTAGTGAAAACTGTGCCCCCCGGGTCTACTTAATCCTATTCTAAAAAACCTATTTACCTTCCTGCAATCTTATTACTTTGATTTTACTTTTGTTTTTATTAATCTATCACTATCAGAATTAATCCTTGCGAGCAACGAGTTCAAGGGTATTGACAACCCTCTTGCCCGCGTTGGGTGCAAGTGTTTGCTTTTGTGTGTGTAGTTGTTGAAGACGAGAATTTGCATGCTTCTCCTATTGGTTCGATAACCTTGGTTCTCACTAAGGGAAATACTTATCAGCCACTATATTGCTTCACCCTTCCTCCTCGGGGAAAAACCCAACGTAGCTCACAAGTAGTAGTTATTGATTCAGTTGAATGGAATCTTTTGTAAGAACAACCAATGGTCATGGTAGATTAGAGAGCTTGGTAACAAGAAGTTCTTGTTGAGATTCCCCCCTGGAAGAATGTTGAAGACCTGGTCGATTTCCCAATATTTTACCTATTTGTGGTAGGTGTGTCAACCAAGATATGTGAATGGGAAGGGAATGTGCACCCATTTGGTGAGTTAAACTGAAGTCTGGCAATAAGGTATTTTTTGTATTTTTGATTTTTTTGCAAGCAAAGCAAAAGGCAAAGGTATTTGGGCAAGAAACAAAACAAGTAAAGAGAAAGTCTATGTGTAGGTACCTAACTTGATAGTAGATGATTCCCCAACAATGATGCCAGGAAATCATTTGCTACTCCCGTGAGAGTTGTTGGTTTTTGTTCTAAAGATGAATGGTGATATAGCACGGAAGCAAAGTATTTCCCTCGGTTGAGAACCAAGGTTTAATCGAACCAGTAGGAATCACCAAACTAACAAGGTCAACGGTGCCTGCACACAAACAAAAATAATACCTGCACCCAACTTGGCAAGGGGGTTGTCAAGCCCCTTGTCTTTCTAGTTACACGGTTAAAAGCAGATAGACAGATAGTGGTACGAAAATAATAAAAACAAATATGAAAGAGCAACTTTGTAGAAACATGTATTGATGGGAGAATGGACCCCGGGGCCGTAGGTTCACCAGAGGCATCTCTCTAGAAAAGAAAGGCAAATGACATGGTGACAAATTATAGTTTGACAATTGACAAAAATAGCAACGAGTGTGATTATGGTCATTCATGGCATAATATCATATATGCATTACGTACGTTGATACTTGTGATCTACATTGGGTGTTCCGTGAAGAGGAACGGGTAATTGCAGCACAAAGTAGGTAAGTATTTCCCTCAGTTATGAAACCAAGGTTTATTGAACCAATAGGAATATCAATCCTCAACCGTCTTCAGCAGCTGCACAGAAATGAACAAACAACTTGCACCCAATCCAGGCAAGAGGGTTGTCAATCCCCTTGATCTCGTTATTTGCAAGCAAATGAGTTGTGTAGATAATTGTTGATAAATATAAATTGCAAAATAAAATAAAAGATAAATAAAGGCAACAAGGTAATCGTAGCGTATGTAAATATATAAGTGAATAGACCCGGGGGGCATAGTTTTCCCTAGCGGTATCTCTCATGTAGGCAGCATACGGTGGGTAACAAATTACTGTTGGGCAATTGATAGAAAAGCGGATAGTTATGCGATTTTCACACCAATGATCATGTGTATATAGGCATCATGTCCATAAACAAATAGGGCCGACTCCTGCCTCCACCTATTACTATTACTCCACTCATCGACCGCTATCCAGCATGCATCTAGAGTATTAAGTAAAATAGAGTAATGCTTGGAGAATGATGACATGATGTAGACAAAGTAAACTCAATCAATATGAATGAACCCCATCGTTTTATCCTTAGTAGCAACAACACAAAGATGCATCTTGTCCCCTACTTTGTCACTGGGATATAGAAACTCGCCAGGTTGGACCTACCACAACGCACCACTCCCACCGATGAAATATCAATCTACTTAGCCAAAGCACATCAATAGATCAGAAAGCATTACGAAGCTATAATGATCATGCAATTAAGAGACAATATATATCAGAGGTATCTCAAATACTTTTCATGAATAATCTGAACATAAACCCACAATTCATCGGATCCCAACAAACACACCGCACAATAGGATTACATCGGATAGATCAAAGCAAAGATGTGATGATCATTGTATTGAAGATCATAAGAGAGAGATTGCCATCTAGGTACTAGTTATGGACCCGTAGGTTTGTGGTGAACTACTCACACATCATCATGAGGGCGGCAAGGTTGATGAAGAGGCCCTCCGTGATCGATCCCCCCTCTGACAGGGTGCCGGAACGGAGCTCCAGATGGCCTCGCGACGGAACAGAGACTTGCGGTGGCGGAAAAAGAGTTTCGGGACTCCCTTTAGGGTTTTTGCAATATTAGAGAATTTATAGGCCAAAGAGGGATGTCGGGAGAGCCACGAGGAGGCCACCACATATCAGGGCGCCACCCAGGGCGTTCCCTGATGTGTGGTGGGGCCCTCGTGCGCCTCCCGACCTCCTTCCGAAGCTTCTAGGTCTTCTTTTGGTATAGAAAAAATCATCAAAACGTTTCGTGGCAATTGGACTTCGTTTGGTACTGTAAACCTGAAAAGGCAAAAACATGCAGAAAACAGCAACTGGCACTGGGCACTGGGTCAATAGGTTAGTGCTCAAAAATATTATAAATTGGTAAATAAAGACCCAAAAAGTATCCTTGAATGATAATATATCAGCATGGAACAATCAAAAATTATAGATACGTTGGAGACGTATCGAGCATCCCCAAGCTTAATTCCTGCTCATCCTCGAGTAGGTAAATGATAAAAATGGAATTTTTGATGTGACATGCTATCCACTATGTAATCTTATGCATGTATGCTTATTGAGAAAAGATGAATCAACAAATATTAACATAATAATATCTAAAATGTAAGAAACAGAATTATCAATCCATAAAAGTATACGATCCTTAAGAAATGTTTACCCCCCCCCCATTCATCTTATTATATTAGTAAGGCATGGCTCCATCTTCACCACATTAATACAAATGTTAAGCACCACGGTGTCCAAGTAAGGCAATTGGATCGTACTTTTTCAATATGCATCAACTTTTTATTCTTCACGCAATACATGAGCGTGAGCCATTGTACATAGCATTTAAGTGGAATAGAGTATGGTGGTAGACATCAAAGGGGTAAAAAGTGGAGAAGATAGTCTCACATCAACTAGGCGTACCAACGGACTATGGAGATGCCCATCGATAGATGTCAATGCAAGGAGTAGGGATTGCCATGCAAATGATGCACTGGAGCTATGAGTGTATGAAAGCTCAAATGAAGCTAAGTGGGGTGTGCATCCAACTTGCTTGCTCATGAAGACGTCGGGCATTTGAGGAAGCCCGTCATAGGAATATACAAGCCAAGTTTGTAATAATGAATAGGTAATTCCCACTAGCATATGAAAGTGATATATCATGAGACTCTCTACATGAGGCGCATGGTGCCACTTTGAGGCACAAGTGTGGTAAGAGATAGTAGCAAAGTCCCTTCTCTCATTTTCTCTCATTTTTTTGAATGGATGGTGGGCTCATTTGGCCTCCCCCATCTTTATTTTTTCGTTCGAAGTCTCATCTCGACTTATGGGAGAATCATCGCCTCCATCATTCTTTCCTCACTGGGACAATGCTCTAATAATGATGATCATCACACTTTTATTTACTTACAACTCGATATGGAGAATTGATATGAAGATATGACTTTGTATGAATGCCACTGGCAGTGTACCAGGATGTGCAATGATCTAGCGTGACATGTATCAAAAATATGATGAACGGTGGCTTTGCCACAAATACTATGTCGGCTCTATATGACCATGCAAAGCAATATGATGATGAACGAACTAGTCATGTGAAGTGACGATAGAATTTGCATGGCAATATATCTCGGAATGGCTATGGAAATGCCATGATAGGTAGGTATGGTGGCTGTTTTGAGGAAGATATAATAAGGCTTATGTGCAACAGAGCGTGTCATGTCACGGGGTTTGGATGCACCGACGAAAGTTGCACCGATCCTCGAGGTGAGAACGGGCCATGCATGGTACGGAAGAGGCTAGCAAATATGAGAAGGTGAGATTGCGTATGTCCATGGTTTCACATTAGTCATAAAGAACTCATATACTTATTGCAAAGTTTTATTAGTTTATCATAGATCAAAGTACTACTCGCATGCCTCGAGGGAAGAGATTGGTAGGAGTTAACCATCGCGCGCTTCCGACCCGAAACAACACTAGGATTTCAACGAGGAATAGAAATGCTCACACATCATCACCATGGCACTTTAATTTTTAGATGAACAAAAGGGTCAATCTCTCTTAATATCGACACTTCTACGGTTTAACAATTATGAACTCACACCTATTTCATATTACCACATCAATATCATTGACCCACAATTTCTTTATATGTGCTACATGATGGTTTTGATTATCACTCATTGAATACCTAATATTTTTGGACTAGTCTTTATGAACCATGCAAATCATCGCCACTATTTATTAACTCTCAAACAAATATAAGTGAAGAACGAGAGTGCAATCATTTCTATAAAATCTACACGCCACCGTGCTCAAAAGATATAAGTGAAGTACTAGAGCAACTGCTAAGCTCAAAAGATATAAGTGAAGCACATAGAGTATTCTAACAAACTATGATGAAGGTGTGTCTCTCTTAAATAGGTGTGTCCAGCTAACAATGATTGTGGCAAACTGAAAGTAAAATCAAACAGAAGCAAACGACGCTCCAAGCCAAACTCATATCATGTGACGAATAAAAATATAGCTTCAAGTGACATACCGATGGATTTGAGACGAAAGAGGGGATGCCTTCCGGGGCATCCCCAAGCTTAGACGCTTGAGTCTCATTTAAAATATTACCTTGGGGTGCCTTGGGCATCCCCAAGCTTGGGCTCTTGCTACTCCTTATTCCTTTGTCCATCATGATAACACCCAAAACTTGAAAACTTTAATCACACCAAACTCAACAAAACTTCGTGAGATCCGTTAGTATAAGAAACATATTGCATACTCTAAGTACTGTTATAAATTGATTCCAATTTAATTAATGCATAATATGTACTATATTCTAACTTCTCCATGGCTTATACCCCCTGATATAATCCATAGCATAATCAAAACAAGCAACTATGCAAGCAAAAACAGAATCTATCTAAAACAGAAAAGTCTGTAGCAATTTGTAGAGAACTATACTTATGTAACTCTAAAAATTCTAAAAAAATAGTAAAACCTCGAAATTGTTTATAGAAACACTTTTTTAAAATATCAGATCATTATAACGCTCCAGAAAAAAAATGAAAATTCCTGTACTAGAGTCAAAAGTTTCTGTTTTGTTTCAGCATCGATTCTACTCATCTTGTGAGTCATCCCAAAGGCTTTACTTGGCACAAACACTAATTTAAACACAAAAACATAATAATTACAGAGGCAATAATCATGCTATTAAAAATAAACATAAATTTTAAAAAAATAACTATTGGGTTGCCTCCCAACAAGCGCTATTGTTTTATGCCCCTAGCTAGGCATAATGCATAGTTTCAAGTATTGTCATCCTTGACACTCAACCCATAAGTAGCTATCATGATTGATTCATAAGGTGGTTTAATTCTCTTTCTAGGGAAGTGTTCCATCCCTTTCTTTAATGGAAATTGGAATCTTATGTTTCCCTCTTTCCTGTCAATGATTGCACCTATAGTTCGTAAGAAAGGTCTTTCAAGTATTATGGGACAAGAAGGATTGCAATCAATATCAAGCACAATGAAATCTACAGGCACATAATTTTTATTTGCAATAATGAGCACAACATTAATTCTACCTAAAGGTTTCTTAATGGTAGAATCCGCAAGATGCAAGTTGAGGTAACAATCTTCAATATTAGTGAGACCAAGCACATCACAAAGAGTTTTAGGAATAGTTGAAACACTAGCACCAAGGTCACACAAGGCATTGCATTCATATTTATTGATATTTATTTTGATAGTAGGTTCCCACTCATCATGCAATTTTCTAGGAATAGAAACTTCAAGCTCAAGTTTCTCATCGTAAGCTTTTATCATAGCTTCTACTGTATGTTCGGTAAAAGCTTTGTTTTGTTCATAAGCATTGGGTGAGCTAATAATGGATTGCAACAAGGAAATACATTCTACTAAAGATCAATTATCATAATTAAAGTCCTTGTAATCCAAAATAGTGGGCACATCACTAGCTAAAGGTTTGACCTCTCCAAACCCACATTTTTCAGTTTTAGCATCAAAATCATCACCCTCCAAGCAAACGGGATGCTTATCAACTAGAGTTGACTCATCTCCAGTCCCTTTATCATTTATATTCAGAGAGATAAATAAAGATTCTATAGGAGAAATACCACTCATTTTAAGATCTTCATCATGATTCCGGTAAAAACCGGGTGGAAGAGCTTTTTCTAAGAATTCCCGCTTAGCTCTCAACTTAGCGGTCCTCTCCTTACTTTCATTAATGTATATTTGGATAGATTTAATAGCATCATTAAATCATGCTTGGGTGTCAAAGCTTTATTTTTAAGAGTTTCCACATCAAGAGCAATTCTATCCATGTTTTAGCCAAAGTGTCAACTACATGCAATTTTTCTTCTACCATAGTGTTGAAAACCTTTTGAGAGTTAATAAATTATTTAATTGTGTTCTAAATATCAGAGGGAATCCTATTAGAATTTGTAGAAGAATTTCCATAAGAATTTCCGTAGTTGTTAGAGGAATTACCGGGACACGGTCTAGAATTGAAGTTTCCTCTATAAGCATTGTTACTGAAATTATTTCGCGAGACAAAGTTCACATCAATAGCATCATTATTTTGCTCAATCAAAGTAGACAAGGGCATATTATTGGGATCAACATGAGAATTTTTACTAGCAACCATATTCATAAGAGCATCCATTTTTTCACTCAAAGTAGCGATTTGTTCAACAGAATTTACCTTCTTACCGGTTGGAGCCCTTTCGCTATGCCATTGAGAATAATTTGTCATAATGTTGTGCAGAAATTTTGTGGCCTCTCCTAAGGTCACATCCATAAAGGTACCACCTGCAGAAGAATCTAGAAGATTTCTAGACACAAAGTTTAGTCCAGCATAGAAGTTTTGGATAATCATCCACATATTTAAGCCATGAGTTGGACAATTTCTTATCATTAATTTCATTCTCTCCCAAGCTTGTGCAACATGCTCTTGATCTTGCTGTTTAAAATTCATTATTTGATTTCTAAGGGAGATGATCTTAGCAGGAGGAAAATACTTGGCAATAAAAGCATGTTTACGCTTATCCCATGTTCCAATACTATTACGAGGTAAAGATGAAAACCAAGCCTTAGCTTTATCTCTTAGTGAAAAAGGAAATAATTTTAATTTCACAATATCATTATCCATATCCTTCTTCTTTTGCATGTCACATAATTCAACAAAGGTATTAAGATGTGACGCGGGATCCTCATTAGGACTTCCCGAAAATTGATCTTTCATGACAAGATTTAGCAATGCAGCATTAATATCAAAAGCCTCCGCACTAGTGGCGGGTTGTATAGAAGTACTAATAAAATCATTATTATTAGTATTTGAGAAGTCACATAACTTAGTAGTATCTTGAGCCATGGTGACCGAACAAGCAAAGTAGCAAGCAAGACAAGTAAACTAGCAAGCGAATAAGTAAACTAGTAACAAGCAAAGATAAATATTTTTGTATTTTTTATTTTTATGAGACAAGCTAAATATAACAGCAAATAAAAAGAAGAACAAGTGAATGAAAATTTGTGTGAAGTTACTTGATAGTTGATGATGATATTCCCCGGCAACAGCGCCAGAAATCCTTCCTGATACTTGTGATCTGCGTTGGGTTTTCCGTGAAGAGGAACGGGTAATTGCAGCACAAAGTGGGTAAGTATTTCCCTCAGTTATGAGACCAAGGTTTATCGAACCAATAGTAATATCAATCCTCAACCGTCTTCAGCGGCTGCATACAAATGAACAAACAACTTGCACCCAACGCGGGCAAGAGGGTTGTCAATCCCCTTGATCTCGTTATTTGCAAGCAAATGAGTTGTGTAGATAATTGTTGATAAATATAAATTGCAAAATAAAATAAAAGATGAAATAAAGGCAGCAAGGTAATTGTAGCATTTGTAAATATATAAGTGAATAGACCCGGGGGGCATAGTTTTCCCTAGCGACATCTCTCATGTAGGCAGCATACGGTGGGTAACAAATTACTGTTGGACAATTGATAGAAAAGCGGATAGTTATGCGATTTTCACGACAATGATCATGTGTATATAGGCATCACGTCCATAAACAAATAGGCTGACTCCTGCCTCCACCTATTACTATTACTCCATGACGTGGCTTGAGACTGCGTCGGTATTTTCCCAAAGAGGAAGGGATGATGCAGCACAGCGATGGTAAGTATTTCCCTCAGTTATGAAACCAAGGTATCGAACCAGTAGGAGGATCAGCAGCACCTACACACAAATAACAAATACTTGCAACCCGACGCGTAAGAGAGGTTGTCAATCTCTCTACGGTAAAAATATAGATTAGGTAATGATAGATAGGAGAGATAGATCTCTCAAGAACACAAAATAAAAAGGGCAAATAAAAAGTAGACCCGGGAGCCGTAGGTTTCAATAGTGGCTTCTCTCATGAGTATAGCACACGGTGGGTGAACAAAGTAATGTTGGGCAATTGATAGAAGATCAAATAATCATGATGATATCCAAGGCGATGATCATTATATAGGCATCACGTCCAAGATAAGTAGACCGACTCCTGCCTGCATCTACCACTATTACTCTACACATCGACCGCTATCCAGCATGCATCTAGTGTATTAAGTTCATGGAAAAATGGAGTAATGCAATAAGAATGATGACATGATGTAGACAAGATCTATTCATGTAGGAATAGACCCCATGTTGTTATCCTTAATAGCAACGATACATGCGTGCCTTGCTGCCCCTTCTGTCACTGGGAAAGGACACCGCAAGATCGAACCCATCACAAAGCACCTCTTCCCATGGCAAGAAAAATCGATCTAGTCGACCTAACTAAACCAAAGATTCAAAGAAGAAATACGAGGCTATAAGTAATCATGCATATAAGAGATCAAAGAAGACTCAAATAATATTCATGGATAGAAACTGATCATGAACTCAAAATCCATCGGATCCCAACAAACACACCGCAAAAGTTTACATCAAATTGATCTCCAAGAGACCATTGTATTGAGAATCAAGAGAGAGAGGAAGCCATCTAGCTACTGCCTACGGACCCGTAGGTCTATGGTGGACTACTCACGCATCATCGGAGAGGCACCTATGAATAAGATGAAACCCTCCGTGATGGTGTTAGATTGGATCTCGAGGTTCTGGAACTTGTGGCGGCTGGATGTGTTTTTTCGTCGACTCCCTTAGGGTTTTCTGAATATTTGGGTATTTATAGGCATCATAGGCGATGGAGGGGGGCGCGTCGGGTGCCCCCTGGCGCGCCCTGGTGGGTTGTGGCCTCCACATCCCACCTCTCTGGCACTTCTTTGGCCCACTAGGTGTCTTCTGGTCCAAAAAAAATCTCCAAAAAGTTTCGTCACGATTGGACTCCGTTTGGTACTGATATTCTGCTAAGTAAAAACAAGCAAAAACAGCAACTGGCACTTTGGCACTATGTCAATAGGTTAGTCCCAAAAAATGATATAAAGTTGCTATAAAGTGATTGGAAAACATCCAAGAATGATAATATAACAGCATGGAACAAGCAAAAATTATAGATACGTTGGAGACGTATCAGCATCCCCAAGCTTAATTCCTACTCGTCCTCGAGTAGGTAAATGATAAAAACAGAATTTTTGATGTGGAATGCTGCCTAACATGTCCCATCGCCCCGCGGCCCTGCCCCCCCCCCCTCGCCGCTAGCACCACCGGCAGCCGTTGGCCCGGCCGCGGCCAGTCATCGCCGCTGGCGCCGCTAGCCCGTGGCACCGCCCTGGCAGCTCTGTTAGTGGGGGATTAGCCCCCCCCCCCACTAACCCCGATGTGTATGACAAAGGGGGCCCACGCCCCTAAACGTGTTTAAAAAATGAAATGATTGGTTAAAATAAAAATATGTAATTAATTAATTAGTATAATTAAGATTAATTAGATTATAATTAACCCTCTGTTAAGCTAACATGGGATGACATGTGGGCCCTGCTCAATTAGACCTAATAAAAATGGTTTAATTAATTGTGTTATTTAGTTTAATCTAAACAGATAATGACAGGTGGGTCCCAGCCCCTAATTAATCTGATTAATTAGATTTTAAGACATAATTAATACTCTCTCAATGACAAGTGGGACCCACTGGTCAGTTTGACCAGTCAACTGTGACTGTTGACTGTTGATGTCAGCATGACATCATGCTGATGTCATATTTAGTTTATTGAATTAAATTTAATCTCTTTAATTTTCGAATATTAATAAAACTTTAAAAATTAATATAAAATAAACCGTAAGTCAGATGAAAAAGTTTTATACATGAAAGTTACTCAGAAAAATCCCACGAATTCGAATACGCAGTCCGTTCGTCTGTCGCGTGCTCCTATCATAACGAACGTGGAACTTTTCCATTGTTTTCGTCTGTCCGGTAGTAGCCCGAGACCCGGAAAATATTGTCAGATATTCTCCCGCTCCGTGAGTAACGTGTAGTACTGCGTTAGTGCATGCCTAGCTCTGCATATTGCCATGTCATGCATCGTGTTGCATCTGTCTGCCTTATATTTATTGTTTCTCCCCCCTCTTCTTACCGGTAGACCCTGAGACTGACACTGCTGCCGGGTACGACTACGCGACTGACGATCAGGCCTTTGCGGCAGAGCAGCAAGGCAAGCAACCCCCCTCCCCTTGAGCATTCCGATATCGCCCAGTTCCCTTCTCTCTCATGCTTGCATTAGTTTTTGCTACTGTTATTGATAGATCCTATTCTGATGCATAGCCTGTTTTTGTTAAACTGCTATTGTATCTGTTATCATATCACCTGCTTAGTATAGGTTGATTAGTGATCCCCTGTGACCCCCTTAGTCCTAGTTGCCCCTGCTTCTTCGTCGACGACTCGGAGACTCGGTCAACCGACCGACCAGCCATGCCCGTCACATTCACCGCACCCCCCCCCCTTAGTTGTACGACTCTGCAGAGCTACTATCGAGTACCGAGGGTGACAACTCGTGAAGTACTCATGATGCTAACTCTGTAGTGCAGCTAGTCGGTCGTGGTTATCGAGGGTGATTCCTCCTTCACCACTCCCGACGACGACTCTGTCATGCAACCCCTCAAGCGTAGACCATCGAGGGTGAATCCTCTTTGGTCACCTTGACGATTACATCGGGTGGGATCCTTGGAGGTTAATCCCTCGGGTTTCCCCCTTGGTGTTATATACACACTGTTACTATTACTTTACTATTGATACATGATGAGGTCTGGATGACCAGAGGGTGTTGGTGTAATACGACGGGGCGTGGCCGGGCATTCTTGGCCCTTGCCACAAGACCTCGAGATAGGGCGACGGGACCACATATCGTGTATCGCGCTCGTCACCGCAATTAACAAAATGCTAATGGTTTGGGTATTTGATCTGAGTTGGTCATTTGACCTTTTCGCACTAACCTTCACGTGAGAGAAGTTATGGGTACTCGGCGTCGTTGTATCAGGCGAAGCTCTTCGGACGTTAGCAATGGAGCGGAGCGCGCCCGAGTGGTCCGCGACGGCACTGATCTTGTATTAGAGTGTGCTAGGACTGACCTCGGTCGCCCTCGCATCATGCAGGAGTGCAAAGGGTGAGTGGGCCCATGACCCCTACGCACTTAGGATTTAGACCGATGGGATGGCCTCTCTGTTGAGCCTAGGTAGGGCGACGGCGTGTTGGTGTCTCGAGGCCGGGCATGACCCAGGAAAGTGTGTCCGGCCAAGGGTTATCAAGCGTGTTGGAAAATGTGGTGCACCCCTGCAGGGATGAAATTAACTATTCGGATAGCCATGTCCACGGTAACATGACGACTTGGAGTTGTATCCCGAGCTAATATAACTAAAAGAGATGACCTAAAATAAAATGTTGGCTCCAAGATTGCTTTCTCGCAGGGAGTCGAGGAAGGATCTCTGGGCATGGGTACTTAATAAAATTGCTACAATAATATTGTTACATATGAGTTACCCATCTACTCTCTTCTAATGCTGCAAGATGTTGAAGATGCTAGTCTTCGATAGGACTAGGCCTCCCCCCCTCATTCTTTCTTTTTGCAGTCAGTCCAGATATAACCCCATTCCTTAATACTGATGCATACTTAGCATAGTTCTGATGTCAGTCTTGCGAGTACTTTGGATGAGTACTCACCATTGCTTTCCATTCTCTTTTCCCCTCGATACGATTACTACGTTCAGACGATGGAGCCCAGGAGATGGAGTACGCCGGAGACGACTACTACACCTCCGCCGGAGCCTACTACTATGTGGTAGCCCCCTTTCCAACTCCTTGGCCGAAGTTGAGCCTAGTCATTGAAAAACTTTTACTAACATAGTTGTGTGGCTTACGGGCCCACATCTCAATCGGGTGGTATTAGGATCTTTTATTCCTCGTCTATACTCTGGGTTCTGATCTCTCTTCTCTTTCGGGTTAAAGATTTTGCTAACTCTAACATTAGGTTCTCATGATCACATCCACCGGAGAGTTGCTTTTTCGACAATTGTTTCCTTTGAAGTTATGATACACACACTGTCATTTGACATCTTGAATCTCCTTGTTACAGATGCATCCCGCTAGGCAGATCGTTCGTCTGACTTTGGCTATCGATACGACTGGGTTCCCGACCATTCTGGTCAACCTCTTGATCAGGCTGGGATATCGCTGGTACCCCGAGTACACTGTTTACGAGGACTACCGCAAGTTCAACCAGCAACAGTATGAAGCTGAGATGGTTATTTGGGATCGGCGGGACGCTCCATCACTGAGCTGCACACCTTTCGTGGCATTGGAGTGACCGTTGACATGGCAGTACAGGATGCTGCCTATGCGGCTGTTGTTCGTCTCCGTGCAGCGAACCCCTGCTTGGAGGAGACGGCATTCAGATACATCCCATATGTTCCTGCTAGAGTTGATACTGCAGCCGACGCTGAGGTCTACACCCCTTTCGTGCGGCAGCGCAACGACCGATCCGACACTGCTGTCTGCACCCCCTACGTGAGTCATCGTTACGACCCACGGGTTCTGGTTCGATACACTGAGGCACTAGATCGCACTGTCCGAGCTCTTAATGTCGAGCTATACGCCACCCGTACTCGTCTTTATGAGCCAGTAACGTGGCTTGAGACTACGTCGGTATTTCCCCAAAGAGGAAGGGATGATGCAGCACAGCGACGGTAAGTATTTCCCTCAGTTATGAAACCAAGGTTATCGAACCAGTAGGAGGATGACCACCACCCAATAAGCACCACCTGCACACAAACAACAAATACTTGCAACACGACGCGAAAGAGAGGTTGTCGATCTCTCTACGGTAATAAGATAGATTAGGTAGTGATAGATAGGAGAAATGGATCTCTGAAGAACACAAATAAAAAGAGTAAACATGCAGCAATATACTTTTGGGTTTTTGGTTTTGTAGATCTGAAAACAAAGATTGCAAAAACGTAGATCGGAAAGCAATATGATGGAAAAGTAGACCCGGGGGCCGTAGGGTTCACTAGTGGCTTCTCTCATGAGTATAGCACACGGTGGGTGAACAAATTACTGTTGGGAAATTGATAGAAAGTCGAATAGTCATGATGATATCCAAGTTGATGATCATTATATAGGCATCACGTCCAAGATAGATAGACCGACTCCTGCCTGCATCTACCTCTATTACTCCACACATCGACCGCTATCCAGCATGCATCTAGTGTATTAAGTTCATGAAAAAACGGAGTAATGCAATAAGAACGATGACATGATGTAGACAAGATCTATTCATGTAGGAATAGACCCCATCTTGTTATCCTTAATAGCAACGATACATGCGTGTCTTGCTGCCCCTTCTGTCACTGGGAAAGAACACTGCAAGATTGGACCCATCACAAAGCACCTCTTCCCATGGCAAGAAAAATCGATCTAGTCAGCCTAACTAAACCAAAGATTCGGAGAAGAAATACGAGGCTATAAGTAATCATGCATATAAGAGATCAAAGAAGACTCAAAATAATATTCATGGATAGAAACTGATCATGAACTCAAAATTCATCGGATCCCAACAAACACACGGCAAAAGTTTCATCAAATAGATCTCCGAGAGACCATTGTATTGAGAATCATAAGAGAGAGAGAGAGAGAGGACGCCATCTAGGTACTGCCTACGGACCCGTAGGTCTTTGGTGGACTACTCAGGCATCATCGGAGAGGCACCTATGAGGAAGAAGAACCCCTCCGTGATGGTGTTTAGATTGGATCTCTCGGTTCTGGAACTTGCGGCGGCTGGAATTGTGTTTCATCGACTCTCATAGGGTTTTTGGAATATTTGGGAATTTATAGGCATCAGAGGCGGTGCGGAAGGGGGCCGAGGAGGGCACAACCCATCAGGGCGCGCCGGGGCCCCCCTGGCGCGCGCTGGTGGGTTGTGGTCTCCACGGCCCACCTCTCCGGCAGTTCTTTGGCCCACTGGGTGTCTTCTGGTCCAGAAAAAATCTCCAAAAAGTTTCGTCGCGATTGGACTCCGTTTGGTATTGATTTTCTGCAAAGTAAAAAGCAAGCAAAAACAGCAACTGGCACTTTGGCACTATGTCAATAGGTTAGTCCCAAAAAATGATATAAAGTTATTATAAAATGATTGTAAAACATCTAAGAATGATAATATAACAGCATGGAACAAGCAAAAATTATAGATATGTTGGAGACGTATCAGCATCCCCAAGCTTAATTCCTACTCGTCCTCGAGTAGGTAAATGATAAAAACAGAATTTTTGATGTGGAATGCTGCCTAACATGTTCATCTCATTCTTTTCTTTTGTATAGCATGGACATTTGGACTTATAATGATTCAAAGCAATAGTCTAGTTTTAACATAACGACTTCAATACTCAAGCATGTCAAGAAGCAACCATGTCTTTCAAAATATCAACACTAAAGAAAGTTATCCCTAGCCCATCATGCTCAATCATTGATCCATTCATGAAACACACTCAAATATTAGCTATGCCCAATGCTCAAGTACGATCATAGTGCCCCCTAGTTGGTGCTTATAAGAGAAGATGGAGACTCAAAGCAAAAAATAAAAATTGCATAAAGTAAAAGATAGGCCCTTCGCAGAGGGGAGTAGGGATTTGTAGAGGTGCCGGAGCTCAAGTTTTAAATTGAGAGAGAAAAAATATTTTGGGTGGCATGCTTTTCCTGTCAACGAAAACGACAAAGTAGCTCACAATACTTTCCATGCTAGATATATCATAAGCGGTTCCCAAACAGAAAATAAAGTTTATTCCTTTTTCCACCAAACTTTCACTTTCCATGGCGGGCCGTATCCACGGTTGCCTTCCATACCAACACTCTCCAAGGAATTTATTATTTAACAACATAAAGTAAATATTTTTTTCTTTTTCATTTCGGGAATGGGCATCCCTATTACCGCCGCACTCTCGTGCAATGACAAGTGAACAAACACTCATCTTGAGAATAACACATCTAGCATGGAAAAATATTGGACACTCCCCACCGTTTCATGAGCGGTACGGGCACACAAAAGAGAAAATTTATTTTGAAAATTTAGAGATGACACATACAAATTTGCTTGGAACGGCATGGAAATACCGCATATAGGTAGGTATGGTGGACTCATAAGGCAAAACTTGGTTTAAGGATTTTGGATGCACAAGTAGTATTTCTACTTAGTACAAATGAAGGCTAGCAAAAAGATTGGGAAGCAAACAAACCAAGAAACGAAAATTCACATAAGTGAGCATTGAACATAACTAACACCGAATAATGCACCACAAGTAGGATGTTACTTCATTGCATAACTATTGACTTTCGTGCATGCATAGGGAATCACAAACCTTAACACCAATATTCCTACTAAGCATAATTACTCACTAACATGACTCACATATTACTATCATCATGTTTAAAAACTATTACAAAGAATCAAGTTTTAATTTGTCCAATGATCTTCATGAATTTTTTTATTATATCCTCCTTGGATATCTATCACTTTGGGACTTGTTTCATATATTGCCATTGCTTTTTGGCAAGCTCAAACAAATTTAAGTGAAGCACATGAGCATAAAGATTTCGTCTCTCAAAAAGGTATAAGTGAAGCATGAGAGGATTTCTTCAAAATTTACTAACTCTCAAATTAATCTAAGTGAAGCATGAGAGTATTTCTACAAAAATTTCCAAGCACACCGTGCTCAAAAAGATATAAGTGAAGCACTAGAGCAATTCTATAGCTCAAAAAAATGAAGTGAAGCACATAGAGCAATTCTAACAAATCAGAGCATGATTTTGGCTTTCTCAAATAGGTGTGTACAGCAAAGATACAAAGGAAAAACTAACAAACAAAACAAGCAAAGATACAAGACGCTCCAAGCAAAACTCATGATATGTGACAAATAAAAATATAGCTCCAATTAAAATACCGATGGTCGTTAGAAGAAAGAGGGGATGCCACTCGGGGGCATCCTAAAGCTTAGTTGCTTGTTTCTCTTTGGATATATCTTGGGGGTGTGGTAGCATCCCCAATCTTAGGCTTTTTATCACTCCTTATTCCTTCATCCATCGTGATCTCACCCAAAACTTGAAAACTTCAATCACACAAAACTCAACAAAATCTTCGTGAGATCCGTTAGTATAATAAAGCAAATCACTACTTTAGGTATTGTTGCAAACCCATTCATATTTTATTATTGCATTATACCTACTGTATTTTAACTTTACCATGGCTCATACCCTTCAATATAACCCATAGATTCATCAAAACAAGCCCACAATGCAACGAAAACAGAATCTGTCTTAAACAAAACAGTCTGTAGTAATCTGTACTCTACCCATACTTATGTAACTCTAAAAATTCTGAAAAGTTAGGACAATGTAAGGAATTTGTATAGAAACACTATGTTAAAATTTCAGCTCAAGATCACGTTCCAGAAAAAAAAATCATATACTGGACGCAAAGTTTCTGTTTCAGATTCAGCATCACTTCTACTCATCCTATGAATCATCCTAAAGGCTTTACTTGGCACAAACACTAAATAAACCATAAAAACACAATCATAACAAAGGCATAATTCTGTCAACACTCAAAAACAGAAAGGAAAAAGCAAAAAATTATTTATTCATTGGGTTGCCTCCCAACAAGCGCTATCGTTTTACGCTCCTAGCTAGGCATAATGGATAGATTCAAGTATTGTCATCCTTGGTTTTGGATCCATAGGATTCTCTCATGATTGATTCATATGGTGGCTTAATTCTTGTTCTAGGGAAGTGTTCCATACCCTTTCTCAAGGGAAATTGAAAACGAATATTGCCTTCTTTCATATCAATCACGGCACCTATAGTGCGTAAAAACGGTCTACCAAGTATAATGGGACAAGATGGATTGCAATCAATATCAAGCACAATAAAATCAATAGGCACATAGTTCCTATTTGCAAGAATAAGAACATCATTCATTCTTCCCAAAGGCTTTTTAATAGTAGAATCCGCCAAGTGCAAATTAAGAGAACATTCTTCAATATTGGCAAGACCAAGCACATCACATAGAGATTTCGGAATCATGTAAACACTAGCACCCAAATCACACAAAGCAAAGCATTCATAATTTTTAATCTTGACCTTAATGGTAGGCTCCCACTCATCATGTAATTTTCTAGGAATAGAAATCTCCAATTCCAACTTTTCTTCAAAAGATTTCATCATGGCATCAACGATATGTTTAGTAAAAGCTTTATTTTGCTCATAAGCATGGGGTGAATTCAACATGGATTGCAACAAATAAATACACTCAATCAAAGAGCAACTATCATAATTAAAGTCTTTGCAATCCAAGATAGTGGGCACATCACTAGTTAAAGTTTTAACCTCTTCAAACCCACTTTTATCAAAAAATTCGTCAAGATTTTCACCCTCCCAATTATTGGGACGCCTTCTAGCTAAAGTTGACTCTACTTCAGTCCCTTCATTATCAATTTTAACATTACTAAATAAGGAATCAATAGAAGAAACACCAATCACTTTAAGATCTTAATCTTTTTACGAAGGCAATCACTAGAAAACGATTTCTCTAAGATTTCTCTTTTAACTCTAAGCATAGCGGTTCTTTCTTAATTTCGTCCATAGAGACATATAAAGCTTTAATAGATTCATCAATCTTAGGCACAAAAGCTTTCAACTTGAGATTTTCAACATCATGAGAAATTCTATCAATGCTTCTAGACATATCATCAATCTTATTCAACTTTTCCTCTATCGTAGTATTGAAAGCCTTTTGCGCATTGATAAATTCTTTAATATTACTCTCAAGATCACAGGTGTTCCTATTATTATTGTAGGAAGAATTACCATAGGAATTACCATAATTATTAGAGGAATTTCCAGGAAAAGGCCTAGGATTAAAATTACCTCTATAAGCATTGTTATTGAAATTGTTTCCCGAGACAAAATTCACATCTACTGAATCACTATTTTGCTCAATCAAGGTAGACAAAGGCACATCATTAAGATCAATAGGAGCATTTTTACTAGCAACCAATTTCATCAAAGCATCAACTTTATCACTCAAAGTACTAATTTGCTCTACCGAATTAACTTTTTTACTAGTAGGTGCTCTTTCGGTATGCCATTGAGAATAATTAGCCATGATATTATCTAGCAATTTAGTAGCTTCACCCAAAGTAATCTCCATAAAAGTACCACCCGCGGCGGAATCTAAAAGATTTCTAGAGACAAAATTCAATCCCGCATAAAAAATTTGTATGATCATCCAAAGATTTAAACCATGAGTAGGACAATTTCTTAGCATCAACTTCATTCTTTCCCAAGATTGTGCAACATGCTCATGCTCAAGTTGCTTAAAATTCATGATTTGCATCCTAAGGGAATAATTTTCGCGGGCAGAAAATACTTAGTGATAAAATCATCCTTGCACTTATTCCAAGAATCGATACTATTGCGAGGCAAAGAGGAAAACCAAATTTTTGCACGATCCCGCAAGGAGAAAGGAAATAGTTTCAACTTCACAATATCATTGTCTGCATATTTTTTTGTTTTGCATATCACACAATTCTATGGACGTGTTTAGATGGGACGCGGCATCCTCATTAGAATTACCAGCAAATTGATCTTTCATGACAAGATTCAACAAAGCGGCATTAATATCACAAGACTCCGCACTAGTGGAGGGAGGAGCAATAGGAGTACTAATAAAATCATTGTTATTAGTATTGGAAAAATCACACAACTTGGTGTTCTCTTGAGTCATCGTGACTACGCAAACAAGATTGCAAACAAGGAAGAGATCCGGCAAGAAAAAGGCAAACGAAGAAGAGGGCGAATAAAACGGCAAATTGGTGAAGTGGGGGAGAGGAAAACGAGAGGCAAATGGCAAATAATGTAATTGCAAGGAGATGAGATTTGTGATTAGGAACCTGGTAGATGATGGTGGAGTCCCCTCGGCACCTATGATAGGCACGTAGAAGAGACCGCTTCCTCCCCGGCAACGGCGCCAGAAATTCCTTTGACGTGGCTTGAGACTGCGTCGGTATTTCCCCAAAGAGGAAGGGATGATGCAGCACAGCGACGGTAAGTATTTCCCTCAGTTATGAAACCAAGGTTATCGAACCAGTAGGAGGATCACCACCACCCAATAAGCAGCACCTGCACACAAACAACAAATACTTGCAACCCGACGCGAAAGAGAGGTTGCCAATCTCTCTACGGTAATAAGATAGATTAGGTAGTGATAGATAGGAGAGATAGATCTCTCAAGAACACAAATAAAAAGAGTAAATATGCAGCAATATATTTTTGGGTTTTTGGTTTTGTAGATCTGAAAACAAAGATTGCAAAAACGTAGATCGGAAAGCAATATGATGGAAAAGTAGACCCGGGGGCCGTAGGGTTCACTAGTGGCTTCTCTCATGAGTATAGCGCACGGTGGGTGAACAAATTACTGTTGGGCAATTGATAGAAAGTCGAATAGTCATGATGATATCCAAGGCGATGATCATTATATAGGCATCACGTCCAAGATAGATAGACCGACTCCTGCCTGCATCTACCTCTATTACTCCACACATCGATCGCTATCCAGCATGTATCTAGTGTATTAAGCTCATGAAAAAACGGAGTAATGCAATAAGAACAATGACATGATGTAGACAAGATCTATTCATGTAGGAATAGACCCCATCTTGTTATCCTTAATAGCAACGATACATGCATGGTTCACTGCCCCTTCTGTTACTGGGAGAGGACACCGCAAGATCGAACCCATCACAAAGCACCTCTTCCCATGGCAAGAAAAATCGATCTAGTCGGCCTAACTAAACCAAAGATTCAGAGAAGAAATACGAGGCTATAAGTAATCATGCATATAAGAGATCAAATAAGACTCAAATAATATTCATGGATAGAAACTGATCATGAACTCAAAATTCATCGGATCCCAACAAACACACCGCAAAAGTTTACATCAAATAGATCTCCGAGAGACCATTGTATTGAGAATCATAAGTGAGAGAGAGAGAGAGAGAGAGAGAGAGAGAGGAAGCCATCTAGCTACTGCCTTCGGACCCGTAGGTCTATGGTGGACTACTCACGCATCATCGGAGAGGCACCTATGAGGAAGATGAACCCCTCCATGATGGTGTTTAGATTGGATCTTGCGGTTCTGGAACTTGCGGCGGCTGGAATTGTGTTTCGTTGACTCTCCTAGGGTTTTTGGAATATTTGGGAATTTATAGGCATCAGAGGCGGTGCGGAAGGGGGCCGAGGAGGGCACAACCCATCAGGGCGCGTCGGGGCCCCCTAGCGCGCCCTGGTGGGTTGTGGTCTCCACGGCCCACCTCTCCGGCAGTTCTTTGGCCCACTGGGTGTCTTCTGGTCCAGAAAAAATCTCCAAAAAGTTTCGTCGCGATTGGACTCCGTTTGGTATTGATTTTTTGCGAAGTAAAAAACAAGCAAAAACAGCAACTGGCACTTTGGCACTATGTCAATAGGTTAGTCCCAAAAGATGATATAAAGTTGTTATAAAATGATTGTAAAACATCCAAGAATGATAATATAACGGCATGGAACAAACAAAAATTATAGATACGTTGGAGACGTATCAGGCTGCTAGCCTTCTTAAGGCAAAACTTGTTTAACTTATGTTTGTACTCAGATATTATTTGCTTCCGCTGACTTGTTGAATTTGAGCTTATGTATTCGAGCCCTCGAGGCCCCTGGCTTGTAATATGAAGCTTGTATGACTTTATTTGTGTCTAGAGTTATGTTGTGATATCTTCCAGTGAGTCCCTAATCTTGGTCGTACTCATTTGTGTGTATGATTAGCGTACGGTCAAATTGGGGGCGTCACAAGTTGGTATCAGAGCCAGGTTTCGATCCTGAGACCTGTGGGTTATGGGCCCACATCTCAATCGGGTGGTATTAGGATCTTTTATTCCTCATCTATACTCTGGGTTCTGATCTCTCTTCTCTTTTGGGTTAAAGATTTTGCTAACTCTAACATTAGGTTCTCGTGATCATATCCACCGGAGAGTTGATTTTTTGACAATTGTTTCCTTTGAAGTTATGATACACACACTGTCATTTGACATCTTGAATCTCCTTGTTACAGATGCGTCCCGCTAGGCAGATCGTTCGTCTGACTTTGGCTGTCGATATGACTGGGTTCCGACCATTCTGGTCAACCTCTTGATCGGGCTGGGATATCGCTGGTACCCCGAGTACACTGTTTACGAGGACTACCGTGAGTTCAACCAGCAACAGTATGAAGCTAAGATGGTTATCTGGGATCGGCGGGACCGCTCCATCACTGAGCCGCACACCTTTCGTGGCATTGGAGTGACCGTTGAGATGGCAGTACAGGATGCTACCTATACGGCTATTGTTCGCTCCGTGCAGCGAACCCCTGCTTGGAGGAGACGGCGTTCAGATACATCCCGTATGTTCCTGCCGGAGTTGATACTGCAGCCGACGCTGAGGTCTACATCCCTTTCGTGCGGCAGCGCAATGACCGATCCTACACTGCTGTCTGCACCCCCTACGTGAGTCGTCGTTACGACCCACAGGTTCTGGTTCAGTACACTGAGGTACTGGATCGCACTGTCCAAGCTCTTAATGTCGAGCTATACGCCACCCGTACTCGTCTTTATGAGGCTATGGAGCATTTGTTGCCAGCAGTCCGTGCGGGGATACATCCGGAGTACATCCTTTACCCGCGCCGGACAGAGTTTCCACCAGGTCTTGAGTAGCCTATTGTTGGAGGTCGCACTCCTACACGTGGACCTACGCTCCCCGCTCAGGACCAGATTCTACATCAGAGTGTTCATGTGATGCAGAATCCTGCCCCTAGGTTTAACATTCAGGGCCACGTGCAGTTCCCTGGCTTCAGTCGTTGTCCCCAATGTTGTTGTAGCTTATCGCTATGTCCCGTTGTTGTATCTCTCTACCGCGTGCCTGCGTGCCGCCTAGTTGTCTAAGTTATTCTCATGCCGGACCTATCGTCTATTTTGTAACAGACTTATGGTTTGTAATAGACCTATGTATGGATCTGTATGTTGAATTTGAACTACTATGTCATAGCTATTGCACTTCCTTCTTTGTGCAATTTACTTCATGAATGATTCATTGTCTTTGCAATTGCCCGATGCTAAACTACCACTGTTAAATTTTTGACAAAATGGTTAGGACAGCTGGTCGTGGTCGTGGTGCGCCTGACCCACCACCGCCACTTGAATACATGGCTGGAATGATGCGGCAGTTTGAGCTGAACTGCCAATTTATGCAAGGGATTATCGACCAGTTCCCGAGGCCGAATATGAATCAGCGGCCAGCCCCAATGACTCTGCAGGACTTCATGCGCCTCAACCCTGCTATCTACCGTAGCTCAACTCAGCCGCTTGACGCTGATGACTGGCTCCGTGACATCACTTATGAGCTGGAGTCTTCAGGTGCCCCAATGGCTAGCTACGTCACCTTTGCCTCGTACTTTCTGAAGGGTCCCGCTGCTCAATGGTGGGACAGTCACATGCGCTCACAGCCTGTTGGAACAATCATCACCTGGCCGGAGTTGCAAGCTGCATTCCGTGCTCGCCATATTCCTCAGGGAATGATGGACAAGAAGAAGCTCGAGTTCCGCAATCTCGTCCAGGGCAACAAGACTGTGGATGCTTATCAGCGGGAATTTCTGGATTTGTCCTGCTATGCTGAAGAAGACATTACAACTGATGCTCGTAGGCAGGAGAAGTTTCGTGAAGGCCTCCACCTGGATATCAAGCTGGCACTCCTTGTTCAGGACTTTGATAAGTTTGCCACCTTGGTGAACAAGTCCATTCAAGTGGAAACAAGTCTGCATGACTACAAGGACAGCAGCAAGCGCAACCGTGACATGGGCTCATCTTCGGGCTCAGGAAGTCAGAAGCGCAAGATCTGGATTCCTCACAACATGTACCATGCACCTACTCCTGCTCCAAGGTCGTCCTATGCTGCACCTCGTCTGCCTTCACCCCCACCTAGGCAGCCGAGGCTCCCAGCTCCGCCACCACGAGCTCCTGTTCCCCCTTCTCGTCCTGAGGATGGGTTGTGCTTCAAGTGTGGTCGTCCAGGACACCGTGCTAGAGAATGCAGGCAGAATCAGAATCAACTTGCACTGCCTTCCAACCAGCCCCGCAACAACAATGCCAGGCCTGCTCAGGGTCGTGCTCAAGTTAACAACGCTGAGCTAAATGAAGCTCAAGACCAGCCTGCTACTATGATGGGTACTCTTCTCGTCAACTCAACTCCAGCTTCTGTATTGTTTGATACAGGAGCATCGCATTCTTTTATGTCTGAAGACTTTGCATACATGCATGGCATTAAGTACGAGGAGATGAACATTCCAATAGTGGTAAACACCCCCGCGGGCCAATGCCGGACCTCCATGGTTAGCCACGATGTCCCCGTTGAAATAGAAGGACTGGAATTCCATGATTCCCCCATTATATTGAAGTCTTCCAAGATCGACCTTATTCTGGGAATGGATTGGTTGAAAGCACATACTGCTTCGATCATTTGTGCCACCAAAACTGTCCACCTCCTGCATCCTTCGAATGAGATAGTCAGCTACCATGGTCATCTTGTTCGAGATGCTGAAGCCCGACTATATGCCATGAATGCTTTAAATGAGTCACCTCTGGCGGGGATTGAAAACATTCCAGTTGTTCGGGATTTCCAAGATGTCTTTCCAGAAGAACTTCCAGGGATTCCCCCTGCTAGAGCTGTCGAGTTTGTCATCGACTTGGTACCAGGTACCACTCCTATAGCCAAGCGTCCTTATAAGATGCCGCCTCATGTGCTCCTTGAGCTTAAGCAAGAAATCGACAATTCGCTTCGCATGGGTTTCATACGCCCAAGTTCCTCTGCTTGGGGAGCGCCTTCTTTGTTTGTCAAGAAGAAGGATGGTACGAATCGTTTGGTCCAAGACTACCGTCCCATCAACCAGGCAACCATTCAGAACAAATGTCCGCTTCCTCGGATCAATGATTTATATGATCAACTTGCTGGTTCCTCAATATTCTCTAAACTTGACTTGAGGTTGGGTTACCATAAGATCCGTGTTCGTGAAGAAGATATCCCTAAGACTGCATTTGTTACTCGCTATGGTTCATACGAATACACCATCATGTCTTTCGGTTTAACAAATGCTCCAGCAACCTTCTCTCGGTTAATGAATTATATCTTCATGGACTACCTCGATAAATTCGTCGTGGTTTATCTGGATGATATTCTGGTATTCTCCAAGAACAAAGAAGAGCATGCTAAACATCTTTGTCTTGTGCTGGAAAAACTTTGAGAACATCAGCTGTATGCCAAGTATTCCAAGTGTGAGTTCTGGTTGGACGAAGTGACTTATCTTGGTTATGTGATCTCCAAAGATGGTATTGCCGTCAACCCAGAACGAGTTCAGGCTATTCTTGACTGGACTCCCTCGAAGAATGTCAAGCAAGTCAGAAGTTTTCTCAGACTCGCCGGCTATTGCCGTCGTTTTGTCGAGACCTTCTCCAAGATTGCCAAGCCATTGACCAATCTGCTTCACAAAGGCGTTAAGTTTGAGTGGACAGACAAATGTCAGGAAAGTTTCCAAGCACTCAAGGACAACCTGACATCTGCTCCAGTGCTTGCTCCTCCGGATTCTCCGAAGGACTTCGTCATTTATTGCGACGCATCCCGTCAAGGATTAGGTTGTGTCCTAATGCAAGAACGCAGAGTGATTGCGTATGCTTCGCGACAGTTGCGTCCCCATGAAGATAATTATCTAGTGCATGACCTTGAACTTGCTGCGGTGATCTATGCCCTATTGTTATGGCGACATTACCTCAGTGGTAATCGTTGTGAGATTTACACTAACCACCAAACCTGAAGTACCTGTTTACTCAGCCAGACCTAAATCTCCGTCAGAGGCGATGGATGGAAGTAGTTACTGACTATGACTTCAGTATATCTTATACCCCTGGCAAGGCTAATGTTATGGCAGATGCCTTGAGTCGAAAGGCTTATTGCAATAATCATATGGTTCAAAAGGCTAACCCCCGTCTCCATGAAGAGCTCCGCAAGTTGAATCTCCACATTGTTCCACAGGGTTCCGTTAATAACCTTGTCATGGAAGCGACTCTTTTGAGAGCTATTAAGTCCAACCAAGACAAGGATGCCTACATCCTTAGGATGAAAGAGGATATTAATTTAGAGAAATTCAAGGAATTCTCGCTTGGTGAAGATGGAGCATTGTACTTCAAGGGTCGCATAGTGGTTCCTCAGTTCGAACTTATGACACAGAAGGTGATGAAATAAGCTCGCGACACCCCTCTCTCTATTCATCCGGGTAGTACTAAGATGTATCTGGACATCCGTCAAAATTACTGGTGGTCTGGTATGAAGCAAGACATTGCTCGCTATATTGAACAATGTGATGTTTGCCGCCGAGTCAAAGCTGAACATCAGAAACCTGCTGGACTTCTGCAACCACTCCCTATTCCTGAATGGAAATGGGACAAGATTCTGATGGACTTCGTCACGGGTTTTCCAAAATCACAGAAGGGAAATGATGCTATCTTTGTCGTCATCGACCAATTCTCGAAGGTCGCACACTTCCTGCCAGTCAAGGAGACAATTACTGCTAGTCAATTAGTAGCCTTGTATACCTCAAGAATTGTTTCACTCCATGGCATTCCAAAGGAAATCAGTTCAGACTGTGGCAGTATCTTCACCTCCAGGTTCTAGGAAAGTTTCCAAGAAGCAATGGGAACTCATATTACCTGGAGCACTGCGTATCACCCTCGGTCGCAAGGTCAAGTTGAAAGAGTTAATCAAGTCCTTGAAGACATGCTACGGGCTTGTGTTATCTCTTTCGGCAAGAAGTGGGAAGAATCGCTTCCTTATGCTGAATTTTCTTACAACAACAGCTATCAAGCTAGCTTGAAGATGTCCCCCTTTGAAGTGTTATATGGACATAAATGTCGAACCCCTCTGAACTGGTCAAAAACTGGGGAACGTGCACTCATTGGTCCAGACATTATCCAACAAGCTGAAGAGCAAGTCCGCATTGTTCGGGATAATCTCAAGGCGGCCCAGTCCCGTCAGAATAGCAATTATGACAAGAAGCATTGGGGTTCAACCTATCAAGCAGGTGATAAGGCTTATCTGCATGTCACTCCTTTTAGAGGCACTCATCGGTTCGGAGTCAAGGGCAAGCTAGCTCCTCGCTACGTTGGTCCTTTCCGCATTCTTGAAAGGCATGGTTATGTGGCTTATAAATTGGAGCTGCCACCAAAATTCTCCCATATCCATGATGTCTTCCATGTGTCGCAACTTCGTCGTTGCTTCAAGGATCCGCAGCGTGAGGTGGATCCCGAATTGATTGAAGTGCAGGATGATCTCACTTACAAAGAGCATCCGATCCGTGTTCTTGATGAAACCGACCATCGAACTCGTCACAAGGTTACCAAGTTCTTCAAAGTGCAGTGGTCAAATCATTCTGAAGATGAAGCCACTTGGGAACGCGAGGATAACCTTCGAGCAGAATATCCCGATCTTCTTCCTTCTACCTCTTAATTCTCGGGACGAGAATTTCTTTTAGCAGGGCAGAGTTGTAACACCCCTGGGATCAAGCTACAGTAACCCTTGTAATTAAGCTACAGTGATAGCCAAGATTAAGCTAATACTTTTGCTAAGCCACATGTGATCACTTTTGGAATCGAATGCAAATTCAATTTCCATTGCAATTCAAAATTCATTTCAAAGTGGGTTTTAAAAGTTTTGCAAACATGTGAATAAAAATCATGAATAGTTTTCAAATATTCTTTTGGTATTTCTAAAATTGCAAACCACATTTTTGCAAATGTTTTGGTGCCTCAAAACTATTTTATCAGTGGCCAAATAAAATATTAAATGCCCCTTTTGGCCTTTGTAATTTTCAAACATTTTAAATTAGCCACCAAGTCTTTTGTGGCTTTGTCTAAAATAATAATATGAATTATTGGCCAAGTCACATATTTTTATTAGGTCAAATGGTCTAGTATTTATTTGTAAAAACAGAACCTTTAAAATAATAAAAGAAAACAAAAAAAGGAAAGAAAAGGCCCCTCTGTCCCCCCCTCCCACCGGGCCACCTAACCGGGTCGGCCCACCTCCCCCCTGCCAGCCCACCCCCGTCGCTACAAGGGGGGCAAGCCCCACCCCACCGACACCCATCGCCCCCACTCCCCCACCCGACCCGACCCCCCCCCCGCTGGATCTGGATCGGGGGAACCCCCCCCCCCCCCCCCCCCCCCCGACCCCGACGCATCGGCGACGCCCGCGCCCCGCCCGCGTCCCCAGCGATGCACCGTCCCCCCCCCACCCGGACCCCGACGCCGTCGCCTCCTCGCCGCCGGCCCCCCTCGCGCCCGCTGCCCACCCCTCCCGGCCACGATGTGAGCCCTCGGGCTCCTCCCCCCACTCCTTCCCCTCCCCCCTCCGGCCGCTCGCCGCGCTCCGACGCCCCCTCTCGCTGCGCTCGCCGTGCCCCAGCCGCCCGCACCCGCCCCAGCCCGCGCGCCCGCTCCCCGCCGGCGCCCCTGGCCCCTGGCACCGCCCTGGCCGGCTGTGTAAGTGGGGGATTAGGCCCCCCCACTAACCCCCCCTGTGTATGACAAAGGGGGGCCACGCCCCTAAACGTGGTTAAAATAAATAAATGAAATGAATAGATAAAATAAAATTATGTAATTAATTAAGTAATTAATTAGTTAATTAGTGTAATTAAGATTAATTAGATTAAAATTAACCCTCTGTTAAGCTAACAGGGGATGACATGTGGGCCCTGCTCAATTAGACCTAATTAAAATGGTTTAATTAATTCTGTTATTTAGTTTAATCTAAACAGAGAATGACAGGTGGGTCCCACCCCCTAATTAATCTGATTAATTAGATTTTAAGGCATAATTAATACTCTGTCAATGACAAGTGGGACCCACTGGTCAGTTTGACCAGTCAACTGTGACTGTTGACTGCTGATGTCAGTATGACATCATGCTGATGTCATATTTAGTTTATTGAATTAAATTTAATCTATTTAATTTCTGAATATTAATAAAACTTTAAAAATTAATATAAAATAAACCGTAAGTCAGATGAAAAAGTTTTATACATGAAAATTGCTCACAAAAATCCCACGAATCCGAATACGCAGTCCGTTCGTCTGTCGCGTGCTCCTATCATAACGAACGTGGAACTTTTCCATCATTTTCATATGTCCGGTAGTAGCCCGAGACCCGAAAAATATTGTGAGACTCTCTCCCGCTCCGTCAGCAACGTGTAGTACTGCGTTGGTGCATGCCTAGCTCTGCATATTGCCATGTCATGCATCGTGTTGCATCTGTCTGCCTTATATTTATTGTTTCTCCCCCCTCTTCTTACCGGTAGACCCCGAGACTGACGCTGCTGCCGGGTACGACTACGCGACTGACGATCAGGCCTTTGCAGCAGAGCAGCAAGGCAAGCAACCCCCCCCCCCCCCTTGAGCATTCCGATATCGCCCAGTTCCCTTCTCTCTCATGCTTGCATTAGTTTTTGCTACTGTTATTGATAGCTCCTATTCTGATGCATAGCCTGTTTTTGTTAAACTACTACTGTATATGTTATCATATCACCTGCTTAGTATAGGTTGATTAGTGATCCCCTGTGACCCCCTTAGTCCCAGTTGCCCCTGCTTCTTCGTCGACGACTCGAAGACTCGGTCAACCGACCGACCAGCCATGCCCGTCACATTCACCGCACCCCCCCCCCCCTTAGTTGTACGACTCTGCAGAGCTACTATCGAGTACCGAGGGTGACACCTCGTGAAGTACTCATGATGCTAACTCTGTAGTGCAGCTAGTCGGTCGTGGTTATCGAGGGTGATTCCTCCTTCACTACTCCCGACGACGACTCTGTCGTGCAACCCCTCAAGCATAGACCATCGAGGGTGAATCCTCTTTGGTCACCTTGATGGTTACATCGGGTGGGATCCTTCGAGGTTAATCCCTCGGGTTTCCCCCTTGGTGTTATATACACACTGTTACTATTACTTTACTGTTGATACATGACGAGGTCTGGATGACCGGAGGGTGTTGGTGTAATATGACGGGGCGTGGCCGGGCATTCTTGGCCCTTGCCACAAGACCTCGAGACGGGGCGATGGGACCACATATCGTGTATCGCGCTCGTCACCGCAATTAACAAAATGCTAATGGTTTGGGTATTTGATCTGAGTTGGTCATTTGACCTTTTCGCACTAACCTTCACGTGGGAGAAGTTATGGGTACTCGGCATTGTTGTATCAGCCGAAGCTCTTCAGACGTCAGCAATGGAGCGGCACGCGCCCGAATGATCCACGACGGCACTGATCTTGTATTAGAGTGTGCTAGGACTGACCTCGGCCGCCCTCGCATCGTGCAGGAGTGCAAAGGGTGAGTGGGCCCATGACCCCTACACGCTTAGGATTTAGACCGGCGGGCTGGCCTCTCTGTTGAGCCTAGGTAGGGCGACGGAGTGTTGATGTCTCGAGGCCGGGCATGACCCAGGAAAGTGTGTCCGGCCAAGGGTTATCAAGCGTGTTGGAAAATGTGGTGCACCCCTGCAGGGATGAAATTAACTATTCGAATAGCCGTGTCCACGGTAACAGGACGACTTGGAGTTGTATCCCGAGCTAATATAACTAAAAGAGATGGCCTGAAATAAAATGTTTGCTCCGAGATTGCTTTCTCGCGGGGAGTTGAGGAAGGATCTCTGGGCGTGGGTACTTAATAAAATTGCTACAATAATATTGTTACATATGAGTTACCCGTCTACTCTCTTCTAATGCTGCAAGATGTTGAAGATGCTAGTCTTCGATAGGACTAGGCCTCCCCCCTCATTCTTGCTTTTTGCAGTCAGTCCAGATATAACCCCATTCCTTGATACTGATGCATACTTAGCATAGTTCTGATGTCAGTCTTGCGAGTACTTTGGATGAGTACTCACCACTGCTTTGCATTCTCTTTTCCCCTCGGTATGATTACTACGTTCAGACAATGGAGCCCAGGAGATGGAGTACACTGGAGACGACTACTACACCTCGCCGGAGCCTACTACTACGTGGAGGCTGCCCCCGACCAGCAGTAGGATAGGAGGTTCCCAGGCAGGAGGCCTCGCCTCTTTCGATCCGTTGTTATGTTTGTGCTAGCCTTCTTAAGGCAAAATTTGTTTAACTTATGTCTGTACTCAGATATTATTTGCTTCCGCTGACTTGTTGAATTTGAGCTTATGTATTCGAGCCCTCGAGGCCCCTGGCTTGTAATATGAAGCTTGTATGACTTTATTTGTGTCTAGAGTTATGTTGTGATATCTTTCAGTGAGTCCCTAATCTTGGTCGTACGCATTTGCGTGTATGATTAGCGTACGGTCAAATTGGGGGCGTCACAATACCCTTCAATATGACCCATAGATTCATCAAAACAAGCACACAATGCAACGAAAACAGAATCTGTCTTAAACAGAATAATCTGTAGTAATATGTACTCTAACCATACTTCTGTAACTCTAAAAATTCTAAAACATTAAGACAATGTAAAGAATTTATATAGCAACATTGTGTTAAAATTTCAACTCAAGATCACGTTCCAGTAAAAAAATAAAATTCGAACACTGGACGCAAAGTTTCTGTTTCAGATTCAGCATTGTTTCTACTCATCTTATGAATCATCCTAAAGGCTCTACTTGCCACAAACACTAAATAAACCATAAAAACACAATTATAATAGAGGCATAATTGTGTCAACACTCAAAAACAGAAAGGAAAAAGCAAAAATAAATTTATTCATTGGGTTTCCTCCCAACAAGCGCTATCGTTTTACGCCCCTAGCTAGGCATAACGCAAAGTTTCTGTTGGGGAACGTTGCATGGGAAACGAAACAATTTCCTACGCACACGCAAGATCTATCCATGGTGATGAGCATCTATGAGAGGGAGAGTGGATCTACATACCCTTGTAGATCGCTAAGCGGGAAGCGTTAAGAAACGCGGTTGATGTAGTCGAACGTCTTCGTGATCCAAATCGCAAGCCGTCCCGCGATCCCATCATGATTCGTCTAATGATCCCATCACGATCCGTCCCACGATCCAATCATGGTCCTTCCAATCTAGTGCCGAACGGACGGCACCTCCGCGTTCAGCACACGTACAGCTCGATGACGATCTCCGCCTTGTTGATCCAGCAAGAGGGAGCGGAGAGGTAGATGAGTTCTCCGGCAGCGCGACGGCGCGGCGGCGGCGGTGGTGGTGGTACTATTCTGGTAGGGCTTCGCCTAAGCGCCGCTGAAACTAGACTAGAGGAGAAACGATCTAGAGGAAGAAGAGGGCAGCACGTGGCAATTGGGGTTGGAGCTGCCCTCAAATCCTCTAGTATATATAGGAGGGAGGGAGGAGGGGCTGGCGCCCTAGGGATCCTCCCCTAGGGTCGGCCGAACCAGAGGTGGAGGAATCCACCTCCAACTAGGAGGTGGGCGTGAGGAAATCCTACTCCGACTAGGATTCCTCCCCCTCTCCTCTTTCTCCTGCGCATAGGCCCTCTTGGGCTGGCTGCCCAGCCCACCAGGGGTTGGTGCGCCACCACTAAGGCCTATGTGGCCCCTTGGGGTGTGTGGGCCCCACTTGGTGGTCCCCCGGAACCCATTCGTCACTCCCGGTACACTACCGGAAATGCCCGAAACTTTTCCGGAGTTCAAACACCACTTTCCTATATATCAATCTTTACCTCTGAACCACTCCGGAGCTCCTCGTGACGTCCGGGATCTCATCCGGGACTCCGAACAACCTTCGGTCACCACCATACATAACTCAATACTACCGAAACGTCACCTAACGTTAAGTGTGCAGACCCTGCGGGTTCGAGAACTATGTAGACATGACCGAGACACCTCTACAGTCAATAACCAATAGCGGGACCTGGATGCCCATATTGGTTCCTACATATTCAACGAAGATCTTTATTGCTTGAACCTCTATGTCAAGGATTCAGTTAATCCCGTACGCTGTTCCCTTTGTTCTTCGGTATGTTACTTGCCCGAGATTCGATCGTCGGTATCTTTATACCTAGTTCAATCTCGTTACAGGCAAGTCTCTTTACTCGTCTCGTAATACAAGATCCCGTGGCTAACTCTTTAGTCGCTTTGCTTGCAAGGCTCATTGTGATATTGTATTACCGAGTGGGCCCCGAGATACCTCTCCGTCACACGGAGTAATAAATCCCAGTCTCGTTCCATGCCAACTCAACAGACACCCTCGGAGATACCTGTAGAGCATCTTTATAGTCACCCAGTTACGTTGCGACGTTTGATACACACAAGGTACTCCTCCGGTGTCAATGAGTTGAATGATCTCATGGTCATAGGAACAGATACTTTGACATGCAGAAAACAATAGCAATAAACTGGCACGATCATATGCTATGTTCATAGTTTGGGTCTTGTCCATCACATCATTCTCCTAATGATGTGATCCCGTTATCAAATGACATCTCATGTCTATGGCCAGGAAACCTTGACCATCTTTGATTAACGAGCTAGTTTACTAGAGGCATACCAGGGACACAAAGTTGTCTATGTACCCACACATGTATTTGAGTTTCCAATCAATACAATTATAGCATGGATAATAAACGATTATCGCGAACAAGGAAATATAATAATAACCAATTTATTGTTGTCTCTAGGGTATATTTCCAACAGTCTCCCACTTGCACTAGAGTCAATAATCTAGCTCACATCGCTATGTGATTCACATTGTTATGAATCTAACACCCAATGAGTTCTGGGGTTCGATCATGTTTTGCATGTGAGAGAGGTTTTTTAGTCAACGGTCTGCAACATTCAGATCCGTGTGTTCTTTGCAAATCTATATGTCATACTGCAGATGCTACCACGCTCCACTTGGAGCTATTCCAAATGGTTGCTCCACTATACGTATCCGGATTGCTACTCAGAGTCATCCGGATAGGTGTCAAATCTTGCATCGACGTAACCCTTTACGACGAACTCTTTATCACCTCCATAATCGAGAAACATTTCCTTAGTCCTCTAGTTACTAAGGATAATTTTGACCGATGTCCAGTGATCCACTCCTGGACCACTCTTGTACCCCTTGACAGACTCATGGCAAGGTACACACCAGGTGCGGTACACAGCATGGCATACTATACAAAGCCTATGGATAAGGCATAGGGGACGACCTTCGCCCTTTCTCTTTGTTCTACCGTGGTCGAGCTTTGAGTCTCACTCAACTCCACACCTTACAAATCAGGCAAGAACTCTTTCTTTGACTGATCCATTTTGAACTCTTTCAAAATCTTGTCAAGGTATGTACTCATTGAAAGTTTTATCAGACGTCTTGATCTATCTCTATAGATCCTGATGCCCAATATTTAAGTAGCTTCATTCCAGGTTTTCATTTGAAAAACTCCTTTTCAAACAACCCTTTATGCTTTCCAGAAATTCCACATCATTTCCGATCAATAATATGTCATCCACATATACTTATCAGAAATTCTATAGAGCTCCCACTCACTTTATTGTAAATACAAGTTTCTCATAAACTTTGTATAGACCCAAAAACTTTGATCACCTCATCAAAGCGTATATTCCAACTCCGAGATGCTTGCTCCTGTCCATAGAAGGATCGCTGGAGCTTGCATACATTTTAGCATCCTTAGGGCTGACAAAACCTTCCGGTTGTATCACATACAACCTTTCCTCACGGATACCGTTAAGGAAATGATGTTTTGACATCCATCTGCCAGATTTCATAATCGAAAAATGCAGCAACTGCTAACATAATTCCAACAGACTTTAGCATCGCTACGGGTGAGAAATTCTCATCGTAGTCAACTCCTTGAACTTGTCGGAAACTTCTTTCCGACAAGTCGAGCTTTATAAATGGTGACATTTAACATCAGTGTTTGTCTTCTTCTTAAAGGTCCATTTGTACTCAACGGCCTGCCGTTCAACGGGCAAGTCTACCAAAGTCCATACTTGGTTTTCATACATGGATCATTTCTCGGATTTCATGGCTCCTAGCCATTTGTTGGAATCCGGGCCCACCATCGCTTCTTCATAGCTCGTAGGTTCACTGTTGTCTAACAACATGACCTCCAAGACAGGATTGAAGTACCACTCAGAGGCGGTACGATTTCTTGTCAGCCTACGAGGTTCGGTAGTAACTTGACCCGAAGTGTCATGATCATCATCATTAACATCCTCTTCATTCGGTGTAGCCGCCACAGAAATATCTTTCTGCGTCGTGCTACTATCCAACTGAAGTGACGGTTCAATAACCTCATCAAGTTCTACCTTCCTCCCAGTCAATTCTTTCGAGAGAAACTTTTTCTCGAGAAAGGACCCATTTTTAGCAACAAACACTTTGCCCTTGGATCTGAGATAGAAGGTATACCCAACTGTTTCCTTAGGGTATTCTATGAAGATGCACCTTTCCGCTTTGGGATCGAGCTTATCAGACATAAGCGTCGTATTCCCAAACTCTGAGAAATGACAGCTTAGGTTTCTGCCAAACCAAAATTCATACGGTGTCATCTCAACGGACTTAGATGGTGCCCTATTTAAAGTGAATGTAATTGTCTCTAATGCATAACCCAAAACGATAGTGGCAAATCGATAAGAGACATCATAGTACGCACCATATCCAATAGAGCATGACTACGACGTTCGGACACACCATCACACTATGGTGTTCCAGGTGGCGTGAGTTGTGAAACAACTTCCACATTGTCTTGAGTTGTATACCAAACTCATAACTCAGATATTTACCTCCACAATCATATCGTAGACATTTTATCTTCTTGTCATGATGATCTCAAACTTCACTCTGAATTTGTTTGAACTTTTCAAATGTTTCAGACTTGTGTTTCATTAAGTAAATATCCCCATATCTACTCAACTCATCAGTGAAGGTAAGAAAATAGCGATATCCACCGCATGCTTCAATACCGATTGGATCGCTACATTAACATGTATCATTTCCAATAAGTCACTTGCCCGCTCCATCATATCGGAAAATGGGGTCTTAGTCATCTTGCCCAAGAGGCATGGTCCGCATGTCTCAACCGATTCGAAATCGAGTGAGTCAAAAGATCCATCAGCATGGAGTTTCTTCATGCGCTTTACACCAATATGACCTTGGCGGCAGTGCCACAAGTATGCGGTACTATCATTATTAACTTTGTATCTTTTGGCATCAATATTATGAACATGTGTATCACTACGATCAAGATTCAATAAACCATTATCATTGGGTGCATGACCATTGAAGGTATTATTCATGTAAACAGAATAACCATTATTCTCTAACTTAAATGAATAATCGTATTGCAATAAACATGATCTAATCACGTTCATGCTCAACGCAAACACCAAATAACATTTATTTAGGTTCATCACTAATCCCGAAGGTAGAGAGAGTGTGTGATGGTGATCACATCAACCTTGGAAACACTTCCAACACTCATCGTCACCTCACCCTTAGCTAGTCTCCGTTTATTCCATAGCTTTTATTTCGAGTTACTAACATTTAGCAACCGAACCGGTATCCAATACCCAGGTGCTACTAGGAGCACTAGTAAGGTACACATCAATAACACGTATATCAAATATACTTCTGTCGACATTGCCAGCCTTCTTATCTACCAAGTATCCAGGGGTGTTCCGCTTCAGCGACCGTTCTCCTCATAATAGAAGCACTTCGTCTCGGGTTTAGGATCAACCTTGGGTTTCTTCACTGGAGCAGCAACTGACTTGCCATCCATGAAGTTTCCCTCCTTGCCCTTGCCCTTCTCGAAACTAGTGGTTTCACTAACCATCAACACTTGATGCTCCTTCTTGATTTCTACCTTTGCGGTGTCAAACATCGCGAATAGCTCAGGGATCATTATTTCTATCCCTGGCATTTTATAGTTCATCACGAGGCTCTAGTAGCTTAGTGACAGTGACTTGGAGAACTATATCAATCACTATCTTATCTGGAAGATCAACTCCCACTCGATTCAAGCGATTGTAGCACCCAGACAATCTGAGCACATGCTCACCGATTGAGCTATTCTCCTTCATCTTGCAGGCAAAGAATCTTGTTGGAGGTCTCATACCTCTCAACACGGGCACGAGCCTGAGATCCCAATTTCAGCTCTTAGAACATCTCATATGTTCCGTGACGTTCAAAGCGTTTTGGAGCCTCAATTCTAAGTCGTAATGCATGACACACTGAACTATCAAGTAGTCATCAGAACGTGCCTGTCAGATGTTCATAACATCTACAGACGACGCTTGAGGGGGTGGCGCACCGAGCGGTGCATTAAGGACATAAGCCTTCTGTGCAGCAATGAGGACAATCCTCAGATCACGGACCCAGTCCGCATTATTGCTACCATTATCTTTCAACTCTATTTCTCTAGGAACATATAAAAATTCAAGGGAGCTACAACACGAGCTAGTAATCTACAACATAATTTGTAAAGACATTTTGACTATGTTCATGATAATGAGTTTAGTTAATCATATTACTTAAAAACTCCCACTCCAATTGACATCCCTCCGGTCATTCGAGTGTCACATGATCCAAATCCACCAACTCAAGTCCGATCATCACGTGAGTTGAGGTGATTTCAATGGTGAACATCTTCATGTTGATCATATCTACTATATGACTCATGTTCGACCTTTCGGTCTCTTATGTTCCGAGGCCATGTCTGTACATGCTAGGCTCGTCAAGTTTAACCCGAGTGTTCCGCACGTGCAACACTGGCTTGCACCCGTTGCATGCGAACGTAGAGTCTATCACACCCGATCATCACGTGGTGTCTCGAAACGACGAACTTTCGCAACGGTTCACACTCGGGGAGAACACAATTTATCTTGAAATTTAAGTGAGGGGTCACCTTATAATGCTACCGTCGTCCTAAGCAAAATAAGATGCATAAAAGGATTAACATCACATGCAAATCATAAGTGACATGATATGGCCATGAACTTGTGCTTTTGATCTCCATCTTCAAAGCACAGGCATGATCTCCATCGTCACCGGCATAACACCATGATCTCCATCATCTTGATCTCCATCAATGTGTCGCCATGAGGCTGTCGCGCCGACTGTTGCTTCCACGACTATTGCTAACTCATAGCGATAAAGTAAAGCAAAAAACGGCAAAAATAATTAAAGATAACCCTATGGCTCCTGCCGGTTGCCGTACTCATCGACATGCAAGTCGTGATATTCTATACAATACATGATCATCTCATACATCACATATATCTCATCATGTAATTGGCCATATCACATCACAACATACCCTGCAAAAACAAGTTAGACGTCCTCTAATTGTTGTTGCAAGTTTTACGTGGCTGCTACGGGTATCTAGCAAGAACAATTCTTACCTACGCAAAAACCACAACGGTGATACAAAAATTGCTATTCAACCTTCTCAAGGACCGCCTTCGTCAAATCCGATCCAACTAAAGTGGGAGAGATAGACACCCGCCAGCCATCTTTATGCAACGAAGTTACATGTCAGTTGATGGAACCGGCCTCTCGTAAGCGTACGAGTAAGGTTGGTCCGGGCCGCTTCATCCCACAATACCACTGAATCAAGAAAAGACCAAGGGAGGAAGCAATCTGAGCATCAACGCCCACAAACTCCTTTGTGTTCTACTCATGATCTCATCTACACATAGACCTAGCTCTGATACCACTGTTGGGGAACGTTGCATGGGAAACAAAAAAAATTCCTACGCACACGCAAGATCTATCCATGGTGATGAGCATCTACGAGAGGGAGAGTGGATCTACATACCCTTGTAGATCACTAAGCGGGAAGCGTTAAGAAACGCGGTTGATGTAGTCGAACGTCTTCGCGATCCAAATCGCAAGCTGTCCCGCGATCCCATCACGATCCGTCTCGCGATCCAATCACGATCCGTCTCGCGATCCAATCACGGTCCTTCCAATCTAGTGCCGAACGGACGGCACCTCCGCGTTCAGCACACGTATAGCTCGATGACGATATCCGCCTTCTTGATCCAGCAAGAGGGAGCAGAGAGGTAGATGAGTTCTCCGGCAGCGCGACGGCGCGGCGGCGGCGGTGGTGGTGGAACTATTCCGGCAGGGCTTCGCCTAAGCGCCGCTGAAACTAGACTAGAGGAGAAATGATCTAGAGGAAGAAGAGGGCAGCACGTGGCAATTGGGGTTTGGGCTGCCCTCAAATCCTCTAGTATATATAGGGTCGGCCGAACCAGAGGTGGAGGAGTCCACCTCCAACTAGGAGGTGGGCGTGGGGAAATCCTACTCCGACTAGGATTCCTCCCCCTCTCCTCTTTCTCCTGCGCATAGGCCCTCTTGGGCTGGCTTCCTGCTACTTCTTGAGCTTGCGTTGGTTTTCCCTTGAAGAGGAAAGGGTGATGCAGCAAAGTAGATAAGTATTTACCTCAGTTGTTGAGAACCAAGGTATCAATCCAGTAGGAGATACAAGCAAGTCCCCAATCTTCGCACCTACACAAACAATCAAACTCTTGCACCCAACGCTAAAAGGGGTTGTCAATCCCTTCACGGTTATTTGCAAGGATGAGATCTGATAGAGATAGATATAAAAGATTGCTAGAACGTAAAGTAAAACGAAAGTAAAAATAATGCAGCGAAGTATTTTTGGTATTTTTGGTTTATAGATCTGAAAATATAATATGGAAAATAGACCCGGGGGCCATAGGTTTCGCTAGAGGCTTCTCTCATGAAGGAAAATAATACGGTGGGTGAACAAATTACTGTCGAGCAATTGATAGAAAAGCGCATAGTTATGACGATATCCAAGGCAATGATTATGCATATAGGCATCACGTCCGTGTCAAGTAGACCGAAATGATTCTGCATCTACTACTATTACTCCACACATCGACCGACTCCTTCCTGCATCTAGAGTATTAAGTTCATGAAGAACAGAGTAACGCATTAGGTAAGATGACATGATGTAGAGGGATAAACTCAACCAATATGATGAAAACCCCTTCTTTTTATCCTCGATGGCAACAATACAAATACGTGCCTCGCTACCCCTACTTTGTCACTGGGTGAGGACACCGCAAGATTGAACCCAAAACTAAGCACTTCTCCCATTGCAAGAATTACCAATCTAGTTGGCCAAACCAAACCAATAACTCGAAGAGATTTGCAAAGATATGAAATCATGCATAAAAGAATTCATAGAATATTCAAATAATATTCATAGATAAGCTGATCATAAACCCACAATTCATCGGATCTCGACAAACACACCGCAAAAGAGTATTACATCGGATAGATCTCCATGAAGATCATGAAGAACATGGTATTGAAGAACAAAGAGAGAGAAGAAGCCATCTAGCTACTAGCTATGGACCCGAAGGTCTGTGGTAAACTACTCACGCATCATCGGAGGGGCAATGGAGTTGATGTAGATGCCCTCCGTGATCGAATCCCCCTCCGGCAGATTACCGGAAAAGGCTCCAAGATTGGATCTCACGGGAACAGAGGCTTCCGGCGGCGGAAAAGTATTTTCGTGGCTCTCTTTGGTATCCAGGGAATATTTGGGAATTTATAGGCCGAAGAATAGGGTTAGGAGGGCTGTCGTGGGGCCACAAGCCAGGGGGCGCCCCCCCCTCAGGGCGCGCCCTGGTGGCTTGTGACTCCACGGCAGGTCTCCTGCCTTCATCTCCAAGTCTGCTGGGTTTCTTCTGGTCCAAGAAAAATCATTCCGAAGATTTTATTCCGTTTGGACTCCGTTTAATATTCCTTATCTGCAATACTCAAAAACAAGGAAAAAACAGAAACTGGCACTAGGCTCTAGATTAATAGGTTAGTCCCAAAAATAATATAAAATAGCATATTAATGCTTATAAAACATCCAAAACAGATAATATAATAGCATGGAACAATCAAAAATTATAGATACGTTGGAGACGTATCAAGCATCCCCAAGCTTAATTCCTGCTCGTCATCGAGTAGGTAAATGATAAAAACAGAATTTTTGATGTGGAATGCTACCTAACATATTTATCCATGTAATATTCTTTATTGTGGCATGAATATTCAGACCCATAAGATTCAAAACAAAAGTCTAATATTGACATAAAACAGTAATACTTCAAGCATACTAACAAGGCAATTGCGTCCTTTCGAAATAACATGGCCTTAGAAAGTTATCCCTACAAAATCATATGGTCTGGCTATGCTCCATCTTCCCCACACAAAGTATCTAAATCATGTACAACCCCGATGACAAGTCAAGCAATTGTTTCACACCTTTTATGTTCTCAAACCTTTTTAACTCTCACGCAATACATGAGCGTGAGCCATGGATATAGCACTATAGGTGGAATAGAATATGGTGGAGGTTGTGAGGAAAAAGGAGAAGATAGTCTCACATCAACTAGGCGTATCAACGGGCTATGGAGATGCCCATCAATAGATATCAATGTGAGTGAGTAGGGATTGTCATGCAACGAATGCACTAGAGCTATAAGTGTATGAAAGCTCAAAAAGAAACTAAGTGGTTGTGCATAAGATGAAAAATTCCACTAGTTATATGAAAGTGACAAAATAGGAGACTCTCTATCATGAAGATCATGGTGCTACTTTGAAGCACAAGTGTGGAAAAATATAGTAGCATTGTCCCTTCTCTCTTTCTCTCATTTTTTTATTTTGGTGGGCATCTTTGGCCTCTTTTTTTTTTATTTGGGCTTCGCTGGCCTCTTTTATTATTTGTAAAGTCCGGAGACTCATCCCAACTTGTGAGGGAGTCATAGCTTCCATCATCCTTTTCTCTCACGGGACAATGCTCTAATAATGAAAATCATCACACTTTTATTTACTTACAACTCAAAAATTACAACTCGATACCTAGAACAAAATATGACTCTATATGCAATATGAAAGTGATGGTGCGTGTCATGAAAAATGGAACGGTGGAAGTTGCATGGCAATATATCTCGGAATGGCTATGGAAATGCCATAATAGGTAGGTATGGTGGCTGTTTTGAGGAAGGTATATGGTGGCTGTTTTGAGGAAGGTGGGTTTAATGTACCGGCGAAAATTGCGCGGTACTAGAGAGGCTAGCAAAGGTGGAAGGGTGAGAGTGTGTATAATCCATGGACTCAACATTAGTCATAAAGAACTCACATACTTATTGCAAAAGTCTATTAGTTATCAAAGCAAAGTATTAGACGCATGCTCCTAGGGGAGAGGTTGGTAGGAGTTAACCATCGCGCGCTCCCGACCCTCACACAAAGGTTGACAATCATTAAACAAATCATGCTCCGACTTCGTTACATAACGGTTCACCATACGTGCATGCTACGGGAATCACAAACTTTAACACAAGTATTTATACCATTCACAATTACTCACTAGCATGACTCTCATATTACCATCTTTACATCTCAAAACTATATGCAAGGAATCAAACTTCTCATAGTATTCAATGCACTTAATATGAAAGTTTTTATTATATCCCTCTTGGATGCCCATTATATTAGGACTAAATTCATAACCTAAACCAATTACCATGCTGTTTAAAGACTCTCAAAATAATATAAGTGAGGTACGAGAGTTCAATAATTTCTATAAAATAAAACACCACCGTGCTCCAAAAAGATATAAGTGAAGTACTAGAGCAACATTGCCTAGCTCAAAAGATATAAGTGAAGCACATAGAGTATTCTAATAAATTCACGATTAATGCGTGTCCCCCTCAAAATATGTGTGCAGCAAGGATGATTGTGGCAAACTAAAAAGCAAAGACTCATATCATACAAGACGCTCCAAGCAAAACACATATCATGTGGTGAATAAAAATATAGCCTCAAGTAAATTTACCGATGGATTGAAGACGAAAGAGGGGATGCCTTCAGGGGCATCCCCAAGCTTAGTCTCTTTGGTATCCTTGAATATGTCTTGGGGTGCCTTGGGAATCCCCAAGCTTAGGCTCTTGCCACTCCTTATTCCATAGTCCATCAAATCTTTACCCAAAACTTGAAAACTTCACAACACAAAACTAAACAGAAAACTCATGAGATCCGTTAGTATAAGAAAAATAAATCACCACTTTAGGTACTGTTGTGAACTCATTCTTTATTTATATTGATGTAATATATACTGTATTCCAACTTCTCCATGGTTCATACCCCCCGATACAACCCATAGATACATCAAAATAAGCAAACAACACAAAGAAAACAGAATCTGTCTAAAACAGAACAGTCTGTAGCAATCGATAGACTTCGAATACTTCTGTAACTCCAAAAATTCTGAAAAATTAGGAAAATCAGTGAAATTTGTATATAAATCTTTTGTAAAAATTTCAGATCAAAATCATGTTCCAGTGAATTTACAAAATTCCTGGACTGAGGGCAAAAGTTTCTGTTTTTCAGCAAAATCAAATCACAAACACCGTAGACCATCCCAAAGGTCTTACTTGGCTCAAACACTAATTTAAACAAGAAAACACAATTACTACAGAGGTAATAATGTGTAAAACACTCAAAGCATAAGCAAAAACAAAAGCATAAAAATAAAATTGGGTTGCCTCCAAACAAGCGCTATTGTTTAACGCCCCTAGCTAGGCATAACGCAATAGATCTAGGTATTGTCATAATAGTAAGGGAGATCATCCATGCTCCTCTCATACTCCCTTCTTTCAGCGGCAAGTTTTCTTTGTGGCAAGCAAAAATAATAAAAAGGGATAAATTTAATAGGATAAGGATCCTTAAGATCAAGTGCGGGAGGGATAGGTTCCTCCTTCGGCCCCCTATAGTGTATAATCAATTCATCATTGTAGGCTTTCCTTTGGTGGAAAGTCATAAGCCTATCTCTTAATATGAACTCTAATCCATTATTTTGTATAGCAAAATTATCATTGAGTTCAGAAATCTTATCAATCAAAACCTCGATAGGGACCCTTTTTCTCAAATTTTCATTATAAGCAACGTAATCCGGGGATTGCAATCTCATTATTTCTTCTTGATTAAAAAGGATCTCCTCTATAGGGGTACATCCACTATTAATTTTATAATGAGCAAAGATTTCACTAGCCCCTTTCATGATGAATCTAAACTCATGGGCTAGAAATACAGTGGCGGCATGCTTAACAGAAGAATACTGAATATTAGAGAACTCAAGAAAAATACTTTGTATGCAAGGATGCATATGAACAAATTGCCTCTCAAGTTCAGTTATTAGAAGTGTTATGGCATCCGCAAGACTATTAGTTTTATTGAGAATAGACCCTCCTAAGGTAGGTAGCGTACCAGCACAGGTAAAGAAATCATGGATAACGCCTTTTCCAATAATATTACCGCTACCTATGCGGAATTTTTTTGTATGCATGATAGTAGGTTCTTTATGAGAGTCGTTTTCAGCAAAGTTGTCAAAATTCCCCTCAAGATTATAACTATTCTTTTCAATAAAAACCTCTCTAGATTCAGACATGGTGGCACCGAATAGATCTAGCACACAAGCAAACGAAAAGCAAACGGAAAGACGAACGGAAGAAGGGCGAATAAAAAGGCAAATCTTTTTGGTTTTTCTGAAAATCATTTTAGAAGTGGGGGAGAGGAAAACGAGAGGCAAATGGCAAATAATGTAAATGCAAGAGATGAGTTTGTGATGGGTACTTGGTAGGCTTGATGTAGATCTCCCCGGCAACGGCACCAGAAATCCTTCTTGCTACTTCTTGAGCTTGCGTTGGTTTTCCCTTGAAGAGGAAAGGGTGATGCAGCAAAGTAGATAAGTATTTCCCTCAGTTGTTGAGAACCAAGGTATCAATCCAGTAGGAGATACAAGCAAGTCCCCAATCTTCGCACCTACACAAACAATCAAACTCTTGCACCCAACGCTAAAAGGGGTTGTCAATCCCTTCACGGTTATTTGCAAGGATGAGATCTGATAGAGATAGATATAAAAGATTGCTAGAACGTAAAGTAAAACGAAAGTAAAAATAATGCAGCGAAGTATTTTTGGTATTTTTGGTTTATAGATCTGAAAATATAATATGGAAAATAGACCCGGGGGCCATAGGTTTCGCTAGAGGATTCTCTCATGAAGGAAAATAATACGGTGGGTGAACAAATTATTGTCGAGCAATTGATAGAAAAGCGCATAGTTATAACGATATCCAAGGCAATGATTATGCATATAGGCATCCCATCCATGTCAAGTAGACCGAAATGATTCTACATCTACTGCTATTATTCCACACATCGACCGACTCCTTCCTGCATCTAGAGTATTAAGTTCATGAAGAACAGAGTAACGCATTAGGTAAGATGACGTGATGTAGAGGGATAAACTCAACCAATATGATGAAAACCCCTTCTTTTTATCCTCGATGGCAACAATACAAATACGTGCCTCGCTACCCCTACTTTGTCACTGGGTGAGGACACCGCAAGATTGAACCCAAAACTAAGCACTTCTCCCATTGCAAGAATTACCAATCTAGTTGGACAAACCAAACCAATAACTCGAAGAGACTTGCAAAGATATGAAATCATGCATAAAAGAATTCAGAGAAGATTCAAATAATATTCATAGATAAGCTGATCATAAACCCACAACTCATCGGATCTCGACAAACACACCGCAAAAGAGTATTACATCGGATAGATCTCCATGAAGATCATGAAGAACATGGTATTGAAGAACAAAGAGAGAGAAGAATCCATCTAGCTACTAGCTATGGACCCGAAGGTCTGTGGTAAACTACTCACGCATCATCGGAGGGGCAATGGAGTTGATGTAGATGCCCTCCGTGATCGAATCCCCCTCCGGCAGATTACCGGAAAAGGCTCCAAGATTGGATCTCACGGGAACAGAGGCTTCCGGCGGCGGAAAAGTATTTTCGTGGCTCTCTTTGGTATCCAGGGAATATTTGGGAATTTATAGGCTGAAGAATAGGGTTAGGAGGGCTGTCGTGGGGCCACAAGCCAGGGGGCGCCCCCCCCCTAGGGCGCGCCCTGGTGGCTTGTGACTCCACGGTAGGTCTCCTGCCTTCATCTCCAAGTCTGATGGGTTTCTTCTGGTCCAAGAAAAATCATTCCGAAGATTTTATTCCGTTTGGACTCCGTTTAATATTCCTTATCTGCAATACTCAAAAACAAGGAAAAAACAGAAACTGGCACTAGGCTCTAGATTAATAGGTTAGTCCCAAAAATAATATAAAATAGCATATTAATGCTTATAAAACATCCAAAACAGATAATATAATAGCATGGAACAATCAAAAATTATAGATACGTTGCAGATGTATCACTGCCAAGCCCACCAGGGGCTGGTGCGCCACCACTAAGGCCTATGTGGCCCCTTGGGGTGTGTGGGACCCACTTGGTGGTCCCCGGAACCCATTCGTCACTCCCGATACACTACCGGAAATGCCCGAAACTTTTCCGGAGTTCAAACACCACTTTCCTATATATCAATATTTACCTCCGAACCACTCCGGAGCTCCTCGTGACGTCCGGGATCTCAACCGGGACTCCGAACAACCTTCGGTCACCACCATACATAACTCAATACTACTGAAACGTCATCGAACGTTAAGTGTGCAGACCCTGCGGGTTCGAGAACTATGTAGACATGACCGAGACACCTCTACGATCAATAACCAATAGCAGACCTGGATGCCCATATTGGTTCCTACATATTCTACGAAGATCTTTATCGGTTGAACCTGTATGTCAAGGATTCAGTTAATCCCGTACGATGTTCCCTTTGTTCTTCGGTATGTTACTTGCCCGAGATTCGATCGTCGGTATCTCTATACCTAGTTCAATCTCGTTACCGGCAAGTCTCTTTACTCGTTCCATAATACAAGATCCCGTGGCTAACTCTTTAGTCACTTTGCTTGCAAGGCTCATTGTGATGTTGTATTACTAAGTGGGCCCCGAGATACCTCTCCGTCACACGGAGTAACAAATCCCAGTCTCGTTCCATGCCAACTCAACAGACACCCTCGGAGATACCTGTAGAGCATCTTTATAGTAACCCAGTTACGTTGCGACGTTTGATACACACAAGGTACTCCTCCGGTGTCAGTGAGTTGAATGATCTCATGGTCATAGGAACAGATACTTTGACATGCAGAAAACAATAGCAATAAACTAACACGATCATATGCTATGTTCATAGTTTGGGTCTTGTCCATCACACCATTCTCCTAATGATGTGATCCCGTTATCAAATGACATCTCATGTCTATGGCCAGGAAACCTTGACCATCTTTGATTAACGAGCTAGTTTACTAGAGGCATACCAGGGACACAAAGTTGTCTATGTACCCACACATGTATTTGAGTTTCCAATCAATACAATTATAGCATGGATAATAAACAATTATCACGAACAAGGAAATATAATAATAACCAAATTATTATTGTCTCTAGGGCATATTTCCAACAGTTTCAAGTATTATCATCTTTGGTTTCGTAGAGGTGCTTTTGTCAAGAGGTTTTGCAAATAAAACTTGGAACACATCATCCATAATCACCTTAGCATTAGCGAGTTGTCCTTCTACATACCCCCTTTGATTCCCGGCCACAATCCAAGAATATTGTTGGTTTACATCATTGAAAACTTGTTGGATCATGTCTAAAACGGGGACTTCCTTTTTGAGATTCTCGTCAAAAATTTGATTATTTCCAAGAAAATATCTCATCATGTAATAACTATTGTAGAGGATCTCCCCTATTACCGGTTTTTCATGGCTCATACCATAGAAACCAAAAATATCCCTAGTTTCCCGTACTATGTGATCAAATTCATGCATGAGAACAAGGGTAGCTAACTTATTAGCCTTGGGATTCTTAATGACGGGTAGCTCATAAAACAATTTTTGCAAGGTAGGATGGGTACGAATAAACCTATTTTCATGTTTCAAAACTAGCACTAAAATAGCTTCCGCATAAGTTTTAGTTCTTTTCAGTATAGGAGTATCATAAAGAGGCAAATTTCCAACGCAATTGAAAAATTCTTGGATAGTTTCTTTTCTTATAATGTTCCCTTGCCCCAAAACAAAAGTTTTAGCATCCAGATTACCAGAACGTCCAATTTTGGGAGTCCTGCCATCATCTGTTTCTGCCATACCAAAATCACTCATGGTGACAAGCAAACAAGAGATCTGACGAGAAAAAGGCAAATGAAAAAGATGGCGAATAAAACGGCAAATTGGTGAAGTGGGGGAGAGGAAAACGAGAGGCAAATGGCAAATAATGTAATTGCAAGGAGATGAGATTTGTGATTAGGAACCTGGTAGATGATGATGGTGTCTCCTTGGCGCCAGAGATTGGCACGTAGAAGAGACCGCTTCCTCCCCGGCAACGGCGCCAGAAATTCCTTTGACGTGGCTTGAGACTGCGTTGGTTTTCCCCAAAGAGGAAGGGATGATGTAGCATAGCGACGGTAAGAATTTCCCTCAATTATGAAACCAAGGTATCGAACCAGTAGGAGGATCACCACCACCTAATAAGCAGCACATGCACACAAATAACAAATACTTGCAACCCGACGCGTAAGAGAGGTTGTCAATCTCTCTACAGTAAAAATATAGATTAGGTAATGATAGATAGGAGAGATACACAAATAAAAAGTGTAGCAATATATTTTTGGGTTTTTGGTATAGTAGATCTGAAAACAAAGAGGCAAAAAGATAGATCGGAAAGCAATATGTTGGAAAAGTAGACCCGAGGGCCGTAGGTTTCGCTAGTGGCTTCGTTCATGAGTATAGCACACGGTGGGTGAACAAATTACTGTTGGGCAATTGATAGAATATCAAATAATCATGACGATATCCAAGGCGATGATCATTATATAGGCATCACGTCCAAGATAAGTAGACCGACTCCTGCCTGCATCTACCACTATTACTCCACACATCGACCGCTATCCAGCATGCATCTAGTGTATTAAGTTCATGGAAAAACGGAGAAATGCAATAAGAATGATGACATGATGTAGACAAGATCTATTCATGTAGGAATAGACCCCATCTTGTTATCCTTAATAGCAACGATATATGGGTGCTTGTTGTCCCTTCTGTCACTGGGAAAGGACACCGCAAGATCGAACCCATCACAAAGCACCTCTTCCCATGGCAAGCAAAATCGATCTAGTCGGCCTAACTAAACCAAAGATTTGAAGAAGAAATATGAGGCTATAAGTAATCATGCATATAAGAGATCAAAGAAGACTCAAATAATATTCATGGATAGAAACAGATCATGAACTCAAAATTTATTGGATCCCAACAAACACACCGCAAAAGTTTACATCAAATAGATCTCCAAGAGACCATTGTATTGAGAATCATAAGAGAGAGAGAGAGAGAGGAAGCCATCTAGCTATTGCCTACGGACCCGTAGGTCTATGGTGGACTACTCACGCATCATCGGAGAGGCACCTATGAAGAAGATCAACCCCTCCGTGATGGTGTTAGATTGGATCTCGAGGTTCTGGAACTTGTGGCGGCTGGATGTGTTTTTTCATCGACCCCCCTAGGGTTTTCTGAATATTTGGGTATTTATAGGCATCAGAGGCGATGGAGGGGGGCCCCGTGGAGGGCACAACCCATCAGGGCGCGTCGGGGGCCCCCTGGCGCGCCCTGGTGGGTTGTGGCCTCCACATCCCACCTCTCTGGCACTTCTTTGGCCCACTGGGTGTCTTCTGGTCCAAAAAAAGTCTCCAAAAAGTTTCGTCGCGATTGGACTCCTTTTGGTACTAATATTCTGCGGAGTAAAAAAACAAGCAAAAACAGCAACTCGCACTTTGGCACTATGTCAATAGGTTAGTCCCAAAAAATGATATAAAGTGATTGTAAAACATCCAAGAATGATAATATAACAGCATGGAACAAGCAAAAATTATAGATACGTTGGAGACGTATCACTCCACTCATCGGCCGCTATCTAGCATGCATCTAGAGTATTAAGTAAAACAGAGTAATGCTTTGAGAACGATGACATGATGTAGACAAAGTAAACTCAATCAATATGAATGAACCCTGATACGTCTCCAACGTATCTATAATTTTTGATTGTTACATGCTGTTATATTATCATTCTTGGATGTTTTACAATCATTTTATAGCAACTTTATATCATTTTTTGGGACTAACCTATTGACATAGTGCCAAGTGCCAATTGCTGTTTTTTTGCTTGTTTTTTACTTCGCAGAATATCAGTACCAGACGGAGTCCAATTACGATGAAAATTTTTGGAGATTTTTTTTTGGACCAGAAGAAAGCCAGTGAGCCAAATAAGCACCCGGGAGGAGGCCCAGAAGACACCAGGGCACGCCAGAGGCCCCCGGTGCGCCCTGGTGGGTTGTGGTGGCCTCAGGACTCCCCTACACCGCCTTTGAGCTCTATAAATACCCAAATATTCCAGAAACCCTAGAGGATTCGACGAAAAATACTTCTAGCCGCCGCAAGTTCCAGAACCGCGAGATCCAATCTAACACCATCACGGAGGGGTTCATCATCCTCATTGGTGCCTCTCCGATGATGCGTGAGTAGTCCACCATAGACCTACGGGTCCGTAGGCAGTAGCTAGATGGCTTTCTCTTTCTCTTTTGATTCTCAATACAATGGTCTCTTGGAGATCTATTTGATGCATTGACTTTTTGCGGTGTGTTTGTTGGGATCCGATGAATTTTGAGTTCATGATCAGTTTCTATCCATGAATATTATTTGAGTCTTCTTTGATCTCTTATATGCATGATTACTTATAGCCTCATGTTTCTTCTTTGAATCTTTGGTTTACTTAGGCCAACTAGATCGATTTTTCTTGCCATGGGAAGAGGTGCTTTGTGATGGGTTCGATCTTGCGGTGTCCTCTCCCAGTGAAAGAAGGGGCAGCGAGGCACGCATGTATCGTTGCTATTAAGGATAACAAGATGGGGTATATTCCTACATGAATAGTTCTTGTCTACATCATGTCATCGTTCTTATTGCATTACTCCGTTTTTCCATGAACTTAATACACTAGATGCATGCTGGATAGCGGTCGATGTGTGGAGTAATAGTAGTAGATGCAGAATCATTTCGGTCTACTAATCTTCGACGTGATGCCTATATAATGATCATCGCCTTGGATATCGTCATGATTATTTGATCTTCTATCAATTGCCCAACATTAATTTGTTTACCCACCATGTGCTATGGGCGTGTTTGGTTCCATGCATAGCCTCACGCTGTATCGTATCCACCATCCTGGGTGAGTCTAGCCAGGCTAAGCTGATGCAAAAACGGGAAGAGATTTATGTTTGGTTGTTTGCATGATGTTGGACAGGACAATGTGAGATGGTGTTTGGAGGTCTGTATGAGAAATCGATGAACTCCTGCACTACCAGCGTCCCATGGCGCCCCCGCCACCACGGGTGGTCGGGCCGATCCGGCACAGGCGCGTCTCCCTCTCCACGCAGCTCCTGCAAGCACACACACATCCCAGGCGCCGGCGAGCGCAGGAGCATGGACGTCCAGCGGCACGGTCGCATTGGATGTTGGAGCTCAACCAGTGGCGAAAGAGGGAGCTAGGATGGTGGAGTTGAGACGGACGAGGGGCTCTGACCAGTTGCGGACGTAGTAGATCTGACCAGCGGCACAAGAAGGAGCTCTGGACGGCGGCGGCGGTGGTTGAGTTGTGTCCTCGATCCGATCTGAGAGGAGAGGAAAGAGAGTTGTGGTGGCACTTTTGAAGTAAATCTTGACAACATTAGGGCCATTTCCGTGTACCGCTTCGCGTTAAGTGGGAGCGCGGGTGCAGGCGCGAGGCTGCATTGTAGGAACGCTCGATTTCTGCGTTCCTCTCAGCCTGGCTGAGGGGCCTGCTTTTGCATCAGCTGGGCCAGGCTAAGGACGCCGCACAGGACACCAAACAGTCTAGATTTTGCATGCCGAGTGCGATGCAGATGCGAGCAGAGAAACCAAACACGCCCTATACTCATGAGAGAAGCCACTAGTGAAACCTACGCCCCCCGGGTCTACTTTTCCAACATATTGCTTTCCGATCTATCTTTTGCCGCTTTTGTTTTTAGATCTATTATTCCAAAAACCCAAAAATACCTTGCTTCACTTTTTATTTGCCTCTTTTATTTTGTGTTCTTTTGCGATCTATCTATCCAATCTACTACAATCTAATCTATCTTTTTTACCGTGGAGAGATTGACAACCTCTCTTACGCGTCGGGTTGCAAGTATTTGTTCTGTGTGTGCAGGTACCGCTTACATAGTGTTGCGTGGTTCTCCTACTGGTTCGATAACCTTGGTTTCATAACCGAGGGAAATACTTACCGTAGCTATGTTGCATCATCCCTTCCTCTTTGGGGAAATACCGACGCAGTCTCAAGCCACGTCAAAGGAATTTTTGGCGTCGTTGCCGGGGAGACATCATCAACATCTATCAGATTCCTAATCACAAATCTCATCTCCTTGCAATTTACATTATTTGCCATTTGCCTCTCGTTTTCCTCTCCCCCACTTCACCAAATTTGCCGTTTATTCGCCCTCTTTTCCGCTTGCCTTTTTGCTTGTTTGCTATCTTTGCTTGTGTTGCCATGTGCCTTCTATTTTCTTGCATCTTCGCTTGCTAAAAAACTATTGATATGGATCCTCACCCACTTGATATTCTTTTCAAAAGACCAAATTATTATGAACCAATTGCTAGTGAGTTGAGTGCACTTGATTATCTCTATGGAGTTTTGTTTGAAAATCATGAATCTGAAAATTTTGATGAAGTGTTGAAAGAAGAAATTTATAAGGTGATTCATGATAGCTCCTTGATTGAAAAGCATGATTGCAATGATGTTACTATAAATTCTATTAATGTCAATTATGTTAATGATATGCAAAACTATAAGCTTGGGGATGGTAATTTTGTCATGTCCACTTCTTATTGCAATGATCATGATTGGGGTGATAATGCTTCTTATGATCTTGAAAATTTATTTAAGCTTCATGTTGAATATGTTATTGATAATAATGTTTGCAATAGTATCGAAAGTGGGTTTGGAAGAGCGTCAACTTTAGGTAAAAAGAATCCCACATGTTTGGAGAGTGTTCAATCTTATGATTTTTTTGATAAAAGTGGGTTTGGAGAGGTCATAACTTTAGTTGATGATAATCCCACTATTTTGGAAGATGATAAAAACTTTATGCATGTTGATCATAAAGAGAGTATTGTTTATGATAGATATATTGTTGAATTTGATTATGATCCTACATGTAATTATTATGAGAGGGGAAATTATGGTTGTAGAAATTTTCATGATACTAAATTACCTCTCTTCATGTCGAGATTGCTATTGTCTCTTTCTTATTCCTTCCATATGCTAATTTTTGCTTGCCTTGATAATTTGTTTGCTTATAAAATGCCCATGCATAGGAAGTATGTTATACTTAAGTGTGTTTTCCATATGCTTCATTATGCTCTCTTTGTGTCGCTATTATTATCTTTCATGAGGGCATCAATGAAATCTCAAGCCTATCTTAATGACTATAAAGAAAGAGCTTGTTGGGAGGCAACCCAATGAATAAAATTTATTTTTATCTTTTTCTTTCTGTTCTTGAGTGTTGACACAATTATGCTACTGTTATGATTGTGTTTTTATGTTTTAATTAATGTTTGTGCCAAGTAAATCCTTTAGGATGATTCACAAGATGAGTAGAAACAATGTTGAATCTGAAACAGAAACTTTGACTCCAGTGCAGGAATTTTCATTTTTTACTGGAGAGTGATAATGAGCTTAAATTTTAACACAGTATTTCTATACAATTTCTTTACGTTGTCCTAATTGTTAAGAATTTTTAGAGTTACAGAAGTATGGTTAGAGTACAGAATACTACAGACTGTTCTGTTTTTGACAGATTCTGTTTTCGTTGTATTGTGTGCTTGTTTTGATGAATCTATGGTTTGTATTGAGGGGTATAAGCCATGGTAAAGTTAGAATACAGTAGATATAATGCAATAATAAAATATGAATGGGTTTTCAACAGTACTTAGAGTGGTGATTTGCTTTATTATACTAACGGATCTCACGAAGGTTTTGTTGAGTTTTGTGTGATTGAAGTTTTCAAGTTTTGGGTGAGATCACGATGGATGAAGGAATAAGGAGTGAAAAGATCATAAGCTTGGGGATGCTACAACACCCCCAAGATAATATACAAGGAGAAACAAGCAACTAAGCTTGGGGATGCCCGGAGTGGCATCCCCTCTTTGTTCTAACGACCATCGGTATTTTACTTGGAGATATATTTTTATTCGTCACATATCATGAGTTTTGCTTGGAGCGTCTTGTATTATTTGAGTCTTTGCTTGATTTGTTTTTTAGTTTGTCACAAGTATCCTTGCTGGACACACCTATTTGAGAGAGCCAAAATTATGCTATGATTTGTTAGAATTGCTCTATATGCTTCACTTAAATTTTTTGAGCTATGGAATTGCTCTAGTGCGTCACTTATATCTTTTTGAGCACGGTGTGCTTTAAATTTTTGAAGAAATACTCTCATGCTTCACTCAATTTAATTTGAGAATTAGTAAATTTTGAAGAAACATTCTCATGCTTCACTTAGATTAATTTGAGAGTTAGTAAATTTTGAAGAAATTCTCTCATGCTTCACTTATATTATTTTGAGAGATGAAATTTTTATGCTCATGTTCTTCACTTAAATTTGTTTGAGCTTGTCAAAAGCAATGGCAGTGTATGAAACTAGTCCCAAAGTGATACATATTCAAGAGGGATATAATAAAAACTTTCATGAAGATCATTGGACAAATTAAACTTGATTCCTTGTGATAGTTTTCAGACATGATGATAGTAATATGTGAGTCATGTTGGTGAGTAATTATGCTTTAGTAAGAATATTGGTGTTAAGGTTTGTGATTCCCTACGCAAGCACGAAAGTCAATAGTTATGCAATGAAATTACATCCTACTTATGGTGCATTATTCCGTGTTAGTTACGCTTAATGCCCATTTATGTGAATTTTCGTTTCTTGGTTGGTTGCTTCTCAATCTATTTGCTAGCCTCCACTTGTACTAAGTAGAAATACTACTTGTGCATCCAAAATCCATAAACCCAGTTTTGCCTTATGAGTCCACTATACCTACCTATATGCGGTATTTCCATTCCGTTCTAAGCAAATTTGTATGTGCCATCTCTAATTTCGAAATGAATTTCCTTTTTTTGTGCTCGTACCGCTCATGAAACGGTAGGGGGTGTCCAATATTTTTCCATGCTAGATGTGTTATTCTCATGATGAGTGTTTATTCACTTGTCATTGCACGAGAGTACGGCTGTAATAGGGATGCCCAGTCCCAAAATGAAAAGAAATTTACTTTATGTTGTCAAATAATAAATTCCTTGGAAAGTGTTGGCATGGAAGGCAACCGTGGATATAGCTAGCCATGGATTGTGAAAGAATGGTGGAAAAAGGAATAAACTTTATTTTATGTTTGGGAACCGCCTATGATGCATCTAGCATGGAAAGTATGGAGAACTACTCGGTCGTTTTCGTTGACAGGAAAGGCATGCCACCCAAAATATTTTTCTCTCTCAATTTAAGCTTTGAGCTCTGGCACCTCTACAAATCTCTACTTCCCTCTACGAAGGGCATATCTATTTACTTTATGCAATTTTTATTTTTAATTTGAGTCTCCATCTTCTCTTATAAAACACCAACTAGGGGGCACTATGATCATACTTGTGCATTGGGTGTAGTTAATATTTGAGTGTGTTTCATGAATGGATCAATGATTGAGCATGATGGGCTAGGGATAGCTTTCTTTAGTGTTGATATTTTGAAAGACATGGTTGCTTGTTGGCATGCTTGAGTATTAAAGTCTTTATGTCAAAACTAAACTATTGCTTTGAACCATATAAAAGTCCAAATGTCCATGCTAGAAAAGAAAAGAATATGTGATGAACATGTTAGGCAGCATTCCACATCAAAAATTGTGTTTTTATCATTTACCTACTCGAGGACGAGTAGGAATTAAGCTTGGGGATGCTGATACGTCTCCAACGTATCTATAATTTTTGATTGTTCCATGTTGTTATATTATCATTCTTGGATGTTTTACAATCATTTTATAGCAACTTTATATCATTTTTGGGGACTAACCTATTGACATAGTGTCAAGTGCCAGTTGCTATTTTTTTGCTTTTTTTTATTTTGCAGAATATCAGTACCAAACGGACTCCAATTGCGATAAAACTTTTTGGAGATTTTTTTTTACCAGAAGAAAGCCAGTGAGCCAAAGAAGCATCCGGGAGGAGGCCCAGAAGACACCAGGGCGCGCCAGAGGCCCCCGGCATGCCCTGGTGGGTTGTGGTGGCCTCGGGACTCCCCTCCACCGCCTCTGAGCTCTATAAATACCTAAATGTTCCAGAAACCCTAGAGGAGTCGACGAAAAATACGTCCAGCCGCCGCAAGTTCCAGAACCGCGAGATCCAATCTAATACCATCACGGAGGGGTTCATCATCCTCATTGGTGCCTCTCCGATGATGCGTGAGTAGTCCACCATAGACCTACGCGGGTCCGTGGGCAGTAGCTAGATGGCTTTGTCTCTCTCTTTTGATTCTCAATACAATGGTCTCTTGGAGATCTATTTGATGTAATGACTTTTTGCGGTGTGTTTGTTGGGATCCGATGAATTTCGAGTTCATGATCAGTTTCTATCCATGAATATTATTTGAGTCTTCTTTGATCTCTTATATGTATGATTACTTATAGCCTCGTATTTCTTCTTCGAATCTTTGGTTTAGTTAGGCCAACTAGATCGTTTTTCTTGCCATGGGAAGAGGTGCTTTGTGATGGGTTCGATCTTGCGGTGTCCTCTCCCAGTGACAGAAGGGGCAGTGAGCCACGCATGTATCGTTGCTATTAAGGATAACAAGATGGGGTCTATTCCTACATGAATAGATCTTGTCTACATCATGTCATCATTCTTATTGCATTTCTCCGTTTTTCCATGAACTTAATACACTAGATGCATGCTGGATAGCGGTCGATGTGTGGAGTAATAGTGGTAGGTGCAGGCAGGAGTCGGTCTACTTATCTTGGACGTGATGCCTATATAATGATCATCGCCTTGGATATCGTCATGATTATTTGACCCTCTATCAATTTCCCAACAGTAATTTGTTCACCCACCGTGTGCTATACTCATGAGAGAAGCCACTAGTGAAACCTACGGCCCCCGGGTCTACTTTTCCAACATATTGCTTTCCGATCTATCTTTTGCTGCTTTTGTTTTCAAATCTATTATTCCAAATACCCAAAAATACCTTGCTGCACTTTTTATTTGCCTCTTTTATTTTGTGTTCTTGTGTGATCTATCTATCCAATCTACTACAATCTAATCTATCTTTTTACCGTGGAGAGATTGACAACCTCTCTTACGCGTCGGGTTGCAAGTATTTGTTCTTTGTGTGCAGGTACCGCTTACATAGTGTTGCGTGGTTCTCCTACTGGTTCGATAACCTTGGTTTCATAACTGAGGGACATACTTACCGTAGTTGTGCTGCATCATCCCTTCCTCTTTGGGGAAATACCGACGCAGTCTCAAGCCACGTCAAACCCCATCATTTTATCCTTAGTAGCAATAACACAAAGACGCATCTTGTCCCCTACTTTGTCACTGGGATATAGAAACTCGCCAGGTTGAACCTACCACAACGCACCACTCCCGCCGATGAAATATCAATCTACTTGGCCAAAGCACATCAATAGATCGGAGAGCATTACGAAGCTATAATGATCATGCAATTAAGAGACAATATATATCAGAGGTATCTCAAATACTTTTCATTAATAATCTGAACATAAACCCACAATTCATCGGATCCCAACAAACCCACCGCGCAATAGGATTACTGTAGGATCGAAAGTATGTCTAGAGGGGGGTGATTAGACTACTTGACCGAATAAAAGTTCTACCTTTTCCCAATTTTAAGTGTTGGCAGACTTTAGCAATGATAGCAAGTCAAGTACACCCTACATATGCATGTCTAAGAGTATAGCAGCGGAAAGTAACAACAAGCATGTATAGTAGAGGGTAGGAAGGAAGATCAAACGCAATTTGTAGACACGAAGATTTTTCCCGTGGTTCCGATAGGTGGTGCTATCATACGTCCACGTTTATGGAGTCTTCAACCCACGGAGGGTAACGGTCGCGAGAGTCCACGGAGGGCTCCACCCATAAGGGTCCACGAAGTAGCAACCTTGACTATTCCATAACGGCTTCCGTCCACGAAGGACTAGCCTCACTATGGGTAGATCTTCACGAAGTAGGCGATCTCCTTGCCCGTACAAACTTCTTGGTTCAACTCCACAACACGAAGTAGGAGGCTCCCAAGCGACACCTAACCAATCTAGGAGGCACCACCCTCCAAAAGGTAATAGGCTCGACAATGTCGATGAACTCCTTGCTCTTGTGCTTCAAGATGATAGACTCCTCAACACACAATCGCTCTCTCACAGATTTGGCTATGGTGAAAGAGATTGATTTGGTGGAAAGCAACTTGGGGAGGCTAGAGATCAAGATTCATATGGTAGGAATGGAATAGCTTGATCTCAACACATGAGTAGGTGGCTCTCTCTCAGAAAATTGGATGGGGCAAGTATGGAATAGTTCTGAGTGCTTCTCTTTCGAGTGGGTGGTGGTGAAGGGGTATATATAGGCATCCCCAAAAATCCAACCGTTACACCTAAAGTGACCAACTCGGTGACACCGAAGTGTAAAACTCGGTGGTACCGAAGTGACCAAAAGGCAGTAACTTTTGAATCTCGGTGAGACCGATACATAACTCTCGGTGGTACCGATTAGGTGACCAACGGTCAGATTGCACAACTCGGTGACGCCGATTCTCAAATCTCGGTGGTACCAATTCTTGACAATGGCTAACCAGAGAGTTGGTCCAAAAACTCGGTGAGACCGATTCACAAAACTCGGTGGTACCGATTCTTGTGAATAGCTAACCAGGAAGTTGGTCCAAATCTCGGTGAGACCGACTGGCAAAACTCGGTGGTACCGAGGCTTGAAAATAGCTAAACAGAAAGTTGGCAACTGAACTCGGTGGCACCGATGCAGAATCGGTTGCACCGAAAGGCTAGGGTTTGGCATGGGTCTGTTTGAGTTTGGGAATCGGTGGGACCGAGTGGGAATTGTTGGTTGCACCGATTTTCATGAATAGCTTGGACAGACTTTTGTGGAAGAATTTGTGGGTGTTTTTGGTGACTATCACTTGTGCACATGGAGCATCTTGTTCACCAACAGTACCTTACCCCCCTTTTAATAGTATTGGCTTTCCTATGGACTCAAAGTGATTTCTCACAAAGTAAAATGTAGAGTCCTCTTGCTTGAAGCTTTGCCAATCCATTTCCTTGCATCTTGGGGTATCTCCACAATCCTTTTGCCATCCCTATCATTTAACTTTTCCTGAAATATGCTTAGTGGAAACATTAGTTCAATGACATATATGTTGTTATTAATTACCAAAACCACCAAGGGAGCAAATGTGCTTTCAATTACATCGGATAAATGAAAGCGAAGATGCGATGATCATTGTATTGAAGATCATAAGAGAGAGAGATTGCCATCTAGGTACTAGCTATGGACCCGTAGGTCTGTGGTAAACTACTCATACATCATCATGAGAACGGCAATGTTGATGAAGAGGCCCTCCGTGATCGATCCCCCCTTCGGCAGGGTGCCGGAACGGATCTCCAGATGGCCTCGCGACGGAATAAAGACTTGTGGCAGCGAAAAAAGGGTTTCGGGACTGCCTTCAGGGTTTTTGCAATATTAGAGAATTTATAGGCCGAAGAGGGATGTCGAGAGAGCCACGAGGGGGCCACCACATATCAGGGCGCGACCCCCCCAGGGTGCACCCTGATGTCTGGTGGGGCCCTCGTGCGCCTCCTGATACGTCTCCAACATATCTATAATTTATGAAGTATTCATGCCATGTTTACAATAATTTTATATGATTTTGGTATGATTTTATTAGAACTAACCCGGACTGACGCTGTTTTCAGCATAACTACCATGGTGTCGTTTTTTGTGCAAAAATAAAAGTTCTCAGAATGAGCTGAAAATTTACGGAGAATATTTTTGGAAAATATAAAAAATACTGGAGCAAAAAGATACCGGAGAGGAGTCTCGAGGCAGCCACAAGCCTGGGGGGCGCCCCCCTAGGGCGCGCCCCCCTGGCTTGTGGGTCCCTCGGGCACCCCCTTGACGTGAGACCGACGCCAAAAATTCCTATAAATACCAAAACCCCCAGAAAGAAACCGAGACCAGGAGTTCCACCGCCGCAAGCCTCTGTAGCCACGAAAAACCAATCGGGAGCCCATTCCGGCACCCTGCCAGAGGGGGAAACCATCACCGGAGGCCATCTTCATCATCCCGGCGGTCTCCATGACGAGGAGGGAGTAGTTCACCCTCGGGGCTGAGGGTATGTACCAGTAGCTATGTGTTTGATCTCTCTCTCTCGTGTTCTTGAGATGACACGATCTTGATGTACCAAGAGCTTTATTAATATAGATGAATCATATGGAGTTTTCCCCTCTCTATCTTCTTGTGATGAATTGAGCTTTCCCTTTGAAGTTTTCTTATCGGATTGAATCTTTAAGGATTTGAGAACACTTGATGTATGTCTTGCGATGGGATATCCGTGGTGACAATGGGATGTTCTATTGATCCACTTGATGTATGTTTTGGTGATCAACTTGCGGGTTCCGTGACCTTAGGAATCTCTGCATAGGGGTTGGCACACGTTTTCGTCTTGACTCTCCGGTAGAAACTTTGGGGCACTCTTTGAAGTTCTTTGTGTTGGATTGAACATGATGAATCTGAAATTGTGTGATGCATATCGTATAATCAAGCCCATGGGTACTCGTGGTGACATTGGAGTATCTAGGTGACATTAGGGTTTTGGTTGATGTGTATCTTAAGGTGTTATTTTAGTACGAACTCTAGGGATGTTCGTGACACTTATAGGGATAGCTCATAAGATTGATCAGAAAAGATAACTTTGAGGTGGTTTCGTACCCTACAATAATTTCTTCATTTGTTCTCCGCTATTTGTGACTTTGGAGTGAACTCTTTGTCGCACGTGAGGGATTTACATATGATTCAACTATGTCAGTATTGTTGAGAGAACTTGCACTAGTGAAAGTATGAACCCTAGGCCTTGTTTCTAAGCATTGCAATACCGTTTGTGCTCACTTTTATCATTAGTTACCTTGCTGTTTTTATATTTTCAGATTACAAAAACCCATATCTACCATCCATATTACACTTGTATCACCATCTCTTCGCCGAACTAGTGCACCTATACAATTTACCATTGTATTGGGTGTGTTGGGGACACAGGAGAATATTTGTTATTTGATTGCAGGGTTGCTTGAGAGAGACCATCTTCATCCTACGCCTCCCACGGATTGATAAACCTTAGGTCATCCACTTGAGGGAAATTTGCTACTGTCCTACAAAACTCTGCGCTTGGAGGCCCAACACGAGTCTACAAGAAGAAGGTTGCGTAGTAGACATCAAGCTCTTTTCTGGCGCCGTTGCCGGGGAGGTGAGTGCTTGAAGGTATATCTTTAGATCTTGCAATTAAATCTTTTAGTTTCTTGATTTTCACTAGTTTAGTCTATAAAAGAAAACTACAAAAAAAAATGGAATTGAGGTTGCCTCATATGCTTCATCTTTTTAATGTCTTTCGTGAAAATGATGGAAAGGAAAATTGTGTTCAAGTGTTAGAAGAAGAAGTTATTAAAATGTTTGGCACTAAATCTTTGAGTGATGAGCATGATTGCAATGTTGTTAGTATGAATTCTTTGAATATCCATAGTACTAATGATGATTGCACCAGTCATGCTAAACAAATTTCTTATAAGCATGTCAATTTTTGTGGAGTGCATAGAGTTTGTGAAGACATGCCTAAAAGGGAAGATAGATTTTGTAAGATGCATAAGTATTTAGAAACTAAATGGTTGCAAGAGAGGCTATATGTTTGTGCTGAAAGACTTAATATTTCTCGCCGTCCTTGTGAACTTTGCAATGAAAGTGGTCATTTTAACTTCCAATGTGAATTGTTTCATGATCGAATTGTGTCCAAAAATTGTGATAACCTCATTACCCTTGAGCATCATAACGAACTTAGTCTATTTTGGGGGTATGAAGAAATGAAACATAAAACTAAGGATATTCCAGCTTGGGTTCTCATGAAAATGATTGATTTTGATCTAAATGAAATCTATATGTATTGCGTGGTAAATTGCATTGAGAATCCTTATATTGCCAATTACTTAAAGACAAGAAAACAAATAGAAGATGAAGAGAATACTAATGAAGGGGAAGAGGTTTCCCAATATCCTCCTATTTTTTCTTATGATGAACCAGGTAACGAGGAGGAGCTTTTTATTCAACCAACCTCTTCAAAAAGAAGCTTGGAGGAATTAAATAAACTCACACATAATGTGGTGAAGAAGAAGAAAAGAAGGAAAAGTAAAGGTAAAGAGGTATCTCTCCCAAATAATGTTGCTCCCATTATTGATAGGCCTCATGAGAATGAATCAAAAATAGTTGTGGAAGATGATACACTTGAGGATGATTTTGTTATGCCTATTGCTTGTTGTTATAATTATGATTGGGAAGATAATGGTACTTCTTATAATCTTGAAAATATTTATGGCACCAACTTGGAGGATGATGATAATAATTGCTATACTATTAATGATGAGAGTGATTATGTTTATGATATACAAAGCCACAAGCTTGGGGATGCTATGTTTGATGAAAATGACATGTTTGAGAATTTATTTGCTGCAATTAATGTTTGTCCCAAGCTTGGGGATGCTATGCTTAATGAAGATGATCTTTTTATTCCCCCTACTTTGAATGATCAAATTTGTTATAATGATTGCATGCCTCCTACTTATGATGATTATTGTGATGATACTTATGCGATGAAAAAGAGTGATGATTACTATTATGATACTTGTTATAATTATGAATATCCTTTTACTAAATATTACTCTTTTAATGTGGAACCAATTTGTAGTATTCAATTCTTTTATGATACTCCCACTGTTAGTCATGAGAAGAAATTTTCTTGTGTGGAGAGTAGTAAAATTTCTATGCTTGTAGATCATGAAAAGAATGCTTTATGTGCTGGTTATATTGTTGAATTCGTTCATGATGCTACTGAAAAATATTATGAGAGAGGATCTTATGCTTCTACATATTGCAATAATATCAAGTTTCCTCTCTATGTGTTGAAAGTTTTGAAGTCATGCTTGTTTTGCCTTCCTATGCTAGTTGATTCTTGTTCCCATAAATTGTTTGCTCACAAAATCCCTATGCATAGGAAGTGGGTTAGACTAAAATGTGCTTGTCATGAGATTCATGATGCTCTTTTGCATATTTCAATTATTATTCCTATGTGAGCATCATTGAAATCATCATGCCTAGCCAAAAGGCATTAAAGAAAAGCGCTTGTTGGGAGACAACCCAATATTTATCCCTACTGTTTTAGTGTGCTCACATGATTAAGCTACTGTATTAATCATGTTTTATAGCTTTTGTTTCAATAAAGTGCCAAGTAAAGCCTTTGGGATGACACACAAGATGAGTAGAATTGACGCTGAACCAAAACAGAAACATTTGCCTCCAGTACAGGAATATTCATTTTTTACTGGAGCGTGATAATGATCTGAAATTTTTACACAATCTTGATATACAACTTCTTCAGGTTTTCCTGAGTTTTCAGAATTTTTAGAGACAGGGAAGTATGGCTATACTACAGATCTTCACAGACTGTTCTGTTTTTGACAGATTCTGTTTTGCATGCGTAGTTTGCTTGTTTTAGTGTTCCCATAGCTTATATTCAGTGATATAAATTATGGGAATGATAGAATACAGTAGGTATCATGTGGGAACAATTATGAATCTTGTCTTAACAGTACCTAAGTGAATGATCTACCTTTATTATACTAACCCATCTCACGAAGTTCCGTTAAGTTTTATGTGATTGAAGTTTTCAAGTTTTGGGTGAGACACCGATATGAGGAGAATAAGGAGTGACAAGAACCTAAGATTGGGGATGCCCAAGGCACCCCCAAGGTAATATCCAAGGAAGACTCAAGCGCCTAAGCTTGGGGATGCCCCGGAAGGCATCCCCTCTTTCGTCTTCAACACTATCGGTATATCTTACTTGGAGCTATATTTTTATTCGTCACATAATATGAGTTTTGCTTGGAGCGTCATTTTATTTTGTTGTTCTCTATTAGGAGTTATTTATAATCTTGTTTTTCAATAAAAAGTTCCAAGAATTGCCTTAGGATGCTTGCATTGCATGTTCGATGTGTGCTGTGTAAAAAATAGAAACTTTTGCTGTAGTGTTTGAATTTTCATATTTTACTGGAACGTGGAAAGTTTCTGAAATTTTTACACAGTGTTTTCATATAAAGTTTTTAGCATGTCCTAAATTTTCATAATTTTTTGAGTTACAGAAGTACACTATTTTCATAAATTGCTACAGATTGTTCTGTTTGGACAGATTGTTGTCATAGTTTTGATATCTACTTATCCTATAGTTTCCATAGCCTATATTGGTAGATATAAATTGTGGAAACGATAGTGAACAGTAGATTATGTTTGAAAATTATTGTTCAACTTGTCTTGGCAGTACATGAAGTGTTGATTTGTTCTTATGTGTACTAACCTATCTCACGAGTTCTTTTCAAGTTTTGTGTGGATGAAGTTTTTAAGGATAGGTGAAGCCGGGATATGAGAGGATTGAACGAGATACAAAAGCTCAAGCTTGGGGATGCCCAAGGCACCCAAAGTAAATATTTCAAGAAGTCTCAAGCATCTAAGCTTGGGGATGCTACGCATGCCACCTCTCTTCATCAACAATTATCGGTTAGCCTATGTTGAGCCTAAAGTTTTATTCGTCCACATGATGTGTGCTATTCTTGGAGTGCTATTTTTTTTCTTTTGCTTGTTGTTTAATAAAATACTTAAGATCTGAAATTCTTAGATGAGAGAGTCTTCACATAGCTATTTAATTGTTGGCTACTCATTGATCTTCACTTATATCTTTTTGGAGTAGTTTGTCATTCACTCTTGTGCTTCACTTATATCCTATGAGTAAATGGTTGAATGAATTGAATATCATAAATCTGAAATTAAATATGCTCCATATACTTATCCCATGGGGAGTAATGACTTCACACATAATAAGTATTGGTGGTAAAATTTATTGAAAGTTAGCAAACACCACATATGCTGTTTTTATATTTTCAGATTACAAAAACCCATATCTACCATCCATATTACACTTGTATCACCATCTCTTCGCCGAACTAGTGCACCTATACAATTTACCATTGTATTGGGTGTGTTGGGGACACAAGAGACTCTTTGTTATTTGATTGCAGGGTTGCTTGAGAGAGACCATCTTCATCCTACTCCTCCCATGGATTAATAAACCTTAGGTCATCCACTTGAGGGAAATTTGCTACTGTCCTACAAAACTCTGCGCTTGGAGGCCCAACACGAGTCTACAAGAAGAAGGTTGCATAGTAGACATCACCTCCCGACCTCCTTCCGAAGCTTCTAGGTCTTCTTTTGGTCCATAAAAATTCATCAAAAAGTTTCGTGGCAATTGGACTTCGTTTGGTACTGTAAACCTTAAAAGGCAAAAACATGCAGAAAACAGCAACTGGCACTAGGCACTGGGTCAATAGGTTAGTGCTAAAAAATATTATAAATTGGTAAATAAAGACCCAAAAAGTATCCTAGAATGATAATATATCAGCATGGAACAATAAAAAATTATAAATACGTTGGAGACGTATCATCCGTGACAAGTAGACCATTAACCCAACTTTATCTAGTACTATTACTCCACCCGAAGAGCGTTATCCAGCATGCATCTCAAAGTATTGATACGTCCATTCGGCATCATGAATTCTTATTGATATTTATGTTATTATTGTCCATTATCCATCATTATGATACAATTCTTATGCCTTTTCTCTCGGAATATGCAAGTGTTGGAAATATGCCCTAGAGGCAATAATAAAATGGTTATTATTATATTTCCTTGTTCATGATAAATGTTTATTATCCATGCTATAATTGTATTGATTGGAAACTCAAATACATGTGTGGGTACATAGACAACAATGTGTCCCTAGTAAGCCTTTGATTGACTAGCTCGTTGATCAAAGATGGCTATGGTTTCTTAGCCATGGACAAGAGTTGTCATTTGATAATGGGATCACATCATTAGGAGAATGATGTGATGGACAAGACCCAAACTATGAACGTAGCATATGATCGTGTCAAGTTTATTGCTATTGTTTTCTGCATGTCAAGTATCTGTTCCTATGACCATGAGATCATGTAACTCACTGACACCGGAGGAGTACCTTGTGTGTATCAAACGTCACAACGTAACTGGGTGACTATAAAGGTGCTCTACAGGTATCTCCGAGGGTGTCTGTTGAGTTGGCATGGATCAAGACTGGGATTTGTTACTCCGTGTGACGGAAAGGTATCTCAGGGCCCACTCGGTAATACAACATCACAATGAGCCTTGCAAGCAAAGTGACTAAAGTGTTAGCCACGGGATCTTGTATTACGGAGCGAGTAAAGAGACTTGCCGGTAACGAGATTGAACTAGGTATGGAGATACCGACTATCGAATCTCGGGCAAGTAACATACCGATGAACAAAGGGAACAACGTACGGGATTAACTGAATCCTTGACATAGAGGTTCAACCGATAAAGATCTTCGTAGAATATGTAGGAACCAATATGGGCATCCAGGTCTTGCTATTGGTTATTGATCGTAGAGGTGTCTCGGTCATGTCTACATAGTTCTCGAACCCGCAGGGTCTGCACACTTAACATTCGGTGACGTTTGTTACTATTGCTACAAAAAGGATTGGGCTACCTTGCTGCACGTTTGTTACTATTGCTACTTGTTACTTGTTACGAATTACCTTGCTACAAAACTATCTATCACTGTTACTTGCAACACTTGTAGAGAATACCTTACTGAAAACCGCTTATCATTTCCTTCTGCTCCTCGTTGGGTTCGACACTCTTACTTATCGGAAGGACTATGATTGATCCCCTATACTTGTGGGTCATCAAGTATCAAGTCCAAAGAAGCATATCAACGCTTTTAGCAGTATGACACAATGTAGATAGAAAGAGTCCTAGAAATAAGATGAAACCCCATCGTTTTCTCCTTACTGGTAGCAATACAAATACATGTCATGTCCCTATTTTGTCATCGGGATATAAAAATCACCGCAAGATTGAACTCACTACCATGCACCACTCCCTCTGAAGATCTACCATTCAGTTTTGGTCAGAGAAGACAAATAGACCGGAAAACATACATGGCTACTTAACTATAATCAAATAAATCTCAATATATTCAAAATGATTCAATGAATAATGTGACCATAAACTCACAATTCACCATGTCTCAACAAATACACTTCAAAATTACATCGGATTGGCCCCAATCATACAAGGAAGAAGGGTACATGGTATGAAAGATCGAAAGAGAGAGGGAACCATCTAGACACTACTATGGCCTCGTATGTCCTAAATGAGCTACTCACACGTGGTCATGGAGGCAACAAGGTTGATGAAGAGCCTCCCGACAATGGATTCACCTCCGGTAGGGCCGTGGAAAATGGCTCCAGACGGGATCTCTTCGAAACAGAGGCTTGCGACGACGATATTTCTCTTCCGGAGGAACGACGAATGGTTTCGATATCTGTAGGAATTTATGGCGGTGGATTAGGTCAAAACACAAGCTTAGGTGGCGCGACCACCCCCTGACCATGCCAACTGGCCTCATGGGCCCCTCATGCCTCCTCTCGACGTCTCCCGAAGCTTCCAATATTCGTTCTAGTCCATAAAAAAACATCAAAATTTGGCATCGTGTTTGGACCTTCGTAAAAAATAATTTCATGCAAAACAAAACAAAGCAGAAACAAGAACTCACACTGGACACGAGATTAATAGGTTAGTAAAATGCTATAAGAATTATATAGAAATTATAACATAATAACATTTAACAATCAAACTTTATAAATACGTTTGAGACACACAAATTGCATCGCATGTCTGCTTTTGTGGCTGCTCGTGAGAGTCGAATAACACACCCGCTCTATATAGCATTTGGGTCAACCAAATATGGATTAAAATCAGGTTGTAGTTTCATTCCAGTTCAACAATTTCTCCAATAGCCCCCTAAAAATAACCAAAGCTCATTTCCATCTCCACATGAATTTGAATCGGGACACTAATTGCGACCAATCGAATTCCAACTTCCAAACATAGACATATAGATTTGCATGCTTTTTAATTGTTGTAAAATTCAATATTCCAAGATATTTTGTTTCAACATTTTGAAAATTATTCCCTACGTCGAGCTTTGTTAGTCCCCCGCATTTTGAATTAATATTTGGTCATACATTTGACTAACAAAATATAAGTGACATGCCATAAAATTTGTATTGTTGAATTCATATTCATTTTTTTCCAATGACAATATTTTGCTCTGCATAACTGATATATTTTTATATTAGTCTAATTTATACCGACACAAAACAAGAAAGGGATATTTTTTTTTTGAAAGTCGGCAGTAGAACTGCCAAATTCATTTATCAGAAGAAGGTGTTACAAGAGCCCTCCGAGGAGGAAAGCACCGCAAAAGGCAGCGCAAAAAGAAAAGAAAGAAAAAAGGACCATTCGGCAGCACCACAAACCCACACTCTACCATCAATCGAGAACACGATCAGAACCCATTGTCGGGATCTCCAAGGTGACGCCTCCAAGGAGGAAAACGATGTTAAAGACACCGTCGTCACCCGATCTGGCACTGCCTGACCTTAGGTTTTCACCCGGAGATCTCACGCTAATTGGTAGGAAGGGCGAACGGCTCCACAACGATACCTCCAAGGAGGAAGACGACACCCATGGGTGCCGTTACCGCCGGCAGCGACCGAGTCGATGCATGATTTTCATCCGGAGTCGGGCCTTCCACCAACAATCCAGGGATCCGAGGCCACCAGCGCCAAGTAGCAGCACATGCCCGAGCAAACACTACCAGAAACGAAATGATCGAAGCCGCACGCAGAAAACTCGGCGAGCATGCGCCAACCTGACTGGGCCGCACCGCCGCTCGCAGGTCTTGGGCGAGCCAAGCCGGATCTGGCCAACTTCTACCTCCGTGCGCAGAACTGGGCGATCCTCCGCACCGCAGCGCACAGGAAAGGTCGAAGGAGAGCCGGACATAGCCGGTCCGCACCGCCGCGCGCAGGAACTAAGCGGGATCCAAGCCAAACTCCGCAGCTCGCGCCGCCGCGCGTAAGAAGAGGACCACTCGTGCTGGATCTGGTCTGTCCGAGCCTCCTGCAGCACCCGACAAACTGGACGGCGCCACAGCTCCAGGAGCCGGGCGTGCACGCGCTTGAAGGAGAGACACCACCACCAAACCCCGACACCACCGCTACAGCCATCACACGGCTAAGGCAGCCGAAACAGGCGCGCAACGCAGCCATGATTCAATGGCGCCTGAAGCCATCTCTCGCCAGGCACTCCAGCCACAAGATGGCAAAGGCCAGATCTGGCCCGGCAAGCTGCAGTGCCCTGCATCCCTGCATCCCCACCGCACGCGAACGAGCAGCAACGCGCCCCAGCTGCATGCCCATACGCGCCCACGTGCCCGTCGCGCCCTACCGAGCGCCATGCCGCGCCCGCCGCGCATCTCGCCGCGCCAGCCGCGCCATGCCGCGCCCGCCGCGCGTCTTGCCGCGCCAGCCGCGCATCCCGTCGCCGCGACAGCGCGCGCCAGATCAGCGCGCACCCCAGCGGCCCCAAATCCGCGTGTGCGCCGCCCAGCCTCCAGCTCGCGAGGCCGCGTCGCCCCGCCTCCGGCGCGCGGCAGGCCGCACCGCGCCCGACAGCGGCGCCCCGCACCCGTGCCGCCGAGCGCCTCCTCCGCCCAGGGAGCAGCCCCGCGCAGCTCCAGATCCGGGCCAGAGGGAAGAGAGGGCCCGCCGCCGCCGACGCCGCGCGGGCTTTGCCCGGCGGCGCTCGCCGGCGGCGGCGGAGGGAGGGTTGGTGGGGGGGAGCTCCTGTGGCGGCGAGGGTTTCGCGCCCGGGTCGCCCCGCGGGGGAGCGACACGGGGCCTCCGCAACTTCCTGTAAAACAAGAAAGGGATAGTAAACCCGGCAGGGAAAAAAATGCTCAGACCCACCTGTCATTCACCGCAAATGCTACACCGTACCAGACCCACGGTCAGACTAGCTAATCAGAACTGTGGAACCCTCGCCAACGATCCGCGTGACACCACACGCCCTCTCCGGCCCCAACCAATCAGAAACCTGCAATCCCCTTCCCACGGATCGCGCCCCAGGATCCGCGTGCTCCACCCCGAAAACCAATCTCAGCCGCCCACCCGCCACCGATCGAACGCTCCAAACCCATCTTCCCTCCACTCGACCCCGCCGCAGCTCCCAAAATTTCCCAGTCTCCCGCCGGCTCCTCCCCTACTTAACCGCCCCCATCCTCTCCATCCCATCTCACCCAGCTCCCAAATCCCCCAAGCAAAACAACCACCGAAGCCGCCTCCTCTCTCCTCCCCCATCCCCCACCAAGCAATGGCGCGCACCAAGCAGACTGCGAGGAAGTCGACCGGCGGCAAGGCGCCGAGGAAGCAGCTGGCGACCAAGGCGGCGCGCAAGTCGGCCCCGGCCACCGGCGGCGTGAAGAAGCCCCACCGCTTCCGCCCCGGCACCGTCGCCCTCCGGGAGATCCGCAAGTACCAGAAGAGCACGGAGCTGCTGATCCGCAAGCTGCCGTTCCAGCGCCTGGTGCGGGAGATCGCGCAGGACTTCAAGACCGACCTCCGCTTCCAGAGCTCTGCCGTGTCCGCGCTCCAGGAGGCCGCCGAGGCGTACCTCGTCGGGCTCTTCGAGGACACCAACCTCTGCGCCATCCACGCCAAGCGCGTCACCATCATGCCCAAGGACATCCAGCTCGCCCGCCGCATCCGTGGCGAGAGGGCCTAGGCTCTGCTCGCAAGTAGTAGCTGTAGCCGTGTGTGTTGTCAGGGTTGTTCCGGTTTCACAGCTTGCTTGGTAATTTAACATGCTATATGCTCCTGTCTGCTCTCGTCGTGGTCTTGTCATATGTAGCCCCTCGTTGCGATGAAATATCAATGAAGAGCGCAGTTATCATCATCCGAATCTCATATCCACTGTTCAGTTTTCTGAATCTCATTTCAGTCATCAGTTTTCTGAATCTTGTGTCAGTGTCCACTGTTCTGTGGGATGTGTCTTGTTCTTCAGTTTCGTTTTCTAGTTGTGCCATGGTCGTGATGTGACGCAGAGGAAGAACTCGGAATGCCGGATAACACTTTTCATCCATGGATTATCTCTCCCGTCATTGGATTGTGTTCATTTTATTTTTGGATTTTTTACTCAGGTTTTCTCACGGTGCTGCTGTGATGGAGATGAAGAACACGATCGCCGCTTCATGGATTTCCGTCCATGGATAAGCTCGTCGTCGTTGTGTTGTTCCATATTTCTTCCCCATATTTTGTTCCGGAAGTTTCCAGGATGCTCCGCGTTTGCCTCTTTGGCACTTCCTTCTGTTGGGAGTTGGCGGAAGGAATCCAATGGTAGCTGAAAAACAACGCTGGCCGCCCGAGGCTGGCCCGCTGTCATTGACTTGTGGACTTCGTGGGGGTGTGACCGAATCCAGCAAAGTAGGAAAGGGGAGAAGCTTCTTTTACTTGCGCGCGGCGATCTCCCATCCAATTCCGTCCAACCCACCACCCAAGGTCGCCGCGGATCTAGCCTTGCCGGAGAGGAGAGATGAAGATCACGGCGCTCGTCGTGCTGAAGCCGTCGGCGGGAGGCGCCGGGGGCTCCTCCTCCAGCGGCGGGCAGGGCGCCGAGGCGCTCGTGCTGGCCAACGCCACGGACGTCAGCCACTTCGGCTTCTTCCAGCGCGGCGCCGCCCGGGAGTTCATCGTCTTCGTCGCGCGCACCGTCGCCCAGCGCACCCAGCCCGGCCAGCGCCAGTCCGTCCAGCACGAAGGTAACCGCCCCTCCTCAGATCTGCCTCCTGCGACCTTCTAGGTCTAGTTTACTTTGCGATCAGATGCTCAGATCCGGGGTCTGGGTTGGGCTTTGGACTGAATTTTCCGGGGGTCAGTCTTCTGGTCCGGGCCTTGCAGTAGTTTGATTCCTAGAGCAAGGGCGACATGGGTGATTCCGGCGACCTCTGCAAAGTAGCCTGTAGCCCCAACTGGTAGTTCATCCGCTGTGCTGTTGGATTCGCACTTGCAAAGTGATCTTGCTGCTAAAGTAGGGCTTTAGGCTTGTGATTCTCTATCCATCATGATTCATAATTATGTGACAGTATTGATATTTGGTGGATTTGACCCAATTCCGACGCTTACGGCGTAATTGAAATCCCACTTGCTCTTATTCCTTATGTCCAGTTGATGTGTTCGTTTTAGTGACTTTGAGCAAATTCATTTTCGCATATCTAACTGCGAATAAAGGATCATTCAAACACTTTGTTGTTTCTTTGCAGAATACAAGGTTCACTCACACAACAGAAATGGCCTCTGTGTGGTGGCTTTCATGGATGATCACTATCCTGTACGAAGTGCATTTTCTCTTCTGAACAAGGTATAGATTGTTGTTGTTGAGACTGATGTATTATGTATTTCGTGATTGGCCCAGGATCATTTTTTTCCAACTGTGCGGGATCGATCTTCCTGTTATGTGTTCTTATTCTCAATGGCCTACAAAATTATAAAGCTTTTTTGCCTCCATATACAGACTTTCTCAAAATTATCAACAGAAAACATACAAGTGTTAATGTTATGCATCCATGGTTGCACGTCGTATGCTATAAGCTCCTGCTAAGGCTGGTATATACTCAACATTAGAGAATTGCTTTGTTCATTATTGAAAAAGACTCCCTAGTAGTTGCCGGAGAATCAGTAGCTACAACATATATAACCAATGTTCAGAGTCATGCTTCGGTGTTCACTAAAATCTATACCATGTTGTGCAGAAAACATTGGAGTTACGGTGTTGTCTAGGGACCCTTTTTGTGCAATTAGCTAGAGAGCAGAGACTGATAAACCATGCACAGTCTTTGCTAAACAAATATATTTTTCTCCTGACATATTCATGCGTGTAATTAGATAATAATCATGATTTTATTGGGGTCATGAAAATATTTGATGTACTGTCATAACTGAGTAAGTTCCATAGGGCAGTTCTTCCATAGTAGTGTTTTCGGGTGATACTTAGCTGTCGATGCGATGTGTTTTATGAAGGTACTTGACGAATACCAGAAGGCTTTTGGGGATGCTTGGAAAGCTGCCACAGCAGATTCCACTCAAGAGTGGCCTTTCCTGATGGACGCTTTGACAAAATTTCAGGTATAACCATCTATGGATGGTTCTGTATGCTCATGTGTTCATTGCTAGGAGGTAACATAAGGCTCTATGTTTTCTTTGGTGGTTTAGTAACCTATATACGGGGTCTATTTATCCTATATACTCCATAGAAAGGAAAAATGAGAGGGAGGGAGGATGCAACTACAGTTGTAATAAGTTGTCTATTTTACAATTCTGGTATATCCATATCGTGTCATGTATCGTTCTTGACTTTTTGTTTTATGATGAAAAAGATGCCCAGATACAAGTTTGGTGTGCTGGGGTGGCTTCTAATTTTCTAAGGAATGGGCTGTATCTTATGGTTGTATGTCTGTTTTTGAAAGAAAAAGTTGCTATGTATTCTAGTCGGGTGCGGTGTTCTGTGGTGGCTTCTTAGGGATGGCTTCTATGTTCTGCACATAGTATTTAGGAATGGGTTCTATGTTTGGACATATCAGCGTTATTTTGCAGTGTGCTTTTACTCTACTTGTCATTTTCACTGTCGAACTTGCCGTAACCCATGACATACTTGTTCTCGTTAATGATGAACCATATGCTATTTTGTAGGATCCTGCAGAGGCTGACAAGTTAACAAAAATCCAGAGGGACTTGGATGAAACAAAAATTATCCTAGTAAGTGTTAATTATCTGTTTTTTTGAGCAACCGGCAGGAGCTCTGCCTTTTCATATAGAAGAAGAGAATTGACTAGTTTATAAGGCCACACACTAGCCCCGAGGCTATGTCCCAAGCGAGCCGACGACTCTGCTGCCCAAGCAGACAAAGACATCACCCTACCACACAACCTGGAGCTGCCGCATCGGCTTACCTCAATGACACACACACACACCGACCTCGAGGCCGTGCACCGAACGAGTCGACGACCCTTCTGCCCAAGCAACCAGAGAAGATACCCTACAACATGACCCGGAGCCACTGCTCTGACTTACAACCTCAACAACGTACATACCGGTCCAGAGGCCACACACTCGACGAGCCGACGACCCTGCTGCCCCCAAAGACGAACTCTGGAGCCGCCGCTCCAGCTTCCGCACCAACCTCGAGGCCGTGCACCTGTCTAGCTGATGACGAAAGGACCACACACGCTACAACCATCCGTTGGCAAACAGGACCTCCAAGGCGACGCCCCCAAGGAAGGAAGTGACAAGAATGACGTTGACGCCCGCCCCGAACAGAGCCGGGGCTTGGGTTTTCACCCGGAGAACTCGAGATCCAAGCGACGAGGGAGGTGAAGGGGCTCCACGACAACGTCTCCAAGAAGGGCAACGACGTCTGAGGACGCCATCGTCGTCGGCACCATCCGAAGTTGGTGCTAAGTTTTCACTCGGAGCTCACCAAATCTATCGTCGTTGGATCATGCCCCGCCATCCGCCAAGCTGGAGAAGCCATGTGGCCTGAATATCTCGTCGCTGCCAACAAACCATCACCACCTTGCCCTCCACACCGCCACCACCACTGTGCTCTGCCACACCGAAACACTGCCAGGCAACTGCAGTGCAGGGGATGCAAGCACGGCCCGCTGAAGCACCTCAGCCGCCAAAAGCGGCCGCCGCGTCGACCGCACATGCCAGATCTGGCCTAAAGCCAGCCGCCACTGCACTGAGCGGGCCTGCCCTCGCACATCGGCTGCCGCCCCATCAAGCGAACAGGCCGTCTAGATCCGACCATCCCTCGCTAGAATGACGCCACCGCAGCACACCAAGGCCACCAGCTGCCACCTTCGCGAGCCAACACGTCGGCCAGATCCGGCCATACCTCTCAAGAACAATGCCACCGCAGCACACCACGCCCACCAACGGCCAGCTCTGCGAGCCAACACGCTGGCCAGATACGGCCATCCCCAGCGAGGACGACGCCACTGGAGCACAATTCCATCGCCGGCACCCCGAGGATCCACCGCCCCCATGGAGCCGCCGTGCTCGCACGGTCTGAGCCTCACCGGAGTGGGGGGGGGGGGGGGGGGGAGTTGTACGCGGGATCTGGTCGCCCTTGGGTCGGACGACACGGGAGCCGCGCGGTCCGTCCTGATTTATTTTTTCCCTACGCGCTTAGAGATCTACAGATTTACTATCTACTCCCTCCGTTCACAAATATAATATGTTTGGGATATTTCAATATGGACTACATACAGACTGAAATGAGTGAACAAACACACTAAATCGTGTCTATATACATCTGATTCACAATTTTTTTAGAACATCTTATATTTGTGAACGGAGGGAGTACTTGCACCATACACAATGGGTGCAAGGGCAGCCTTTTCTTTTAAAGATGATCTTGACCATCCCATCTTGTACTGAAGACATCATGCTGTTTTTGTGTGGTAGCAACCCATTGCTGATGTGCTCTGTATATGTTTGAATAATTTAACAGCATAAAACTATAGAGAATGTCCTTCAAAGAGGAGAGAGATTGGATAGCTTGGTTGAAAAAAGCTCAGACCTGAGTGCTGCTTCACAGGTAAGCGTATATTTATTTTATTTGCTATTTACCTGATGGGTCCTTTTGTGTACTTAAATACATGGTGAAAAATTGCAAGTTACTGTTATTTATCTTCAAGCTACAACGAACATTGTCTTTTAGTCTGCACATTGTTTCACTACAGGCCTGGTTGTGCATATACTCTATTAGATTTTAGAAATTTTACTTGTCACCGCCCAGGGGACTACTGTAGTGGATATTTATTTCTATTTATCTGCCATATGTGATGCTAATATAATTATGTGGGGAAATCTTTACATCATTCACTCGCCCATTTCTTTAGGACAATGCCCAAAGCTGCTCTAATGCTGCACTTATGATATCTGGCCTGTAATATTGGATAATTTCCTGAATCTGTCCAGTTTCCAGAATGCTTTTTACTAGATACTCACTCCGTTCCATATTAGCTGTCGCTGATTTAGTAATATGGAGTGGAGGGAGTACAGTATATGATGTACATATTTGCGAAGGGCTCTTAAGGCACTTCTCCTTTTCTTTTTACATAACAAGGTCCTGTTCTTGTAGGTTTTACTGTTTTTTTCAGTCATAAAACAGACTTGCCCTTTTAACTTGCTGAAAATCATGATTTCAGTGTTACGGATCATTCCAATGCTTTGTCTTATTTCAGTTATCGCTATATTTTCCTGAGAGTTGTTCTGTCTTTTTCAGATGTTCTACAAGCAGGCGAAGAAAACAAACAGTTGTTGTACTATACTTTGAAGTTTGAACTCTGATCCTTCAATCTTTCTTGGAAGGCTCCAGGTTAATGTTGTTTTCAGACAAAGATCCTGATACCCTCATACATGCTCCTTATACCTTTAATTACACCTGCTTAATTCTCAGGACAGCTTTTGCTCGTTTTTTCAGAAAGAAAATCAATCGAATATCGTTGTGTTGTACCGTAAGTCCGATTGCTCATGAAAAAGTGCTGGGATCAATGCTGTATATCTGTTATTCTTTGGTGACGCCTTCGAATAGCAACTAACATCACTTATCGGACTACATTGTTTCTCCCTGCGCTATACTCCTTAGCAATGGCCAACATCATTGTCTTTTCTGCAATAGATTGTTGATATCTCAGTTGTCAAGCATGTTGGAGCACCATTGCTACTCTTAATTTATGTATGTTCGAAAACTGGTTGGTATTTGTAATTTATGTCGGCGATATGAGAAGATTGATGGTACTATGATTGCTTGATTTTATTCGATGTTTATTTGTGCTGGGTTATCCTGATAGCAACATGCCAACAAGCATACAGAGTCAAATGCCGTTACCAATTTCCTGGATGCAACTTCTATTATTGTAGTATAAGCAACTCTATACATGAGCACGTTTTCTCCGTTGACCTTAGTGGGCAAATTTATTAACATTGTCAAGTTTACGCCATTGCCTCTTCTACAAGTGTTGACTGGACCACGAAGACGCATTCGAATCCAGTATCTGATTATTCGCAAAAAAAAAAAAAGAATCCAGTATCTGAAGGCAAATTGCAGAAGCAGATATTCTCGGGAACGATATTTCACCGGCAAAGCGGCCAGTTGAGGCTGGACCAGGTATATTCCACGCATGGTTGAAAAAAAAAAGTGGGATATTCCATTTCCACGTACGCGTGAAGGGCAGGCCATCAAGCGGCAAAGCTCTCTTGAATGAATGCAATAACAACAGATTCCAACGGCGCGCACGCTCCAAAGCTTCCGCTTGGTGCGATTTCGCCGCTGCCGACCGTCGCAAAACCGCCTCGCCGTCACGTCGGGCTTCAGGTTATAGCTAAACAGCGCCGCTGTCGTCGCGATCGCGTTGGCGCGTTGCTCGGGCGGGACGGTTACGTGCGGTGCGCGGGACAAAGCCCTGCCCTCCTCTCACTCCCAGTCCCATCACCTCACCACGCGACGGCCACAGACGCGCACGGCCACCGTGCTACCAGCCATCGCGGATAGAGGGGATAGGCCTGGGCGTTCATTCCGTTGGAGCCCCGCCCCCCTCCGCTCCCAGCCTCACTTTCCCCCCGCGCTACCTACCAAAACCACCACGGCGCGCGTCACGTCACGGTTCACAGCCAGCCAGTTCCCGCGCCGTACTTGTTGGGCATAGATAGATAGATCGCTCGCTCGCTCGCTCGCTTCCGGGGTCTGCGCTGCAAGCAAAGCAGCACGCACGTACGCCGAGCTCTCCGTCCGTCCGAGCTAAGCGAGCGAAGGGGGAGAGAGGGAGGGTCGGTCGGTCGGAGACGGGGAAGATGGATCACGCGGCGGACACGTTCCGGACGGACCTGATGACCATCACGCGGCACGTGCTGAACGAGCAGAGCAGGCACCCGGAGTCGCGCGGCGACCTCACCATCCTCCTCTCCCACATCGTCCTCGGCTGCAAGTTCGTCGCCTCCGCCGTCAACAAGGCCGGCCTCGCCAAGCTCACCGGCCTCGCCGGCGAGACCAACATCCAGGCGAGCTGCCGTGCTCCTCCTTCCTCTTTTTTCCTCTTCAGATTTTCTTCCGTGAGGATGAAAGCTTGATGCCTATTTGTCGATTGGTGCGGGTTCTTCAGGGGGAGGAGCAGAAGAAGCTGGACGTGCTCTCCAACGAGGTGTTCGTCAATGCCCTCGTCAGCAGCGGCCGCACCGTATGAACTTTCTTTCATCCCATTTCTTTTCCTCTTGTACATACAAGATTGTTGATTTCATTTAGTTTTGCGACACTGCTTTGCGCTGCGAACGGATATGTGCAGTGTGTTCTTGTGTCCGAGGAGGACGAGGAGGCTACGTTCGTCGACCCTAAGCTCCGTGGAAAGTGCGTAAAAAACTTGGACTACTCCATGCTCTGCTCCTCACATACCTTGATATGGTTCAGGAGCAATTTTTCCTTTGCTGTTTTTGATGAAATATGTGTGGCTCTTCATTTTCCATCAGGTACTGCGTCTGCTTTGATCCCCTGGATGGCTCCTCCAACATCGACTGCGGCGTCTCCATCGGAACGGTAAGGGAAGCGCACAAGAAATTTGAAACCCAAAAAGTTGTTTGGAAAACGCACAATTACGGGGGAGTCATAATCTGCTTTCCTTTTTGCCCTTTCAAAGTCTCAGGGAATACGCTCATAAATAAAATAAATTAGAAACATGCTGCATGGACAGTTTATTCCTTATTCTTACATGTTTTTCTACAGATCTTTGGGATCTACATGATCAAGAACCAAGACACCGTGACCCTGGAGGAAGTGCTGCAGCCTGGGAAGGACATGATTGCTGCTGGATACTGCATGTATGGGAGTTCCTGCACGGTAATTAATCAAGTCTCCTGACCTCGCGTTGCACAAGCAAGATAAATCGTGTGTGACTGTATCTGAACTGGCCTGTGTACGTAATTTTCTGCAGCTTGTCCTGAGCACTGGAAATGGTGTCAACGGCTTCACGCTCGACCCTTCTCTTGGGGAGTTCATAATGACTCATCCAGACATCAAGGTGTGCTGGCAGAACCACTGAGATTTAGTATTTATTCCCTGAAAATTCACCAGGAAGCATACTACTAAAATCTGCATGCTTTGTGCTTCAGATACCGCCAAAAGGAAAGATCTATTCGGTCAATGAAGGGAATGCCAAGAACTGGGACACCCCTACTGCAAAGTATGAGATATTGTTCTTTTCAGAGTGGTGCTACTTCCTTACGTATTTCAGCTAAAAAATATTACCACATAAATAACAGGTACGTGGAGAAGTGCAAGTATCCCACGGATGGTTCATCACCCAAATCCTTGAGATACATTGGCAGGTTTGTGAATCTTCAGTCAGTTTACCTGAGGAATTAAACAGTTTACCTCTCATACTTCAGAAGCTTCTCCCTGACAATGCAAATTTTACACGATCAATGAATGTCGGCAAACTTGTAAAAATGCTTGCCACAACATATAACACCACTGCATTACTGATGGTTCACAGCATGGTTGCCGATGTCCACCGCACCTTGCTATATGGCGGCATATTTCTGTACCCCGCGGACAAGAAGAGCCCGAACGGGAAGCTCCGGTACGCTACGCTAGTGCCTATGCGCACGATTCAAATAGCACGTCCAATTGCACGAAACTCTTTTGAAGTTGCCTGAATTTGCTCTGTTTGCAGTGTGATGTATGAGGTGTTCCCCATGTCATTCCTGATGGAGGAAGCTGGAGGCCAGTCTTTCACAGGCAAAGGACGGGTACGCGCATTGTGACATGCAAACATCTCTGTTTTTTCTTTCCTTGGCCAGAATTTCATGCCCGGCAACAGGCGGTAAGTTGACACTTGGTTTCTGCGGTGGCAATGCAATGCAGTCGCTCGACCTGATCCCCACCGACATCCACGAGAGATCCCCGATATTCCTCGGCAGCAGCGACGACGTGGAGGAGATCAAGGCGCTGTACGCGGAGGAAGCCAAGAAGGCAGGATCCGCGTGATGATCGACGGCCATATACGCGCGCAAGGCGTGTAAATCGACGACGACTCATGGGCCTTGCTGACAATGTGATTCGTATGTCAGGCATTTCTTTTCTATACGTCTGTGTCATTCAGTGTAATATATATAGCGTGGAGGCCTCGAACAGCTTCACTCATGAGCAGCCAAGGCTTCTGCTTCTTTCCACAATTCGTTCGCTGATGATACGTAATATACATCCATGCACACATATATGCAGCTCAGGAATGGCCGTGTGCACCGTTATGATACATGCCAAGGGTCTCAGCGTGAGCGGCTGGCGCGGTGAGACCGCCCTTGCAGAACTCTGAACTCAGGCGCTCATGGTAGCTCACCGGTCACCGCCACGCTGCAAGAGCACATATGGCCAGACCAAACGAGCCGGCTGGCGTTCAGCAAAGGGCATATCGTCAGCCATGGCGGCAACACGGCAAAATCAATCGATTGAAAATTTTAATCCACCACACTCTGAATAGATCCAGACATTTCAGGATTTATTCGACCATTACATATAGGATAGCTGAAAATAACACCAGAGCATAAGATAGCTCCTGCTCCCCCCATTCTAATGAATAAGCACACTGCACATATTTCAAAGTCAAACTTATAAATCAGCCAAATCAAATGTGAGTTATGTGTGACAAAATAATACTGTTGAATACACACACACACATCCCGTCTATTTTGACACTGGGTGCAGAATAATATTCTGGCAACACTTCCGACCTACACGCTCAACGCAAGTGCACGACATTGTGAAGCAAACAATACTGCAATGCCCCACGAGGCGAACTGCTCATGGCAGAAAAAACTTCACACGTTTTTTTGACACTGTTTTTGATCCAGTTTTCAAACCGTTTGTTCGAACGAGACGTATGATACGGCGTTGGAAAGCTATGGATTAGGTGCAACTTCGCCTTGTTGAACACTTTTCAAGACTCATTGCGGTTTAATAACAGTTTCAAAAACGGTGGGCGCCTGACGAGTGACAACGAGCGTATTTTCGTGATTGTTTCTAAACCACTCGTCGGAATGAAGCAAACGATACGGCGTTGGAAAAATATCGTCGAAGCGCAACTTTTTCATGTAGAACACACTCTCTCTAATTCCTTACGATTTAAGAGGAATTTAAAATTTACTAAAACACAGAAATTTTGTTTTTCAAATCTATGGTTTTTTCGGTACGGTTTTCACTGCAGTTTTTTAACTGTTTGTCGGAACGAGGTATGTGATACGGTGTTGGATAGCTATGGAATAGGCGCAACCTTCATATGTTGGGCATTTGTTGAGATTCCTCACGGTTTTAAATGAACTTTGAAAACGGTGCGGCGTCCGACGAGTGGCAGCAAGCGTATTTTCGTGAATTTTTCCAAACCGCTCGCCGGAATGATGCAAATAGTATGCCGTTGAAGAGATATCGACGAGGCGCAACTTTTCCATGTAGAACACTCTCTCTAATTCCTTACGGTTTAAGAGTAGTTTAAAATTAACAAAATGCGGACACTATGTTTTTCGTGACACCAAAATTGGCGCGTGAACCGCATCAGACAGAAGAACACACTGCTTCAGATGAAAACCACACTGCATCAGACAAGCAAGCGAACTACATGATTTCTTTTGTCAGACGTAAATTTTCTCAAACTAGGAAGTGAAGTGCGCTTCACATTGGGCATAAGTGAACCGCAAATACCCTCGAGAAGGGAACCACATTACTTTTTTTTGTCATTTCCCTAACATTTTTTTTCACTTCACATCGAATGTAAGTGAACTACAACAATATCAAAAGTGAACCGCGACAATACCGAAAGTGGACCGCACCGCACGTGTTTTTCTTGTTTTTTTCATATTTATTATTTTTTACACACGCTGACCGGGCGAGTGGACCACAGGGGCAACATAAAGGTGTTTACAGGGTTAGTGAACTGCATTCACAATTAAAATTAAATCTCGAAGATGTTTACAGGGGCAACACAAAGCGAACCGCATAGTCGAGAAAAATGAACCACAACACAAAGCGAGACGAACTGCTTTCTATAAACAAAATCATATAGAATGTGCTTGGAAACAACACGTGAAAACCAAATTCTACGCGCCCTCAAACTACATGCATGAGCTGACCGAACAACGTCGCTGTCGCCATTTGACCAGCATCACGCAACTAAGCTGAGTTGTGTGCACACCCAAGTTTTAGACTGCACCAGAACAAGCACCAATTTGGCACTGCACAAACGCAGTAGTGCAGTGCAAATCTGAAAATGTTTTTTTGAACTCTGAACCGCAATTCTATCCTAGCCGAACCGGAGCAGGGCACCCCCCTCTGTTTTTCTCTGGTGTGAGTGCTGATGTAGACGCCGGCTAACAACGAAGCTAGATAGCATTTGACTGAGAAATGACTGCAAAGAGTTTCCACACCGTTTAGTGGAGTCTTTCACCTTCGGGTGTATTCTTTGTGAACTCGTTATACCATGCGTTATGTTGTACTCCCATGATTCTGTGGACTGCACCTCTATGGAAGCCAATGTTGCGTGTGAAAATCAAGATCATTGTGTGGCAATTGCTGCGAGAGCGTCTACCCTCTGAAACGGAGGTGCTTAAGCGACACGGACCAAGTAATGGCATGTGCCCCCTTTGTGATGTCTCGAAGACTGGGTCCCACATTTTTTCCACTTGCACTGCGTCTCGTGCCCTCTAGAGTTTCGTTTGTGAGGTGCCGGGGCCTGATTGGAAGGCCCTAGACCTTGTGGAGTTCTTAGAAGCCAGTGCTAATCAAACCGGGTGGCAACGCCGCTTATTCTGGCTTATATTTGCAAAGATGTCGTGGACTTTATGGGTGATGCGAACTAAAATGGTGATTGAGAGGGTCTTCAACGGCAGACCTCTGACTCGTTTTTCAAATTCCTTGCTTCTCTACATGCTTGCACTTGCTATCTAGGCAGTGGGACCGCGATCGTCTTGGGCTCATGCTGGATGCGCTTTTGGCTCCTATGCACCGTCTCTCCTCGCCATAGTGCCGGTATGCCTACGACCACTAGGTGGCCTTTATGTTTTACATTTTTTTGCTTTCTTTGGGCATGATTGTGTTGTTCCCCGACCGTATTAAATGCTTGACAGTCTGGAGCTGGTTGTATGGATGTTTATTTTATTTATAATAATAAACCACTGATCGCTTCTGGTCATACGTCGCCGCTGATTTTGCAAAAAGCCCCTGTGTTTTATCGAAATCAACCCACAGTCACGTCTCTATGTGAAAAATGGTTCGCCATTGGGAAAAAAGTCACCTGCCTCCCCTCGTACTCCAAGCCTCCACTGTGTCGCCTCGCTTTACACCGGCGGCAGTCCACCCCGCCATCCGCCTCGCCTTGCCGTGCGCCGGAGGAGGCCGGTCAACCTCCAACCCCTACCCCCCGCCGTGCGCCCCACCAACCCCGCTGCTCCCTCCCCTCGCCCATCCTGATCTAGCGGATCTAGAGGCGGGCGGCATGGTGGGGTTGCCGGTGACAACGACGAAGGCAGGAGCAGGGCTTCCTCGGGCGGATCCTGGAGGATGGCGCCGTGGACCTTGCAGCCACCGACGTGATTTCCCCCGACCCCTGTGAACCCTAGCAGCCTCACAAACGCCACCCCGCCGCCGGCTATCGGGTCTCTTTCCCGCGCCCGCTCGTGTCCCTCTGCTTGAGGCCTCCCTGTCTCGCGCGCGTTGCTTGGAGCGGCTCTTGGTCTCTAGCAGCCGCCCTCTCCTCGCTCATCACATCAATCTCCTACTCCCTATCTCTCCAACATCCCTCGCTGTCCTCTCGCATCACACACGTGCGACGGCTATACATATCCGGACATGTGTGGCGTATGTGACATCTGTGCTGTGCTTCGGCCGGCCGTTTGTGCGTGATGTGTGCGGCTAGATGTGCGTCCATGTTCATGTGTGTGGCGCTCTACAGGTAGAGGGAGTGAATGGTTGTAGGCAGAGGAAGTTGCTGGTGAAAGTGCAATCATGCCCTCATATTATATTTTGATGTTGATGACAATATACATGTAGAGGACTAATGGTGTTTGTCTAGTAAATCTCAGGTATTAGTCCTCATATGACAATAGGCGTGGATCATGGACGCGTGGAAGTGTTTTGAGTTGAGAAGGAAGGAACAAAGAGGTTTACAGATCTTGTTTTCTTTTGTTCTTGAGTATAGGGATCCCGATCTATTAAGAGGGGATCGATTGGGTTAGTAAAAGACATGCTCAAGTTATATCAAACTCCTTGCTTCTTCTGAAAACTGCACCCACCATATAGATAATGCAGTAAGATGATTCTCCTCTGATAGCCGGATGTCCGTCCCCTGTGCCGGATGTCCGGGAGGTCATTCAGTCACCGGATATCCGGGCAGTGCCCCGGATATCTGGCCCTCCCTCTGTCCAGAATGCATCAGTTTCACCAGATATGGGCCGGATGTCCGGCACACTACCGGATGTCCGGGACCCCGGATATTCGAGCCCTTTGCCGGAATTCCGATACACGCAACGCCAGAACCGCGACTCTCTGTTGGAGTAATATGCTGGATGTCTGGCACACTGTCGGATGTCCGGGAGTTCTCAGATGGGCCGGATGTCTGGGCACTCCCCAGATGTCCGGCTCCCCTGCTTTTTCTCCCTGGATCAGTGTATTGTGTGTGCACTTCACAGCCGCCGGATGTCCGGCCCTTGGCCCGGATGTCCGACCCTACACTGCCACTTACACTACAACGGCCATATTTGCACCCACACTATATATACCCCTTCACCACTTCGTGGAAGGGTTGACCATTCACTTTGAGCTAACCCTAGAACACATATTTCTCTCTCTCACATCCTCATACACCAAATCCAAGATCCCAAAGGCATTTGAGAGTATTTGTGAGAAGTTCTCCAATAAAGTGATAGATCCACTCCTTCCCCTTCTCTTGACCAAAGGAATTTGTGATTTGAGCAAGTCTTGAGCTTTTCCCCATCGTTCTTGTTACTCTTGGAGGTTGGAGACTCCTAGGCGGTAGGAGTTCTTCGGTGAGGAATCAACCATTGTGATTACCCCTGGGAAGTTTGTGAGGGTTTGGAGACCACCCCAAGGTCTACCACTAGTGGTTGAGAAACGCCTTCATGGTGTTGTCTCAAGAAGAGAATAGGGTGAGCCTTCATGGCGTTGGTGTGCCTTCGTGGTAACATCCACCTCTCTAAATGGTGACGTAGCTTCCCTCCAAGGAAGTGAACATCGGCATACATCCTCGTCTCTCGGAGTTGTGGTTATTCCTAACCCTAACTCCCTACTTGTGGTTACTTGTCTCTTGCACTTACTTGTATTACATTGTGTTTTCATACCTTATTACTTGTTGCTTAGGTACCCCACTATCCACCGTTATCACCTTAGAAATTGTTAGGATTACTTTCATATTCCGCAATATCACCTAAAATTGCTAAGTAACAATTAAAATTTGGAATTGAACCTATTCACTCCCCCTCTAGGTCCATCTCGATCCTTTCAATTGGCATTAGAGCCCTCGTGCTCTAATCTTGTGGCTTAACCGCCCTAGAGCGATATGGATAAGGATGGGAATCCTTTTGTTGCTCTCCCTATTGAGAAAGGGACATCCTCTTCGGATGAGCGCAGATCTTTCACCTCTGAGGATCTTGAAAGGGCCCTCGCCAAGCAAAAGGAGGAGCATGATGCTTATATTGAGGCCTTGGTCAAAATGAGGTTGGATGCATTAGTTGCAAGAACTCCACCACTGGAAAACCCAGGGGGTGTGATAAAGCAACCAAATGCATCCCTTCCTAATTTGGTCCAACAACCTCAAGTTGGTGACCACGCCGGTGTTCCATGGATGTATGCAAAATCTAGAGTTGAGAAACCTAAGTATAATGCTAGGGGCAACCCTCCTTTACTTGATGACACTGCCGATTTTTCTTTGTGGAGAGTTGGTATCCAGGATCATCTTAGGTTTGCCAACGTTGAGATGCTGGAGATCTTGGAGAAAGGTTACAACCCTGTGAACCCCAAGGACCTCACACCGGGCGAAGTATATGACAAGCACCTAAATGATACCGCAATCATGCTCATAAGAAAGGGCATGTCTGACAAGCAGAAAAGGCCCTACATTCACCTCTCAAATGCAAAGGAACTATGGGACATCATTGTGATGACCAAGATGGGAAAACCTTCTCTGCGTCTTGCACAATATGAGATTGCAAAAGGGGCATTACAATATTTTTGCATGGAGAAAGGTGAGAACCCCAAGCATCTCCTTGAGCGACTGATGACACTTGCCGCCGACATTGAGTCATATGATTGTGACAAGAGCCAAGATGGATTCAACTTGACCAAACAGTTTCTTGTGGACAAATTGCTAAATGCCCTTTCTCCATATCACCATCAAATGGTATGGGACATAAGAAGAGAACATGGATTCAAGGACATGTCTCCCGATGATGTCATTTCAACCTTCCAACTATTTGAAGAATCAAAGGCCAATGCTACAAGACACCTTGCCATGCATGGGTCCTAATCACCCAAGACAAACCTTGCCTTGAAGGCCAAGCACGTAAAGGATGATGATGTTAGTGAAGAAGAAGAAGAAGATGATGAAGAAGAAGGTTATGAAGTTGACTCGGATGAGGGGCCCTCATATGAAGACATGGCTCTCTTTGTGAAGAAGTTTAGTGCGGGAAAATTCAAGGGAAGATTCCCAAAGAAGCAAGTAAGGATATGCTACAATTGTGAAGAAACCAACCACTTCTCAAACGAGTGCCCCTATGAGAAGAGAGAAGACAAACCAAGATTTCTGAAGACATTTATGAAGAAGAAGTTGCCCAACCCATTGAACTCCAAATTCAAGAAGAGAGATGGGAAGGCAATGGTTTCCCAAGATGAGTCCGACCCCGATGACGTTGGAGGTGTTGCAGGTGTAGCCCAAGACACTCAAACCACATTGATACTTGTCAACAAGAGTGGTGATGTTGTCACATACAACTACATGAAAGACTACAAGGGCAACACACACAAATGTCTCATGGCAAAGGCCGTGGTTGATGATGATGAGGGTCAAGCTTCTCAGGAGAAGGTGAAGGTAACTCCACGTCCAAACCCTCCTCTATTTATTCCTACCACACCTTGTGATGAATATCTTGACGCGGAGGATCATGATCATGAATGTGAAATAAGTGATGCCATGTTTGCTAAAATGGAAAAACTCATGTGCTCTCTCAAAGGAAAGAAGCTCGTTATGTTTCACATGCTTATGGAGATGGTGAGTAAGCACACCATTTCCATCAAGGAACTCGAAACCCTCGTTATTGAGGAAAAGGAAAAAATGTGAAATCCTTGAGCAGAAAGTTCTATATGAGGAAGCACGCAATGATGAATTGTGCTTAAAATACGTGCAAACATTGATAGGCACACTAAAGAACTTGCCTCCTTGAAAAAGGCTAAAAGTACCTATAATGTGTTAATGAGTGACAAGAGTAAGCTCGAAGAGTCTCACGCAACTCTCTCTAAGGATTGTGAGCTCCTTCATTTTGTAGGAGATATGCCCTAGAGGCAGTAATAACAGTTATTTTGTATCTCCAAGTTAGTAATGAATGTTTATGTTCCATGCTATAACTGCAATGATTCTCGAGTCTACAATAACCATGAGGCTTGGAGGGAAACTCATGTGCACGTGTGGTATAATAAACGGTAAATTGTATTCCTAGTCTTGCCTCTAAGACTGGCTCAAGTATTGCATGATGATCCTGTTTTCCTGATCATGGGCATGGCTATGCCGGCAATTTTGAGGGCACAATGTTGGTAGAACACTTGTGTTGAATCGACCCAAATTGGTGTTATGATATGAGACACATTCGTCACAAGTTAAAGGTTAATATCACAGAGATAGTTAATGTTTGCATAATTCCTTAGACCATGAGAGTATCGAGTTCCTTTGTGCTTGCTTCGTGAACTTTGGGGTTTGTTAAACGTCATCCGTAACTGGGTGGCTATTACGGCGGCTTACGGGTTCACGGAAAAGTATGGCAAGTAACGAGATAGCTCAAGATTGGGATTTGCTCCTCCGACGATGGAGAGATATTCTCGGGCCCTCTCGGTGTTACGGTATCCATCATCGTCTGGCCAGACACAGTGTGATTTGATCACAGGGATGCCGGAACACGGAAACGAGAAAAGAGAACAAAACCGGTAACGAGGTAACTAGCATAGTGGACAAGTTGTTGATCCACGGGGATGCAAGTAAATCTCACCTCGGGTGTTTGTAATATATCGTGAGGCAACAGGAATAGCACACGACAACTGGAGGTTCACTCGAATATTCATTCGTGTGGGTATAGGGGTCAATATGGGTGTTCACGGCTCCGATGTTGACCATTGATCGGAAAGTGTTCCGGTCATGTCTATACTTCACCGAACCTATAGGGTCACATGTTTAAGGGTCATCTATCTGCTGAATACTAGACAGGGAGTCTGAGATAAATTCACCAAAAAAGTTTTGGAGTCAACGGAAAGGTTCCGGAGAGAGAACACCGGAATAGTTTCGGTAAAACCGAAAAGTTGTTTCAGGGTATACCATTAAGTCAAAATGGTTTCAGCACATGCCTGATAATTCTTGGAGGGTACCAGTTTTATTCTGGAAACTTCTGGGAATTTTCCAGGATAAAAACCGGAAATGTTCCGGAGCAGCCGGAACCGCTGTAGTAGCTTTTCGCTGAAGAAAAACATTGTTCCGGAATTGTTTTGGAATGCATTCAAAATTGTTTTAGTGGGTACTGGAATTGTTCTAGGCACACATAAATAATTTGGGATTTATCGGACGCAGAAAAATGTCTTCGTGAATAGTGAAAGTGCTTTTTGGGTTACTTTATGGAAAGCCACCTTTTAGGGCTTTCCCCAAAAGGCTTCTAGAAGGACTTGGGGATCAAGGGACCCCCTTTGGGGGGCCCCCATGAAGGTGGGACGTTCAAGGGTGCAGCTCCTCCATGGAGCTCCACTTGTCATCCCTTTATGCCCTTTATGACCTTTATGTGTGACATAAAGTGTGGGCATTTTGGGTTTTTCATGTGCCCCCTTACCCCTTGGGTTTTCCTATAAATAGAGGTGGAGAGGCACTCTCCACACTCATCCTTGCTCTCATACACATGCCATAGACTTGTCTGGCTTCTCTCTCCCTTCCAGCGAAATAGTTTCGTAGAGCCGAAAGGCTGTCTGGGTTCCGGCAGGAACTAGTTCTGGACGGTGAAGCCCTGCTGGATAGCTGACACCGTATGTGTGTAACCCCGTAGAGATGTCGTAGTTTCGATCTTTTGCCCGAGGGGCTGTTTGAGTGTCATCCCGAAGGGCTGTCCGAGTTTCCGTTCGAGTTTCGAGGGTCCTCCCGAAGGGCTGTCCGTGACATCGTCCGAGGGACTGTCCGACCGCCTCCTGAAGGGCTGTCCGACGAGGGAGTACATCCTCGCGGTTGGGAGGTTGTAAATCCTAGCTGCAGGGATCTACACCAACGATCTCCACCGACTTTTCTTCCGCTGCGCTTCGAGTCGGTACGGATAAGATCAAACTTTGTATGCAGTCTCCATAGTGGTCCTGGGCGTGCTCGCTGTACCGAATTTTTTTGTTTTCTGTCGCGTTCCCCTACAGTGGCATCAAGAGTCGTGCTATGCATAGATGCAGGTTACAATCTAGAATACATGGAGATGTATGGGTATTGCATAATATAATTTTGGAGTAGATGATATCTATTGCTGAAAATTATTTATGCGGGTAGCAGATGAAATCTGTTACCCGATGTTCTTGTTGCTTCCCTAGAATTTGCGTATTTCTGATCTTGAAACGGCATGGTGGAATTTCACAAAGTTCTGGCAATCCGCGATCCTGATTGATCAACGAAGTGCTGTCAGTTCTTTGGGTTCCACCGTAGTTGAGAGAAAGATGAAATCACGCAGACGAAAGGGCAATGCAGATATGATCTGCACGGGGGTCATGCGTATGACGAAGTTTAGTATGGGGCTCGAGATTTTATTATCTCGCGTTTCATACACCCTTCGATGTTAATCTAGTGACTTGAATAAACATACTTGAAGATGAACGTTGGTAGCTGCGGTTTAAGTCAAAACCTTAGAAGCCACGTAAAATAAAATTTTGCATAAACCGATTAGAGGCGTCTAACTTGGTTTTGCAGGATGGTTTGCATGTGATGTGGTATAGCAAGTCTCATATTAATTCAATTATGTATGAGATGACTATATGATGTAATTTGATTAACATGACCTGCGTGTCATGATTCGGCATGATGGCTGGAGCCATATGATTGTCACTTTAATGACCTGCGTGTCAACCTTAAGTAATGCACTTATTTTATTAGCTATAAAGATAGCAATATTGTCTGGTGCACGACAAGGTGGTGGCAATCTTCGCGAAGGTGAACACCGACGCAAAATGCCAAAGACGAAGAAATACTCGACTTCTCCGTCAGAAGGGGCTATACCATATCATGCTATTATGAATTGCCTGAGATGTTTATCCCTCTTGATGCACCCTTCTTGATTGCGTGGTAGTCGCTTTTATTAGGGTGATCTCTCACTTAAAAATATCAAGTAGTTAGTGTTCTCCCAAGTGTAGCACCGTCTACAACACGTATCTTTTCGGGGTGCGCCATGTACACATGAGCACGAACGATTAGAGAGGTGCAAGGCGGGTGAAGGTCAGACCTCACTGCGTGATCACTTGGTTGTCTTGACGTTCATGCATGATAGTCCTGAGCTTGGAACACGTGCATCGAAAGATGGACAAGAGTCACATAGAGATGTGATTGGCAAGTTGGCCTACCGATTGAAATTCACGTCATCAGTGATGAACCCGTCAATGGCGTCGAATTGAAATACGGATCTTGAATCAGTCACAATCAATTATGAGAGATATTGATTTAAGTGGGAGCGCACTTTAGAATAAAATTGGTTATTCACTAGTGCAAATATCATTATGAACAAAAGTCTAAGTGAAACTTGTGTTTTCCGTTGTAGATCAAATGGCTCGCAACAACGTGTTCAACTTAGGCCCGATGTTAGAGAAAGAGAAGTTAGCTACGACTGGAAATAACTATGCAGACTGGGTCCGCAACCTGAGGATTGTCCTCAGGAGCGCTAAGAAATTGTATGTGCTTGAAACTGCTCTTCCAGCTAAACCGGCGGCAGAGGCCCCGGAAGATGAACAAAATGTCTGGGCCACTAAGGATGATGATCACAACTTAGTGCAGTGCCTCATGCTAGCTTGCATGAGTCCAGAGCTTCAAAAACGTTTTGAATTCCACAAAACCCATGATATGATCCGGGAATTGGATGCTCTGTACACGGAAATCGCAAAGTCTAAACGATTTGATATCATGAAGGCTTTGATGGAATGCAAGATGGTTGAGGGTAGTTCAGTTGGCTTACACGTGGTCAAAATGATTGGCTATTCTGAAAGGCTTAAAGCCCTGGAATTTCCACTTCCACCTGGCCATATGATGGACATGTTGCTTTCTTCACCCCCTGTCTTACCACGGTTTTGTCATGAACTACAACATGACAGGGATGGAGAAGACACCGGAAGAGGTGCTCGCCATGCTGAAAACTACAGAAGGAGGACTGCAGAAAAATCGCAAGCAAGTGTTGCTTGTGAATAAAACTGCCAGTTTCAAAAAGAAAGGAAAGCCAAAGAAGGGCAAGGGCGCCGGTAAGACCGGCTCCCAAAGCAACTCTAAGGGCGGAGCCAAGAATGAAACTGAGTGCTTCTACTGCAAGGGCACAGGACACTGGAAGAGAAACCGCAAGAAGTATCTGGAAGATAAGAAGTTCGGGAAAACCAGAAAAGGTATAGTTGTTATACAAGTTAATGTCATTGACGTTTTGCTTGTTAGCGAAAATTCTAAGTCTTGGGTATTTGATACCGGATCGGTTGCTCACATTTGCAACTCGATACAGGGGCTTCAGAAGGTGCGCAAGCTGGCGAAGAATGAAGTCGTGATGCGTGTCGGGAACGGCGCTGGGATCGCCGCTCAAGCCGTCGGCATTATGCCTCTACGTCTCCCTTCAGGATTTATTTTGGAACTAAGTAACTGTTATTTTGTTCCACTATTGTGTAGAAACATTATCTCTGGATCATGTTTAGTACATGATGGGTATTCGTACAAGTCTGAGAACAATGGTTGTTCACTTTATTGTAAGGATATGTTTTATGGATTTGCACCCATTGTTGGGGGCCTTTTCATTCTAAACCTTGAATGTGGAAATGATGTCTTTAACGTGAATGCTAAACGCCTTAAGAAGGCTGATACCACCACCACTTTCATGTGGCACTGTCGGCTTGGCCACATCGGAAAGAAACACATGCAAAGACTCCATAAAGATGGAGTTTTACTGTCCGTTGATTTTGAATCATTTGACACATGTGAAGCTTGCTTGATGGGGAAAATGACCAAGACACCGTTCACGGGTCATCCTGAACGGGCGAGTGAATTGTTGGAAATAATACATAGTGATGTATGTGGTCCAATGAGCACAATCGCACGGGGTGGGTATTTCTACTTTGTGACTTTTACTGATGATTTGAGTAGGTATGGCTATATCTACTTAATGAAGCATAAGTCGGAAACCTTTGAAAAGTTCAAAGAATTCCAGAATGAGGTAGAAAATCATCGTAACAAAAAGATTAAGTTTCTGCGGTCTGATCGCGGAGGCGAATATCTTAGTCATGAGTTTGGCCAACATCTGAGTGACCGTGGAATCGTTTCACAACTTACGCCTCCCGGAACTCCACAGCGAAACGGAGTGTCGGAAAGACATAACCGAACCCTGTTAGACATGGTAAGGTCGATGATGTCTCTTACAGATCTACCGATATCTTTTTGGGGTCACGCACTACTTATTGCCGCTCACACACTTAACAGAGCACCGTCTAAGTCAGTTGAGACGACACCATATGAGTTATGGAACGGGAAGAAACCCGGTTTGTCGCATCTCAGGATTTGGGGTTGTGAGGTATACGTAAAACGTTTACAACCTGCCAAACTTGATCCCAGATCAGACAAATGTTACTTTGTAGGTTATCCCAAGGAAACAATTGGGTATTCCTTCTACCACCCGTCCGATAACAAAGTGTTTGTTGCCAGAAATGGACAATTTCTTGAGAAAGAGTTTCTCGCTAAAGAAGTGAGTGGGAGGACAGTACAACTTGATGAGATTAGTGAATCTTTGGCAACCGTTGATATGGCTAAGGAACCGGAAGTAATTCCGCAAATTATCCCTACAACCGAGCCGGAAGTTGTCGCATGTGATGCGAAAACTTCATACAACGTTGTGACTGAACCGCGCAGATCAGGTAGGGCTATCCAGCCACCTGAGTGGTTTCATAACGAAATCTTCATTCTTGAAGACGATGAACCTGCGCACTACAAGGAAGCGATGGCGGGGCCCAGCTCAAAGGAATGGCACAAGGCCATGAAATCCGAAATGGAATCCATGTATGAAAACCAAGTTTGGAACTTGGAAGAACTTCTAGAAGGCGTAAAGCCGATTGGTTGTAAATGGATTTTCAAAAGAAAGACGGACGCGGATGGTAACATTACTATCCACAAAGCTAGACTTGTCGCGAAAGGGTTCACGCAAGTTCCAGGAGTGGACTACGACGAGTCTTTCTCGCCCGTAGCTATGCTTAGGTCTGTTCGGATATTACTAGCAACTGCTGCTTATTTCGATTATGAAATATGGCAGATGGATGCAAAATGGCTTTCCTAAATGGAAACCTCAAGGAGGATGTATACATGATACAGCCAGAAGGTTTTGTCATTCATAAGGATGCTGGAAAGGTATGCAAACTTCAGAAAGCCATTTATGGTTTGAAGCAAGCATCGAGGAGCTGGAACATTCGTTTTGATGAAGTGGTCAAAGAGTTTGGCTTCATCAGGAATGACAAAGAATCTTGTGTTTACAAGAAGTTTAGTGGGAGCGCAAAAGCATTTCTAATCCTGTATGTGGATGACATATTGTTGATTGGAAATGACGTGATTTTTCTTAGCGAAATAAAAGACTCATTGAAGAAGAGTTTTTCAATGAAAGACTTAGGCGAAGCGGCATATGTATTGGGCATCAGGATCTATAGAGATAGATCAAAACGCCTGATAGCGCTTAGCCAAAGCATGTACATTGACAAGGTGTTGAAAAGGTTCAACATGGAGAACTCCAAGAAAGGCCTACTCCCCATGTCACCTGGCACAGTGCTTTGCAAGAATCAGTGTCCTCAGACCCTTGATGAGCGAGTACAAATGAATGATGTTCCATATGCTTCGGCAGTTGGTTCTATTATGTATGCCATGATATGTACAAGACCGGATGTTTCCTATGCGCTAAGTGTTAGCAGCCGGTACCAAAGTGATCCAGGATTGGAACACTGGGCCTCAGTCAAGGGTATTCTTAAGTACCTCAGAAGGACCAAGGATTTACTCCTTGTGTATGGAGGTGATGAAGAGCTCATTGTAAGTGGTTACACTGATGCAGGCTTCATGACTGACCCAGATGACTTCAAATCTCAATGAGGCTATGTTTTCATATTGAACGGTGGTGCAGTTGATTGGAAAAGTTCCAAACAAAAGACTGTGGCGAATTCTACGACAAAGGCGAAATATGTTGCAGCTTCAGAAGCCTCCAAGGAGGCGGTATGGATCAAGCAATTTCTTGAAGACCTTGGTGTGGTTCCAAGTGCTCTGGACCCAATGGAGATCTATTGTGATAATAGTGGCACCGTGGCTCAGGCAAGGGAGCCAAGCTCGCACCATAAGACAAGACATATTGAACGCAAATATAAACTCATTCGACATCAAGTCGAAGTGGGTTTAGTGAAAGTACGCAAAGTTCACACGGATCTGAACGTGTCAGACCCAATGACAAAGCCTCTACCACGAGCAAAGCATGAGCAGCACCGGATAGCCATTGGTGTTAGGGAAGCCATGTAACCGGATTATGACTCTAGTGCAAGTGCAAGTCTGTACGAGATATGCCCTAGAGGCAGTAATAACAGTTATTTTGTATCTCCAAGTTAGTAATGAATGTTTATGTTCCATGCTATAACTGCAATGATTCTCGAGTCTACAATAACCACGAGGCTTGGAGGGAAACTCATGTGCACGTGTGGTATAATAAACGGTAAATTGTATTCCTAGTCTTGCCTCTAAGACTGGCTCAAGTATTGCATGATGATCCTGTTTTCCTGATCATGGGCATGGCTATGCCGACAATTTTGAGGGCACAATGTTGGTAGAACACTCGTGTTGAATCGACCCAAATTGGTGTTATGATATGAGACACATTCGTCACAAGTTAAAGGTTAATATCACAGAGATAGTTAATGTTTGCATAATTCCTTAGACCATGAGAGTATCGAGTTCCTTTGTGCTTGCTTCGTGAACTTTGGGGTTTGTTAAACGTCATCCGTAACTGGGTGGCTATTACGGCGGCTTACGGGTTCACGGAAAAAGTATGGCAAGTAACGAGATAGCTCAAGATTGGGATTTGCTCCTCCGACGATGGAGAGATATTCTCGGGCCCTCTCGGTGTTACGGTATCCATCATCGTCTGGCCAGACACAGTGTGATTTGATCACAGGGATGCCGGAACACGGAAACGAGAAAAGAGAACAAAACCGGTAACGAGGTAACTAGCATAGTGGACAAGTTGTTGATCCACGGGGATGCAAGTAAATCTCACCTCGGGTGTTTGTAATATATCGTGAGGCAACAGGAATAGCACACGGCAACTGGAGGTCCACTCGAATATTCATTCGTGTGGGTATAGGGGTCAATATGGGTGTTCACGGCTCCGATGTTGATCATTGATCGGAAAGTGTTCCGGTCATGTCTATACTTCACCGAACCTATAGGGTCACACGCTTAAGGGTCATCTATCTGCTGAATACTAGACAGGGAGTCTGAGATAAATTCACCGAAAAAGTTTTGGAGTCAACGGAAAGGTTCCGGAGAGAGAACACCGGAATAGTTTCGGTAAAACCGAAAAGTTGTTTCAGGGTATACCATTAAGTCAAAATGGTTTCGGCACATGCCTGGCAATTCTTGGAGGGTACCAGTTTTATTCTGGAAACTTCTGGGAATTTTCCGGGATAAAAACCGGAAATGTTCCGGAGCAGCCGGAACCGTTGTAGTAGCTTTTCGCTGAAGAAAAACATTGTTCCGGAATTGTTTCGGAATGCGTTCAAAATTGTTTTAGTGGGTACTGGAATTGTTCTAGGCACACAGAAATAATTTGGGATTTATCGGACGTAGAAAAATGTCTTCGTGAATAGTGAAAGTGCTTTTTGGGTTACTTTATGGAAGCCACCTTTTAGGGCTTTCCCCAAAAGGCTTCTAGAAGGACTTGGGGATCAAGGAACCCCCTTTGGGGCCCCCCCATGAAGGTGGGACGTTCAAGGGTGCAGCTCCTCCATGGAGCTCCACTTGTCATCCCTTTATGCCCTTTATGACCTTTATGTGTGACATAAAGTGTGGGAATTTTGGGTTTTTCATGTGCCCCCTTACCCCTTGGGTTTTCCTATAAATAGAGGTGGAGAGGCACTCTCCACACTCATCCTTGCTCTCATACACATGCCATAGACTTGTCTGGCTTCTCTCTCCCTCCCAGCGAAATAGTTTCGTAGAGTCGAAAGGCTGTCTGGGTTCCGGCAGGAACTAGTTCTGGACGGTGAAGCCCTGCCGGATAGCTGACACCGTATGTGTGCAACCCCGTAGAGAGGTCGTAGTTCGATCTTTTGCCCGAGGGGCTGTTCGAGTGTCATCCCGAAGGGCTGTCCGAGTTTTCGTTTGAGTTTCGAGGGTCCTCCCGAAGGGCTGTCCGTGACATCGTCCGAGGGACTATCCGACCGCCTCCCGAAGGGCTGTCCGACGAGGGAGTACATCCTCGCGGTTGGGAGGATGTAAATCCTAGCCGCGGGGATCTGCACCAACGATCTCCCCTGACTTTTCTTCCGATGCGCTTCGAGTCGGTATGGATAAGATCAAACCTTGTATGCAGTCTCCATAGTGGTCCTGGGCGTGCTCGTTGTACCGATTTTTTTTGTTTTCTGTCGTGTTCCCCTACACATTTGTCTCTCAAGACAAAGGAAGAAGAACTCAACCTCCTTACAAAGAAGTTTGATGAACTCAAGCTTACTTATCTTAACACACCTGGCAAAGCTTTTTCCTCTCCTATTATAAATGTTGATGCTTATGCTACTAACCCCAGTGGTGAGCTAGCAAGCTTACTTGAGGAGAATCGGGTGCTAAAGGCTCAAATTGAAAAAGGGCTCATGTCATGTGCCCAAGGACAAAAGAACCTCAATGAAGTGTTCAGTCAACACAAGGAGGTAGTGGCCAAAGAAGGGCTTGGATTTGATCCAAGCAAAAGCAAAAACAAAATGACGACACATAAGTCTACAACTTCCCTCAAGGAAACATTTGTGCGAGAAGGGCACAAGGAGAAAGGAAAGAGTAAAGTTGACAATGTTGTGAGTAGGAAGGCCACTAGGGGCAAGCCTACTCCCAACAAGCCAAAATAATTTATGCCTCCATCATATGTGCTTCGTAAGGCAAAAGATGGAGATGTTTATGCTCAATTTGTTGGTCCTAGAAATGCCTTTCGGTTCTATGCCATTTGGGTTCCTAAGACCCTTGTTACTAACTTGAGAGGTCCCATTGTAAAATGGATGCCTCTAACCAAGACTTGAAATGTGTTGTAGGTTGTCCTCTCCAGTGGATTCAAATGGGTGATTGATAGCGGATGCACCAATCATACGGCCGGAGATGGCACATTGCTCATGAACTTCATGGAAGCTATTCGACCATTTACGAGCATTGTCTTTGGTGGGGGGTCTAAAGGATAGGTACTTGGGTTGGGCAAGGTGGCTATCACTAATGATATGTCACTTGCAAATGTCATTGTTGTCCAATACCTTAAATATCATTTGCTTTCCGTTCGTCAATTGGCTTCTGTTGGTTATGATACACTATTTGGACTAACTGATGTGAAAGTCTTTAAGAGAGATACTCTTGAAGTTGCCTTTGTGGGGGAGTAGGATGGCAACATTTACACGGTTGCTTTCTTGAAAGAGAGCACATTCCATGCAACTTGCCTCATGGCCAAGGCCGACAAGGGATGGCTATGGCATCGCCGGCTAGCCCATGTCGGCATGAGAAATCTTCAAGATCTCTTAAAGGGTGAACACATCCTTGGACTAACAAATGTGTCTTTTGAGAAAGATTGTGTGTGTAGTGCATGCATAACCGGGAAGCAACATCAATCAAAGCTCCCTCCAAGAATATAGTATCAACCTCAAGACCCCTGGAGCTCCTTCATGTCGATCTCTTTGGGCCTCCTTCATGGGATAGTCTCTGTGGGAAGAAGTATGGTTTTGTTATTGTTGATGATTACTCAAGATACACATGGGTGTTCTTTCTCAAGTCCAAGGACGAGACAAAGATCACATTCATTGATTTTGCCAAGCAAGCTTAATGCAAGACAAAGAAATCTTGGCAATAAGAAGTGAAAATGGCTCCGAATTCAAGAACTACACTTTGGAAGAGTTCCTTAGTGATGAAGGAATTGAGCATCAATACTCCGCACCATATACCCCCAACAAAATGGGGTAGCGGAGAGGAAGAACCGCACACTTGTGGAAATGGCAAGGTCCATGTTGGATGAGTACAAATCACCTCACAGCTTTTGGGCAGAAGCTGTCAACACAGCATGCCATGCATCAAATCGAATTTTCCTTCGCAAGATCTTGAAGAAGACCCCATATAAGCTCATAACCAGAAACAAACCAAATGTCAAATATTTCCGGGTTTTTGGTTGCAAATGATTCATTCTCAACAAGAGAGAACGGTTAGGAAAATTTCAATCTAAAACAACCGAAGGAATATTTGTTGGTTATGGATCAAACTCCCATGCCTATAGGGTGTACAACAAATCCACCGGATGTGTTGTAGAAACTTGTGACGTGGTGTTTGATGAATTTAATGGCTCCCATGGGGAACAAGTTGATCTAAGTGATGCAGGTGATGAAGATCCTTCACAAGACATTTTGACCATGGGTGTAGGTGCTCTCCTTCCAATGGAACATGTTTCGTGTGAAGGTGCAAATGAGGACACAAGCACCACTCATGCTCAATCTACTACTACACCAACATCACCACAAGATCCCATTCCTCAAGAGGAGTCCATAATCCAAGATCAAGACTCTACACAAGAACAAGATCATCATCAAGTACAAGAACAAGAACAAGTTCATCATCAAGTACAAGAACAAGAACAAGCACACGTCGATGATAACGAACCTTATGATGATGCTGAACCTCAACAAATGATGCATGAAGAAGAAGATCTTCCACCACACATTATAGATCCATATGTTGAAGATGTTGATGATGGGAATGAAGTTGAACCAAGTGAAGCCTTAACTTCCATCATGCCTCGAGTGGCTGGTCGCGTCGACGTTGACAAAATTCTTACTGGCATATCAGAAGGTAGAGTCACTCGTAAACAATTGACAAACTTTTGTGCTCACTTTTCGTTTGTGTCTAGTATTGAGCCCCTCAGGGTGCAAGAAGCTTTAGAGGATGCCGATTGGCTTGTGGCCATGCAAGAAGAGTTGAACAGTTTTGAACGCAACAACGTGTGGACATTAGTTAAAAGACCAATCAAAGAGCACAATGTCATTGGAACAAAATGGATCTTCAAGAACAAGCAAGATGAGCATGGTCCATCATTCGGAACAAGGCAAGGTTAGTGGCTCAAGGGTACTCACAAGTTGAAGGTTTGGACTTTGATGAGACCTTTGCTCCCGTTGCACGTCTTGAATCTATTCGCATCTTACTTGCTTATGCTGCCTTCAATGGCTTTACACTACATCAAATGGACGTGAAAAGTGCTTTCCTTAACGGTCCTCTACAAGAAGAAGTATATGTATCACAACCACCCGGGTTCGTTGATCCCGATCACAAAGACTATGTTTTTAAACTTCATAAGGCTTTGTATGGCCTCAAACAAGCACCTCGTGCTTGGTATGATCACTTTAAGAAGTTTTTAATCGATGATGGCTTTGTGAGAGGACTAATTGATCCCACCCTTTTTACTAAGAGGGAGAAATGTGATTTGATACTATGCCAAATCTATGTAGATGACATCTTTTTTGGTTCCCCTAACATTCATCTTTGCAAGAAGTTTGCGGCCTCTATGACCAAGAATTTTGAGATTTCACTCAATGCAAATTTGAAGTTCTTCCTCGGATTTCAAATTGATCAATGTCAAGAAGGATTTTTTCTATCACAAGCCAAGTACACCAAGGACATTCTTGAGAAGTTTGGAATGACCCATGCCAAGCCCTGCAAGACACCCATGGCAACCAAAGTCGTTATCAATGCCGATGAAAATGGTACCCCTTTTGACACCTCTACTTATCGCTCCATGATTGGTTCATTGCTTTACCTTTGTGCATCTAGACCGGATATCATGTTTAGTGTAGGCATATGTGCCCGATATCAAGCCTCTCCTAAGGAGAGTCATCACTTAGCGGTTAAGCACATTCTCAGATACCTTGTTCACACCCCAACGTTGGGGCTCTGGTACCCCAAGGATGCTAAGTTTGATCTCATTGGGTACTCAGATGCGGATTGGGCTGGCGACAAGGTTGATCGGAAGTCCACATCAGGTGCATGTCAGTTTCTTGGACGCTCATTGGTAAGTTGGTCTTCAAAGAAACAAAATTGTGTGTCTCTTTCCACTGTCGAAGCTGAATACATCTCCGCCGGAAGCTGTGCCACCCAGTTGTTATGGATGAGGCAAACCTTGAAAGATTATGGAATCAGCTATAAGAAGGTGCCTCTTCTATGCGACAATGAAAGTGCAATCAAGATCACCAACAACCCCGTCCAACACCCTTGCACCAAGCATATTGACATACATCATCATTTCATTCGAGATCATGTGCAAAAAGGTGATATTGCGATCAAGAAAGTTGGTACGTAGATTCAATTTGCTGACATCTTCACCAAGCCATTGGATGAAGCCCGGTTTTGTCAACTAAGGCATGAACTTGGTATCTTGGAGCTAGCTAACATTGCCATATGATACCGTGTACTTATGTCCGCACTTACCTCATGTCCTCTCTAGATGTAGGCATATATTTAGGGGGAGAAATTCAATCAATGAATCTTCTTGTCTCTATGTGATGCACAAATAGAACAAACACTCTCAAAGTCACTATACTTGTCAAAACTATAGTACTTTAAATGATGGAGTAGTGATGTTGGGCCCAAGGTTCAAATCTTCGCGGTGCCAAATTACTTATGCTCACACATGGTAGCATCGATCATTATCATCCTTGCGAAGTAGAGCTTGTCTGCATTATTTTAAAAATCCGGACTCCAGGCAACATAATCCAGACTGCAGGCACCGGACATCCGGCACCTCCGCCGGGCATCCGGCATGTCCTGGTTCGACACTTCCCAGGCCCCAGATATCTGACCCATCCCGCCGGATATCCGACCCCCCTGTTACTAGTAAGCTATGAAACGGCTGTTTCAGCCCTCAGATGTCCGGGACTTAGCCCGGATGTCCGACCCGTCGGGCACGTACAAAACTTGGATCTGGAGGGGCTCGGGGCAGTTCTTCCTCAAACCACCCACTCGCCCCTCCCCAACCCGTTCCGCCGCCGGAGTCGCCCCTCGCCCTCTGCCGCCGCCCCGTCCTCCCTTGTCCCTCCCGGCCCCCGATCTCTCCGCTCCACGTCCTCCTCCCCCCGATCTACCTCCTCACCCTCTCCATTGGTGAGTTGGTGGTCCGGTTCGTTCGGAAGGTGGACCTCTTGGTGCTGGGGTTCCCCGTTGCTCAATGATGGCTTGGACTAAGAATGTCGGCAAGGGTCCCTCCGAGGGACCTCAGTCCCATGGTATGCTCGTCCTTGCCCCGGTTCATCTCCTCTCAAACTTATTTGTGCCTTCGTATATGCTTCATGCATGCATATCTTTCCTCTCTTAGATGTTTGACTGCCATGGCTCGTCTTGTCCTCACTATAGTGTTCCTACTACCATTCCACTCTACGTCATTGGTCATGCAATTTACCTTGGTCATGTTGACATTTTTCCCTAAGCACGCTCATGGACCAAATGTCACCATTTTCACGTGTTATTTCTGTGTGTTCCTATGGCTATTTCTACCTTACCTTCCTCTCATCGGTGTCCTGTTACTTTCAGCCGCTCGCCGACAGGGCTCCACCGATTCCGAGGAGAATGTCCGACCTAAGAAGAAGTCGACCACTAAGAAGTGCTCTGCCGGGCCTAGTCGCAACCGTCGGTCACGACCATCCTATGACTATGATCCGGATGATGTGGACTATACTGTGGAAGAAGACGAAGACTTTGTTCCCAGGCATCCTATTGGTCAGTCTAAGCCGAGGACACGCCGGGCTCCGGAGGCACCTGTGCCTCCAGTCCGGGGCTCTCCTCTGCCGGTGACTAATGGTCGCCCCATCTCCATGGACATGCCTGTATGTGGCGATCGCCCTGTCCACAACTTCAAGACCATGGGGACGTGTCCTTATCTCGATTTCAGGCGTGATATCAATCAATTTAAGATGGTCGCTGGTGCTGAAGACCGTCGGTTCCGTACTCGCATGCATCAGGACATCTATGCGAGTGTGGTTCGTGGGCGTGGTCTGGCACCTCAATCCTATTTGGATTTGCCCTTTGTTCGCAACAATCCTGTGCATTTCCCGGACGATACTGTCAAGATCATTGATGAAATGCATCTTGGTACGGCCATGACCTTCAGGTGTGATTGGAATGAAGGTGCTATTCTTCAGTTCTACACCACCTGTTACTTTGGGCCTGACAAAACCCTTACCTGGATGACTGATGATGCACAACTGAGTATCTCTTACAGCTAGTTTGTCTAGATTTTGGGTCTTTCTGTTCATGGTCATCGAATTCATAGTGAGGATCCTAATCATACACACATGAAGATTGAGGCTTGTCTACTGCTTCTCAAGCCTGCAAGACAGCTCACTGCTGAGGAGATCAAGTATCCACCCAATGAGGTCTCTATCGTTCGGTCTCCCTACTACATTCTCTTTCAGTGTGTGCTTCACACTCTTTGCCCGAAAAAGGGAGATCGCTCACGGGCACATAGCTATTACACTGAACTCATGGTGCGCACATGCACTCTCATCCCACGGAGCCACTTGACACAGCTCACTTTATCTGGCATGAGATCCGTCTGACGAGTTTCCAACAAACGTGTTAGTTTCCTTATGCTCCATTCATTCAGGCGTTGATTGACCACACTGCTCCCTTTGCGGTTGCCAAAACTACTGTGCATGCCAAGTGGAAGCCTGCTCATCACATGTACGAGGTTGATCCTGTTCAGCCCCCTACCCCTTCTCAGTCCAGGAGGACTCCTGCAGCCCAGGGCAAGGCTCCTGCTGAAGCGCAGAGGGCTTCTGGTGCTTCCTCTTCCTCTATGAGGGATCCATTTGGCCGTCTTACCTCTTTCATGGGGAAAGCTCAGTCTGCTATGATGAAGGCTATCACATTCAACTGTCAGCAGAATCATGATGTCCAACAGAGCCTCATCCTCTCCAAGAATCAGCTCAAGCAGCGTCTCCGCGCTTGTGGCAGTCCGGTGAGCGATGATGATGATACTCTCCCGCCTACTCCATCTTCTTCCTCCTTTGGGTTTCCGACCCGTGACGAGTACGCCGAGTTCTTCGCTGGGGTAGTTGATGATGATGACATCCGCCAGGAGTGATTCCACTCTATGTACTAGTATCTTCGCCCCTTTTTGTGTGTTCCTGACAAAGGGGGAGAAGTAGTATTAGTAGTATCTCTATGTTTGCTATACTATCGTGTGAACCATATATTTGTGCTACTTTTATTTGGTTGTAAGACTTTAATTGTGAGATTATGGTATGATGTATCTCAAGTACTATCTTATATGCTATCATTTCTCTCTATCATATGAGCTTGGTTAATTGAGTTGTCTATGGCTTGCATATGTTTCAAACACTCTCCCATGTGCAAACATAACATATGTGCATTGAATTATTGCTAATCCAAAGTTGCACACATTAAGGGGAGCTCAGTCAAAATTATCATATGACGTGTGCTTTTATGAAATACTCCCTCCGTGCCAAAATATATGACGTTCTAGCGTTTTCAGTACAAATTTCGTCACGTTATAATATTTCGGATCTTTCCAAAACTGCCCTCCCACTCAGTTGCCCACTCGCCTCGCCAACTCGCTCGCTCACTCACCTCGCCTCCGCCGGCGCCTCTCTCTCGCACGCATCGCCGGTGCACACGTACCCGACGCCTATCCCTCGCCTGCGTCGCCGACGCCTCTCCCTCACCCGCGCTGTCCACCCGTTCCATGGTCACCGTCGCTAAGATCCCATTTTTATTCTCCGGCGGCTGGATCCGGAGAGCAGCGCGGCGGCTCGATCTTCAGCGGCCTTGCTCCACTCCAACGCCAGCAACTGCGGTACGCTACCCCTCCTCGCTCCCTCGCTGCTGCTCATCTACTCTCTTTAGCGGTACTCTTCCATGGAGCAGAGCAGGATTGAACTTGACAATTCAAGCAGGTGCAGATCTCTGAGCTTTACCAGTGCCTATCCGAGCTTGTCCCCGAGATGTGGCGGCGGCGACGTCCTCTCCATAGCCCGGTGGCGTCCTCGTCGTGTGGGGGTACAAGTACAACCACGACATCCAACCATTCCATGAGAAGCTGCAGGGGACTCTGTACCCGGCCATGCGGCTGTACATGGAACCGAGGACGATGCTGGCCATGGAGCGGTACTCTTCTCACTGGAGTTTTAGTTTAAGGTTAATTTAAAGTTTACTCCTGAGTATTTAGCTTGAATTTTAGTTAAACTGGAGTATTTGAGGAGAATTACTACTCCTAAACATTTAGCTTGAGTTTATTTATGAGGATTTGTATTCTTGAACATTTAGCTTGAGTTTCAGTTAAGGTTTACTCCTGAACATTTAACTGTACTCTAGTGAGTACTCCATGGACTTACTTACTCCAGTAGCTTAATTAAGTGCACTTGATTCACTTACTCCAGTAGCTTAATTAAGCTGCAGTAGTGCTTATAAGTTTGCAAGCTTACTCCAGTATAACACTTACTCCATAGCCCTGTTGCTGCTGTTGCTAAACTGTGATAAACTGATGCTGCTTGATGAGAGAGTTTTGGGCAGGAGGAGGAACTGATTTTGTTCAGGAATTGTTGATAAACTCCTTGATTTTGCTGCTGCAATTTTTGATCAACTCCTTGATTTTGCTGCTGCTTGCCAGTTGTCTTTGCAGCAGCAGCAATTCAATTTTTTCATTTGCAGGAGAAACCCCCTCCGGTGATCTGCTGGCCCTCTCCAGCGATCTGCCCTCCAGCACTACATGCAGCAGAAGCAGTTCAATTTGAGGAGCAGTAGTTCAATTTGTTGATCAACTCCTTGGAGGACCTGGCCGAGGCAGCTGGGAGGGCAGAGGCAAAGGAACTGCTGCTCCTGGCTGGCGGAGGAGCTGATGCTGCTGGCTGGCGGAGGAGGTGGGGGACGAGCTGGGCGGAGGAGGTGGGGGCGGACGAGCTGGAGCTGAGCGGAGATGGTGGTGGGCGGAGGTGATCTGGGGACAATTTCAAACTTAGCGATCGGGAGGGTAACCTGGTCATTTGTCCAGGTTTTCACCTGGTCAGAAATTTCCTTCAGTGTCATATATTTAGGCACGGAGCGAGTACATTGCAATATCTGTTATACTACATGTATGATTGTCATCAACAAACAAAAAGGGGGAGATTGAAAGTGCAATCATGCCCTCATATTATATTTTGATGTTGATGGCAATATACATGTAGAGGACTAATGGTGTTTGTCTAGTAAATCTCAGGTATTAGTCCTCATATGACAATAGGCATGGATCATGGACGCGTGGAAGTGTTTTGAGTTGAGAAGGAAGGAACAAAGAGGTTTACGAATATTGTTTTCTTTTGTTCTTGAGTATAGGGATCCCACACTATTAAGAGGGGATCGATTGGGTTAGTAAAAAACATGCTCAAGTTATATCAAACTCGCCGCTTCTTCTAAAAACTGCACCCACCATATAGATAATGCAAGATGATTCTCCTGTGATAGCCGGATGTCCGACCCCTGTGCCGGATGTCTGGGAGGTCATTCAGTCGTCGGGTATCCGGGCGCTGCCCCAGATATCTGGCCCTCCCTCTGTCCAGATTGCATCAGTTTCACCAGATATGGGCCGGATGTCCGGCACACTGTCGGATGTCCGGGACCCCGGATATCCGAGACCTCTGCCGGAATTCTGATACACGCAACGCCAGAACCGCGGCTCTCTGTTGGAGTAATATGCCGGATGTCCGGCACACTGCCGGATGTTCGGGAGTTCTCACATGGGCCGGATGTCTGGGCACTCCCCGGATGTCCGGCTCCCCTACTTTTTCTCTCTGGCTCAGTGTATTGTGTGTGCACTTCACAGCCGCCGGATGTCCGGCCCTTGGCCCAGATGTGAGACCCTACACTGCCACTTACACTGCAACATCCATATTTGCACCCACACTATATATACCCCTTCACCACTTCGTGGAAGGGTTGACCATTCACTTTGAGCTAACCCTAGAACACATATTTCTCTCTCTCACATCCTCATACACCAAATCCAAGATCCCAAAGGCATTTGAGAGTATTTGTGAGAAGTTCCCCAATCAAGTGATAGATCCACTCCTTCCACTTCTCTTGACCAAAGGAATTTGTGATTTGAGCAAGTCTTTAGCTTTTCCCATCGCTCTTGTTACTCTTGGAGGTTGGAGACTGCTAGGCGGTAGGAGTTCTTCGGTGAGGAATCAACCATTGTGATTACCCCCGGGAAGTTTGTGAGGGTTTGGAGACCACCCCAAGGTCTACCACTAGTGGTTGAGAAACGCCTTCGTGGTGTTGTCTCAAGGAGAGAATAGGGTGAGCCTTCATGGCGTTGGTGTGCCTTCATGGTAACATCCACCTCTCTAAACGGTGACGTAGCTTCCCTCCAAGGAAGTGAACATCGGCATACATCCTCTTCTCTCGGAGTTGCGGTTATTCCTAACCCTAACTCCCTACTTGTCGTGGTTTTATCACGACAGATGTCCTAGCGAAAGGACTTAGGGGTGAAGCCATCGCTACGGTGATTAACTCGAAGGGGTTGGTCGGGACGAAAGACACGGGTTTACCCAGGTTCGACCCCTCTCAAAGGAGGTAAAAGCCTACGTCCTACTTTGAGTTGTATTGATTGGGTATCGATTACAAGGGAGCGGATTCGCTTGACCTAGCTCTCGATCAATTGTTTCGTACCTTAAGCCGCCCAAGGAACTCTTCTTTATATACACAGGTCGAGGCCCTGGGCTTACAAGAGTCCGGACCGGGTTACACCTAGTAACCGACCTTATCTCTAAATCGCCTTGCCTTCTCTGGAGAGCCATCTCCGGGCGGCTTACGCCTCCGGGTCACACACCGCCTTCCGGCTCTGGGCCTCCACCCGGCCCGTCTGGTAGGTTATCTCCAGGCTTGTCTTGGTCTTCAGGCCTGTTTAGGGCCTTATTGCTAAGTCGCCAACTTCCTAACCCGGCCCCTCCTGGGCGGGTTATACCACTGGGTTATATCGCCAACATTAGGCCCCAGATTGATTTGAACTTGTTCATGTCAATCTTCCAGTCTTCTGGTTGGCGAGTTTTGTATTCCTCGTAATCACTTAACCTAAAATAAATCTTCATGACCCGCCATATGAAATGGATGACGCCATCTCTGGTAAATCTAGAAAATATCCATGACATCACAATGGATCTGTGCATTAACTGGTCAATCTGAAAATCGAGGTGTTTTTCTGGTCAATCATTATCATGCCTCCTCGATTCTTGCGTTGGACTGTTGCTGTTCCACCTCTTCCTTATAAATAGGCACAGGGGGCCCATTCCTTTCACTCTCCCCCGCTGCTGCTCCCTCTTCTTCTTCCTCCAACGCCTCGCGTGACCGAAGCTCCGCCGCCCCAGCCGGACCGCGCCGTCCACCTTGCCAAGGCCACTGCATCAACCTGTTTGTGACCAGAGCTCGCCGGCACGCGCCCGCACTCCTTACGTCTTTCCAGGTTCCACTCTTCATCTCTCTCAGATCTGCATTAGGTCACCGGAGTTCTTCATAGTCCATCGCCGTTCGTCGGAGTTCATGCCATTAACTAAGAAAAGAACCATCTTTTATCTTGGAAATGCTAGTAAAATCACGCGGTGCCTTGTTTAGCATCCGTTTTGCATCCAGCGTAGATCTCTTCTTCCCCGAAATCAACGCATTGCCTGCTAGTTCTTCGATGACTATTTTTAGGGTTATCAATTGTTTCCCTTTTATCTCCATCCGTAGATCTGTAATCGTAGCTGTAACTCACGGAACTTGTTTGTCCACACTATACAGTATTTTTAGTATTCACTGAGCTATTGACCCGCCACCATACTGCTGGCTCATCTTGACGGGATATAAGCCCCCATACTTTAATGCCCTTCATTCATGTAGCAAAAGGCGGCTCGTAATTTATCAATGACCCGCCAAATAGCATTGCCGTCTTAGAATCATAACTGGCTTGCCATGTAACCTTCCTAATCCGCCGTAATTTTATATTTTCCACAGCTTTCAACCCGGTCAGTCATGACTAAGGCTCCCTCCTCTTGCGATTGGGTAGCCTCCGGGGTCACTGAGCTTATGCTCAATGAGTATGTAGCCATGGGGGTTTTGCCGGCTCAAGAAATCATCCATTGGTGGGTTCCCAGTTCCGAAACCATCCCCGAACCCAAAGAGGGGGAAGTGGTTATCTTTATGGATCATCTTCTCCGTGGCTTCTCACCGCCCGGGTCAAATTTTTTCCGGGACGCCCTGCATTTTTATAAACTTCACCCTCAAGACATTGGCCCCAATTCCATCACCAACTTGTGCCAATTTCAACTTTTCTGCGAGGCGTATCTGCAAGAAGAACCCACTATTGACCTCTTCAGAGACTTCTTTTACATCAACTGCCAGACTGAGATAGCGGACGGACCAATCCTTGAACTCGGAGGTGTTTCAATCCAGAGACGGAGAGATGTGTCTTTTCCCTCTGCTGTTCTGCCCAGCCATCCCAAGGACTGGAACCACACTTGGTTCTACTGCAGGGACACTGCCCCGGCTGAAGAGAAACCACTGCCGGGTTATCGCCCCTACCGGCTCTGCACTACTACCGAGCTTCCAGACCGGTTATCCGCCACAGAGCGCGCTCAACACGCTCACACATTTTCAAAGATCCAGGCTTTATTGGCCAATGGGCTAACTGGCGTTGATTTGACCCGCTGCTGGGTTTCCTGGAGGATTGTGCCACTGAGCCGGCGCGGCGGCTTAACGTGTCAATACACTGGCGATGTGAATGACCCCCAACGCTTCAATCAGACGCCTCTGATAGACAAAGACCTCAATTTGATTGTCAAATCACTGCTTGGAGAACCTCACGAGGTTTGCAACAAAACGGGGTTAAACCCCTTCTATGCTCTTAACCCGACTCCCACAGTAAGACCTTTCTCTTTAATCTTCACCTTTTTCCTTTTAGATTTTGCACTTCACATCTCTTTTAACCTTTCTGCAAATGTATGTAGGCCGACTCTCCCTTCTGGAAGAAAAGAATAACTGCAACCTCCACTCTGAAGAAGAAGAAAACCAAAGCAACTAAGCCTCGTGCCCCTGGCCGCTCAAAGAAACAAACTGCCCAAGAACTGCTCGAACTGGATGACTGATATGTCTCCGTCGTATCTATAATTTTTGATTGTTTCATGCCATTATTATACAACTTTCACATATTTTTGGCAACATTTTATATGATTTATTGGACTAACCTATTGATCCAGTGCCCAGTGCCAGTTCCTGTTTGTTGCATATTTTTTGTTTCGCAGAATATCCATAACAAACGAAGTCCAAACGCGATAAAAATTTACGGAGATTGTTTTTTGAATATTTGTGAATTTTGAGAAGTGGAATCAACGCAAACGGAGGCCCACAGCCCCCACGAGACACCAGGGTGCGCCCCCAGGGCCCAGGCGCGCCCTGGTGGGTTTTGCCCACCTCGTACGTCTATTGGAGCTCTCCTTCGGGCGCAAGGAAGCTAATTTTTGGATAAAAATTCCCTCAAAATTTCAGCCCGATCGGAGTTAAGGATCTCCGGGAATATAAGAAACGGTTTTTGGCTAGAAAACAGGAACGAGAAACAGAAGAGAACAGAGAGGGAGATCCAATCTAGGAGGGCCTCCTGCCCCTCCACCGCCATGGCGACCATGGACCAGAGGGGGAACTCTCCTCCCATATAGGGGGGAGGCCAATGAAGAAGAAGAAGGAGGGAGGCTCTCTCCCCCTCTTTCCCGGTGGCGCCGGAACGCCGCTGGGGCAAGGATCGTGACGGCGATCTACATCAACAATCTTGCTACCGTCAACACCAACTTCCCCCCCCTCTATGCAGAGGTGTAACTCCCCTTTCCCCCGCTGTAATCTCTACTTAAACATGGTGCTCAAATCCCTATATTATTTTCCAATGATATGTGGCTATCCTATGATGTTTGAGTAGATCCGTTTTGTCCTATGGGCTAATTGATGATCGTGGTTGGTATGAGTGTATATTTTGATATGGTGCTATCCTATGGTGCCCTCCATCTCACACAAACGTGAGGGATCCCCGCTGTAGGGTGTTGCAATATGTTCATGATTTGCCTATGGTGGGTTGCTTGAGTGACAGAAGCATAAACCCGAGTAGGTGGGTTGTTGCGTATGGGAGTAAAGAGGATTTGATACTTAATGCTATGGTTGGGTTTTACCTTAATGATCTTTAGTAGTTGCGGATGCTTGCTAGAGTTCCAATCATAAGTGCATATGATCCAAGTAGAGAAAGTATGTTAGCTCATGCCTCTCCCTAATTGCATATGACAAGTATCTATCATATTATATTCAATTGCCTAGGGACAATCTTTCTCTTGCGTTACACAAAAAAGCTTTCTACTAAATTATTTACTTTTATTGTTCTTTTATTAAAACAACACCTAACTTTTATTTCCACGTTCTTTATTATCTTGCAAAGTACTTCTAGTTTTATTCCCGCAAAGTAGTTTCATACTTTTTCTAGGTAAAGCAAGCATTAGCGTGCGTAGAGTTGTATCGGTGGTTGATAGAACTTGAGGGAATATTTGTTCTACCTTTAGCTCCTCGTTGGGTTCGACACTCTTACTTATCGAAAAAGGCTACAAACGATCCCCTACACTTGTGGGTTATCAAGACCTTTTTCTGGCGCCGTTGACGGGGAGCAATAGCGTGGGGTGAATATTCTCGTGTGTGCTTGTTTGCTTTATCACTAAGTAATTTTTATTTTCTGTTATTAGTTGTTTTATATCTTTAGTTATGGATATGGAACACGAAACACCAAAAATTTTAGTGGTACTTGCTACTCATGGAGATGGGGAACCTCCTAAAACCCTCGATGTTAGTTATGTGCAAAGTATTAAATACTACTTTGATAATCCTGAGAAGACCCCATTCAACTTGATAATGGGAGTAATGTTGGATCAACGTGAACACTTTAGAGATTATCGCTTGACTAAAAAAGGGAAATTGTTATGGGATCAAATTCATATGTTGCATTGGTATGCTCGGGAGCTATGCCTTAGATATGATATTACTTGTTGCTCTAGGATGAACGCTCCACACCTTCCCTTTTCATGCAAATTTAATGATAATGAAACCTTAGCTTCTTATGCTAAAGGTATTTATGATTACTATGATGTGGAACGAATAGAAGAATTTGTTGCTTTTAAAGGTGCTTATGAAGTTGCTTCTTTGATGGAAAAGTATGATGATGTTTCTTACAAATCTGAAAATCTTGCCATACTTAAATGTTGCTATGAGAATTATGATTGCAATGCTGATATTATTGAATTTATTGAAAGAATGTCCGCTGCCTTGGAAGAGACTAATATTATGCAGGGACCTATGGAAGAAGAAATTGCTAAAACTGTGAGCTCATTAGATGAAAAAGAGGAGGAGGAGAGCGAAGAACAAAAGGAGGAAGAGCGGATTAGCTACCCGTGCCCACCTTCTAATGAGAGTAGCTCTTCTACTCATACATTGTTTAATTACCCTTCGTGCATACCGAAGGATGAATGCTATGATGATTGCTATGATCCCTTGGATTCTGTTGAAACATCCCTTTTTGATGAACTTGATGCTTGCTATGCTTGTGGCCATGATGCCAATACGAATTATGCTTATGAAGATGAACTTGCTATATTTCCTTATGTTAAGCATGAAATTGTTGCTATTGCACCCACACATGATAGTCCTATTATCTTTTTGAATTCTCCCAACTACACTATATCGGAGAAGTTTGCTCTTATTAAGGATTATATAGATGGGTTGCGTTTAGCCACTACACATGATGATTTTGATGAATATAATATGCATGTGCTTGCTGCTCCTACTTGCAATTATTAAGAGATGAGAACTACATATTCACCTCTCTATGTTTCCAATACTATAAAATTGCAAGAAACCGTTTATACTATGCATTGGCCTTTACTTAATGTGAATGAATTGTTCTTGTATTCACCTCTCTATGTCACATGATATATATCACTTTGTGCTCACTACTAAATTACAAATCATTGTTAATTAAAATTGGCTTTGATATACCTTGGGATCCGGGTGGATCCATTACTTGAGCACTTTATGCCTAGCTTAATGGCTTTAAAGAAAGCGCTGCCAGGGAGACAACCCGGAAGTTTTAGAGAGTCATTTTTATTTGTTGTGTGCTTTTATAAAGTTGAAAAACAAAAAAAATATAGAGGGGAACCTAAAACTTCACAAAAGGAAAGGTGAAAGTGAGAAGAGATGATGAACATCGTTGAAGTATGGCTAGCCTTGAACTTTTGTTCATGCCCATGGAAACTTTGTGAATCTTGAATCATGGAAACTTTTCCAACAAAAATAATTATCCCCTTGTACCAATCCATTGTATTATAAAAATAATGTGCCAAGATTTGCCTTTAGGATGTTTGAATTGCTTGTTTGATGTGTGCTGTGCAAAAACAGAAACTTTTGCCGTAGTGTTTGAATTTTCATATTTTACTGGAGCGTGCAAAAATTCTGAAATTTTTACACAGTACTGTTATGCAAATTATTTCTCACGTCCTAATTGTTCAGAATTGTTTGAGCTACAGAAGTATACATGTCTACAAATCTTTACAGACTGTCCTGTTTTTCACAGATTGTTGTTATAGCTGCTTTGCGTGCTTATGTTTGAATTCTTGTTGAGCCCCATTGACTTGGGAGCCATAGATTTGTGATAGCATACAGTGGGTAATGTTAGATTATAATTATGCAATAATGTTATGGCAAGACATGATGGGATTTGGTGTTATGTGTACTAACGGATCTCACGAATTTTCTGTTAAGTTTTGTGTGATTGAAGTTTTCAAGTTTTGGGTGTTATCACGATGAGAAGGAATAAGGAGCAGCAAGAGCCTAAGCTTGGGGATTCCCAAGGCACCCCAAGGTAATATTCTAGGAAGACTCAAGCATATAAGCTTGGGGATGCCTCGGGAAGGCATCCCCTCTTTTATTCCAAATCATCGGTATGTCACTTGGAGCTATATTTTTATTCATCACATGGTATGCGTAAATCTTGGAGCATATTTTGTGTTTAGTTTTCACTTTTATTTTATGCACCATGCTGGTATGAGATAGTCCATGGTTGATTTATAGAATGCTCATTGCACTTCACTTATATCTTTTGAGTATGGCTTTATAGAATGCTTCATGTGCTTCACTTATATCATTTGATGTTTGGATTGCCTGTTTCTCTTCACATAGAAAACCGTTATTCGTAGAATGCTCTTTTGCTTCAATTATATTTATTAGAGCATGGTATTTTGTAGAAAGAATTAAACCCTCTTGCTTCACTTATATCTATTTAGAGAGTCAACATGAATTGGTCATTTGCATGGTTAGTCATAAAATCCTACATAAAACTTAGGGATCACTGAATATGATATGTTTGATTCCTTGCAATAGTTTTGCGATATAGAGATGATAATATGTGGGAGGTACTAGTGGATGATCGTGTTTAGTAGGATATTGATGTTAAGGTTTGTGATTCCCGAAGCATGCACGTATAGTCTCCCGTTATGCTAGGAAGTTGGAGCACAATTTATTCTTGATTGTCTATCTTTGTGTGAAGGTCGGGGACGCGCGATGGTTAACTCCTACCAACCTCCCCCCTAGGAGCATGCGTAGTAATACTTTGCTTCGAGAGAGCTAATAAAACTTTTGCAATAAGTATGTGAGTTCTTTATGACTAATGTGAGTCCATGGATTATACACACTCTTACCTTTCCGCAATTTGCTAGCCTCTACGGTACCGTGCATTGCCCTTTCTCACCTTGAGAGTCGGTGCAAACTTCGCCGGTGCATCCAAACCCCGTGATATGATACGCTCTATCACACATAAGCCTTATTATATCTTCCTCAAAACAACCACCATACCTACCTATTATGGCATTTCCATAGCCATTCCGAGATATATTGCCATGCAACTTCCACCGCCTCCATTTTGATGACTTGAGCATTCATTGTCATATTGCATTACATGATCGTAAGATAGCTAGCATGATGTTTTCATGGCTTGTCCATTTTTTGATATCTTTGCTATGCTAGATCATTGCATTCATATAGAGTCATACTTTGTTCTACTATCGTTGTAGTATTGAGTTGTAAGTAAATAGAAGTGTGATGATCATCATTATTCATTATTAGAGCATGCCCCAGTGATGAAAGGATGATGGAAACTATGATTCCCCCACAAGTCGGGATGAGGCTCCGGACAAAGAAAGAAAAAAAAAGAAAAGGAAAAAAAAAAAAGAAAAACAAGAAAAAGAAAAAAACAAAAAAAAGAAAAGAAAAAAAATGAAAGAAGAAGGAAAAGGGGCATGCTAATTCCACACTTGTGCTTCAAAGTAGCACCATGTTTTTCATATAGAGAGTCTCCCGTGTTGTCACTTTCATATACTAGTGGGAATTTTTCATTATAGTGAGATGCATAACCACTTAGTTTTCATATTGAGCTTTCATACACTTATAGCTCTGATACGTCCATTTTGCATCATGATTTCCTACTATTATTTACTTTGTTTTGTTGAATAATAATGCTTTGGGGAGTGATTCTAATGCCTTTTCTCTCATAATATGCAAGGTTTACACAAAGAGGGAGAATACCGGCAGCTGGAATTCTGGACCCAAGAAAAGCACGTCAGAGATACCTATTCTGCACAACTCCAATGAAGCTGAAACTTTACGGAGATTATTTTTGGAATTAATAAAAAATACTGGAGCAAAAATATACCGGAGGGGGGCCACCTGGTGAGGAGCACCCACCAGGGCGCGCCAGGCACCCCCTGGCGCGACCTGGTGGGTGGTGCTCACCCTGGCCCACCTCCGGAGCCCATCTTCTGGTATAAATTCCCAAAAAACCTAAAAAAATTAGGAGGAGGACTTTCGGGACGAAGCGCCGCCGCCTCGAGGCGGAACTTGGGCAGGAGCACTTTTGCCCTCCGGCGGAGCGATTCCGCCGGGGGAACTTCCCTCCCGGAGGGGGAAATCAAAGCTATCGTCATCACCAACACCCCTCTCATCTTTGGGAGGCCAATCTTCACCAACATCTTCAACAGCACCATCTCCTCTCAAACCCTAGTTCATCTCTGGTGTTCAATCTTTGTACCGGAACCTCAGATTGGTACCTGTGGGTGACTAGTAGTGTTGATTACCTTGCGTAGTTGATTACTATATGGTTTATTTGGTGGAAGATTATATGTTCAGATCCATTATGTTATTTAATACCCCTCTGATATTGAGCATGATTATTATTTGTGAGTAGTTACCTTTGTTCTTGAGGTCACGGGAGAAGTCATGTTGCGAGTAATCATGTGAATTTGATATGTGTTCGATATTTTGATGATATGTATGTTGTGATTCCCTTAGTGGTGTCATGTGAATGTCGACTACATGACACTTCACCATTCATGGGCCTAAGGGAATGCATTGTGGAGTATTTATTAGATGATGGGTTGCTAGAGTGACAGAAGCTTAAACCCTAGTTTATGCGCTACTTCGTAAGGGGCTGATTTGGATCCACATGTTTAATGCTATGGTTAGACTTTGTCTTAATACTTTTCTCGTAGTTGCGGATGCTTGCGAGGGGGTTAATCATAAGTAGGTTGTTAGTTCAAGTAAGAACATCGCCTTAGCACCGGTCCACCCACATATATCAAAGTAGCGAACACGAATCAAACCAACATGATAAAAGTGACTGGACGAAATTCCCGTGTACCCTCAAGAACACTTTGCCTATTACTAGTGATTGTTCTGGCCTGTCCTTTGCCTCAAAAGGATTGGGCTACCTTGCTGCACCTTGTTTACCGTTACCATTACTTGCTCGTTACAAATTACCTTGCTATCAAACTATCTGTTACCTACAATTTCAGTGCTTGCAGAGAATACCTTGCTGAAAACCGCTTGTCATTTCCTTCTGCTCCTCGTTGGGTTCGACACTCTTACTTATCGAAAGGGCTACGATTGATCCCCTATACTTGTGGGTCATCAAGACTCTTTTCTGGCGCCGTTGCCAGGGAGTGAAGCGCTCTTGGTAAGTGGAAATCGGTAAGGAAAAACTTATACTACGTGCTTAAATTTATTGCTAGTTGCTACCATGGAGAACAATCCTTTGAGGGGTTTGTTCGGGGTATCTTCACCTCAATCGGAACCATAATTAGTTACCCCTCAAACTACAGCACCTACTAAAAATGTTACTTATGAAATTCCTTCGGGTATGCTAGAACACTTGATTGCTAAACCTTATGCAGGAGATGGAACTGAACATCCTGATATGCATCTCTTATATGTGAACGAAATATGTGGATTATTTAAGCTTGCAGGTTTACCTGGAGATGAAGTTAAGAAGAAGGTTTTCCCTTTATCTTTGGAGGGAAAATCATTGACATGGTATAGGCTATGTGATGATCTTGGATCTTGGAACTGGAATCGCTTGCAATTGGAATTCCATCAAAAGTTTTATCCTATGCATCTAGTTCATCGTGATCGGAATTATATATATAATTTTTGGCCTTGTGAAGGAGAAAGTATCGCTCTAGCTTGTGGGAGGCTTAAGTCAATGTTATATTCATGCCCAATCATGACATTCCGAGGGAAGTTATCATTCAGAATTTTTATGCTCGGCTTTCTCATAATGATCAATCCATGCTCGATACTTCTTGTGCTGGTTCTTATATGAAGAAGACTATTGATTTCAAGTGGGATCTCTTGGAAAGAATTAAACGCAACTCTGAAGATTGGGAACTCAACGAAGGTAATGAGTTAGGTATAAAGCTTGAATTTGATTGTGTTAAATCTTTTATGAGTACCGATACTTTTCACAAGTTTAGCACTAAATATGGACTTGACTCTGAGATAGTAGCCTCTTTCTGCGAAGCATTTGCTACTCACGTTGATCTCCCTAAGGAGAAGTGGTTTAAATATCACCCCCCTATTAAATAAGAAATTAAAGAACCGGTCATAGCTAAAGAAGAAACCATCTTTTACAATGTTGACCCAGTTGTGCCTACCGCTTATATTGAAAAGCCACCTTTCCCTGTAAGGATAAAGGAACATGTTAAGGTATCAACCGTGATTCGTAAGAGTAATATAAGAGAACCTAAACCCCCTGAGCAAATTAAAGTAGAACCTAATGTTGCTATGGTTAAAGATCTCTTGGAAGAAAATATTGATGGGCATGTCATCTACCTTTGCGATGAAGCTGCTAGAATTGCTAAGCCTGATAAGAAAGATAAACATAGACCTATAGAAGGCTTGACCGTTGTCTCAGTTAAAATAGGAGATCATTGCTATCATGGTTTATGTGATTTAGGTGCTAGTGTGAGTGCTATCCCTTTTACCTTATACCAAGAAATTATGAACGAAATAGCACCTGCTGAAATGGAAGATATTGATGTTACTATTAACCTTGCTAATAGAGATACTATCACACCACTTGGGATTGTTAGAGACGTTGAAGTCTTGTGTGGGAAAGTAAAATACCCTACTGATTTTCTAGTTCTTGGTTCCCCACAAGATGACTTTTGTCCCATTATCTTTGGTAGACCTTTCTTGAGCATCGTCAATGCTATGATAGATTGTGAAAAACAAACTGTCGGTGTCAGTTTTGGTAATGTGTCTCATGAGTTTAATTTTTCCAAGTTTAGTAGACAACCTCGTGATAAAGTGTTATCTAGTAAAGATGAAATAATTGGTCTTGCTTCTATTGCTGTGCCTCCTACTGATCCATTAGAACAATATTTGCTTGACCATGAATATGATATGCACATGCGTGAAAGAAATGAAATAGATCAAATTTTCTTCGAATAACAACCTCTCTTGAAACACAATTTGCCTATTGAAACTCTTGGAGGACCTCCTCCACCTAAAGGTGATCCTGTGTTTGAATTGAAACAATTGCCTGACACTTTGAAGTATGCTTATCTTGATGAGAAAAAGATATATCCTGTTATTATTAGTCCTAACTTTTCAGAACATGAAGAAGAAAGATTATTGAAAGTTCTAAGGAAGCACCGGGCTGCTATTGGATATACTCTTGATGATCTTAAGGGCATTAGTCCCACTCTATGTCAGCACAAGATCAATATGGAACCAAACGCTAAACCCGTTGTTGATCACCAACGGCGATTGAATCCTAAGATGAAGGAAGTGGTAAGAACTGAAATATTAAAGCTTCTGGAAGCAGGTATAATCTATCCCATAGCTGATAGTAGATGGGTAAGTCCCGTTCATTGTGTCCCTAAGAAAGGAGGTATTACTGTTGTTCCTAATGATAAGAATGAACTCATTCCACAAAGAGTTGTCACTGGCTATAGAATGGTAATTGATTTTAGAAAATTAAATAAAGCTACTAGGAAAGATCATTACCCTTTGTATTTCATTGATCAAATGCTAGAGAGACTATCTAAGCACACACACTTTTGTTTCCTAGATGGATATTTTGGTTTCTCTCAAATACCCATGTCACAATCCGATCAAGAGAAAACCACCTTTACTTGCCCTTTTGGAACTTATGCTTATAAACGTATGCCTTTTGGTTTATGCAATGCACCTGCTACCTTTCAAAGATGTATGACTGCTATATTCTCTGATTTTTGTGAAAAGATTGTAGAGGTTTTCATGGATGATTTTTTCGTTTACGGAACTTCTTTTGATGATTGCTTAAGCAACCTTGATCGAGTTTTGCAGAGATGTGAACAAACTAATCTTGTCTTGAATTGGGAGAAGTGCCACCTTATGGTTAATGAAGGTATTGTCTTGGGGCATAAAATATCTGAACGAGGTATTGAGGTGGATAAAGCTAAAGTTGATGCAATTGAGAAAATGCCGTGTCCTAAAGATATTAAAGGTATTCGAAGTTTCCTTGGTCATGCTGGTTTTTATAGGAGGTTCATTAAAGACTTCTCTAAAATCTCTAGGCCTCTTACTAATATTTTGCAAAAGGATATTCCTTTTGTCTTTGATGATGATTGTGTAGAAGCCTTTGAAACACTCAAGAAAGCCTTAACCTCTGCACCTATTGTTCAACCACCTGATTGGAACTTGCCTTTTGAAATTATGTGTGATGCTAGTGATTATGCTGTTGGTGCTGTCCTAGGACAAAGAGTTGATAAGAAATTGAATGTTATCCATTATGCTAGTAAAACTCTAGACAGTGCTGTCGGCGTCCTGCGAACGGGGGTACCCAGACTTGCCTGCCTGCGGCCCAGGGCATGGCCCACTTCGACAACCAACACGGCCCGGCGCGATTTCACTCAAGGCAAGGCCCTCGCGAGAGCCCCGCCCTCGCAAGGAGGACGGCGCCAAGACCCCTGGAGAGGGGAGGCCACCCCAGGCTGCCTCCCAAGGAGCGGAGATCTCTATGCAGCACCCGGCCTCGCGAGGTCAGGAGTGACGCAAGTCAAGCCTGGCGAGCACCAGCGCGCATAGAGAAGACAGTTTCCTCTTTGGTGCAAAGGAGGCAAGGACGTACACAGGTTCCCGAGGCGTCCCACCAAAGGTTTCCATTTTGGTGTAACAAGACCTGGCCAACGGGCACGGCAGGGCGGATGTCACTGCCGAGCCCACCTCCGCGTCACTGTCAGCTACTTTGCACGCGAAGACCACCTTTCGTCAGGATAAGATGTACCTCCTGTCCCCTTTCGAATTTGGCCATTGTGGGATCCCTTCCCGCTAGTGCGATAAGGGAAGAGGACCCGGGCCATTATAAATAGAGGCTAGGCTGCACCGTAGAGGGGGGAGAAGGAAAACCACCCGAGAGCCCTCGCGAGGTTACTCACCACTGTACCAGTTCATCCACAAACCTCCTCGTGAGGCAATCCACCAAAAGGCAGGAGTAGGGTTTTACGCTTCGCAGTGGTGTGAACCTGGGTAAATCCTCGTGTTATAGTCTTCTTCCTCGAGATTGAGTGAGTTTCGATTGGGGCCAAAGCTGGTTGGGATCTCTGCACACGCCCCTGAGTTCGAACCTCTTTGGGTTTTGCGGAGCCCGAAATCTGACATTTGGCGCGCCAGGTAGGGGGGCGTGTCGAAGTCTCTCTTCCAGCTCCGCTTCCTCTCCGCTCACCGTCGATGGCTGACGCTCGCCGAGCCCGCGCTGAGCGCCGGGCTGCTCGTGTTGCCCAGACAGCGCCAGTGGGCTGCACCGCCGCACGTCGATCCGCCTCTCCCATGGCCGCCGCCGCCACGGGCCCATACGCCGATGAGCAGCAGGACTCGTCGCAGCCGGTCACCGCACGACGCGACGGCCGCACTGCCACCCCGTCCATCGTTCCAGCTACTGGGCCGTCCTCTCACTCTCACCCCGGGCAGGCACGCGGGTCGGCCGCATAGCTCATGGCGCGTGAGTTGCTGCGCTACCGCCCTGCACGCAACCGCTACGATGACTGGCTCAGCCGCATCGCAGAGCTCGTCAGCGCTGCCGACGACGCCCCGGCGTTCTCCTACTCGCTCCGTCCCCCGCCCTCTCTGGCGGGCGACGTGGCCCATGGTGCTCCACCTCCTCCTCCCCAGCATGGCGCCGACCCCGAGCCCAGGCATGAAACACACCCGCACGACCCGCCGCGCGGGCCCCCGGCGCGGGCGAGGGATGAAGTAAGCTGCCAGGTGGTGCCCCGGCCGCGCACAGACGCGCGCGCGCTCCTTGCACCACTGTACCAGCGTCGCGAGCGGGCGCCCCTGGAGGCAGCTACGCAAGAACACCAAGACCGGGCCCCTCCCGTGCGCGCGGCACCCACGGGTCCAGTGGGTTGCCGCGCCATCGCCCCGGAGCTGCATCCGGTCGCATGGCCCTGCAAGTTCAAGCCCGACCCGCCTCCTCGCTACGACGGCACCCCAGATCCCGCCGAGTTCCTACAGCTCTACTCGCTGAGCATCCAGGCGACTGGTGGAGACGACAAGGTCATGGCAAGCTGGTTCCCTATGGCCCTCAAAGGTGGTGCGCTCTCCTGGCTCCTCAACCTCCCGGAGGGGTCAATCACCTCCTGGGACGAGCTTCGCAAGCGTTTCGTCGCCAACTTCCAAGGCACCCGTGACCGCGCCCTCGCTGTTGCTGACCTGTGCCGCGTGAAGCAACAGCCGGGCGAGACCTTGCACAAGTTCATACAGCGTTTCACTACTGTCCGCCTCAAGATCCCGAGGGCGTCGGATGAGGCCATCATCTCAGCGTTCACCGACGGCGTCAGGGACCAGGATGAGGGAGGAGCTCGCCATCCACGACGACCTGTGCTCTGCTCTAGAAATGTTCAACCTGGCGAACAAGTGCGCAAAGGCCGAAGAGGGCTGCCTCTCCCTCCTCGAGCTTCCGGAGGCGGACCCCAAAGACAAGAAGACCAAGGCCAAGGAAACGAAGCGCAAGGCCCCCGCGGTGCTGGCGGCGGAACCGGACGCGAAGCGCAGTCGAGATGAGGAACCCCCCAGGAGTGGACGACCATTCTGCATTTTCCACTGCTCCAACAACCACAACACCAACGATTGCCAGGAGTTCAGGGTGCTCCGCGAAGAGCATTTCGGTCGTCGTACTGGGTGCGGCGACCGTGGCTACGGTCGCGGTGGAGGCCGCGGTGGAGGCCGCTGGGACGGTCGCGACCCGCGTCAGGAGTGGCGCGACCAGCCTCGGGAGGACCGCTGGCACGACGAGCCTCGTGAGTGACCCCGCCGCGACAAACCTCGTGAGGCTCGCCCTCGTGAGGCCGGTCTTCCCCCGCTGCCGCCGCCACCCAGGAGGAAGGAGGAAGACAGTGATAATCCCCAAGTGCAAGGAATCATCGTAGCAATTTACAAAGGTGGAAGTGATAAGTATGGAGTGTGGAACCCACAAGGAGCTAAAGGTAAGATCAATATTCTCTCAAGTCCTATCTGCCACTGATACGACTCTACGTACGCCGAACAATTGCTTCCAACTAGAAACGAGAAATAAAACTACGTTGTGGGTATGAAGAGAATAGCTTTGCATGATATCGGAGAACTAAAATATAAAAATAGGTGCTGTTATCATAAAGTTAGAATATATTACAATATATTACAAATAGCGAGTGTGGAATAATGATGGGTCGGTGTGCGGAATTGTCCTAGGCAATTGTTAACAAGATCGGTAATCATTATTGCAATTTTATATGAGGGAGAGGCATAAGCTAACATACTTTCTCTACTTGGATCATATGCACTTATGATTGGAACTCTAGCAAGCATCCGCAACTACTAAAGATCATTAAGGTAAAACCCAACCATAGCATTAAAGCATCAAGTCCCCTTTATCCCATACGCAACAACCCCCTTACTCGGGTTTAAGCTTCTGTCACTCTAGCAACCCACTATAAGAGAATCATGAACGTATTGCAACACCCTATAGCGGGAATCCTTCACGTGTGCGCGGCACGGAAGGCACCATAGGACAGCACCAAAATAAACATACAACTCAAAGCAATCTAGATCATCAATCAACCCATAAGACAAAAGAAATCTACTCAAAACATCATAGGATAGCAACACATCATTGGATCATAATATGTGGCATAAAGCACCATGTTCAAGTAGGGGATTACAGCGGGATGCGGGAGAGTGGACCGCTGAAAAGATATGAGGACGGTGATGAAGAAGAAGGTGATGTTGATGAAGACGATCACTGCGGCGATGGTTCCCCCGATGGCACTCTGGCGCCACCGAGTGAGAGGGGGAGAGGGTCTCCCCCTTGTGCTTCCTCCTCCATGGCCTCCCCCCTAGGTGGGGAGAGGTTCTCTCTCTGGTCCTTGGCCTCCATGGTGATGATGGCCCCTCCGTCTTCCTCCTCCATGGTCTCCGGTGATGGTGACCCCCTTCGGTAGGGTGCCGGAGAGGGCCAAGATTGATCTTTCCTGGCTACAGAGACTTGCGGCGGCGGAACTTCCGATCTAGATTTCTTTCTAGAGGTTTCTCGATTTATAGGAGTACTTGGCGTTGGAATCAAGTCAGGGGGACTCCCGAGGGGCCCACAAGCCAGGGGGCGCGCCCTGGGGGGGGGGGGGGCGCCCCCTAGGCTTGTGGCTGCCTCGGGACTCCTCTCCGATATCTTTTTGCTCCAGTATTTTTTATATTTAACAAAAATATTCTTCGTAAATTTTCAGCCCATTCCGAGAACTTTTATTTCTGCACAAAAACAACACTACGGTAGCTCTGCTGAAAACAGCGTCAATCCGGGTTAGTTCTAATCAAATCATACCAAAATCATATAAAATTATTGTAAACATGGCATGAATACTTCATAAATTATAGATACGTTGGAGACGTATCAGCATCCCCAAGCTTAATTCCTGCTCGTCCTCGAGTAGGTAAATGATAAAAGAAATAATTTATGAAGTGTGAATGCTAGCAAGTGCACAAGTTTGATCAATGATAATTCCAATAACTTTGTCTAGCATCAATATAAACCATAAACAGTAGCTCATCTCATAAAACTTCTCATGATCAAGTAACAAGCTATTCACATTTTAAAGTATAGACCAGAAAGTTTCTTGAAAACTAACAAACCATATTCCTAGTCATCGAACAATTGCAATTCATTTTATTTTCAGGAAGGGTCTATGTAAGAGCTTTGATTTAGCAAATTCCACATACTCAACTATCATATAGTCTTCCATGATTATTGACACTCAAAGTATATTTTTTGAACAAATAGCATCCATCGAACACAGAGAAAGATAGGGGCCTAATGTTTCGCCTCCCAACTTATTTATCATATAGATAATTGTCAACAATAATGATTCATGATCAAATATATTTGACTGGATATATATGTTTGGATCTTTCCCCACCACATGATGCTTGCCAACTAATAGATTGAGGTTGGAATAAGAAGTTGACTCAACATGAATACTAAATAACATGAAAGTAAATAGATTGGCCCTTCGCAGAGGGAAGCAGGGATTTGCATATGTGCCAGAGCTCATTGTTTAAAACAGAGATGAATATAATTTTGGAAGGTATGCTTTCATTGTCAACATAACAACCAAGAGATTTCACCATCTTCCATACTAGATACATTATAGGCGGTTCCCAAACAGAATGATAAAGTTTTTAGTCCCCCTCCACCAATCAAACACACTCCACGGCGAGCCGAATCCACGGGTACCGTCCATACAAACAACAATCCTGGGGGAGTTTTGTTTCATTATATTTTGATTTGATTTTTGAGCATGGAACTGGGCATCCCGAATACCAGCCACTTTCTCGTGAAATATAGTGAATCAACACATATCGTGAGAATAACCCACCTAGCATGGAAGACACTGACCGCCCCCAGTCGCTACATGAGCGGTTCGGGCATACAAAACATAATATTATTTGAAGGTTTAGAGTTTGGCACATGCAAATTTACTTGGAGCGGCAGGTAAATACCGCATATAGGTAGGTATGGTGGACTCTCATGGAAAAAACTTGGCTCAAGGGTTTGGATGCACAAGTAGTATCTCTACTTAGTACGAAGTTTTGGCTAGCAAAAGGTTCTAAACAAGCACCACATGTTAGAGGATCCATAACAATATAACTTCTATGCAAATATACCCAAACATAACTCATTAAGTTGTCTTCCTTGTCCAATTTCAACTCATTTGCTCAAGTTTGAAAATAATTAATGGGTATTCACAATCATAGAAGATGTCCAAGATAGTATATTTATATGTGGAATCTCTCTTCCTTCAATATTGTTTCATGAATTGTTCAAGTGACCAATGCGGTGTTTGCTAACTTTCAATAAATTTTACCACCTATACTTATTATGTGTGAAGTCATTACTCCCCATGGGATAAGTATATGAAGCATATTTAATTTCAGATTTATGATATTCAATTCATTCAACCATTTACTCATAGGATATAAGTGAAGCACGAGAGTGAATGACAAACTACTCCAAAAAGATATAAGTGAAGATCAATGTGTAGTCAATTAGTTAAATAGCCATGTGAGGACTCTCTCTCTTATTCAGAATTTCAGATCCAATGCTTTTATTCAAACATCAAAACAAAATAAAAAAAGGCACTCCAAGAATAGCACGCATCATGTGAATGAATAAAAATTTAGGCTCAACATAGGCTAACCGATAATTGTTGATGAAGAGAGGTGGGATGCGTAGCATCCCCAAGCTTAGATGCTTGAAACTTCTTGAAATATTTACTTTGGGTGCCTTGGGCATCCCCAAGCTTGAGCTTTTGTATCTCGTTCAATCCTCTCATATCATGGTTTCACCTATTCTCAAAAACTTCATCCACACAAAACTCGAAAAGAACTCGTGAGATAGGTTAGTACACATAATAATAAATCAACTCTTCATGTACTGCCAAGACAAGTTGCATAATAATTTCCAAACATCATCTACTGTTTACTACCATTTCCACAATTTATATCTACCAATTTAGGCTATGGAAACTAGAGGATAAGTAGATAACAAAACTATGACAGCAATCTGTCCAAACAGAACAGTCTGTAGCAATTTATAAAAACAGTGTACTTTTGTAACTGAAAAAATTATGAAAATTTAGTATATGCTAAATAATTTATATGAAAATACTGTGTAAAAATTTCATAAACTTTTCACGTTCCAGTAAAATATGAAAATTCAAACACTACAGCAAAAGTTTCTGTTTTTTACACAGCACACATCAAACATGCAATGCAAGCATCCTAAGGCAATTCTTGGAACTTTTTATTGAAAAACAAGATTATGAATAACACCTAACAGAAAATAACAAAATATAATGACGATCCAAGCAAATCACATATTATGTGACGAATAAAAATATAGCTCCAAGTGAGGTTACCGATAATGTTGAAGACGAAAGAGGGGATGCCTTCCGGGGCATCCCCAAGCTTAGTTGCTTGGATCTTCCTTGAATATTACCTTTGGGTGCCTTGGGAATCCCCAAGTTTAGGGTCTTGCCACTCCTTATTCTCCTCATATCGATATCTCACCCAAAACTTGAAAACTTCAATCACACAAAACTTAACGGAATGTCGTGAGATGGGTTAGTATGATAAAGAGCAAACCATCCACTTAGGTACTGTCAAATACAAGATACATAATTGTTCTCGCATAATGTCTACTGTAAATTATCATTTCCACAACTTATATCACTTAATATAAGCCATGGAAATGCTAAAACAAGCAAACTATGCAAAGAAGGCAGATTCTGTCAAAAACAGAACAGTCTGTAATGATCTGAACAATGACCATACTTCTGCAGCCCCAAAAATTCTGAAAAATTAGGAAAACCTAGGAAATTTGTATATAAATCATGTGTAAAAAATGCAGAAGCTTTTGACTCTCTGGTGAATTTATAAAAATTCTGTACTGGGCACCAAAGTTTCTGTTTTTGCACAGAATCAAGTCAACTATCAACCACACTATCCCAAAGGCATTACTTGGCACTTTATTGAAATAAAACATATAAAACATGATTAATACAGTAGCATAATCAGGATAACACACAAAAACATTAGGGGTAAATATTGGGTTGTCTCCCAACAAGCGCTTTTCTTTAATGCCTTTCTAGCTAGGCATGACATTGATACACTTCCAAGCCAAATTCCGATGGAAATTTTATTCATACTCTAAAAGATATAAGTGAAGTTCATAGAGTATTCTATAATTAATGAATATTAACCAATACCCAAGCTCAAAATATATAAGTGAAGCACACGAAGCTTTCTATAAAGCCATACTCAAAAGATTTAAGTGAAGCACAAAGAGCATTCTACAAAGCCATACTCAAAAGATTTAAGTGAAGCGCAAAGAGCATTCTACAAAGCCATACTCAAAAGATTTAAGTGAAGCGCATGAAGCATACTAGAAGGGTGCATAAAAGGAAAATAAAAACACTAAAGACGCATATCATGTGAACAAAACAAAAACCGAGGTATACCGATAATTGTTGAAGAATAAAGTTGGGATGCCTTCCGGGGCATCCCCAAGCTTAGATGCTTGAGTCTCCATGAAATATTTACTTGGGGTTCCTTGGGCATCCCCAAGCTTGAACTCTTGTCTCTCCGTATTCTTCTTATATCGATACCTCCTCGATCTTCGAACACTTCATTCACACTAAACTTAACAAAACCCTCGTGAGATCCGTTAGTATAATAAAGCAAAATACTACTTTAAGTACTGTTGTGAACTCATTCCAAATTCATATTAGCATTATATATACTGTAGTCCAACTTCACCTTGGTTCATACCCTCCGATACTACCCATAGATTCATCAAAATAAGAGAACAATGCATAGAAAACAGAATCTGTCAAAAACAGGACAGTCTGTAGCAATCTGAAAACTTCGTATACTTCTGTAACTCAAAAAAGTCTGAAAATTTAGGACAAATTTAAAAATTTGTATAGAAGTAGTGTGTAAAAATTTCAGAAATTTTTGACGTTCCAGTAAGAAATGTAAATTCATGCACTACAGTCAAAGTTTCTGTTTTTGCACCGCACAAAGCAAACAAGCAATCTAATCATCCTAAAACCAACTCTTGGCACATTATTTTTATAATACAATGGATATATAGAAGGGGATAATTATTATTGAGAAACTTCCATGAAAAATTCTACATTGTTTCCATGAGCATGAACACAAGTGTTCAAGGTCGACCCTCACTTCTCCAATGCACAACCTTCCAATCACTTCTCTTTTTGAAAAACTTCTTAGGCATAAGAGGCAAGTAATTCTTTTTGTATTTTTCATTTTTTTTGTTTGTTTCACCCACAACTAAATAAAGCAAAAAGGGAAAACAAAATCTACTTAGTGAAGAAAGCAAACAAGCACACACGAGAATATCAACCCCACGCTATTGCTCCCCGGCAACGGCGCCAGAAAAGAGCTTGATAATCCCCAAGTGCAAGGAATCATCGTAGCAATTTCCAAAGATGGAAGTGATAAGTATGGAGTGTCGAACCCACAAGGAGCTAAAGGTAAGATCAATATTCTCTCAAGTCCTATCTGCCACTGATACGACTCTACGTACGCCGAACGATTGCTTCCAACTAGAAACGAGAAATAAAACTACGTTGTGGGTATGAAGAGAATAGCTTTGCATGATATCGGAGAACTAAAATATAAAAATAGGTGCTGTTATCATAAAGTTAGAATATATTACAATATATTACAAATAGCGAGTGTGGAATAATGATGGGTCGGTGTGCGAAATTGTCCTAGGCAATTGTTAACAAGATCGGTAATCATTATTGCAATTTTATATGAGGGAGAGGCATAAGCTAACATACTTTCTCTACTTGGATCATATGCACTTATGATTGGAACTCTAGCAAGCATCCGCAACTACTAAAGATCATTAAGGTAAAACCCAACCATAGCATTAAAGCATCAAGTCCCCTTTATCCCATACGCAACAACCCCCTTACTCGGGTTTAAGCTTCTGTCACTCTAGCAACCCACTATAAGCGAATCATGAACGTATTGCAACACCCTACAGCGGGAATCCTTCACGTGTGCGCGGCACGGAAGGTACCATAGGACAACACCAAAATAAACATACAACTCAAAGCAATCTAGATCATCAATCAACCCATAAGACAAAAGAAATCTACTCAAAACATCATAGGATGGCAACACATCATTGGATCATAATATGTGGCATAAAGCACCATGTTCAAGTAGGGGATTACAGCGGGATGCAGGAGAGTGGACCGCTGAAAAGATACGGGGACGGTGATGAAGAGGAGGGTGATGTTGATGAAGACGATCACCGCGGCGATGGTTCCCCCGATGGCACTCCGGCGCCACCGAGAGTGAGGGGGAGAGGGTCTCCCCCTTGTGCTTCCTCCTCCATGGCCTCCCCCCGAGGTGGGGAGAGGTTCTCCCTCTGGTCCTTGGCCTCCATGGTGATGATGGCCCCTCCGTCTTCCTCCTCCATGGTCTCCGGTGATGGTGACCCCCTCCGGCAGGGTGCCGGAGAGGGCCAAGATTGATCTTTTGTGGCTACAGAGACTTGCGGCGGCGGAACTTCCGATCTAGGTTTCTATCTGGAGGTTTCTCGATTTATAGGAGTACTTGGCATTGGAATCAAGTCAGGGGGACTCCCGAGGGGCCCACAAGCCAGGGGGCGCGCCCTAGGGGGGGGGGGCGCCCCCTAGGCTTGTGGCTGCCTCGGGACTCCTCTCCGATATCTTTTTGCTCGAGTATTTTTTATATTTTCCAAAAATATTCTCCGTAAATTTTCAGCCCATTCCGAGAACTTTTATTTCTGCACAAAAACAACACCACGGTAGCTCTGCTGAAAACAGCGTAAGTCCGGGTTAGTTCTAATCAAATCATACCAAAATCATATAAAATTATTATAAACATGGCATGAATACTTCATAAATTATAGATACGTTGGAGACGTATCAGACATGCAGAACGACGGGGCTGGGGGCTTCCAGGAAGCCAGGGCAATCGCTTGCATCTTGGGCGGTGCTCAGGCCCCCGCGTCGAACAGGATCTTCAAGCAATTCTCGCGGGAGGTGAACGCGGCTCTCCCAAAGCTTGAGGCCATGCGTCCCCTCAAGTGGTCACAGTGTGCCATCACCTTTGATTCTAAGGATCAACTCAGGTGCTCGGCCGCGGCAGGCGCCCTCCCCATGCTGTGCACACCGACCATCAACAACGTCCTCGTCACCAAGACCCTCATCGACGGTGGCGCTGGGCTCAATTTCCTCTCCATCGAGACGTTCGAGATGCTCCAAGTGCCCTATGACCAGCTCATGCCCACCAAGCCTTTCTCAAGGGTCACCGATGGCTCCACCGTCCCCATCGGGCAAGTGCGCCTGCCGGTCACCTTCGGCGGGCGTAGCAACTACCACACCGAGCTCATCGACTTCGACGTCGCTCACATCCACCTCCCGTACAATGCGATCCTCGGGTACCCTGCCCTCGCCAAGTTCATAGCGGTGACCCACCATGGCTACAACGTCGTCAAGATGCCGGGGAGTGGTGGCGTCATCACTATTGCCTGCAATGAGAAGGACGTCGTTTGCTCCCTCGAGCGCGCCTACCGGGCCGCAGCGGCGGAGAACTCTGACGACGAAGGTGGCATCCTGCCTCCTGAGGATGTTCCCAGGAAGAAGAAGCAGCTCCTCTCCAAGGGGCGTCAGGGGGCGGAGGCCTCCAAGGATGGTGCCTCAGGCTCCGCGCCTGGAGCCAAGGCCCCTTCCTCCCTCGTATAGGAAGGCGCGCCCGGTGCCCCCCTCGGGTCAGGCTCGGGGGCTTCCATCTGGAAGGCTTCCGACCTAACCAGTGAGACGAGGGAGGTGCTCGGGCACAACATGGAGGCTTGATTCGGCGCGCACCCACTCAAGCAAGGAGCACAACGCGAGGTGCCAGGTTCACGGGAGTTCATCGCCAATGCAATCGAGGAGCTTCAGGAGGCGCAGGCCATGCGAGGCGGGAGTCGCCCTGCATCGCCCGGCGCAGCCGCCGTCCTTGGCCCGGGCGGCATGCTGCGCGTCTGTGTCGACATGCCGGGCATCAACAGGGCCGCGTCCCAGGATCTCTTCTGGCCGTCGCGCGCCGGCCGTGGTGGGGTCTATCCGTGCAACTACATCCGCATGCCCTTCGGTTTGGCGAATGCGGGAGTCACGTTCCAGCGCCTCGCCCAGGCCATGCTCGTGCCCAATGTGCCCCGGCGCCGCGCGGTCCTGGAGGAGGTGCCAGGTCCTAGCGAGGACCCCGAGCCTCCGGAGGCGTCAGGCGCATGAAGGCCAGGCTCCAATGACTACCTCGACGCTTCAGCGGTACCGCTGCCAGGTGAGTTTTTGGTTCGTACCAGGTAACTTTTTGGTTTGTTCAGATTGAGGGCGCCCATCGGGCTGCATTATCCTCAGGCAGTTAGGGCCCATCCCTGCAGCCGCGTCATTTGCGCATGTATCAGAACATCACATGCATTTGATAAATTTCCTAAGTATTCCAACCTACATGCTTGGTGCTTCGCCACCATGAATGTCGCGGCGCCCTAACAATCTTGCTTTCGACCGCCTCATGATTAAGGGCTGGCACAACGTCTGTGCTCGGGTCCGTCCCTGCAGCATTGATAAACCCAAGCGGTCGAGCTCTGTCTCGCGGTCCAGCCCCGTGCACGTCACCTACCGTGGACCTTGGTGCTTCGTCCTCGCATGAGCTAATCAGAAGTGGGCGAGTCAGGGCGCGCGACACAGCTCCTGCCACCACAGTCGGCGTTTCGCCGGCATGGGAGCTGCGCGCCGGGTGTCTCCTCCTCGGGTTTGTCACATGAGAAGACTGGGCACGGCGTCTGTGCTCGGGTCCGTCCCTGCAGCGTCAACAAATCCAATGGCTAAGCTCTGTCTGGCGGGCCGGCCCCGCTCACGTCACCTCCAGGGGTCATTGGTGTTTAGCCTTCTCATGCGATGGCCCTCGGAAATTCACTCGGCGCAGGTCTCTCCAAAATGTACAGGGATTGCAATGGCGCCTCCTACCAGAAGATTCAGGCGCGACCCGCCTTTGAGGTAGGGCCCCGTGAGACCCGCGCTGGCTCTCGGGTGCCCAAATACACCTCCCAGTTCTACCGTGCAGGCCACGCGTGTGAACTTAATGGGCTGTACATGCCCGGGGGGCTCAGGAGCTGAGCCCCCCTTCCCATGTCCAAGTGGAAGTCCCATGCTCCGCGCTGGCGGACGACACTATCGCTCAGCGGCTATGCCCATGCAACGTGGAAGCCCCATGCTGCGCGCTGGTGCATAAACAACCGAGGGCGCCCTAGCGGCTGCATCCAACCTCAGGACGGCCCCTCACGGCCCCATCTCACAGCATTCCCCTGGGATGCCCGCGCGAGGGGGTTGCACGGGGCTACGCTTAGGCTGGGCCTGGCACGCGCCACCTCCCCAGGTCCCTGATACCTAGTCTTCATGATTCCCTCTCAGGCGAAAGCTGGCGAGGAAAGGTATGTGAGCCGCTCGTACGTCAAGGGGGACCCCTGAGCATCGCGACTCAGGGGCCTCACTGGTCACGTAGCCCTCACCCCTTGGTCTCGTCCAGGTGATCCGGACGCCCCAACGGTGGTTGAGGTATGTGCGGGACCGGGCCCTGCCGACGCAGAGCTCAAGGCGCTCCAAATCTCCAAATCAACCCCGTCATCGCCATGTTCCCTTCATGAGGGCTTCTCGTACATCAAGGGGGACTCCTGAGCATCGCGACTCAGGGGCCTCACTGGTCACGTAGCCCCTCACCCCTTGGTCTCGTCCTTGTGATCCGGACGCCCCAATGGCGGCTGAGGTATGCGCGGGATCGGGCCCTGCCGACGCAGAGCACTACAGCAAACAAGAAGGAAGCTAGGCGAGGAAGGAAACCACATAATTCAAACAGTCATTACAAGCATTGAATGTCTCCGAAAACTTAAACAAGTCTAACACCTCCGCGAGGCACGATAAATGTTGCAGGAAAGGGCCTAGGAGGAGGAGCTGACGCCACTGCATACCCCAACCACGGGGAGCTCGTCGTCGACATCGCTGCCATTGTCGTCGTCGTCATTGACCTTCACCGCTGCGGGAGGCGAGGGAATGACGATGCAGGCAAACTTCTTCATCAGCGCCTCCACGGCGCCCTCCACGGCCGTCGCCATAGCGGCGCGAACCCCAGGATCAACCGGGCAGATCACGGAGCCGAAGTCGAAACCCGGCTCGCGAAGGTAGAGGTGGCCGAAGACGCGCGTCGCGGCCGCGGAGAAGAGGTCGCGACACTCACTCTCCAAGACGGTCTCCACCCTGGCAACGGCACCCTCGAGCACCTCAGCGAGCTTTGAAGAGAGCCCTGCGAAGCCGCTCTTAGGAGCTACCAGGGCTTTCGCGAATCCCCCACGGCAGATGGAATGCAGCGCCGGACGGAGCCTGAGCTCGATGGAGGGGAGGGCATCGCGCTTCGCAGCCTTTCTCTCCTCAGGCCCCCAAGGGCCTTCTCCCTGGCGTCGAGCTGAGCCTTCTCAGCAGCTACTTCCTCCTCCAGCTTGTCCAGATGCTCGCGCTCCGTGGCTTGGTCGGCCACCGCCTTGGACAGCGCGGAGTCACGGTCGGCAAGTTTGACCTCGCAGGCCTTGAGGTCTCCCTCCCGCTGGGGGAGCTGTTCCGCGAGCGCGGTCTTCTTCGCCTGAAGAGCCTTCAGGCTGACCTCCGCTTCACCACAGCGCTTCACAGCAGACGCTGCATCGACCAGCGCCGCGTCGCGGGCTGCCTTGGCTGACGCGGTTTCCTTCCTGCTCTCGGCAGCGGCGGCCTCGGCTTGGCTCCAAACTGCCATGGCAGCGGCGTCGGCCTGGAGCCACCCAGAAAGGAGCCCCAAGCGCTCCTTCACGAGGCGACCATCGGCGCTCCGGAGATCGTCCCGGACCTGATCAAGAGCGGCGTAGGCCCCCTCCAGGGTGTCCGACTCGACCAGAAGACCACAACTCGGAGGCGCCAGGGCCTGGCTCGGAGGTGGCATCTGCGCAGCGGCGGGCGCCGCCTCCAGGGAGGCAGGAGTGTTGCGGGCTAAGGGCGCCGAAGGCTGCGACACCACCTCAGACAAGGCAAGGACGGATGACCCCTCGGCCAGCCGGCCCTCGGGGGCTGGCCTCTCAGGCAGCAGCACAGACGCACCCCCGGGGGCAGAAGCAGCCTCTCCAACGGGCGTCGGGGGCTCCGCGGCCGCGACAAGGAGAGTCGCCCCGTGAGTCTCCTCGCCCGCGACATCTGGCTCCTCATCAGGCGTTGGCAGGGCACCAGGAACGGGTGTCACATCGGAAGGCATCTTTGGCTTGACGCCTGCCTTCTTCTTCTTCACCTTCAGCACGGCGGCGCTCGTGGTTACCAAGCAAAGAAGGGACCATGAGCACGCGAGCCACCAGCGGCCGGCCGAAAACCAAGCAGGGCTACTTACTCCTCGACGTCGACCCACTTCCTTTTCTTCTACACCTCAACGAAGGTGGGAATGCCCTCTCCCTTCTCCGGGGAGGCGCCACCGTGCAAGGAAGCAGAGGCTTCGCCCGCAAGGGCCCCGGCCGGGGAAGCCGTACCCGCCCCGGACGCGGCCACCTCGCCCAGAGGCCGCGACTCGGGCAGGGGCGAAGCGGGTGCTTCAGTCGTCTTACTGGCGCGAGGGGGGGCGCTCCGAAGGAGACCCAGCCCCGCACTTCCTCGTTGTCGCCCTGCCGGCGGTCCGTGTGGCCCGAGGAGTGGGTCTTGCCCCCCTGAGGACCCTGGCGAATCGCGGGGGACTTGCAGCTAGGGGGTCACCAGCATCGTTGTCGTCTTCAAAGTCGCGGAGGAGCGCGCTTCGCGATGGAGGGGACACCTCCTCCAGATCGTCACCTGCGGTCTCCTCCGAGTCTTCCTCACCCGCGGTGTCATCCGAGGACACCGTCACTGGGGAGCCAGGGCACTCGGCCAGAGAGAGCCCCAGCTCGTCGAAGGTGGGCATGGCGGCGACCAAGTCGGCCTTGTCGTCGCGGCAGTACAGCAGGGCGTAGGCCTCGGGGAGGTCCCCAGGGTCACCGTTGAGCAGGGTCGCCATAGCCCTGTTCAGCTCCCCGGTGGTCAGGCGTGCGGATCGAAGCCTGATGTTATCTGCACATCCCTGGTAGTCCCACATGGGCTTCGAGTGAGCCTGGAGTGGCGCCAGGCGTTGCGCCAGGAACTCCTTCACTATCATCCCCCGGTCAACTTCCTGGCGCTGATGTGTCGGGAGATCCGCTCCAGGACGGGCTTAGCCCGGGGATCAGTGAGCTTCGCGGAGCCCCACGTAGGAGTCTTCTCCGGCAGCCCATTCGGAAGCTCCAGGCGGGAGTTCAGGCCCTTGACATCCAAGAAGACCCAGCGGTGCCTGAAGTTCTCCACCTTCTTCCCGGCCTTCAATAGCATGTTCCCGCTCTGGACCGCGATGAAGGAGACGCATGCTGACCGCTGAGCGCCATCGTGAAGCCGCAGGCTGAAGAAATGGCGGAAGAGGGACACTGAAGGCTTCACGCCCATGAGGGCCTCGCAGTAAAAGGCGAAGACGGACAAGAGCAGGATGGAGTTGGGTTGGAGATGGAGGGCCTGGATCCCATAGTGCTCGAGGATGGCGGTGAAGAACTATGAGAAGGGCGGAATGAGCCCGGAGAAGATGCTGTGGAGGAAGAAGGGATAGGCTGACTTAGCCAGGCTATGCCGCTCTGCGGAGTTGCACCATATCAAGGTTCGCCCACACTCATTGGTGCCGTCCGCCGTCGACGGAAGCACTGGGGCGAGGTCCCCGTCCTTGGCTATGGCTGACTCCGAAAGTGCCGGCGAGGCGGAAGCAGAGGCAGAGCCTTGAGCTTCGGTTTTCAATTTGCCGGCGGGCGTCATCGAGAGGTCCTAGAGAACAAGAAAGCAAGGGGAAGGAAGGTGCGGCGCTGAGATCTGGAGGAGTTCTCGCAGAAGATGACCGATGGTGGTTCACACTTCATTCATGGTACTTTTCGTAAGATGCTTGCTAAATATGATGTCAACCATAGAATTGCATCACCCTATCATCCTCAATCTAGTGGTCAAGTAGAACTTAGCAATAGAGAAATAAAATTAATATTACAAAAAACTGTCAATAGGTCTTGTAAGAATTGGTCTAAGAAATTGGATGATGCACTTTGGGCCTATAGAACAGCTTATAAAAATCCTATGGGTATGTCTCCATATAAAATGGTGTATGGAAAAGCTTGTCATTTGCCTCTAGAACTAGAACACAAAGCATTTTGGGCAATTAAAGAACTTAATTATGATTTCAAACTTGCCGGTGAGAAGAGGCTATTTGATATTAGCTCACTAGATGAATGGAGAATCCAAGCGTATGAAAATGCCAAGCTATTCAAAGAAAAAGTAAAAAGATGGCATGACAAAAGAGTCCAAAAGCGGGAATTTAAAATAGGAGATTATGTTCTTTTATTCAACTCTCGTTTAAGATTCTTTGCAGGAAAACTTCTCTCCAAATGGGAGGGACCATATATTATTGAAGAGGTTTATCGTTCTGGAGCTATCAAGATTAATAACGCCGAAGGTACTAACCCGAAGGTGGTCAATGGCCAAAGAATTAAGCATTATATCTCAGGTACGCCTATTAACATTGAAAGCAATGTTATCCAAACCATGACACCGGAGGAACACATAAAAGAAACCTTCCGGAACACTCCAGAATATTTAAAAATAGGAGGTACGTGATACGGTAAGTAAACGGACTCCGAAAAATCCGCAAAAATATTTTCTGTCAGTTTTGGAATATTTTAGAATTTTAGGAATAAAAAAATAAACCGGAAGGTGATCGAGGTGAGCACGATACACCAGGGCGCGCCAGGCACCCCTGGGCATGCCCTGGTGGGTGCTGCCCACCTCGGATGCCTTCCCGACTCCGTTTTCCTTCCAAATACTTGTTTCCCAAGAATAAAAAATCTCTATATATACCCCTGACTGTTTTGACGACCGCATCGCAAAAAAATCCTCTGTTCTTGTTATCTTGCTGTTTTCTCGTTAGATCTAGATTTCCATGGCTCCACCAAGCTCCTCCAAGGACAAGTTCTTCGAGAAGGTCCTCAATCCGTATTTGCCAGAGGTGATGAAGCATCCTAAAGCCATTGAGATGCGTGAGGGGGTGCTCCACATCCGCGATGTTCAAGGACCTAAGAAGACCGGGAGCGTGGAGGCTAGGCTTGAAGCGGTGGAGCAGGAAATCTTCAAGTGCCAGAAGATGGTGGAGCGTGGACTTAGTGCCAATCACTCCATGATCACGGAATTCACCCGTGATCAGACGGTGGATGGCCGGTCTATGAAGGACATCATCTCCACCCTCAACGAGCAAAGTAATTTTCTGCAGAGCCAAGTTTATGATCTTCAAAACCAAGTCTTCGAATATGAAGCAAGATTTAAAGGTATGAGTTTAGCTGCCAGTTGCAGGACTCAGGGGACTCTCGCATCAACCTTTGATGGGGAGCCTTTGCCCTGGAAGCTGGAGGACAAGCTAACTACATCATCACCACCACCTACATCAACACCTCCACCTTCTTCATCACTACCACCAAAGGAGACTTGAGTACATGGGTATGTGCACTCCCCTTGGCTTGAGCCAAGCTTGGGGGAGGTGCCCCGGTATCGTATCACCACCACTTTTATTCACCTTTACCTATTTTGGTTCTATCTTTAGTTTCCCTTTGCCTTAGTCGAATAAAAGTTTAGCGAGATCTATTTTCGTGTGTTAGTTTTGTGGCCTACCTATCTATGTAATCGTGTGAAAGTTATATAATAAAGTTTAGTTTGACTTTTTGCTTCTCTACCTTCTTGTTGCAATCAAATAAAAGAAAGACAAATAAATGAAAAGAATCATATGCTAATCTTATGGTGAGTAATGACATCAGATAAGGAAAAGTATAAGTAGTAAAATTTATTGGAGATTGACAAACATAGCATTGATCAATGATGCAATTCATGAAAGAATTAATTAGGGAAGAGAAGATTCACATGCAAATACACTATCTTGGACATCTTTTATGATTGTGAGCCCCCATCAAATATTATATGTCAAAATTGTGGACGTTGGACAAGGAAGACAACGTAATGATTTATGTTTGTTCGTATCTACATAGAAGTTATATTGTCATAGATCCTTTAACATGTGGTGCTTGCTCAATATCTTTGCTAGCCAAAAATTCCGCACTAAGTAGAGATACTAATTGTGCATCCAAAAACCCAAACCCAAACTCTTTCCTTAAGTGTCCACCATACCTACCTATGGATCGAGAAAGATCCTTCATGTAAGTTGTCATCGGTGCAATAAGGCAATAAAAATTGCTTCTAAAAGTGTTTTGATCAATTAGTGTAAGAGAAAATTGAGCGTTATACGAACTTATGATGGCAAAGTAATAAAAGCGACGGACTGCATAATAAAGGTTGCTATCATAGGGGGCAATATAGCGTGACGTTCTTTTACATTAAGGGATTGGGCATACAAACCAATAAGCGCATGACAACCTCTGCTTCCCTCTACGAAGGGCCTATCTCTTACTTTTATGCACTTACTTTTATGCAAGAGTCAAAGTATTCTTCCCTATTCCTTTTTACTTTTTCTTTTGCAAGCATCATGTGGTGAGGAAAGATCTAGGAACATATATCCAGTTGGATATGGGTGGGCATGAGTTATTATTGTTGACATCACACTTGAGGTGAGTGAGTTGGGAGGCAAAACTATAAGCCCCTATCTTCCTATGTGTCCAGTTGAAACTTTTTGTTCATGGGTATGCCGTTAGCGTTAGCAATCATAGAAGACTAAATGATGGTTGAGTATGTGGACTTGCCAAAAGGCTCCGACATGAGACCCTTCCTGAAAATATGATGAATTGTAGTTGCAAAGTTGACTGAGAACATAGTTTTTTGGTTCCCAATAAGGTTTATGCTTTATACTTCTATGTTGTGATGAATTGTTACTTGTTCATGAGAAGCTTTATGATAAAAATATATTGAAATAAGTTCTTATGTTAGAGTTTGTTGCTATTATGTTAATAAGCATGATGCTTCTATGTCCGTATTTTGTTGTTATCGACACCTCTCTCTCAAACCATGTGGACATGCTTTTCAATATCGGCTTTCGCTTGAGGACAAGCGAGGTCTATGCTTGGGGGAGTTGATACGTCCATTTTGCATCATGATTTCCTACTGTTATTTACTTTGTTTTGTTGAATAATAATGCTTTGGGGAGTGATTCTAATGCCTTTTCTCTCATAATATGCAAGGTTTACACAAAGAGGGAGAATACCGGCAGCTGGAATTCTGGACCCAAGAAAAGCACGTCAGAGATACCTATTCTACACAACTCCAATGAAGCTGAAACTTTACGGAGATTATTTTTGGAATTAATAAAAAATACTAGAGCAAAAATATACCGGAGGGGGGCCACATGGTGAGGAGCACCCACCAGGGCGCGCCAGGCACCCCCTGGCGCGACCTGGTGGGTGGTGCTCACCCTGGCCCACCTCCGGAGCCCATCTTCTGGTATAAATTCCCAAAAAACCTAAAAAAATTAGGAGGATGACTTTCGGGACGAAGCGCCGCCGCCCCGAGGCGGAACCTGGGCAGGAGCACTTTTGCCTTCCGACGGAGCGATTCCGTCGGGGGAACTTTCCTCCCAGAGGGGGAAATTGAAGCTATCGTCATCACCAACACCCCTCTCATCTTTGGGAGGCCAATCTTCATCAACATCTTCAACAGCACCATCTCCTGTCAAACCCTAGTTCATCTCTTGTGTTCAATCTTTGTACCGGAACCTCAGATTGGTACATGTGGGTGACTAGTAGTGTTGATTACCTTGCGTAGTTGATTACTATATGGTTTATTTGGTGGAAGATTATATGTTCAGATCCATTATGCTATTCAATACTCCTCTGATCTTGAGCATGATTATTATTTGTGAGTAGTTACCTTTGTTCTTGAGGTCACGGGAGAAGTCATGTTGCGAGTAATCATGTGAATTTGATATGTGTTCGATATTTTGATGATATGTATGTTGTGATTCTCTTAGGGGTGTCATGTGAACGTCGACTACATGACACTTCACCATTCATGGGCCTAAGGGAATGCATTGTGGAGTAGTTATTAGATGATGGGTTGCTAGAGTGACAGAAGCTTAAACCCTAGTTTATGCGCTACTTCGTAAGGGGCTGATTTGGATCCACATGTTTAATGCTATGGTTAGACTTTGTCTTAATACTTTTCTCGTAGTTGCGGATGCTTGCGAGGGGGTTAATCATAAGTAGGTTATTAGTTCAAGTAAGAACAGCGCCTTAGCACCGGTCCACCCACATATCAAATTATCAAAGTAGCGAACACGAATCAAACCAACATGATAAAAGTGACTAGACGAAATTCCTGTGTACCCTCAAGAACACTTTGCCTATTACTAGTGATTGTTCTGGCCCGTCCTTTGCCTCAAAAGGATTGGGCTACCTTGCTGCACCTTGTTTACCATTACCGTTACTTGCTCGTTACAAATTACCTTGCTATCAAACTATCTGTTACCTACAATTTCAGTGCTTGCAGAGAATACCTTGCTGAAAACCGCTTGTCATTTCCTTTTGCTCCTCGTTGGGTTCGACACTCTTACTTATCGAAAGGAGTACGATTGATCCCCTATACTTGTGGGTCATCAAGCTCTTAGTGCATCTGTTGCATGGCAATCCCTACTCCTCGCATTGATATCTATTGATGGGCATCTCCATAGCCCGTTGATACGCTGAGTTGATGCGAGACTTTCTTCTCTACTTTTACCCCTTTGAAACCCACCACCATATTCTATTCCACCCATAGTGCTATATCCATGGCTTGCGCTCATGTATTGCGTGAGAGTTGAAAATGCTGAAGTGCGTTAAAAAGTATGAACCAATTGATTGGCTGACACCGGAGTAGTACATGATTTATACTTTATGTTAAGAAGACAAAGCATGACAATGCTATATGATTTTGTAGGGATAGCGTTCTTTAGCCTTGATATTTTGAAAGACATGATTGTTTGTTGGGATGCCTGAGTATTAATGTCTTTATGTCAAAACTAGACTATTGCTTTGAATCACTTGTGTCTTAATATTCATGCCATGATTAGATATACGATCAAGATTTTGCTAGGTAGCATTCCACATCAAAAATTATCTTTTTTATCATTTACCTACTCGAGGACGATCAGGAATTAAGCTTGGGGATGCTGATACGTCTCCGTCGTATCTATAATTTTTGATTGTTTCATGCCATTTTTATACAACTTTCAGATATTTTTGGCAACATTTTATATGATTTATTGGACTAACCTATTGATCCAGTGCCCAGTGCGAGTTCCTGTTTGTTGCATGTTTTTTGTTTCGCAGAATATCCATATCAAACGAAGTCCAAACGCGATAAAAATTTACGAAGATTTTTTTTGGAATATTTGTGAATTTTGAGAAGTGGAATCAACACAAACGGAGGCCCCCATCCCCCAGGAGACACCAGGGCACGCCCCAGGGCTCAGGCGCGCCCTGGTGGGTTGTGCCCACCTCGTACGTCAGTTGGAGCTCTCCTTCGGTCGCAAGGAAGCTAATTTTTGGATAAAAATCCCCTCAAAATTTCAGCCCGATCGGAGTTACGGATCTCCGGGAATATAAGAAACGGTTTTCGACCAGAAAACAGGAACGAGAAACAGAAGAGAACAGAGAGGGAGATCCAATCTAGGAGGGGCTCTTGCCCCTTCGCCGCCATGGTGGCCATGGACCAGAGGGGGAACTCTCCTCCCATCTAGGGGGGAGGCCAAGGAAGAATAAGAAGGAGGGGGGCTCTCTCCCCCTCTCTCTCGGTGGCTCCGGAACGCCGCCGGGGCAAGGATCGTGACGACGATCTACATCAACAATCTTGCTACCGTCAACACAAACTTTCTCCCCCTCTATGCAGCGGTGTAATTACCCTTTTCCCTGCTGTAATCTCTACTTAAACATGGTGCTCAACTCCGTATATTATTTCCCAATGATATGTGGCTATCCTATGATGTTTGAGTAGATCCGTTTTGTCCTATGGGCTAATTGATGATCGTGGTTGGTATGAGTGTATATTTTGATATGGTGCTGTCCTATGGTGCCCTCCATCTCGCGCAAATGTGAGGGATCCCCGCTGTAGGGTGTTGCAATATGTTCATGCTTTGCCAATGGTGGGTTGCTTGAGAGACAGAAGCAGAAACCCGAGTAGGTGGGTTGTTGCGTATGGGAGTAAAGAGGACTTGATACTTAATGCTATGGTTGGGTTTTACCTTAATGATCTTTAGTAGTTGCGGATGCTTGCCAGAGTTCCAATCATAAGTGCATATGATCCAAGTAGAGAAAGTATGTTAGCTCATGCCTCTCCCTCATTGCATATGACAAGTATCTATCATATTATATTCAATTGCCTAGGGACAATATTTCTCTTGCGTTACACAAAAAGCTTTCTACTAAATTATTTACTTTTATTGTTCTTTTATTAAAACATCACCTAACTTTTATTTCCACGTTCTTTATTATCTTGCAAAGTACTTCTAGTTTTATTCCCGCAAAGTAGTTTCATACTTGTTCAAGGTAAAGCAAGCATTAGCGTGCGTAGAGTTGTATCGGTGGTCGATAGAACTTGAGGGAATATTTGTTGTACCTTTAGCTCCTCGTTGGGTTCGACACTCTTAGTTATCGAAAAAGGCTACAAACGATCCCCTACACTTGTGGGTTATCAACGACTCGGAGGTAGAACTAGACTCCCTTGGCCTTCTTTTTATGCAACTTATTGATGCTGACTCCTCTCAGGGTGAAGCGGAGACAAGCCAAGCCGGTGCAGCAGAGGTAACTATCATCTCCTCCGACTCGGAACCTTTGCTAACAGAGAAAATACGGCGGGTCATCCGGAAAGTAAAGTTTTCACACCCTCTTGCTCACTTGGATCCCAACTTTCTTTTGAAGAAGCAGCAACATGACTCCAGGCGTCAGACCCGGAGCGGCGGCTCTGAAGATCTAGTAGCTGGCTTATCCAACACACCAGCTCCTCGGAAACGCCGCAATGAGGTATATCGTAACTTTGTTTTCATCTCTTCTACATGTTAGACTCATGTAGCAACCTGCTTACATTGTCCGACTCTAATTTTTCAGGAAACACCTCCCTCCTCTGGCGACTCAACCGGCACACAGCTGCCTGCCTTCGTTGTCAACCCTGGGTAAGGATATTTTCCTTTGTTGATATCCAGAAATTTGTTTTCATATGCTCATAAACTTGTCCACTTCCGTTTCAGGGCTAAGGCAAAGATAAGCAAGAAACAGAAGGTTGAAAGCACATTTGCTCCCTTGGTGGTTTTGGTAAGTAATAACAACATATAAGTCATTGGACTAATGTTTCCACTAAGCATATTTCAGGAAAAGTTCAATGATAGGATTAGCAAAAGGATTGTGGAGATTGTGGAGATACCCCAAGATGCAAGGAAATGGATTGACAAAGCTTCAAGCAAGAGGACTCTACATTTTACTTTGTGAGAAATCACTTTGAGTCCATAGGAAAGCCAATACTATTAAAAGGGGGTAAGGTATTGCTGGTGAACAAAATGCTCATACGTGCACAAGTGATAGTCACCAAAAACACCCACAAGCTCTTCCACAAAAGTCTGTCCAAAGTCAAATATCCAAAATCGGTGCAACCCACACTTTCCACTCGGTGCCACCGATTCCCATACTCAGACAGACCTAAGCCAAACCCTAGCCTTTCGGTGCAACCGATTCTGCTTCGGTGCCACCGAGTTTGGGTTGCCAACTTTCTGTTATGCAGTTTCACAACATCGGTACCACCGAGTTTGTTTAATCGGCGTTACCAAGATTGGGCAATCTGACCATTGGTCACCTTATCAGTGCAACCGAGTCTTATATATCGGTCTCACCGAGATTCAAAAGTTGCTACCTTTGGAGCAACTCGGTACCACCGAGATTCACACATCGGTGTCACCCAGTTGGTCACTTAAGGTGTAACGGTTGGATTTTTGGAGATGCCTATATATACCCCTTCACCACCACCTACTCGAAAGAGAAGCACTCAGAACTATTCCATACTTGCCCCATCCAGTTTTCTGAGAGAGAGCCACCTACTCATGTGTTGAGATCATGCCATTCCATTCCAACCATATGAATCTTGATCTCTAGCCTCCCCAAGTTGCTTTCCACCAATCCCATCTCTTCCACCAAGCCAAATCTGTGAGAGAGTGATTGTGTGTTGAGGAGTCTATCATCTTGAAGCACAAGAGCAAGGAGTTCATCGACATTGCCAAGCCTATTACCTTTTGGAGGGTGGTGCCTCCTAGATTGGTTAGGTGTCGCTTGGGAGCCTCCTAGTTCGTGTTGTGGAGTGAACCAAGAAGTTTGTAAGGGCAAGGAGATCGCCTACTTCGTGAATATCTACCCATAGTGAGGCTAGTCCTTCGTGGACGGAAGCCGTTATGGAATAGTCAAGGTTGCTACTTCGTGGACCCTTATGGGTGGAGCCCTCCGTGGACTCTCGCGACCGTTACCCTCCGTGGGTTGAAGACTCCATAAACGTGGACGTACGATAGCACCACCTATCGGAACCACGGGAAAAAGTCATCGTGTCTACAATTGTGTTTGATCCTCCAACCCTTCCTTTCTACTCATGCTTGTTGTTACTTTCCGCTGCTATACTCTTAGACATGCATGTGTAGGGTGTACCTGACTTGCTATGAATGCTAAAATCCGCCGACACTAAAAATTGGGAAAAGGCTAGATTTTTATTTGGTCAAGTAGTCTAATCACCCCCACCTCTAGACATACTTTCGGTCCTACAAGTGGTATCAGAGCCAGGTTTCCATTGCATTGGTCTCACAACCTAGGAGAGTATGGCGTCTAGTGAGGGAAATTATCACCGTAGAGGTCCGTATTTTGATGGCACTAATTTTGCTAGTTGGAAGCACAAAATGAAAATGCATATTCTTGGTCATAACCCCGCCATATGGGCTATTGTTCATGTTGGCTTGCAAGGTGAATTCTTTGGTGATGGAAAGGAACCGGATCGTGAAGCGACCGCGTATGAATTGAAGATGTTGCAATATAACGCTCAAGCATGCGACATTCTCTTCAGCTACCTATGCCCCGAAGAATTCAACAAAATCAGCCGTCTTGAGAATGCAAAAGAGATTTGGGATACTTTGGTTGATATGCACGAAGGTATCGAGTCCGTGAGAGAATCCAAGTTGGATGTTCTTCAAAGTCAGCTTGACAAGTTCAAGATGAAGGATGATGAAGGAGTCGCGGAGATGTACTCTAGGCTAGCTCTCATCATCAATGAGTTTGCCGGCTTAGGAAGCGAAGAAATGACCGACAAATTCATCATCAAGAAGATACTTTGAGATTTGGATGAGAGATACGACACCGTGTGCACATTGATCCAAATGATGCCCAACTACAAAGATCTCAAGCCTACGGAAGTCATTGGAAGGATTGTTGCTCATGAGATGACACTCAAAGACAAAGAAGAGCTTCACAACAAGTCTAGCGGTGCTTACAAAGCCACAAGTGATGCTCCCGCAACTTCAAGCGACAACCTTGTCACCAATGAAGAGATAAGCCTCATGGTCAAGAAATTCAACAAGTTCTACAAGAATAGAGGCAAAGAACGAAGCTCCAACTCAAGATATGATGAGAAGCATTCGTCAAGTCGTGACCGCAATTGCTACAATTGTGGGAAGCCCAGACACTACTCCAATGAGTGCACGGCTCCCTACAAACAAAGAGAAGAGTCACCTAGAAGACGAAGCTCAAGGAATGAATCACCTCAAAGAGAGAGAAGGAGTAGAGATGATCGTTATGAACGAAGACCCTCAAGGAGAAGTAGGGATTCGAAGAAGAAGGACAAGTACACCAAGAGCTACACAAGAAGAAAACATCATGCTCATGTTGGTGAATGGGTTTCCGACTCCGACTCCGACAACGACTCCGAGAGAAGCTATCACTCCAACTCCGACTATAGTCAAGATGAAGGTGTTGCCGGACTTGCACTAGTGACTACCAACTCCTATGATCTATTTGACTCACCAAACAAAGGGAGTGGAAGTTGCTTCATGGCTAAAGGCCCCAAGGTATCACACCCCGAATATCTTGATTTCGATAGTGATGAAGATGACTTGCTTTGTGATGATGACTTGCTCTTTGATAAAACTAGTGATGTTAGTCAAAAAGAACTTGATAATTCTCATGCTAGTCAAGATAAGTCAATTGATGATGATAAGATGAAAATAGAACAACTAACTAAAGAACTAAACACTCTTAAGTTAGCCCATGAATCTACTCTCAAAGATCATAGAGAGCTTGTAAGGACTCATGAGAAGCTACGCTTCGAGAAGCTCAACTTGGAGCAAGAGCATGAGTTTCTTAAAGATATCAATGACGATCTCCGAAAGAAGACTTCATCTTATCTAGCCAAACGACTACTCTTGTCTACATTCATGCCAGAAGTTAAATCTAAACAAACTAGTAACAAAGGCAAGAAAGGTTCTTCATCTAGTAGCAACAATAAAAATGCTAAACCCAATGATGTTGCTTCTAGTAGTTCTATTGATTCCACTAATGATGATTCTCTTAGCCAAGTTACACTTGAGCAAGAAAATGCTTTATTGAAAGGAATTATAGACAAAGGTATCTACAAGAGTCTTGCTGGGTGTAAGCAATTTGAGGAAATTGTACGCAAGCACGGAGGATACCAGAAGAACCATGGTGTTGGCTACTTCAACGCTAATGGAGTTGAATGGGAAGAAGGTCAATACCCCAAGCCCAAGTTTGTTCCTCAAAAGGAGAAATATGAAAATACTCTTCCCAAGGGAACAAACACTCAAGATGACCTTCCACCACAAGACCACAAGCTCAAGGGCAAGAACAAGCTTCAAGAGGACATTGACTCATATGAAGATGAATCCCTAGCTTTGGTGGAGTGTGTTCCCAAGGCTACTTCAAGCTCAACTTCTACAAAGGCTACTTCAACACCAAGGATCCCCATCAATTTGATGTGGGTCCCCAAGAAGAAGAACTAGAGAGTTCTTGAGGGGTGACTCTGCCAAAGAAATTCACTCACATTCATTATTGGCAAGAACTATTTGCAATCAACATCAACTCTATGCAATAGTTCAAGGAGTCACACATTCCCTCAAAGGTAAGAAAGGGACAAGGTAATCAACAAATCAATGGACATCATTACACATGCTTTGCACTCCATGTCCATAGATATCCTTGTATTTGTCTCTTGTGTGTTGGGACTAACCCATGTAGGTGAGAAGAGTAAGGAAACAACAAGGATGCTCCCAACTCTTGGTGATCTTCATCAACCTTGAGCATCCACCACTACCTCACCAACATGAAGTCTTCATCGACAAAACCCAAGGTTAGTTTATCCCTCCTATGGGGGGATGTCACATCAAGGGGGAGCTTTACTCTAAGACTTGAGTTAAAGCATCTCTTAGTATGTGACAACATTAAATGCTTGATGTAAAAGTGGTAACCCCACTTGTGCTTAAACGATGAGTATGACCTATGATCAAGTATTCTTACTTGGCTCCTATGTCAATATACTCATATATAGATGACTCCGTCATCGCCAAAGTGCTTGTTAGATGCTAGTATGTTTGTGCATGTTTGTCATGATTTCATTTGACATCTTATTGTGTGAGCATGTTGGTCTGTATTTATTTGTCCCATTCGAGGACATCCAATTGTTGCTATTTCGATTTTGATTTATCTTTTGCCAATTGGCTGGACAAGAATGCCTAGGACCACTCTCTAGCTATCTATGCTTTCTCACCTCATATTCTATTCATGCTGCATCACAAAATTTGAACAAATACTTTTCGATCCCTCTGTGTGTGGAGCACTCGGAGTTCCGTATCGACAAAGGACTGACCATTAAAACCTCCCAAGTGCATCTCGGTGGAACCAACCCAAAATTCTCGGTCTCACCGAATGCCTAGGGTTGATCTGGTTTTTGATCTTGGTACTACCGATTCCATATTCTCGGTTACACCGAGTTTCCCTATCAGCTGACAGTTAAGGAACTCGGTGACACCGAAAATTTAGAATCGGTGTCACCGACAGCAAGGGGTATATATGCTGTGGACCCGACGCTTTGAAAATCAATCTTCAAACCGTCGCGCCCCAAAACCCTACGCTGCCAATTCGTGACCCCTGGTTATCGCCTTTGCTTCCCCATGCGTCTCCGCCGCTGGGATCCTCGCCGTCGACGGATATCTTCACCGCCGTCTTCGCCGTAGCGGATCCGTCACCAAGCTAGGGTATGGATCCGACCCTTCATTGTGCTCCCCGTCCGATTCTTGCGCATTGGAGTTGATTTTATCGATAATCCACCATGTGCAATCCTCCCAATCCTCTAAAAGTTCGAGTAGATTAGCGAATCGAATTTTTTTAGTTTTAGTTGCCCGCAAAATCGCATCTCGGTGATACCGAGTCAGAAAAATCGGTTCCACCGATTTATTTTTTGTGCTACTGAGGACAGTACTCGGTGAAACCGAGTGGCAGTTTTCGGTCCCACAAAAACTGCTGCCAAGTTTCTGTTAAGAGTATTGTGAGTCTCGGCAGCACCGAAAATTTTGACTTGGTGACACCGAAATTCTTTTTTGATGTGAACTACATCTAAGATTTTTCTGTTCAATCTTTCAAAAATAGCTGCATTTTGTAATGACTCATCTTCTTCTGCTCCTCTATACTCTATTCACAGGGTCAGTATGTCAGATGCTGAGGACAGTGAGAACAACTTCGGAGAGGAGAATATTGTCATGAGTTCAGGCACTAGTCCTGAGTCTAGTTCATCTTCAGATCCAGGCACCCCCAGTTCTCATGGGTTGCCCAAGGCTGCTACTAGGGCCAGGAAGAAGCTGAATTCAGATGAGGAGGACTCAGATTTTGTTCCAGAGGAAGTTCTTGCCAAGAAGCAAGACAAAGCTGCTAAGAAGTCTGCTAATGAAGCCACCTCTTCCAGAAGAACTGTCAGCAAGGTATATGCTAGCTCTGAAGCTATGAGAGCACCTGAGAGTGCTAGGGATACCATGACCATTGAGCCTCCAAGGAAGTCATTGCCTAAGAAGACAGGAGAGAAGAAGGCCGGAAAAAGGATTGTCTATGTCACTGGCAGGCAAACATCTATGTTTGAGGACCCAGAGGAGACTGCTGGTGCTGCTGCTGAGGAGGAGGAGGAAGAGCAGGTTGTCAAGGCCCCTCCCAAGAAGAAGCAAAAGAAGCTTTTGGCAAATGCTATGCCAAAGCAAGGTCCCTCCAAGAGCACCAAGTCTGCCCCCAAGAAGGTTGCTGCTGAAAAACCCAAGAGGACATCCAGGCAGATTCCAGCTTCTGAGAAGAACAAAGGAACTACCTCCAGAGTTGAGGATGAGGATGCCATGTCTGCTTTGATGAAGCTTAGACCACACCTTCCTAAACACAATGCCAGCCATCCACTTGCTGAAGACATGAAGAAGAGGAAGGATTCTGGTTTGAGGGCATGGAGAGCTATTGATCCTTATGCCCAGAGGAGAAAGACATCTATGGACTACAAATTCTATACCAAGGAGCAACAAGATTTCAATGAGACCGTGCTGCTTGACAAGAGTCCAGCTGTGAGCGATATGAGATATGTTGACTGGAAGTACATCAAGGCTAATGAAGATTTCTTTCCAAATGTTCAAGACAACTTTCATTGCATTGGCTTAGATGAGTTTGTTGGCAAAGAGTTCTATGCAAGGAACGATGAGATGATCATGCAATTCTACTCCACTGCTCACTTCTATGGAGATGATAGAATTGTATGGATGACAGAAGGAGCAAGATACGAGTCTATTGTTGATGAATGGGCTGCCATCTTAGGAGTCCCAGAGGTGCAGGATGGTGACTTGGATGTCTACTCTGAATCCAAGGAGAGCCATGATGCTATGAAGGACATGTACAATGCTATCCCTGCTGCTAACTTGAAATCTCACAAGTTAGGATCTATCTACTTCCTCCAGGCTGGCCTCCGCACCATGAACACCATTTTGAGGCATACCTTGATGCCCAAGTCAGGAGATGAGAAGATGATTCGAGGCCATTCAATCAACATGCTGATCCATCTTGACACACACACCAGGATACGTGTGATGGACTTGATAGTAGAGACTGTGAAGAGGGTTGCTGCTGATCAGAAGCGCTCATGCTACTATGCACCCTACATTCATATGCTCATCAACTCCAAGCTGGAGAAGCACATCTTTGCTCTGGACAGACCCCATTTGCCCCTACAGCCAGATTTAGAGGACAACATTGTGGTGATGGACCCAAAACATCCCACATCAGCTGCAGCTCAAGCACAGGCAGAGGCAGAGGCAGCTAGAGCCACTAGTGCTCAGGTCCCTAGATCCAGGAATGAGCAAATGGATCTCTTGATGTCATCCGTTCAAGGCATGCAGAAGGACATCAAGGACATACTGAACAATCAAAATAGTCTTATTAGGATCTTTGAGAACATGATCAAGACCCTTAATGACAAGGTAGATGGGCTGACCAAGACAGTCAATGAGCTCAAGAAGGAAGTTGACTCTGTGCCTCTTCCTCAGTCTTCTTCTGATGATGATGGTGATGAGGATGACTCTCCTCTCAGGCCAGGCACACACTTTACTACCCAGGCCAGATCAGCCACAGTGTCAGCTCCAGATTTGAGGCCATCTTCATCAGCACCTGCTACTGTCACCTCAGCTCCATTTGCTCCAGTTGCCACACCAACTCCTTCCAGGACATCAACTGAGATCTTCGCCGACGCTGTTCTCTCGACTCCTTCATCAACAACCGGAGGAGATCAGCCCAAGAATGCTTAGCTATATCTCTTTGAACTTTTTGGTAACTTGTTGCCAAAGGGGGAGAAGTGTATATAGATCTTTAGGCTTCGAGTGAGAGAGCGTTGTTTTTATCGCTTTTCAAAAACATTTGGTTTTTTGATTTGTTTGTGTTGAACTATGTGGTGTTTTGATCATACGCTTAATGTGTGTTGCTACTATTTCCTATCATCATGCTGCCTAAGAGATGATCATTCACCTTTGCTTATTTGTGTTGTGCTATGATATTAACTCTTATTACTCTCGCACACCACCAAGATGTATGTGACATGGAAGAAGTGCCCCAGGTACCTAATCGATTGTGCATTTGCATTCAAACGAAAATCTTAAAATAATGCACAAATTTAGGGGGAGCTCTTGCTTATCACATACTTCTCAAAGCGACGATTATATTCATTGATCATATCATATGTCGAAGCTTTGATCTATATGTTGTCATCAATTACCAAAAAGGGGGAGATTGAAAGCACATTTGCTCCCTTGGTGGTTTTGGTAATTAATAACAACATATAAGTCATTGGACTAATGTTTCCACTAAGCATATTTCAGGAAAAGTTCAATGATAGGATTGGCAAAAGGATTGTGGAGATTGTGGAGATACCCCACGATGCAAGGAAATGGATTGGCAAAGCTTCAAGCAAGAGGACTCTACATTTTACTTTGTGAGAAATCACTTTGAGTCCATAGGAAAGCCAATACTATTAAAAGGGGGTAAGGTATTGTTGGTGAACAAAATGCTCATACGTGCACAAGTGATAGTCACCAAAAACACCCACAAGCTCTTCCACAAAAGTCTGTCCAAAGTCAAATATCCAAAATCGGTGCAACCAACACTTTCCACTCGGTGCCACCGATTCCCATACTCAGGCAGACCTAAGCCAAACCCTAGCCTTTCGGTGCAACCGATTCTACTTCGGTGCCACCGAGTTTGGGTTGCCAACTTTCTGTTACGCAGTTTCACAACATCGGTACCACCGAGTTTGTTGAATCGGCGTCACCGAGATTGGGCAATCTGACCGTTGGTCACCTTATCGGTGCAACCGAGTCTTATATATCGGTCTCACCGAGATTCAAAAGTTGCTACCTTTGGAGCAACTCGGTACCACCGAGATTCACACATCGGTGTCACCGAGTTGGTCACTTAAGGTGTAACGGTTGGATTTTTGGAGATGCCTTTATATACCCCTTCACCACCACCTACTCGAAAGAGAAGCACTCAGAACTATTCCATACTTGCCCCATCCAGTTTTCTGAGAGAGAGCCACCTACTAATGTGTTGAGATCATGCCATTCCATTCCAACCATATGAATCTTGATCTCTAGCCTCCCCAAGTTGCTTTCCACCAATCCCATCTCTTCCACCAAGCCAAATCTGTGAGAGAGTGATTGTGTGTTGAGGAGTCTATCATCTTGAAGCATAAGAGCAAGGAGTTCATCGACATTGCCGAGCCTATTACCTTTTGGAGGGTGGTGCCTCCTAGATTGGTTAGGTGTCGCTTGGGAGCCTCCTACTTCATGTTGTGGAGTGAACCAAGAAGTTTGTAAGGGCAAGGAGATCGCCTACTTCGTGAAGATCTACCCATAGTCAGGCTAGTCCTTCGTGGACGGAAGCCGTTATGGAATAGTCAAGGTTGCTACTTCGTGGACCCTTATGGGTGGAGCCCTCCGTGGACTCTCGTGACCGTTATCCTCCGTGGGTTGAAGACTCCATAAACGTGGACATACGATAGCACCACCTATCGGAACCACGGGAAAAAATCATCGTGTCTACAATTGCGTTTGATCCTCCAACCCTTCCTTTCTACTCATGCTTGTTGTTACTTTCCGCTGCTATACTCTTAGACATGCATGTGTAGGGTGTACTTGACTTGCTATGAATGCTAAAATCTGCCAACACTAAAAATTGGGAAAAGGCTAGATTTTTATTTGGTCAAGTAGTCTAATCACCCCCCCTCTAGACATACTTTCGGTCCTACAAAGGTGGGCCACTCTTCCACGACCTCTAAGGCCTCTGAGGTGGAAGAAGATATTCCTAAGCCTCCTGAAGCCCCAATCCAAAGCTCCCAAGACCCCATCTCTCATCAAGACAACCTTCCCCCGCAGGCCGAATACGTTTTTTCCGAGGCCATGGATACTGATGCTTACCCGGCCAATATTGGCAACCCGCCAAGTCCAACTCTCCAAACAATTGAAGAAAACCCGTCTGAGAAAAATGATGCCGACGTCACCATCACCGGGACGGGTTATAAGCCACCAGGAGCCTCCACCGTATTGGCCAAGCACAAAGAAGAGACGCCTTTGCTGGAGAAGGGCAAGGCGAAATTGGACCTGCCAGATTTTGCAGATTTCAATGTCAGTGAGCTGCACGCCGGTTATCTGAACCGCCTTCATACAAGTCGTGATATGGAGGCCGGCTTAGTAAATTTGATGAAGCAGAAGTATGAGGTACGAATTTTAATCCCTTTCCACCTCACAGATATATACTTATGTAGCCCCCAAGGGCCGGCTTATCTTGAAAAAGATGAGTCGGGTCTTACCATAATAACTTTGAAAGAATCCACACGTAGCCCCCAAGGGCCGGCTTATCTTTGAAAAAAGATAAGCCGGGTCTTGCAACAATAACTTTGAAAGAATCCGCATGTAGCCCCCAAGGGCCGGCTTATCTTGAAAAAGATGAGCCGGGTCTTTCAATGGTTACTTAGGAAAAAAATCCACTCGTAGCCCCCAAGGGCCGGCTTATCCTGAAAAAGATGAGCCGGGTCTTTGCGAGACTTTGAAATGACTTACATTAGCCACCAAGTGCCAAGTGTATTGCTTGCAATGTGCTTGGAACTTGAATACTTGAATCATAACAAATTTGTGCATTAACAATCTCCAACTCCCAAACTGTATGTAGGAGGAATTAAACGTGAAGGAGTCGCATCTTGGCAACTTGAACAAGAGAGTGGCGGCTCTGGAAACCAAGAGCAGCGAGGCCGAGGCAAAGTTAAAACTTGCCTTGGAGGACTTAGAAAAGTTGAAGTCTGACTTTACTGCTGAGCGCGCCACCCTTGAGGGGGAGAAAACCGCCTTGCAAAAGCACGCGGAAGATGCTGAAACACAACTGAAGTCGGTTGCTGAAGAGCTTGCCAGCTTAAAGTGGCAAATATGTCGAATGACAGCCGCCATCTTTGGTAAGCACAAAAAACTTATTCTCCATTGAAGCACTTTATCAATTAGGGTAGTCATAAAATGCTCAACTGAGTTTATACTCTTTATTGTCTCACAGGCGCCAGGAGAGCCAGCCTTGGCCAGAATATCTTGTTGAAGCTGAAAGCCATCTACTCATTGACCGAGCAACTATATGCTGGGAGCCTGCGCATACTTGTAGCTGTATCGTTAGGAAGGAAGCCACCAACACCCATCAAGACGGTGCTGGATCAACTGTCATTTGTGCCGTCTGAACTTGAAGAGCTGAAGCTGTCAGCCGCCCGCGCAAGAGCTATTTCTGCTTTAAGCCGGGCGAAGGCATGGTAATCAGATCTAGACCCTGCTGATATGGCTGGCGGGTATCCATAATTTAACGACGATGGGACTACCTTCAGCGAGTCAGACTTCTCCAGATGCGTCAAAGAGATGAGGCCGCTGGCATGTCAACTTGCACATGGGCTTGATTTAAACAAGTATCAGCCAGCTTAGGACAGCAGCAATACCCGCATCAAGGCGCCTACTCATGCAGTTGTCAACTTAACACCTCAGAGGCGTCAGCATATGTTTGCCCCTGACCTTGATCCTTCTCTAATTCTTAATGATGAAGCCACCTTTGAGGCGTTAACCGACATCGACTGGACTTCGGATGATCTCTAGATGGTCGATGACGCAGAGCCGACACAGGATGACCCGGAGCCTTCCACCTCCAAGCGCCAGGGCGACAATAATCCTGCGGATCATAACCCGGCTGATACTGGAGCCGGCTTAGAGTGATGTAACTCAAAAACACTTGGCCAGAAATTTGAAGGGCCCAACTATGGCCTTGTAATAGCATAGTTTGAAAACAGCTGTGTTCTTTGCCATGCCTTCGTGCATGTTTTTATCAACTTACATTCTGGCGGCTTAACCGCTGCAATCCTGATCACAACACTTGTATGTTTGATGTGATGATATCTCTTGATTCTCCAAGCAATTTTGATCAACTCCTTGGCTGGCGACTTATAGCTATAATCCGGGGCGAGTTAATAACTCAATACCCCATAGTCTTAAAAATACAGAACCCAACCCGCTGGCGGCTCATGACAGCAACGAGCTTGATCAATGAGTAATTCTAAGCCGGATCAGTTGTCATCCAAAGACTTAGAACCTCCTTATGAGAAAATTCCTGTAAAACAACAAGCAGAAAAAAAAAATATACATCTTCAATTTTTCTAGGCGGCTTTGAAGGCACAACCAGAAGAGATCAACTCTTGTTTGTATTTTTGAGGAAAACTCAAGATTTTTGCTTCAAAGAAGCTAGGCATTAACGCCTACAATCCCGTAAGCCGGCTCTCACGTGACATAAATCCGTCATTTTAACCTTAACGAGTTCAGGGTCTTAAAAAGATTGACTGTTAAGAGTATGAAGGGGCCACATAGTGGAGAGACTACATCGGACATGTGAGTTTATCCTAGCTCTCTGTAAGCCGGCTCTCTCGTGACATAAGCCGCCGTTTTAACTTTGACAAGTTCAGGGTCTTAAAAAAGATTGACTGTCAAACGTACGACAGGTCACCTGTTGGAGTAGCAAGTTGCAAACAGGGAGGTTTAACTCAAATATGGCTTTTAAGCCAGTCAAGAGGGTATGAAAGCTAAACTCAGTGAGTTGGAAGCCCCCAAGTGACCTTATTATGAACCAACTTTTGCACAAAAGACCGTTGGATGAAAACGACAGAGGCCCCGAATTATGGGGATGCCAGCTTTATTATATTATAAAAAGGTATTACAATGACAGAGGTATGTACATTGATGAGAGCCAATGACTCAAGTGTAGTAAGGCCGAAGATGAGCAATATTCCACGGCCTGCTAGTTTCCTCTCCAGAAGTGTGTGACTTATCGCTCCCCCGTATATCAATGAGATAATATGACCCATTGTTGAGATTCTTGCTAACCACAAAGGGTCCTTCCCAAGAGGGTGATAACTTATGCATATCTGTCTGATCTTGAATCAAACGGAGCACTAAGTCGCCTTCTTGGAACGTCCGGGTTTTAACTCTGCGGCTATGATAGCGACGCAGATCTTGTTGATAAATCGCCGATCGTGCTGCTGCAAGATCCCGCTCCTCATCCAAAACGTCCAGTGCGTCCTGACGCGCCGCCTCATTATCCATTTCAATGTAAGCCGCCACCCTGGGCGAGTCATGACGAATATCACTGGGGAGAACTGCTTCTGTGCCATAGACCATGAAGAAAGGGTGTAGCTTGTTAACCTGTTGGGGGTGGTTCTAATGCTCCACAGAACTGAAGGCAGCTCCTCAACCCAACAACCCGACATTCGTTCCAAAGGAACCATAAGCCAGGGTTTGATCCCTCTCAAGATTTCCTGGTTAGCACGTTCTGCTTGACCATTAGACTGTGGATGAGCCATGGAGGAGACATCGAGGCGGATATGTTCACTTTCACAAAACTCTTTCATAGCTCCCTTAGATAGATTTGTACCATTATCAGTGATAATACTGTGAGGGTAACCAAAACGAAAAATCAGCTTTTTGACGAACTGAACTGCAGTTGCTGCGTCGCATTTGCTGACCGGCTCCGCCTCAATCCACTTGGTAAACTTGTCAACAGCCACCAAAAGGTGGGTCTTCTTATCCTTAGACCTCTTAAACGGTCCAACCATATCAAGCCCCCAGACCGCAAACGGCCAGGTGATTGGAATCATCCGCAACTCTTGAGCCGGCACATGGGCTTGTCGTCCGAACTTCTGACACCCATCGCACTTGCTAACTATGTCCTCCGCATCTGCATGAGCCGTCAACCAGTAAAACCCATGCCGAAAATCCTTGGCCACCAAAGATTTTGAGCCGGCGTGATGACCGCAGTCGCCTGCATGTATCTCTTGTAAAATTTCACGGCCCTCCTCCGGAGAAACACATCGTTGAAAAACACCAGTTACACTACATTTATGCAACTCGCCATTGACAATAGTCATGGATTTAGACCGCCTCGGGATTTGTCGCGCCAAAGTCTCGTCCTCGGGTAACTCGCCACGAGTCAGATACGCCAGATAAGGCACCGTCCAATCAGGAATAGCGCGGAGAGCCGCCACCAACTGTCCTTCCGGGTCAGGTATAGCAAGATCCTCCTCAGAAGGTAATTTGACCGACGGGTGATGCAACACATCAAGAAAGACATTAGGCGGCACCGGCTTACGCTGAGACCCCAGCCGGGACAGTGCATCGGTCGCCTCGTTCTTCCAACGATCAATGTGATCCACCTGATAACTCTTAAAGTGGCCGGCAATGATATCAACCTCCTGGCGATAAGCCGCCATACGAGGGTCCTTAGAATCCCACGTGCCTGAAACTTGCTGAGCCACTAGATCTGAGTCGCCCAGACATCTGACCCGGCTCAAATTCATCTCCTTGGCCACACGGAGCCCGTGAAGCAAAGCTTCATACTCAGTTGCATTGTTAGTACAAGGAAACATTAACCTTAATACATAACAAAATTTATCACCGCGTGGGGAAGTTAAAACAACTCCAGCCCCTGAGCCTTCCAACTGTCTGGATCCATCAAAGTGAATTGTCCAATATGTATTGTCCGGCTTCTCCTCCGGTCTTGACACTCCATCCAGTCATTGATAAAATCCACCAAGGCTTGAGACTTGACAGCTGTTCGAGGCACATACCTCAAATTAAGAGGTCCAAACTCAATTTCCCACTTAGCAATCCTGCCGGTGGCCTCTCTATTTTGAATGATATCTCCCAAAGGAGCAAAGCTAACCACCGTGATTGGATGCCCAAGGAAATAATGTTTCAGCTTGCGATTCGCCATGAACACTCCAAACACCAGCTTTTGCCAATGCGGGTATCTTTGCTTGGACTATGTCAAAACCTCACTGACGTAATAAACCGGCCGCTGGACTGGGTATTCTTTGCCTGCCTCCTTGCGCTCCACAACAACTGCAGCGTTGACGGCCTTGTTATTTGCCGCCACGTACAGGAGCAATGCCTTTTTTTCCAAGGGAGCGGCCAAGACAGGTGGCTCAGCTAACTGTTTTTTGAGCGCCTCAAACGCATCATTGGCAGCATCACTCCAGACAAAATCATTTGTCTTAATGAGGCGGCTTATAAAGGGATGGCCTTCTCTCCCAGGCGGCTTATAAATCGGCTTAAAGCGGCAATACGACCCGCCAAGCACTGAACGTCATTGATACACGCCGGCTTAGATAATGAGGTGATGGCCTTTATTTTATCCGGGTTAGCTTCAATGCCCCGCTCTGAGACCAAAAATCCCAGGAGCTTGCCTGCAGGCACACCAAAAACACACTTAGCCGGATTAAGCATCATCTTGTAGACCTGCAGGTTATGAAAAGTTTCCTTCAAATCATCAAGCAGAGTCTCCTTCTTCCTTGATTTGACCACAATATCGTCCACATAATCATGAATGTTGCATCCGATCTGACCATGAAGACAATTCTGCACACAGCGTTGATAAGTCGCCTGAGCACTTTTGAGCCCAAAAGGCATGGACACATAGCAGAAAGCTCCAAAAGGTGTTATGAAAGATGTCTTCTCTTGGTCTTTAACTGCCATCTTGATCTGATGATAACCCGGATAAGCATCCAGGAAACATAAACTCTCACAACCCGCCGTCACGTCAATGATCTGGTCGATACGGGGGAGAGCAAATGGATCAACCAGACAAGCCTTATTAAGGTATGTGTAGTCCACACACATGCGCCACGTGCCGTTCTTTTTAAGTACAAGCACGGGGTTAGCCAACCACTCCGGGTGAAAAATTTCCACAATAAATCCAGCTGCCAAGAGCCGGGCTACCTCTTCTCCAATAGCTTTACGCCGCTCCTCATTGAAACGATAGAGGAACTGCTTGACCCGGCATGTCAGAAGGTTTCCATGCAAAGATGTCCCGATTCTCACGGATGAATTCGATGAGCGTGCTTTCCTATTTGGGGTCCATATTAGCCCCTATAGTGAGCTGCTGCGATGAGTCGCCAGGGACAAAGTCCACCAACTTGGTATCCTCTGCCACAAATTTCAGGGGCGGGTCAGACTCTGTGCTGGGCTTCTTTAACGGGGTCATATCTGCCGGGTCAACATTATCTTTATAAAATTTGAGCTCCGCGTCAGCACATCTTGACTCCGCATACACAACATCACCTTCCTCACACTCAAGAGCAATTTTCCGATCACCATGCACCGTTATCGTCCCCTTCAGCCCTGTCATCTTAAGATGCAAGTAAACATTACAGGGCCGAGCCATGAACTTGGCATAAACCGGCTGTCCAAACAGAGCATGGTATGGACTCTTGATCTTGACCACTTCAAACCACAAGGTCTCTACCCTGTAGTTGTACTCATCACCAAAAGTCACCTCAAGGGCAATCTTTCCTACTGGATAAGCCGACTTGCCAGGTACTACACCGTGAAAAACTGTGGATGACGGCTTGAGATCCTTGTCAGTCAGGTTCATCCGGCGGAAAGTGTCGTAGTACAAAATGTTGATACGGCTACCACCGTCCATCAGCACCTTGGTGAATTTGTAGGCTCCCACCTGAGGGGCTACCACAAGAGCCAAGTGCCTTGGGTTATCAACGCATGACGGGTGATCCTCCCTGCTCCATGATATCATGTGCTCAGACCACTTCAAATACCGCGGAATAGCCGGCGTTGCTGCATGAATCGCCCTCTTGCGCACCTTCTGATCACGTTTATCAAGACTCGTGGTGAATTCGTGGTACTGGCCTCCATTAAGCTGTTTCGGGTTACTCTGATACCCTGACTGGTTGTTTTCCTGCTGACCACCATTACCGGACTGTTGATTGTGGCCACCATGGTTGCCTTGACCCTGATAACCCGAGCCTGAGCCGCCCGCACCGAAACCTGACCCGTGAGAGCCGGATCCTGACCCGCCAGGTGGTCCATTGCCGTTACCATGATGTTGGTTAAGGCTGTAATTCCGGAACTCCCGCATGATATAACAATCCTTCCAAGCATGAGTGGACGGCTTGTTGGGAAGACTGTGTTTCGGGCAGGGGTCGTTAAGCATTGCCTCCATGTTGAAAGGCTTTCCCTTGCCAAAAGGCGGTTTACCGTTGCCCTTGGCTCGGTTGTTCCCAGTGTTGGTGTTGGCCACTAGATCTGACCTGCCGTCTGGGTGCTTCCGTTTGCTGCCATTATTCGGGTTATTATTTCCTGTCCCATTCTGCTGCTGACCCTTGCCGTTGCCATTCTTCTTACCCTTAGCAGACTTCTCATCATCAGAGCCAGGATCTTTCGTGCTATCAGAATCTGCATATTTAGTGAGAGCCGCCATGAGCTCACCCATGTCCTGGCAAGAACGCTTGAGCCGTCTCAGCTTCTGCTTAAGGGGCAAGAAGTGACAATTCTTCTCTAGAATCAAGACCGCCTGAGCCGCCGTGATATTATCAGATGAGTGGATAATGGTTGAAACCCGCCGGACCCAATGATGGTCCGACTCATCCTCACGCTGCACACAATGATCTAAATCAACGATCGTCATAGGCTGCTTGCACGTCCCCTGAAAATTCTTGATGAATCGTGCTTTCAGCTCGGCCCAGGAGTTAGTGGTATTAGGGGGCAGACCCTTTAACCATGTGCGAGCCGGTCCTTCCAACATCATGATAAAATACTTCGCACAGACTGCATCACTGACGTCCAACATCTCCATGGCTAACTCATAACTCTCGATCCACGCTTCTAGGGGTAGATCAGCTGTGTAATTAGGCACTTTGTGCGGACCCTTAAAATCCTTTGGCAGGCGCTCGTTCCGTAGATCCGGTGTTAAACACGGTACTCCAACAGCCCTGGAAGTTACTCCGGCTCCCACCGAAGCTGAAGGGGTCACCGGGGGCGGCTCTTGGTAAGCCGCCGCGGCCGCCGCCTCACGCCGAGCTCTGGCATTATCCACGATTGCCTGAGCATTGACAACGGGTGGGCTATCATAGGGCGGGTTCCGACGTCGCTCGCTGCTGGAGACCGCCGGCGACTCCATGCGCCGGCTATAATTGTGGTTTGGAAGGGGGGTTGAGTGCACACGACTCCGACTGTATGTATATTTCTCCTGTTGAGCCATCGCTGTCTGCAATAGCTCAATGGCATTCCGTGCTTCTTCGGCGAAGGGTGTCCCATCAGCGAGAGGGAGCGCATTGAGCCTGGCAGCCACTACTATCATGTTCTCCACCGGGTTAGAATAATGACCAGGTGGTGTCAGAAAACGCTGCGGCGGGGTCTGATTCCTGCGGGATGGGTCTGGCTGCCGATGCCGAGTCGCCGCCCTATTCCCAGGCACCTCCGCCGTCCGGGTCACGGTCAGCGATGCATTCGGTCCTGCTCCCGGGGTGTTGAAGAGATTCCCGGGCTCATACTGCTCAGGCAAACGGGTTTGATGCCTCATCCGAAGAACTGCTTCTGAGGCTTGTTGATCCAGATTTAGGCGAAAAGCTTCCGCCTTCACACGCTCGGACTCAGCATCCATCTGAACCTGCATTGCATTGATATCCTCCTGGGCCCTGGTCATCCGATCTTTCAGCCTCGCAATCTCTGCATTGTGGCCTGCTTGATTCTCAGCCATGACCTCAGTTCCCATCAGAGTTGTTAGCTCATTCATCAAATCCAGCAAAACCTGAGCCGACGGCCTGGCTGATCCGGATCCTGATGCGCCGGCAGCCGCCGTGCTGTTGACAGCCGGCGTCGTGCCTGCCATGAAGATGGCGGCTTGGCTTGGCGGCTCGTAGGGCTCCGAAATACTGTCACCATCGGAATAGCCCCCAAGCCCGCCGTCATGAAGCTGGTAAATTGACTCTGTCTCTTCGCTCGAGGATCCATTCTCCGAGCAGACGAGGGTTTCTCCTCCTGACACGGAATCTTCCGCGAGTTCCGCGCCTTGGGTGAAGCCGACGAAAATGTGCTTCCGGCCGGGTTGAATCCGGGCGGGTTGCGCGCGCCGGGCCGACTCGACGAGGTTGGTGCAGATTGTTGGAAATATGCCCTAGAGGCAATAATAAATTGGTTATTATCATATTTCCTTGTTCATGATAATCGTTTATTATCCATGTTAATTGTATTGATTGGAAACTCAAATACATGTGTGGGTACATAGACAACACTGTGTCCCTAGTAAGCCTCTAGTTAACTAGCTCGTTGATCAAAAGATGGTGAAGGTTTCCTAGCCATGGACATGAGATGTCATTTGATAACGGGATCACATCGTTAGGAGAATGATGTGATGGACAAGACCCAAACTATAAACGTAGCATATGATCGTGTCAGTTTATTGCTATTGTTTTCTGCATGTCAAGTATCTGTTCCTATGACCATGAGATCATGCAACTCACTGACACCGGAGGAATACCTTGTGTGTATCAAACGTCGCAACGTAACTGGGTGACTATAAAGGTGCTCTACAGGTATCTCCGAGGGTGTCTGTTGGGTTGGCATGGATCAAGACTGGGATTTGTTACTCCGTGTGACGGAGAGGTATCTCAGGGCCCACTCAGTAATACAACATCACAATGAGCCTTGCAAGCAATGTGACTAAAGTGTTAGCCACGAGATCTTGTATTACGGAACGAGTAAAGAGACTTGCCGGTAACGAGATTGAACTAGGTATAGAGATACCGACGATCGAATCTCGGGCAAGTAACATACCGAAGAACAAAGGGAACAACATACGGGATTAATTGAATCCTTGACATAGAGGTTCGACCGATATAGATCTTCATAGAATATGTAGGAACCAATATGGGCATCCAGGTCCCGCTATTGGTTATTGGCCGTAGAGGTGTCTCGGTCATGTCTACATAGTTCTCGAACCCGCAGGGTCTGCACACTTAAGGTTCGGTGACGTTTCGGTAGAATTGAGTTATGTATGATTGGTGACCGAAGGTTGTTCGGAGTCCCGGATGAGATCCCGGACATCACGAGGAGCTCCGGAATGGTCCGGAGGTAAAGATTGATATATAGGAAGTCCCGTTTTGGCCACCGGAAAAGTTTCGGGTATTTCCGGTAGTGTACCGGGAGTACCGGAGGGCCATCGGGAGGGGCCACCCACGCCGGGAGGCCACATGGGCCTGAGGAGGGTTGCACCAGCCCTTAGTGGGCTGGGCAAACCAGCCCTACAAGGCCCATGCGGCTAGGAATAAGTGGGAAAGGAAAAACCCCAAAGAAAAGGGAAGGGAGACCAAATATGGAAGGTGTCCTATTTGGACTAGGATTGAAGTGGAGGAGTCCACCTCCTCCACCTCCAATTTCGGCCAGCCCTTGAGGGTTTGAGGCTGCCTCCTCCCCTCCCTCCCTCCTATATATACTAGAGGATTTAGAGGAGAAAAATAACCCTAATTGCCACGTGCTCCCTCTACTTCATCTAGATCGGTTTCTCCTCTAGTCTAGTTTCAGCGGTGCTTAGGAGAAGCCCTGCCGGAATTGTTCCACCACCATAGCTGCCGCGCCGTCGCGCCGCCGGAGAACTCTTCTACCTCTCCGCTCTCTCTCTTGCTAGATCAAGGAGGCGGAGATCGTCATCGAGCTGTACGTGTGCTGAACGCGGAGGTGCCGTCCGTTCGGCGCTAGATCGGAAGGACCGTGATCAGGATCGCAAGACGATTCATGATTTGATCGCGGGACGGATTGTGATGGGATCGTGGGACGGATCGAGATTGGATCGCGAGATGGATCGTGATGAGATCGCGGGACACTCGGCGATTTGGATCGCGAAGACGTTCGACTACATCAACCGCGTTTCTTAACGCTTCCGCTTAGCGATCTACAAGGGTATGTAGATTCACTCTCCCTCTCGTAGATGCTCATCACCATGGATAGATCTTGTGTGTGCATAGGAAAATTTTTGTTTCCCATGCAACGTTACCCAACAGTGGCATCTGAGCTAGGTCTATGCGTAGATGAGATCTCGAGTAGAACACAAAGGAGTTTGTGGGCGTTGATATTCAGATTGCTTCCCTCCTTAGTCTTTTCTTGATTCAGCGGTATTGTGGGATGAAGCGGCTCGGACCAACCTTACTCGTCCACGTACGAGAGACCGGTTCCATCGACTGACATGTAACTTTGTTGCATAAGATGGCTGGCGGGTGTCTGTCTCTCCCACTTTAGTTGAATCGGATTCGACAGAGGCGGTCCTTGTAGAAGGTGAAATAGCAACTTTTATATCACCGTTGTGGTTTTTGCGTAGGTAAGAATCGTTCTTGCTAGATACCCGTAGTAGCCACGTAAAACTTGCAACAACAATTAGAGGACGTCTAACTTGTTTTTGCAGGGTATGTTGTGATGTGATATGGCCAATTACATGATGAGATATATGTGATGTATGAGATGATCATGTATTGTATAGAATATCACGACTTGCATGTCGATGAGTACGGCAACTGGCAGGAGCCATAGAGTTGTCTTTAATTATTGTATGACCTGCGTGTCAATCATTAAGCGCTATGTAATGCTTTACTT